>CM076982.1:36782604-37297604 GCA_039105355.1 Benthosema pterotum | reverse complement strand
ACACCAGAGGGACAATTCTAAAACCGTATTTACCCTTTGGTGTGGTTAGGACTTTAAAATCTGTATGTAGTTGTGGTAGAGAACACTCGACTGGTGAGGATCGGGGAGGTATTTGCTTTCATACTTTCTTCAGAAATGTATCTCTTAACGACGGTATCAAGCTTGAGGACACTATTCAAGTTAATAGTCCAGCAGGAGGGCATTGAGTTCAAGAGAGAAATGGTGCTGGCTTGCTCTATTCAGCTACACAGTTACAGTAACCATTCATACACTGCAGTGGCAACATCTATTTACAATCATTAGACTTTGTGTTTTACTTTCCCCAAATAGGAAGCCTGTGGGGAGGGTTCTTAACTCTTCCCTCCACTTTCCACACACTATATGAGCATTAATGGTGCTTAGGAGGGACAATGCACTGTGACCGAATGTGTTATGAGGATATCACCACACCTCAGTGGAGTGAACACAGTTGAGGCTGGATGTGTGATAAAATATTACAATGTCCTTTTTTTATTTTTGCATTTTAAAGATGGACAAACAGAAAAAGACAGACAGCTCAGCTCACAAGTCGCAGAACAAAGTGTACATAACAGATGTATGCACACATACAAATACCTAGCCATAAAAATACAAACACTTAGTCTTACAGTATGGCCACGTTTGGTGCTTAATAAATGGGTGAACTTTCTTAACTACCCAGATAAATGAATAAAATGAATAAATATATATTGATATAAATCTATATGAATAAATAGTATATTTTAATACAAGCTAGTTTTACTCACCCTTTAACCATTAGTATTTAGTATCAATAGCCAAGGTTGGCTTAGCATGTATGTGTGCAACATTTGATCATCATATTTATGCATTGTTTACACCACCAGTGCTGGTCCTGGAGTTGTTTAGTAAGTGCCTCGCTAAGAATGCATAAGCGGCATTGTTCACACTTTATGTAAGCTCAATCTAACTAATGTAATTAATGTCCATGGAAAAATGTTCTTCCATGGAAAGACAATGGCTGCAATTCTCAATCGCTGAGGTGTAGCAGGTATGGTGTAAGTCTCCTCATTGGCTGCATGGCAGCAAATCAGCTCTGGGGCCTCTGTAGTAGGCCGAAAGCCTATACCACCAGGCCTGGGCCTGGGCTTACCAAATAATTACGCAGAATAATTAAAATCTGCAATTCAAAAGGTTCAGAAATCACCTGACCCCCCAATTAAAAATGTTACTATACTCCCCGGCTTTGTTCATCATGAGTTGAAGCTCTTGATGACTGGTTTTAATTATTATGAATAATTATTTGGTAGGCCCAAGCCCAGGCCTGGTGGTATAGGCTTTTGGCCTAGCCCAAGGCCGCAGACCTGATTTGCTGCCATGCAGCCAATGAGCACGGACCCACACCTGATTTGCTGCCATGCAGCCAATGAGAGGACTTACACCATACCTGGCTACACCACAGCTTTGAGAATACCAGCCAATGTCTGCAAACTCTTGCAAAACTGCTAGATTTGCATTCTCACTCTCAGCAAGCCAAAGCCATTGATACATTATGATTCCCTTAAACCAGATAAATGCCACACAGGCGCACACAGAAGAAGAAAACCTCTGTTTTAGCTAAATCTTAGTGTAATTATTTAGCTACTACTTATACAAACTACACATGCATTTATTATCTGCTTTCTACATGAATTCTGTCTTCCTTGCTGTGTGTGTACTGTTGTGTTTATACTACAGTTCCTCTGGTATTGCTCTGTGAGGCACATACCGCATGGATCTGTAAGTAGTGTGGGTTGAGGCCCCATGCACATCCCTACTGAATGTGGAGTATAAAGGTGGTAGTTGTTAAGGGCAGAGGGGAGGGGGGTGTAATTTACTATCCCTGTTCAAGGTTTCCCTGTTCAATCCAGGAATTTGGTGAGGCAGTGAAATCCACCAGCAACTATAAACCTGGTAGGAATGTGGCCGCGACCAGTTCCTTACTGCAGTGGTTTTCAACCTTTTTCATACCAGGGCCCACTATTTATTCAGTATTTGAGCCACGGACCACCATTTGATGACAATGGTGGCCCCACAGACCCCAAAACAAAAGATTTCTTTTGCTTTTGTCCACAATATCAGGCTGTATTTCAGAAAAAAAACAGTCAAACATGCAGATCAAAATGACAATTAATCTTCTACATTCTCTAGTTGTGTAGACTTGGGCTAATTCAGATAGTGAATATTTTAACTCTTGAGAGTGTAAAATGAAACCAAATGGACCCGCAAGGGTCCATTTGGTTTCATTTTTACACTCTCAAGAGTTAACATCTGGTTAACCAACCTTCTATAATTTATCCTGGGGACCACTTGGAACGCTTTCAAGCACCACTGGTGGTCCCCAGACCACTGTTTGAAAACCACTGCTCTAAGTCTAGGCTGCTCCTGTGCCAGTTGCCTGCCTCGCCTGCTTACAATTCTCCAGTAGTTTGTTATAGCTTGAACACTATTATTATAAGACGCTGACATAGCTACTTTGTAGGTGCTATTCGCTTCATGATCAGCATTTAATGCCAATTCAACTGCATGGATTAGCCTTAAACACTCTGTGACAAAATGTGGTATATTCTACCAGGAGCTCTCTATACACACACACCTGTGCTGTGTCTGCATTCCATGGCAGCTGAGCCTCTGTTTGTAATACAGTCCTTGAGTTCAACATGGCATCAGGTCAGAGCAACAGGCCTTCTCTTGTGAGAGCAAGAGGACAGAGTTTCACACAGTGTATTGTGCAGCATATATTGCTCACACCTGAACACGTTTTGCACAAGCACGCAGTATGTCGATTTCATTAATGCTTGGTTCACCTTATCGAATGATCATTGATTCATTTATGAGCAAGTAATGTCCTAGTAAGCTGAATCTGCTACAATGATATTTTATTTATAAGTAATTTACTTTAGTACTACTAGACTATAATAAATTATCTGATATTATCTAATAAAGATCACAGGATATATTGATTACCTTTTACTTTCTCTAATAAGAACCTAGATTCAATATTCAAGAACTATATTGCCATGTCAACAATGAATTTGTCTTGGTTCATATTCATATCAACATATACAGGCATCATACATACATGAAGAGAGTACAGTGCAAACACCTAACAGCCTAGAAATGGCATTTGGTTGTTAGAGCATAGTGCTATATGCATTGCATATTGCTGCAGACATGCATCATCACCTCCATAAACGAACAAGTCAGGTTCAGATGTGTTATCGCTACAGGGTAAGTGCTATCCCTGAAACAAGAGCAATTAATGCTTCCCTACCTCCTGCCTGATGGCAGGAGATTAAAGAGGTGATGTGTGCAGGCTGGGAGTTGTCAGCTTTGATTTTATTTGCCTTTCGGATTATTCTAGTGGAAAAAGTGTGGAAGGTGTTGGGAGGCTACATCCAATGATGCCCGTCGCACTACTCTTTCCAGCTTGGCCTTGTCCTGAGAGGTTGTGTGACCAAACCAGACAAGCATGGAGAAGGTGAAACCACTCGATAGAGTCCCTATAGAAGTGAGTCATCGCTGATTGGCTGACTTTAAGCTTCTTTAGCTGCCAAAAACATGAATTAATGACATCAGTCATGACAATCATCTCTGCTATCTTGCAAAGATGTGTAAAGATGAAACCAAATGGACCCGCAAGGGTCCATTTGGTTTCATTTTTATGCTTTCAAAGAGTTACATCTGGTTAGCCAACTTTCCATCGTTCCAGCTGGGGACCACCTGGAACCCTCTCAAGGACCCTGGTGGTCTCCGGACCACTGGTTGAAAACCAGCTGTAGATGAACACTGGTATTTACTCTGGTGTGTGTGTGTGTGTGTGTGTGTGTGTGTGTGTGTGTGTGTGTGTGTGTGTGTGTGTGTGTGTGTGTGTGTGTGTGTGTGTGTGTGTGTGTGTGTGTGTGTGTGTGTGTGTGTGTGTGTGTGTGTGTGTGTGTGTGTGTGTGTGTGTGTGTGTGTGTGTGTGTGCGCATTCATACATGTCACTACACTCTCTTTGTGCTGTGTAATCTGGCTAGCACTCAGGGCTCTGCCTCACTGCTTCTCTGTTCTTAGTATCCAGGCCGTGTGGCTGCAGTCAGTTGAGAGGAGAGCGGAGCAATGATTATTGGCCAGACTTTAGAATGATCTTATGCCCATGCTTAAATCAGTGGTCTGAGTTTAGTTCAGGCGGCAAGCATCCCCTTTTTAAATTGAAACCATATGGGAAGTGACAGTTCATGTGAATAGACGCTACTATGGCTATTTCCCCCATTATTTCCTCCCTGCTAGCTGCATGAGCAAAAACTATTCAAGTGAATGGATTTTTGGCTGGACTTTATTCTTGATTTTTATTTCCTTAATAAACATTTGTCATAAATGCTTTCAGTCACCGCACTCACTGCCACGGTTGTAGCCAATAACTAGTGTGGAGTTGATGGTGAATTTGAATTTGCCAAAAGTGTGGAATCCAATGGGATCCATTTGTCTTTTTTTCCAGTCTATGGAGGAATTTAGTAATAGTATGGTGGTATGTAGAGAGCTTGATTGGCATTTTAGGCCATGGGACTATGCCAGAATTGAATTGAATGGCCAGAAAAGAGACTGAAGAACAACTAATTAATTATGATGTATTTTGGGTAGCTGGTACATGTTGGTATGTTGGTATTGTGATCATGATTCATCAGTGAAATGGTGGTGATAATCCATGTAAGACTTTAAAATCAATTGTGTATTTTACTGGTAGCCAAAATAGTGTCTGTCTGTTCTTGTTCTTTTCAAGTCTAGCCTTGAACAGAAGCGTAAACAATTTGGGCCACTCGGGAACAGGCCCAGTCTCAGGCATTTGAAATGTTGCCCAGTCTAGCTTCTTAAAGACGTGGACAAAAGCAAATTTAAAAACAACAAAAGACAGTCCCTCGCCCCTGTGCAAACACATTTCTGCTAGTGTTGTAGACAGCGTGTGTGTGTGCGTGTGTGTGCGTGTGCGTGTGCGTACGTACGGTGGCGATCATCATAACTCCAGAACCGTTGGCCCAACCACTAACGAGGCTCTGGCCAGGCTCTGCCAGTGGAGCTAACGAGTCCAAGTTCCCTCACCTGTAGAATTTCCCATCCTCCCCCTCAGCCAATTGATTACCATGACAACCTGCCATTTGAGTACTCGAAGGGGAATTCCACCCATTTTAAACATTTTACTGTCATTAATATACCTGGACATAATGTGTGGACGTGATAAAAACGTTCCCCCATTCGGTTGTTTCCTAGAAATGGAGGTCTGAAAAAATCATTAACATGGTGAAACACATCAAGTTGTGTTTCACCATGTTAGTGATTGTTCTTTTAGGAACTTTTTTCCCTGAGGTCCGTTTGGTTCACATTTGTACACTCCCAGGAAAAAAAAATGTAAATGGATGCAATTCCCCTTTAACCATTCCACTTTTCACAGCATTCTTCAGACAGGCAAACAGGCAGGACGGGCACAAAAGACTGTTAAAAGGGGTTCTATGACAACGGGCATGACAACAGCTATTGCATGCTCGGCCTCAACTTGCATTGTTTGCGCGCGGAAATGGTGCACTGAGCGCAATGTTCAATGCAAACTAATAGGCTCCCGTGTGCTCCTGTGCCTTATTTCCAAACGTGCCCATAGAAGTAGGCCGGGCGCCCGACGGGCAAAGGTCTAGTTGGCGTAAAAAGGGACACTGACGGACCAGAACAACGGGTACAATGTGTATCTGACGTAAGAGAATTAGAATCAGCTTGATCAAATTACCACATTACACTCCACCTATTTTCCAGCAGATCTGACAGTTCACCATGCATTGCGGATGCTGCAACATTATTTGTGCTGTATCAGCTATTTTTGTTATGCAATACATCATCCTTAACGGTGCATTTGGTTATGTTCGTTATCACAGAGTTAATTAACATGCTGCCGTTCCCTCAGCCACCCCAAACAGCTGTTACATAAACTACATGCCATTTATACCAAAACATATGCCAAGGGACCACACCTCTTGTAGTCGGAAGAAAAGCGATATGTCTGCATATAATGGGCTGTCCCCAAAGGGGGAATTTTCATACTCATACTTCATACTTGACTTTATTGTACTGTAGTAGAGTAAATGCTCCCTCTGTGTCCTATAAGTTACTGTAATTCACTCTGGGTATATTGGGGTCAAACGATAGAGCCAAGGGGAAGAAGAGGAGACAGCGCACCTTTTTAAGTTCGACATGATGAAGGAAAAAGTGCTGCCTCTTTAAGAAGTGGTGAGTCAGGTTTCTGTTTAGCTGCTCTCATACATTATGGAAGCCACAAAGGCTGGCTTTGTCTCTGGGTCTGGTTAGCGCTGCTATAGCTCCTCAGAGAGCCGTATGGCCCCTCTCTCCTAATGTATCTGGTCACTATAATGGGTTTCCTATGCAGCAGCCCCCCCCTACATTAGAGGCCTTGGTTAGCCCCGGATTGAGCTTGATATCAGTGTTGTTGAGCTCCGGGCCTGTAAACAGAGCAGTGTGTTTGCGCTTCAAGGGCTGGAAACGTCTGCTACGGCAGATTTCTATCTACAATAGTCATCTCCAGCTCTTCTGGGAGAGATTTTTTTGCTTTAGAGCAGGTGGATCTGTTTCATCAGTGCCGGTAGACACTTTGTTCAGATTTTTTTCCCCTCTTTTTTCCCCTGTCTCTTAGAGAAGCAGCATGATGATAGGCTCGCTTCGTTCTCTGAACTCTCGATAAAGACTAATGATTAAGCCTGCAGAGCAGCAGGGCACGGGGCGCCTCATTACGGTGTAAACCATCCAAATTGTCGCTATCCATTATTCTGGGGGTCTGTCAATCATGATTCAATAGGACAATGAGCTTTCTTTTTCAAGGTCAACAACAGCACTCTACAGAAAAATCTACTGAGAACGTTCTGTGGAAAAGAAATCATCTGGTGTCTTCTCCTCCAATCACCATAGTACCGTAGAATAGTGAACACTGGTGGAGAGAGGAAAGGATTGCTTGTTTGTTCATTGTGCCGTCTGGAAGACAAAATGTATTCTTCATCAACACAATATAATATACAATACACTATACACCAAATTGGGCTTCACAATTAATCGAAATCGAATCAAAATCAAGGTTTCAGAATTTCGAAAAAAAGAAAATCAAAAATTGTGGTTTTCCCTTTCCTAGCACATTTACAGTAGAACTGTGTCACCCTCGCTCACTACCTACCTACTTGAAAGACAAGTGAGGTTTGCACTTTATCCATCATCTTTGTTCAATAAGAACCACCCTATTCTCTGTTGGAGGGAGGAGAATCAAATAAAAACAAAAACATACTTAAAATGAATAATTGTCTTTTTTGTTGTTTTACACCCCCCCCCCCCCCCAAAAAAAAAAAATCAAAATTGAGATTTCAGAAAAAAAAAATCAAGGTTTTATCTAGTCAAAATCGTGAAGCCTTAATACCAAAAATATGATCTGAATGACAATCACAATCCCACTCCCTCCCACCAAACCGACTGTGTGTGCGCAGCACAGTGTCTGCCTCCTGTTTTGGCATCCTGTTTACTTTACACACACTCATTTGAATGAGTGTGGTGGTGTGTGCCTCGCAGATCAGCTTACATGAATCCAATGCTGAACAGCGTCTGGCTGGTCAGTGCATCATCGCAAGTTCACAAGCAAAGCTTTCAGTTCTGTCCATATTCTGGCAACGCTCCGACACCAGCCTGCCTGTTGCAGAGTAGAATCCTCAACGTTAATTAAAAGTAAAAAACAAACAAACACTAAGACTCAGAGTGAAGATTTGAGAATTCCACCCCAGAATGGCTGATTTATTTACAAAAAAAGTGATCCGGTTGTTATTTTGTGAATAAAAATAATCCTTTATGGCTGTTTTCCCTTACCCCAAAATATGCTTAGAATGGGGCCATGGGATGTTATTCAAATTCACATATTTTCCATTACTCCAAAATATATTCCCTCTCCACCATGTCAGTAGTGTGTTGGCAAAGTAAAAAAGTGAAAGAGTGTGATGTCAACACACATGGTGGAGATAGAATATATAACAAAAAATGCATTTTGGAGCGATGGAAATAGGTGAATTTTAAACATCCCATAGCCCCATCTAAGCTTATTTTGGGGTAGAAACAGCCTTCAAGGAGTCTGTGAAATTTTTTACCTGCAAATAAAGGTAAGAAAGGCTTTGGGGTGGAATTCTCCTTTAAATGAACACAGAGGAGATTACTGTGTGTGAGTCATGAGTTGGAGATTGAACACTATGCTGCCGACTGCTCACAGTGAGTGATTCACCAACGGCAGAGAAAAGGCCATACACCACACATGGGTTCTATGGCTTGCTGCTGAGAGTTTATTATGATATTTTTGTTGTTGTAGCTGGAGAACACCTTGTTCATCAGGTCCAGCGCTGTAACGTAACTAATTAGCTCCGGTTAACACACAAGCGGTACTTAGGAAAGATGAAGTCTGTGGAGCTGTAAAGCCCAACGCTCTCGTATAACAGATTTTGTACAAACGTTAGTACCTTACAATTTACATTTAGCAGTCTGTTCACTCTGCTTCCTGAAGGACGTGGCCTCCAATGATGATGAGATCCAGCGTTGGCAACCATTTGATTGGCTCTTCCTCTTGTAATCTAAAATCACGACTGGCTGACTCATTCATGGCCTCTTCCTTGCTCTACTGCCATCAGCGCCACACACTGATTTTCCATAGCACAGTGATAGCGCGCATGAACACGCGCATGCACTCGCACTCACACGCGCGCGCGCGCGCGCGCGCACACACACACACACACACACACACACACACACACACACACACACACACACACACAGAGACACACACACACACACGCACACACACACACTGTCTCTCTCTTTCCAGCTGCTTCTTGCAGTTGTCCAGAAACACACTCACATGCCTGCAAAAAACAAAGAGACAGCCCCCCCCCCCCCCCCCCCCCCCCCCCCCCCCCCCCCCCCCCCCCCCCCTCACACACACACACACACACACACACACACACACACAAACAAACACACACACACCCTAACCCTCACACACACTCACATGCAATCAAGCGAGTTTTCAGGAACAGCCTATAGATGGGACTTGGATCAAGGTGCCAGTGGGTCACAGTCCCATTAGCCTTGGTATTTTCATTCACATTCTTCTCAAAAAGAAAAGAAAAAAAACCCTGGGAAACCCTAGGGGTTACTTGACACCAAGGTCTCAGAGCAACTCGCCTGTTGGGAACGTACAGGTCATTTTATACTTGCCCAAAGGTCATGGACCACTCCCTTTGCCGAGTTGCCGGCTTATCAGCGTGATCGGCACTCTGGATACGTAATGGTTTTTCGAGTGGCATTGGCACCTAGCTTGTGTCACACTTGGGGCAACCCAAAAGAAAGTCCACCTGCCCCTGTTTTTTTACCTGCTGTGGGCAGGTGGGAAACCCTTATTGTCCACTTCCGTGTAAAGTATTTTGCGAACAAATAACGGTTTCAGAGGCGCACTGCTCCAAATTCCTAGACTGTTGCTAGGCATCGTTGTCTACGTGCTGAAAGAATAATACCGAATGCCTGCGTGTGGCGTCAGTTGAGCCTCTCTGTTTTCACCATTATCTCACCTCGCTGTCTCACGCTATAACAATCTCTCAGCCTTCTTTCTTCACCTGTGTATCATTGCTCTTAAGCCTTTCTTTCATGTCTGTGCATAGTGGTAAACTAAACTGTGTTTCTACTGTGTGTTAAACTGTTACCGCTGGTCAGAGGCTCAGAGCGTTAGTGTTACCACAACATTGATCTTGCTCGTTTTTCTCTTGGGGGGTTAGAAATCACTATGTTTGTGTGTCAACCATCAGGTTCACAAAAACACACACTCGACTTCGAGGTTTCACTCCATATCACCTTTTAGTGTGTGAAAAAGCACACAAGCGTGTGTATGTGTCATGCACGTAACATTACTCCTGTTTGAGCCTAACCTCTTGAAAGCACAGCTGCATGCACAAATTGAGGAAGATTTTTTTGCTATAGCTGTCATCTGGGATGCATGTAAACATGACCTGACAGCTTGTGGTGCTCAGCAGGAACCTCTGGAGGAGCCTCTGAAACTCAGGCCTTTGCCAACCAATCTGTGCTGCTGAGAGTCGCATGTTGGTGTTATTAGCGATAGTGATACTGTATGTGATATAGTACTTTATTGTCAGTTAACAGTGAAATTTGTCTTGCGACCCAGCATCCATTGTATGCAGAAAACACATTTACACATTAGACATGGTACAACAAAGAACAATATTACATACATAAAGACATGAAGACAAG
This sequence comes from Benthosema pterotum, assembly GCA_039105355.1. NCBI lineage: Eukaryota > Metazoa > Chordata > Actinopteri > Myctophiformes > Myctophidae > Benthosema > Benthosema pterotum. The sequence goes on along the minus strand of CM076982.1, from coordinate 37,287,251 downwards.
AGCAATGTCCATCACTTTGAGGCTAATTTCCTCATTTAGCCTCAAAGTCGACTGGTGGATAAAGGACCTCTTTAGTCTGACCTTATTGTATGCTGGGACACCATACCTCCTTCCTGAAGGCAGCAATTTATATTCCCCATACAAAACATGGCTAGTTTTTAGGTAATATTCCTTGCTAATATCATAGTATAAATGTATCAATGTATAAAGTTTGTCCAACAATCTTTGAACAAATGTTCGGTTGTTGCAGCAGTTGTGACTTTAAGGCTGTAGACAAACATTCATACCAGGTGCTACTACAGTACTGAAGAACAGAAGTGAAAAACAAAAGAAGAACAAAATGATCTTGGCCGGCGTAGGAAGTAGATTCTTTGCTTTGTTTTATTACACACTGATTCAATCTGATCTTTCCATGACAGCAGATGGTCTATTACTACTACAAGGTATTTGTATGAACATATCTGGTTGATCGTTTCACCATGTATAGTAATGGGAGAGCTGTGTATCTCTTGCAGTGTGCCAAAACAAACTCTTCTGTCTTTTTAGTGTTAATGATGAGAGCGTTGTTATCACTCCATTCGATCACCTTATTTACGCTGTGTTGGTGCAGTCCAGGATCACTGGAACTATTTAGCAAAGAAATCAAAACTGTGCGGTCTTATTAGCTTAGTAAAACGAGCAAAATGTACTCTCCCCCTCGGCTGATCCTTTACTGACCTCTGTCTCTCTCTCTCCTTTCTATTTCAGAGGAAATCAAAGAAGAATCGGAAAGATTGAGGTAAGCAGATTTTAATTATTAAAAAAAAAAAATCAAGATCTCTCTGTCTGTAGCATTTGAAACTCCTACATGTCAGTTGTGTTGCCAGTGTCGGTGGCGGTGCTGCGATGGGTAGCACGTCGTTCAGATGGGTAGCAGCTGGTGAAGCCATGTTTCCAAGGAAACGTGTCATTTCCACCACACCCTCCCTAGCGACACTCAACGAATTATAACTTTTTGTGGGTCGAGCAAAACACAATGCGTCGAAGTACAGTAACTCTGAATATGTACAACTGCAAAATCTAAGGTGCTTTACTGGTCCCCCACCTGTCCCTATTATTCTCCTGCAAAGTTCGGAAATTTGAGATCTGTACCGTAGTTTGCAATAAAAGTGTTTTCAGTCTCAGAAACTTGTCATCCATATTGGTTCTGTTCTCCATTACAACCCAGTTAACAATCATTTGGGGAGTCAAGGACAAATCCAAGATGGATGAAAGATTCCGAGACCGACCAGGTTTTCGAAGATTCCCAGAGAGTAGACAGGAACCATAATATTTGCAATGGTACATATTCATAGTTATGTTTGTACTTTGGCACAGGGGGTTTCACTTGACCCACCCAAGATTATTAAGTCTATGAATATGGTAGATTGAAAATGTCTGAACCGATAAATTTGCCATAATAACTAAAGTTTGGAGGAAAATTAAATTATTGTAAAGACGAAATTCAAATTCTCATCAGTTGGGGCATTTTAAAATGCTTTTGTCTGCCACTGGCCCTGTATGTAATATTCAAAAGCTGCTCAGTGAAGGGATCTGTCTCTGTGCTGCCTGCCTGGCGGGTGTTTTTGTGTGTTTGCCCCTTACCATCTTGTCAATGGGTCCCAGTCCCACCACAAACCCATGCCTGTTGCGTGTGCATGTGTGCACACGTGTGTGTGTGTGTGTGGGGGGGGGTGTGTGTGCGCGCGCGCGTGTGTGTTTGTGTGCGCGCGTGTGTGTGCGCGCACCTCGCAAATGCACCTCGACGTCTGCCAAGTAACGCAGGCCTTGGAATGAAATGTATCAGGGTTGCTACTCCTCTAGCTCATCCACGCTGCTGCCAGCTCCTCTCTATGTCTTTCCTTCCTTCTCTCTTGTTGTCTCTCTACGTTCACATTCCTTTTCTTCTGATTTTGCACATGAACGGAAGAATCACATCGGCGTGTTTCAGAGACCAGTGTTGTCTTGAAGGAAACTGTGGTGGTAGAGGGTTTCTGATTTTAAAAATACAAATCGTTCCTGTTGGGGACAAGGGTGCTACTATCCTCTGTGGTTCTATCCTGTGTCAGTGCTTTTCAACCTTTTTGATCCCAGGGCCCACTATTTAAAAAAGCAAACAAAATAAAAAGAATTTAACCAAAAAAATAAAATGATTCACAGGAGGCAGGCAGTGTTCACCCCGTGTGCAGAGCGCACAAAACTAAAGATTTTTTTTTGTCCGCAATTCCCAGGCTGGATTTCGCAAACAAAACGGACAAAACATACAGTAGATCAAAAATGACTTACTTATTATTGAAGTGGTAGCAATTCAGATGACAAATATTTGACTCTTGAGAGTGTAAACATGAAACCAAATGGACCCGCAAGGGTCCATTTGGTTTCACGTTTATGCGCTCATGAGTTACATCTGGTTAACCAATTTTCCATCATTTTGCTGGGGACCACCTGGAACCCTCTCAAGGACCACTGGTTGAAAACCACTGCTCTGTGTCATCAGAGCCCTAGCCCTATGTGTTGTTGTCAAAAATGGTGTTTCTAGTTTGCATGTTCTGCCTGTGTTTCCTATCCTAGGTACAAATAACATGCAAAACTCGAACTGCACTCGAGTGCACTGTCGAGTGCCAACTTGCACATTACTTGCACATTGTGCATGAGCAGAGCAGTAGTGCACGTACCTGAACACCTCCAGGAGATAATACCAATGACAATATTTCTTCATAATACTTACTGTATATCTTGTATCATCATATCTTAATTACATCGCCATTAACATAATCTACTAATCCAGCTGAGCAGAGTGAGAGCAAGTATTGTAATACCTCAGTAGCTGTGGCGGGTTAAAGGGGAATTCCAGCGATTTTCAACATTTTTTCTGAGAGTGTACAAATGGAACCAAATGAACCCTAACGGGTTCATTTGGTTCCATTTGTACGCTCTCGGAAAAAAAGAAGCGTCTAAAGAAATCCATTTACATGGTGAAAACCATGTTAGTACTTTTCTTCAGACCTCCATTTCTTGGGAACACAGAATGGGGGAACTTTTTTTTATCATGTCCACACAACACCTCTAGGGTGTACTAATGATTAGAGGCCTTTCTGAGACCTATATATCCCATACTCTGAGGGGATGGCGGCCATCTTGATGGTAAGCCATAAGTTATATTCAATGGAATGTGGATGCAACTACACACACCCAGCAGCAATGGATGTGATGACAGGCGGAGAGAAGATACTACTACTGCTAGCACTACTACTACTACTACTAGCCATACCACTACTACTACTACTAGCACTACTACTACTACTAGTACTACTACTAGTAGTACTAATAGCAGTAACTACACATGCCAGCAATGGATGTGATGACAGGCAGAGAGGAGATACTACTACTACTACTACTACTACTACTACTACTACTACTACTACTACTAGCAATACTACTACCACTCCTACTACTACTACTAGCAGTAATACTTCTAGTACTAGTACTAGTACTAATAGCAGTAAATACACATGCCAGCAATGGATGTGATGACAGGCAGAGAGGAGATACTACTAGCACCACTCCTACTACTACAATGACAACAACTACTACTACTACTACTACTACTAGCAGTACTTTTACCACTACTAATAGCAATACTACTACTACTACTACTACTAGGCTACTACTAATAGCAGTGCTACTACCACTCCTACTACTATTTCTAGCAGTACTACTACTAGCAACACTCCTCCTCCTACTACTACTACCACTACTACTAGCAGACCTACTGCTATTAGCAGTACTACTATACTACTAGCACTACTACTACTACTACTGCAGCCAATGCTAATGCTAGCAACATGCTACCATGCTAATGCTAACATTCTAATCCGAACATGCTAATGCTAACATGCTAATGCTAACATGCTAACATGCTAATGCTAAAATGCTAATGCTAACATGTCAATGCTAACATGCCAACATGCTAATGCTAACATTCTAATCCGAACATGCTAATGCTAACATGTCAATGCTAGCATGCTAATGCTAACATGTCAATGCTAACATGCCAATATGCTAATGCTAATGCTAGCATTAGCATGTTGACATTAGCATGCTATATTAGCATATTAGCATTATCATGCTATTGTTAGCATGTAGTAGTAGTAGTACTGCTAGTAGTAGTAGTAGTGGTAGTACTGCTAGTAGTAGTGGTAGTACTGCTAGTAGTAGTAGTAGTAGTAGTAGTAGTAGTAGTAGTAGTAGTACTGCTAGTAGTAGTAGTAGTAGTAGTAGTACTGCTAGTAGTAGTAGTAGTAGTAGTAGTACTGCTAGTAGTAGTAGTAGTAGTAGTAGTAGTACTGCTAGTAGTACTGCTAGTAGTAGTAGTACTGCCAGTAGTAGTACTGCCAGTAGTAGTACTGCCAGTAGTAGTAGTACTGCCAGTAGTAGTAGTAGTACTGCCAGTAGTAGCACTGCTAGTAGTAGTACTGCTAGTAGTAGTAGTAGTAGTACTGCCAGTAGTAGTACTGCTAATAGTAGTACTGCCATTAGTAGTAGTAGTAGGAGTAATGCTACTAGTAGTACTGCCAGTAGTAGTAGTACTGCCAGTAGTAGTACTGTTAGTAGTAGTAGTAGTAGTAGTACTGCCAGTAGTAGTACTGCTAGTAGTAGTAGTAGTAGTACTGCTAGTAGTAGTAGTAGTAGTAGTACTGCTAGTAGTAGTAGTAGTACTGCTAGTAGTGCTAGTAGTACTGCCAGTAGTGGTACTACTAGTAGTGGTAGTACTGCCAGTAGTAGTACTTAGTAGTGGTAGTACTGCCAGTAGTAGTGGGGCTTGTAGTAGTAGTACTGCCACTAGTAGTAGTAGTAGTAATAGTGGTAGTACTGTCAGTAGTAGTAGTAGTAGTAGGAGGAGTGGTGCTAGTCGTAGTACTGCTAGTAGTAGTAGTTTTAGTAGAATGCATTCCATTGAACACTTCACACTTGTTTACCAACAAGATGGCCGCTCCTTTCTGAGTATGGGACTGAGAAAGGCCTCTAGGGTGTACTAATGATTAGAATGTTAAAAATGGGTGGAATTCCCTTGTAAGGATTTCCACCCATGCAAATTTCAGATGAAATTCACATTTGTGACGGCCATTTTGCACGACAGTCGCAACTGTTTTGTATAACAGTCGACCGCTTTGCATAACAGTTGCGGCCATCTTGCATAACAGTCAACTGTTTTCCCTACTAAACCTAACCCTAACCTTAGTAAAAACCTATGCCTAAACCTAACCTTAGTAAAAACCTATGCCTAAACCTAACCTTAATCCTCGACCGTTATGCAAACCGGCCATGACTGTTATGCAAAGCGTCTGCCGCGGCTGTTGTGCAAAACGTCCGACTGTTATGCAAAACAGTCACGACTGTTATGCAAAACGGTGGCGGCAGTTATAAAACCGTTGCGACGACCATCGCCGTCACAAGTGGGTTTCGCCCCTCCTGCTGATGTTATATGAAAATCCCTCTCACTTATGATTGCCTAACACGTCCCTGACCTGCACCGCTTTAGAAGCAGAAACTTCCATTTTTATCACATAATAGAATGGCCATTATCAGCCTTCTTCCCTACACTGGACAAGTTTCACCAGCATTAACGCTTAGCTTTATACTGTAGCTCTATGGAAGACTCTACCTTTGAGGAGCTGAATGACTGAATGACCCGAAGTGCACTTAAGGCAGGGCAGGATTTAGGCATGCCCTGACTGCCCCACCAAACATGATGGCATGCAAACAAGACAAATTTCAAAGATATTTCATCAAGTGCTTATATTTTGTGCTTATATTTAATAACTAAGCATTAATAACTAATTAATATTATTAATTAGTTAATAACTAATGCTGCTTACTTGCCTCATATAAGTCCTGTACAAAATATACAGTAAATCTTGTGGGTCACAGAATCAAAGAAAATAAATAAAATGGAAGATAGATTTTGTGTTATAGATACAGTATAAATATGATAAAATACTTAGTTATCTATACAGTGTACTGTGCTGCAGGTTTGGGGTGAATTTAAATGGAAATATTATGGGTGCGGCTTCATCGCCGCACCCATACCATTTCCGATGAAGCTGCCTCCATACCATTTTCGCCTGCCCCCCCAAATGGGTAAAGTTACATCCGGGCCTGACTGATGGACCATATTATGAATATAAGCATCAAAAAGCAGAGGTTTTGGCTGGTTCTAGCGGTGACGGAAGGCTGGCTGAGTCCAGAAATAACCCACAGGAGCTGGGTAACAGCTCCCTGCAGACATGCTACATAGCAGCAGAGATAATACTGTAGGGTTCATAACCTTAGCTGAATCACTGCTCTGCTGTCATGTGACGTCATTGTAAAAGGAAAGAAAAAAATCACACCCGTCTTAAGTGAGGGACACTCTTATAGCTCATTGGTTTCTCCACCCTTGGGGGAGAAGACGACAGCCTCCACGCGGCCTCCCCTGCAAGTAACGAGAAGCTCGTGAAACCAATGTCGCCACCCAATCATCGCCAATGACGATGATACACGAAAGAAGAAGAAGGTTTCTCCACCCTTTTGATACCAGGGCCCACTAATTTATTCAGCATTTGAGCCACCGATCACCGTTTGATGACATTTTAGACCCGCAGACCCCAAAACTAAAGATTTATTTTTGCTTTTGTCCACAATTCCAGGCTGGATTTGGGAAACAAAACAGGCAAACATACAGATCAAAATGACCATTATCTTATCTTCTACATTCTCTCGTTGTGTAGACTGTACGTGTAGTGTAGAGGGCTAAATCAGATGATGAATATTTAAATGCGTTTTGAAAGCGTAAACATGAAACCAAATGGACCCTGAAAGATGAAACATGAAACCAAATGGACCCGCAAAGGTCCATTTGGTTTCATGTTTACGCTCTCACAGCGTTACATCTGGTTAACCAACATTCCATCATTTAGCCTGGGGACCACCTGGAACCCTCTCAAAGACCACTGGTGGTCCCCGGACCACTGGTTGACCACTGCTCTGCTGTGATGTGACCTCATTGTAAAGGAAAAGGAAAAAAAATCACACCCGTCTGAAGTGAGGGGCGCAAAGGACATTTTTCAATAGTTTAAGTCTACAAGCTCACAATGTGTCAATAGATTGGCACGTTGAACTATTCCAAAAAGTTTTTCAAAATAGTAAAAAAAAATGATAAGGGGTTTAGAATAAGGGGTTTAGATGGTAACGAAAATGGAGTCCTATGCCTATTTTACTATCTATGCCCAATGCCTGTTTGTTCAGATCCTATGGCATAAATTTCTCCTTGCATTGTAAATGGGGAATCTAATGTTTGGACGCCCCTGTGTAAAGTGATGGGCACTCTTATTATCATCATATGTCATCGATCATACATCATCTCATCGGGTTGCCATTGTTTTGGCTAGGGTGCCGTTCATAATCAGATCAGTCACTATCCAATTGATTCCCAGCCAGCAACACCATTTACCGATTGTCACTCCCCTCTGCTCCCCTTGCTTTTCCTCTGTTGCTAGCAATAAAGCAGTGGTTTTCAACCAGTGGTTTGGTGACCACCAGTGGTCCTTGAGAGGGTTCCAGGTGGTCCCCAGGCTTATTGATGGACAATTGGTTAAACAGATGTAACTCTTTGAGAGCGTAAACGTGAAACCAAATGGACCCTTGGGTCAATTTGGTTTCATGTTTACACTCTCAGGAGTTCAAATATTCATCATCTGAATTAGCACCACTTAGTTAAGGGCCTGTGTGGGGTGAACATGTCATCAAGTTGTGGTCCTTGACTCAAATTCTGAATAAATAGTGGGCCCTGGGATCAAACCACTGCAATAAAGGAAAGAACCCCCCCCCCCACTATCTTGGACAGGAAATGGGGAAAGAAAAATCTAATGGTGTGGAAGGCCACTGTCGCACTAAAGATCCAGATATGCCTGTTTTTATCTCCTCTCCTCTCCTCTCCTCTCCTCTCCTCTCCTCTCCTCTCCTCTCCTCTCCTCTCCTCTCCTCTCCTCTCCTCTCCTCTCCTCTCCTCTCCTCTCCTCTCCTCTCCTCTCCTCTGCGAGGTCATCCCTCTAAAGGAGCTGATGTCATCCTTTTTTCTCTGCCAAGACATAAACAAAAAAAAAACACCCTGGCACTATGCCCCCCCTCTCTCTCTCTTTGTGTCCATCTCTCTCTCCTTCCTCCACTAAGTGCACACTAGTGCAGTCTGGGTGTGGTACCACCACTATGGCTGCTGCTACTGGTGGATGCTTCAGAGAAATGCCATTCTTTTACATCTCCACCTCCAAACCAAAAGAACTGAGAAGCGTTTGATGAATGGTACAGCTATGAGCCCATGGCTGGTAGCTGCTCGCTCAGCGAAAGATACCAAAAACAAGGCCTAAGTCGTTGAATATGAAGTCTCCTCCTTCCTCTACCAAGCCGGAGAAATGTTTCCAGTGCACTCAGTCACTACACTGAATACAACATAATAAGAAAACGATGTTTACTAAGCTATTCCCCTGAGGTTGGCATGTATTTGCATCACCAGAAGACTGGGAGGAAATGCAGAATAAGCGTTTGTCTTTTATTTTGTTTCTCCCCCGATATCCTTAGCACACAGAGGCTCGACGCTTTGCTAGACATGATATCGGTACGATTTTGAAGTGGTTAGTGAACACCCAACTCACGCCGCCTGTCAAACGGGACACTTTGGTTGACAGAACACTCCCATGATCACTGTTTTATTTATATTTCATCACACCCTTGTTCTCTCTTTCTCAGTCCGCCCACAGGAGATGGCAAATCGGGCTCCAGCACTTTACCGCCGATCAAGTCGAAGACCAACTTCGTCGAGGCGGACAAATACTTCTTGCCGTTCGAGCTGGCGTGTCAGTCCAAATGTCCACGCATCGTCATCACCTCGCTCGACTGTTTACAGGTCAGTTGGTCGGTCATATACAAAAGGCGTGTGCTTGTACTGTATATGAGACTCTGCGGTCCGTTGATGCCTAATATGATCCAATATATACCGTAGTTGTGTTCCACTGAGCAGTGTAGTTCATGTTTGAATGCTTATTCGGTCTTCAGTTAACGCCTTAACAGATTTTCTATTGTCTGCTTACCACTCCAAAAGTCCTCTTAGGCTTTGTTTTATCAACAAGCTCGTTAATTCACTGCACACCACCTCATGAAGTCCTTTAAGTGGTGATTGACTGCAAAACCCAGAAAACACCTCACACACTTTACAACTATAAATGATATAACTTAGAATAAGCCCTGGAAACAGTGAAATGTGAAAATACAGGTTTTGTCAAATGTAAAAAAAACAACAACGAAGCATGTCAACTTATTTATTTATTCATTTGCACAAATTCACAACAGAGGATTTTCCATACATTATTTTGTTACTATTGAGCCTAATGGAAGCGAGCCTAGCTTTTCTGCTAGTCTGTTAAAGGGTTAAAGATGAATTTAGCAGAGTGAAAGTCACCATGACTATCTCAACAAAGTTGCTACCATCTCATGTTATACCTCACGTTGTGTCTGTCTGTGTGTGTGTGCACGGGTGTGTAGAAGCTGATAGCGTACGGTCACCTGACGGGCAGTGCCCCGGACAACACTGCCCCGGGCAAGAAGCTGATCGACCGAATCATAGAGACCATCTGCGCCTGTTTCCAGGGACCACAGACTGATGAAGGAGTGCAACTACAGATCATAAAGGTGGGCCTTAACCCTTTTCCTCTTGCACGTGTGTGTTTGGTTGGAGAGACAGTGATTCAGTATATTATCTATTGTATATAATATATGCCTCCAGCCTATGGAGTATGGTCACCAACCTTTGGAAATGACTACCAGTCAACTACAAAATTGTACGACACTATCAACAACACTAATCCAGCACAAGCAATGAATTCATGGAGGCACAGCGGGCAGAAGCTTATTATTCTTATTCTCAGTCAGTAATTCATTCTGTTTCTTTAAATCAGCAGTCTCTCTCCATGTCAACTCCCCTCACTCTCATTGGCTGTCAGCTCACGCCCACGTTCAATCAGATGTTCTTTATAAGCAGTCACTACTCTGTCCTCAGTCTTCCTGCTAGCTGACTCTATGTCCCTGTTCAGATGTCAGCGTTCAAATTTCCTCCACCTCCTCGGCCTCCTCTCTGTGGCACTCTGGTCCAGAGTGGATGATTATGTGATGATGTATGGATTGTACCATATTGTGGTATCTAGTTCTGTTATGGGTATCTGTGATCATTTTGTGTTCTATGGTCTGTGATATGTTCACTATCTGTGTGGCACATGTATTTGGAATGAATTGTAACTATGTTGTAATGTCTTTATGTTAGGCTGTGTTAGGCTCAGGGGGGTTGTTGATATCAGAGCTGTGTTTCGATGCACAGAAATCTGAGGTATCAAATGTGAGCAGTGAGCAGAGCCACACCACCATAGTGACCATACTAACATGCAAAAGCTTTGCAATAAATGGTCTATGGCCATTCTGAGCCGAAGTGCGTCAATGAATCAACAGTTTGTATCTGTCACACCTTCTGCAACACAACACAGGCAGACATTGCTATCTGAACCATTCCTACCATAGAAAATGCAGTATTTTCCTGCCTGAGCTACTGTATACAGAGTAGTATTGATTACCCACTTCCTCATTAATTGGCATAACGACTAACATGGGGAGGAAAGAAGAAAATGTTTCCGCTAGTCATGTCCCATCTGATTCACCCACAACTCCCCTCCACCCCCTCATCTCTCCCCAGGCCCTGCTCACAGCGGTGACGTCTCAGCACATAGAGATCCACGAGGGCACCGTCCTCCAGGCCGTGCGGACGTGTTACAACATCTACTTGGCCAGCAAGAACCTCATCAACCAGACCACGGCCAAGGCCACGCTCACACAGATGCTCAATGTCATCTTCGCCCGCATGGAGAACCAAGCAGTATGTCCTCACGCTTCAGTACTCTTCCACACACGCATGCACACACACACCAACACACAAACAGGAAACAAGGCGGCAAATGCTGCACTCACTATACTACTCTATATATTGCTTGGGAACAGCAATGTATAGCAGCCAGGCAATGAAATAATGTGTTAAATGAGCCCTTCACTAAGTCCCTCCTCAATCCGGCCTTGTCCAATAGGCACGTTAGAAGAGGAAAGCTTGACCAGGAAAGCTTGGCCTGCATAGCAACAGTTGCTAAACTTGGACAGGCATTGGACAGTGACTAAACTCCGCCCCAAAGGGTGGGGTTTTGATAAGGGCTCATAGAGTGTACAAAAATCTTGACTCAACAATTCTATTGGGTGTCAGCTTGCAAATTCACACTATAAGGGTTGTTTGTTTTTGACAAATGTCCGTCAAAAACAAACAAGTCCGTACTTGCTAGGTGGTTCACTCATACATCACAGTTCAGAAATAGGTATTTAATTCACATAGCAAACCTTTTGTTCCAATCCGGACTTTTTCATTTGTTTTTTAGCAAAAATCTTTCAACCTGTCGTCAATATTTTGTGCACATCATTGTGTCCCAAAATAAGTCGGTAGATAGAAAAAAAGAATGAAAGGGAATTTGCAAAAATAGCAGATCTACAAGCTCACAAACATTACAATGCAGACACGTGGTGAGCTCAGCAGAAGTGTACAGTATATGAGGCTTAAAGTGGTTAAGGTGCTGCATTCAAAACAAGCTTGCTCTAATGTCATCTTTTTTTCTTTTCAACTGACACTTTTCCCCCTTCCTCCTCCTCCTCCTTCCTCACTTGCCTCCTCTCCCCGTCACCCTCTTGGACACATAGCTTACAAATCACAAGCTATCTTGGTCTCTGGCCTCCAGAAAGCGTGACCGCCAGGTAAAGCGTTAACAGGACTGCCGTGACTTCTTGCCTGATCTTAAACATTCTGAACTCTTTTTCTCTCTTCTTCTTCTTGTTCTTACGTGTGTTACGTGCCAGCGCCCAGCAGCGCGTGTGTTTTTGCATCAGGCTTTTAATTCATCCACCCACCAACCCACGCCACCAACCCACTCATGTGTTGTTGTTTTTTCTTCCTGCGCTCCAGCTCTGGAGCCAGTTTCTGCCATGTGGTTCCACCAGCGTGCTTGTTGTGGCCTTCGTTGACTTGCCTAAACATCATCTTGCTGCCCTTGCACTTGTTTCACATTTTACTTTTTCATTCACTTGCAGGCGGCGCTGTGTGTGTGTGTGTGTGTGTGTGTGTGTGTGTGTGTGTGTGTGTGTGTGTGTGTGTGTGTGTGTGTGTGTGTGTGTGTGTGTGTGTGTGTGTGTGTGTGTGTGTGTGTGTGTGTGCGTGTGCGTGTACTATTTTTGTGGCAGCCGTGCCCTTAAGTTTTGTCTATTGCTATTGGCTGGTCTTCTCGAACAGCTATGTATGGTATTGGTAAGTCTTCTCATTGGCTACATGGCTGCATGGCCTATCAGGTCTGGGGCCTCGTAGTAGACCAAAAGCCTGTATCACCAGACCTGGACCTGTGCTGACCAAATAATTACTCATAATACTTAGAACCAGCCATCAAGTGCTTCAACTCATGATGAACAAAGCAGGGGAGTACAGTAACATTTTTAATTGTGGGGTGATTTCTGGACTTTTTGAATTGCAGGTTTTAATTATTATGGATAATTATTTGGTAAGCCCAGGCCCAGGTCTACTGGTACAGGCTTTTGGCCTACACACAAGGCCCCAGACCTGATTTTCTGCCATGCAGTCAATGAGAAGACTTACAGCATACCTGGCTACACCATAGCTGTTGGAGAATACCAGCCATTGTTTGTTTGTATACCCAGTGAACCCAAAAATACTTATTTCAAAAAGCAGTGACGGGCCGGCTGAGTCATACTGAGAAAGACATTATCGTAAAAGAAACAGACAGTGACATAGATGGAAGGACAAGGCAGACATTGAGGCTTAGAGATAGGGAGGAACAGACTTTGCGTTGTGGCCGCTGCCCCAGCATGTGTAGCGTTAGGGTCGTTCCACACTGGGTGATGCACTTGGTGTGTGTGTGTGTTGCGATGTTGTGTTAGATATGTTGTCACCTCCTTGCCTCAGCGTTTGTGCGGTCAGTCCCACAGACTGGTCTTTCACTCCCACTCCCCCACCCCCACCCCCCTCCCTCTCTCCTCTCATCCCTCAGTCTCAGCCTGACTGAGGTGGCATTTAAATAATGAGCTTATTCTGTTGGCTCTGTCGGCCGTCCCCTCGAGTGGTAGCTGCTGCTGCTGCGTGTGTCTGGCCGAGTTACCGTCGCCCGCGTTCAATGCTAATTGTTTCTGCTCGGACCGCCGCGCCATCAAATTTAGGTGTTTGCGTTTAAATCGACCCGAGATGTAAATAGATGCATAATCGGCGGATCATGTGACTCATGGTTTGGACTGCTTTGGCAGAATAGTAACACGATCGATTTGTTTTTTTGTGGAGAAATGTCAAGAAGCGCATAATGTTATGAACTGTCCTTTGTTTAAAACGGACCACCTCTGCTGAAACATAATCACATTGATCATCATCTTGGGCTTGGCAGATTTTTTATAAGATTAGGTATGGTTACATACTTAGCGGCTAATCTGGAGCCGAGTAAAGGATTACCATCTATCACCATTGTTTTTTTAAATGCTGTTTATATTTCCATCTGTGGCCTGCCTTCTCTTTAATTGAAACATGCTTCTCCCTATCTCTGAGTGGCTTGGTCGTTTCGTTTCCATATGTTTAATGGTTTGATTTATTTATTTTTCCATGGACAAACCGCCACATGCACTTGGATTGAAACTGCACCGTGGGCTGAAATTAAATTGCCTGAAAATATATAAAATAACTAGATATAACTGACCTTAAGTGCTTGCACTGAATGTTTGCGCTTTCTTTTGGGCGTTTTTTTTTAATGTTGCAGCAATGAACGTCATAATGCATCTTGTGTTCACTTCCTCTCTATGCAGAAATCAACACTAAAGCAAAGGTTCTTACATAGTTGAGCTTATAACTCAGTTATTAGTCTTTTCTTTCTTTTTTCACCTTTTTGTAGTATGAAAAATGAGTACATAACACAAAAGACAATGGCTGGTATTCTGTGTTACCAGGTATAGTGTAAGTCTTTGGTAAGCCTGGTCTTACCAAATAATTACCCAGAATAATCAAAAACAGCCATAAATACCTTCAACTCATGATGAACAAAGCAGGGGAGTACACAACATTTTCTGGACTTTTTGAATTACAGATTTTAATTTTTATGGATAATTATTTGGCAAGACCAGGCGTAGGTCTGGCGGTGTAGGCTTTTGGCCCACACACCAGACCCCAGACCTGATTGGCTGCCAATGAAAAGCCTTACACTATACCTGGCTAGTGGCTACACTATAAGGTTCGAGAATTCCAGCCAATGTTATACATTTGCCAGTTCATTACACTGATGAAGGCACAGAACCAAAACACAATCCTGTTACCCATCTGACATTAAAACAAAACAGCTCCGGACGGACAGAATGCTGAGTGGATCCATGAACACTGAACTCCAAAATAGCATCATACATACACCGTCCCTCCTCCACCACCACCCCCCCACAATAAGCAGCAAGCATGACGCATCAGACATGCTGTATGAGCCATTTCCATTCAAGAGCACCTCACACGCCAACACACAGAAATAGGTCGGCCGCTTCACGTTTATAAGAGAGCATGAATCGATTCCGCACAGCTTGTCTCCACCACCAACCACCAATCGCTCGGTAGCATGTCCAACGTTTCCACAATGAGCGCTCATTCATAAAAATAATCCACCCTGACACACTTGTGATATGTAAAGAAGGGGCACAAGAGGGAGGCTTGTTTCTGCAGGTCCCCAAAGCCCCCCAGATGACACCCCAGAGGCGTCGTTATGTGGCTGTGCTTTGGGGACTCTTGTGAGTCCCTCAGGGAATGTTTTGGCAGGCTGTTTGAAAGCTTGGAATTGATGTACGATGAGCCTCGTTTTCTATTTGTCTTAACCAGTGGTTTTCAACCTTTTTCATACCAGGGCCCCACTATTTATTCTGCATTTGTGCCACAATGGACCAACATTTGATGTTGAGTTTAGTCTCTCGGACCCCAAAACGAAGGGTTATCAAGTTTGTGTCCACAATTTAGGAGAGTTAAACTGGCAAAATGTTGGTCAAAATAACAATTCTCCTGCATTTTCTAATTGTGTAGATTCTTGACAATTAAGTCATTCAGATGTATAAATATAATTTAACTCTTGAGAGCGTAAAATGATTTTACAATCTCAAGAGTTACAAATCTATATAAGGGTCCATTTGGTTACCAACTGTCCATCATTTAGCCTGGGGGGACCACCTGGAATCCTCTCAGGGACCCACTGGCGGTTCCCGGACCACCTGTTGAAAACCCCTGGTCTTAACCATCATCTCTCCTGTCTCTGTGTGTCTGTGTGTGTCCCTGTGTGTGTGTATGTGTGTGCCCATTATCTGTGAATACATGCACTGAGGTGTGATTTTTTTTTTGTTTGTATGGCTGTTTTGCATGCTCAATGTGTGCGTGCGTCTGTGTTTGTTTATTTTCTGCGTGTGCGTATGCGTGTGTTTTTTCCGGTAACAGCTGCAAGAAGCGAAGCAGCTGGAGAGGGAGAGACACCGGCAGCACACGTCGTCGGAGCCCGACTCCCCCCAGCTCCAGCAGACCCATAAGGGCCCGGAGGTCCAGGAGGCCAACGGGCCTGTCGTCGTCACACCCACCACAGCCACCATTCCATCCACCCCGTCCACCCCATCCGCCCCTGAGGGCAGCGGCGGTGGCGGCAGCAGCAGGGCCGTGGAGGAGGAGGAGGAGGAGGACGAGGGCGAGTCGGGCCCCGCCGACGAGAACCCCGACCCGGAGAACGGCTCCGTCTTCTGCCCGGTGGAGAACGAGCAGACGGAGGCGGACCAGGGCACCGCAGCCGCACAGAGTAAGGCTTACGGAAGGACTAGAGCACTATAATGGAGAGTACTGACACGCTTCACACCCTGAACTGGAGCTCTGCTAGTTCCAAACATAAGCCTACACAGTTAACCACTAGCCTGGCCCCGCCTGCCCCAGCTACGTCATCACAATGAATTGTGCTACGAATTGGGTGTGGTATCGCACCCATAGACACTCATTACAGAGAACTCACTCGCCGAGTTGTTGATTTTCAAAGTTGGAGACCAATCAAATGGCTGCGTTTGAGTAATCCCACCTCACGTCTCCTGATTGCGCTCCTGATTAGTGCGCTGATGGCTAGTGATTGGTTAGAGGAATCCGTCTCTCAAACAGACAGCCTACGTCACGGTAAAGAGATTCCAATCAGAGAGTCCCAGACTCTCCTTCGTGGAGAGTTTGGCAAGAGCCAGGCTAGTTAACCACTGCATCACAGCACAGCCAATTTTCTTCTAATATACATTCACTAAAGCGAGCTATACAACAAATAATTATTCACTAGAGTGACGAGAGGTCTGGTAATGCGTTAAAATGTCCTAAAATGCCCCAATTTTGCCCATTTAACTGCAAACGTGCGATCTGCTGTCAATTGGGCTGGATTGCCAGAGTGGTTGGTTTGGAACTAGAATCCCTCGTTACTAGGCGGTCACGTGTGCTTTTCAGCCTCTGTTCAGTCTCTTTTCAGCCTCTGTCTCTGTTCAGCCATAGCATTGGGTGTCAACGTGAGTGTCATTACTCTCTATTATAGAATTGTAGGAAGGATGAGAGACACAAAAGAGGGCAGGTTTTATGCTTCTTCAGTGATTGGTTCATAACCAACCAATCATTTTAGTTTAGTTTTAGTTAGTTTGCTAGTTTTTTAATTTAAAAGCTTTAGGTATTTTAATAAGGTATTTTGTGTGTAATTTCAAGTTAGTTTTAGTTAGTTTTGTGAACACAATACAGTTTCAGTTTAATTATCAGTTTTTTTTATTTTATTAATTCTATTTTTGTTGAGTTAAATCAAATGCTTTTTTAATTCTAGTTCCCTTATTTACTTAGTTTTAATGAACTATTCTAACCTTGATGCCAGGTTGTCTCATACATGTGTCTGTTCCTGTCCAGACGCAGCGGCGCAGCAGCAGCGTGAGAACGCACAGGAGGATGAAGAAGAACAGACTCCCAATTATGAAGAGAAAGCCCAGGAGATTGTCCAGAGTATTCTGCAAGAGGTTGTCAACACGGTGGCAGGAGGTGAGAGACACAGTTTGACAGTTAATTCACATCAGTGACCATGTTCTAATTCATTCCAGTGAACTCCCCAAGTTTGAATGGGGAGTGAATGCTACTTGTATGGAATATCTCCTGCCGGCTTTCCTTACCTGAAGTCGGGGCCGGACCATGCCCCCCCCCTTCAAATGCGCTGATTGCCCCACCAAACTAACTACAATTGTGGCACCACTAAACCAACACCATTTCATCATTCAATACAGAAAACTCTCTGAGTCAGACCTTTAACTTTATGCAACTTCAGCAACAACTGATGTTATTATTGATGTGTGCTTGCCTAATATAAGTCCTGCACAAGATATGAATAATGTCGGTCACAGAACGAAATCATTTAAATGAAAATGGTATGGGGGCGGCTTCATCGCTTAGCGACACGGGCAATGAAGCCGCCTCCATACCATTTTCACCTGTTCCTCCCCAATTGGTAAATGTTACATCCAGGCCTGCCTGAAGTCATGGTAATATTATATTTTCCGATTCATAGGAAATGGTACAGATGTCAACATTTGGACTAAAATAGCAATTCAGGGACACTGCTTCCATAAATAGCTCGGTGCCTTTCCTGCTGGGGACACGGTAAAGATAGGATAGGTCACAAACACCTCAGAGATCCCTGAAGTTCCTCTACTGGGAGTATCCTTCTGCATTGGCACTATACTCCACTCTAAAACCTTTTCTTCATGTCCCACTGCAGAGGAGACCCAATATCCATCCTTAATCACTTGAACCCTAGCAACCCCTATACTGAGGGGCGAACATTCAGCGACAATAGGCTTATGAGCTTACAACGTGTCACGGTGGGTGTGCCTGTCCATGCCGGGCTTGAACCGAAAATAATCTTAGAATCAATTGGGTCTCAGGGGTTCCTTGCAGAATTGCCTTCCCTAGGCTACATCTTTGATATTGATACTTAAATGTTGACATAAAATAATAATCCTGTATTATAGTGTTCCGTCAGCACTGTGTGTTCTAGTTTTCACACAGCACACAGTGAAGCTGTCGAAGCATTTTGCTTTTCGCAGCTGTTTGGAAAATGTTGGCGACAGATGGTTATGGATTGTTGGAATTCCCTTTTCGCTTTGTGAAGAACCCCTAGCCTTTTAGTAACACATTCTGAGTTTGTAGATCAGCTATTTTCACCATGCGACAACCATCGTACGAGGAAGTACCAATCAGTGACATTGCCTAGCTGCAATCTTGTTTACTTTGTTTTAACCCATTTTGTCCTGATATCAGATACTAGTTTCTGACCTAATATTCTAATTTTTGACACTACATTCTAGTTTTTGACACTACATTCTAGTTTCTGATGCTAGATTCTAGTTTCTGACGCTACATTCTAATAGTTTTTGACACTACATTCTAGTTTCTGATGCTGGATTCTAGTTTTTGACACTAGACTCTAGTTTCTCTGAAAAAAAAATCTATGTTCTTGTCAGAGATACTGATATATTTCACGCCAAAAACCACCAGAATATTTGGCTACGCACCCCCATCTGAAAAAAAAAAGTTCTTCTAGGGAAGCAAAGATCTGACTTAAAAGTGTTTGCTTCTGGAATAATATGCAAATATTCAAAGATTTGCACCACATTTTCACAATTCTTTTTTTCAAAAATAGCAGACCTACAAGCTCATAGACAAGCTTGCAGATGTGCTTTTTTTCAATAGCTAAAACATAACACAATGCTTAGATTGCTATTTGCTTACCGTTTGTACTGTTTTGCTGCAGGACACTGCCTGGACCCTGCCCACCTGTGCTCTGACGCCAAGGAGCCCGGCGTGGAGGGTGAGTCGGCGGAGCTGGAGCCTGGTGAAGGTCCGGCGGAGGTCACTCAGAGCTCCCTGGAGGACGAGAGCACGCTGGGCAGCGACAGTGAGCAGCACGTCCACGCCAACGGCATCCCCGGAACGCCCATCTCCGCCAGCTTCACCCCGTCTCTGCCCGACGACAGGCTGTCCGTCTCCTCCAATGACACTCAGGTTAGAGGGAGGAGCAGGCGGGGGAAACCAGCAGACATTGGCTGGTATTCTCGAACGATATGGTGTAAGTCTTCTCATTGGCTGCATGGCAGCAAATCAGGTCTGGGGCCTTGTGTGTAGGCCAAAAGCCTGTACCACCAGACCTGGGCCCGGGCTTACCAAATAATTACCCAGAATAATTAAAACCTGCAATTCAAAAAGACACCGGACGCCCAAATTAAAAATGTTACTGTACTCCCTCCCCTGCTTTGTTCATCGTGAGTTGTAGCTATTGATTGCCGGTTTTAAATATTATTTGGTAAGCCTTGTGTGTAGGCTTTTGGCCTACACACAAGGCCCGAGACTTGATTTGCTGCCATGCAGCCAATGAGAAGAATTACACCATACCTGGCTACAGCACAGCGTTCGAGAATTCCACCCAAGCAATAGCAATATATGTAATGGTGCTTGTTGTTGTTATCCAGCTAAGTCTATTTACACAGCACTGCTCCTTCTGGCCGAGAGAAATAATAGAAACGCATCAGAAAAAGCTACAGTTGCGACTTGTCGATGTTAGTCTTCCTGAGGTTCTTTATTTTCCTGAGTCCCGTCTAAAAGGCAGTTTGAAAGCCATGTAATGTGGCGGCTGCCTCCAAGCATCACACTCAAAGGGAGGATAAAGCACATTTCCCCACAATAACAGCACTATAGAACATCCGTCAGAGTACACTAGGGCACTGGTGCATTCAGCAAAGGTTGAATGAATGAACCGTGGCATCGTTTTCTCGTTAGGAGTGCATGGGAGAAATATGTTGATTTCCTAATTGTTGTCTGGAACAGTTTTTGTTGAATCAACAGCACATTTCTCCACATGCCTTCTTTTGTGGCATAAACATGAGAAAAATGCTT
This sequence comes from Benthosema pterotum, assembly GCA_039105355.1. Lineage (NCBI taxonomy): Eukaryota > Metazoa > Chordata > Actinopteri > Myctophiformes > Myctophidae > Benthosema > Benthosema pterotum. The sequence goes on along the minus strand of CM076982.1, from coordinate 37,267,120 downwards.
GTGCTTTTAAGGTTCTTAAAAGAAAAACATATGTTATACCGGTAATTAAACATCAAAATCCCTGGGCCTAGAATTTGCACTATGTAGAAATATCTTTAGATTTGGGCTATTCGAATTGGGTTAATTTTTATGACATTAACTTCTCTTTGCTTTAGTTGTTGTGTTTTATTTTATGTGTATGTATTGTATAGATTGCAAGCATATAGTTGTTATGGAAGTTATTCAGACTCATTCATCTTAGCCCCATCACAAGTTTACATTCAGTACCTCGGGGCAAACGGAGTTGTTGTGTGAAATTATTTTTTCGCGATGCCATAGCAGTCCATCTGGCCGAAATCGGAACAGAAGAGCATGAAAGAGATTTTGTCAGTTTAGTACTGAGTGCTACTGATTTACCATCTAGACATACACAAGAACTGCAGAAGATCAGTGTAAGCGCTGTGGTTAATGGCCACGCATGAACTCCTTGGTAATCGAGCTTGAACAAACCCACCCCCCCCCAGTAAATCTCGCAGGCAGTTCATCCGGCAGTGATTATGCCGAGTGGGTGAGGAAACTGTCAGACTGAAAGAATGAAAATGCACTTAATTGCCCCTCTGATCGTTGTTGTTATTTTGTTGTTGCTGTCTGTAGGAATCCGGGGTGACTCCAGGCCAACCACCAGGGGCAAAGTTCTCCCACATCCTCCAGAAGGATGCCTTCCTCGTCTTTCGCTCGCTCTGCAAGCTCTCCATGAAACCGCTGTCAGACGGACCACCGGACCCAAAGTAAAATAACTACTGTCTATGAATTGATTTATTTATTTTTCCATATGAATCAAATTCATCTCATTTACGTCATGAGACGAGAGGTTGAGATTGCATTTTCTGTTCACACTCTCCCCAGCAATTATTACCGTATGTTATGTTCAGTAGTCATGTTTTACCATTGGTTAGTGGTCAATGTGTGGTTTGACCCAACCAAAATTGCAACAGTAATCTTTCAAGGTTTTTATTTTGATCCAAATAGCATTACATTTGTTTTTTAGATGCAGATCAAGTTTGGAAAACTTTTTAATTGACCTTGATTTTTCTTTTAGGACCTTTTTTTTCTGAGAGCGCACAAATGGAACCAAATGGATCCGTTATGTACGCTCTCAGAAGAAAAAAATCTTGAAAATGTGTGGATTTTTTCTTTTTAATAACACTATTTTACACAGGCTGTAGCACCGTGTTCAGTCTTGAGACTTTACCTTTGAGCTAGGAAAAATGGTGTTCCATAATATATTTTTTTTAATATGCATTATGATGCAGGAGGGAAAACCATGGAAAATTACTATTGCAGTTTGGTCTCTATTTTTACTTGGATTGACTGGACTAGATGACTAGTCTCTGTACAGTAAATGGAGATGATGAGCAGTCACACAGCTTAATGGTGATTCACCTCCCTGCCTCTTGATCCAGAGCAGCCCTCCGTAAATGGCTGTTTCCTCTTGTGTAGAACCAATAGGAATACGCTAATCTCATTTTGCTGGCGTGCAACATTGCATTCTGGCCACGCTGTGATTTGACATGAGATAGGTTCATGTGATGGGGTGAGCCTGATAGGAACGGTGTTGTGCAAAGCAGGATTTCTCGAAGTCTAAAAGTAACTAGATTTGGATTATTGTTCATTGTAATTCTAAAATCCGGTTGATGCATTCGGGTTCAATGCGGAGCCTTTGGGTAGTGGGAGCGGGTTCTCTCATTTATCCTTACACATTTCTTAGATTTCAAGAATAGGCGATTAAGTGATATAGAATGGAAATATCCTAAACCATAAATGGGGTCGTATTAGAATCGGGGACTAGACTATTTGATGTTCAATGTTCAGGTTTTTCTACAAATGAGTCTTGAACTAGAAAAGTGCCCTTCTGGGCACAGGTCTCCACCAGGCCAGTTCAGGTTGTGGCCTCCTGGTGGCGCTATAATATGCCAATGTTAAAAGGGTTCCATTTCTTCGTATGACTTTAGCATTTAGATGATTTGAGGCATTTTGTCCAAAAATGTGTTTTGCAAATGTTCACCTGTTGGTGGCGCTATAACAAGCCATTGTGAAAAGAGGGGATATTAGAGAGAATATTTTTCTCAGCCTAGTATTTTAGTGTGTTAAAGATTTTATGTAAATTGCCTGCTGTGCATCATCTTTTTAAAATCGGCCTCCTGGTGGCACTATAATATAGCGTTGTCGGAAATTTGGAGCAGAGGTTCATGGGTGGCATCCAGGGAGTCTGTGTGTAAATTCTGGCATTGATCGGGTTAACGGTTTGGGAGATTAGCTGGTAACAGACGGACACACACACAGATTTTTGCCAAAAAATTGCAAAAGTCGGCCTCCTGGTGGCGCTATAATAGGCCCTGGCCAAAAATTTGGAGCAGAGGTTCATGGTTGGCATCCAGGGAATGTGTGTGCAAATTGTGGCATCAATCGCGTTTACGGTTTGGGAGATTAGCTGGTAACAGACGGACACACACACAGATTTTTGCCAAAAAATTGCAAAAGTCGGCCTCCTCGTGGCGCTATAATAGGCCCTGGCCAAAAATTTGCAGCAGAGGTTCATGGTTGGCATCCAGGGAGTGTGTGTGTAAATTTTGGCAGCGATCGGGTAAACGGCGCCGGAGATTACTTGTTAACGAACGGACGGACACACACACACACACACACACACACGGACGGAGGGTGAAACATATTCTCCACCATGCCTCCGGCCTGGTGGAGACAAAAATCAGGCTCGTCTTATAATAAGTTGTCTTACTAGTATTTTATTTTCAAAGTTGTGCCTTCTTGGCCTCCATTTCCCACTAGAGTTAAAGTACTCTAGCTAAGTCATCAAGTGTGATTAAAATAAAGAGGAAAAAACAGAATGAAAACCATATCAGATGAGAAGAATATACGATCATAATTCTGGGCAGCCAGAGAAGCTGGGACGCGTTTCTTGTTTTGCCACATAAATCCTTAACTCAGTCTGCTGAGACAGAACGCATCGCAGAGATGCAGCCAATCTCTGCAGCCAGCCAAATGGGTGGCATTTAGGCTCCAAATTATTTATCTAGCTGTTGTTGGAAAAACATGACAGGAAAGATGATGGAGAAGAAAGACACCATTGATTGGGTTGCCAGGGCAACTATCTGCTGATTGTTTCGCCACTTTGCGGCGGCAGCCCAGGCTTGTTTTTCGCTTTCTCCCTGCCGTTTGGTTGGTTCCTCCTGGACTGAAGCATCTGTTCTCGCCACCGATTGGTTCCTCCTGTTCTGAAGCACCTTTTCTCCCCACCGATTGGTTCCTCTTGTTCTGAAATACCTTTTCTCCCCACCGATTGGTTCCTCCCGCGTTGCCCCCCTAAATGCCCTGACTGACCCACCAAACATGATGACATGCAAACAACCTTTTCAAAGATATTCAAGTGCTTATATTTATAATGATTTGAAAGACTACACTAGGCTTACTATACTAATTACAACTCTCTGAGCCTCTGAGGCTGCGTGCCTGTTGCAACTTGCAACTGCTCTATTATCGATGCTTGCTTGGCGATAATATAAGTCCTGTACAAGATAATTTCCCGATTGGGAAATGTTACATCCGGCCCTGTGCCGTGTGTTTAATATCATGCTAGGCAGCTTCTTAAGACATGGTGGTGTCTGGCTGCAGTCTAGCCTCCCTTCTCAGTAGCTTGTAAATGCCCGACACACACAGGCTGTGTAACGTAGCAGCACAGTATTGATGGTACTGGTGCTGGGATAGGTTAATTGAAAATACTACATGAAAAAATAATCAGACACACGCTGCTTGCAGCTGCCTGAAGCTATGCAGGATCAATCTCACATGTAGATTTCACATGATATTGGTTTGAACAAGGGGTTGATAGCATGTAAAAAGTGAAGGATTGGTTTTGTGTTGTCTCTGTATTTGCGTTTGCATACTTGTATGTGGAGTCTGTGGTTTTCAGTGGTTTTCAACCAATGGTCCAGGGACCACCAGTGGTCCTTGAGAGGGTTCCAGGTGGTCCCCAGCTAAGTTGGTTTACCAGATGAAAAGTTGGTTAGCCAGAAGTAGCTATTGATACTGTAAAATTGAAACCAAATGGACCTGCAAGGGTCCATTTGTTTATAATATTTATGGTTTATAATATTCATCATCTAAATTAGAACTGCTTAATAATTAAGAAGTTTGTACAGTTAGAGAATGCAGAAGAATGGTCATTTTGATCTGTATGTGTGCCTGAAATCCATCCTGGAATTGTGTCCAAAAAACAAAAGAAATCTTTAGTTTTGGTTTCAGTGGGGTGAAAATGTCATCAAATGAATAAATAGTGGACCCTGGGATCCAAAAGGTTGAAAACCCTTGTTCTAGAGCAAAAATCCTTCCTCTTTTGATGCACTTTCATGTAATCATCTTATAAAATATAAAATGCTCCTAATTATATTATTTTCTGCCTACTGCCAAGGCCCTGTTTTCAGTGAATTGTTTCAAAGTAAACACGGTCTGCTCCTATAAACAGTGGTTCAGTCAAGTTTGCCTTGCCGAGAAACAAGATTGCCGTGAAACTTGTTTATCTGAGTGTATTCATTCCTCCCTGAGAATGAAAGTGTTTGAGTGACCATGACCTTGATCATCCTCGGGCCAAAAGTTCCACTCTCAACAAAAGATATCTCTCAAAACCTAATGGGTGGATTGGATCGCAAAGCTTGTCCATTCAGAACTCAGTTCTAAGAGCCAGGTGTACGTAGTGTTAAGATAAAATTGTGACTTTGATCATAATACATGGTTATTATCTGGCCTTGCTCGGGAATTCATATTGTTACTTTTGAGTGAACAAGTATTTTTTGTTCATAGGTATGTTTTAGTCTTATCACTATGATAACAGTCTATGACAGACAAGGTCATCCTGTAAGAATCATTGCTTACTGGGCGAGTTTTATCTTTCGTTTTGCTTCCTTTTAAGACATTCTGTAACCTTTCTCCTATCTGTGAGAACCGCTTAGACACTTCACGTGTGAGATGGGGTATCTCCTGTTTATAATGCCACAAAGACAGGTTGTGTGATGCATTGATTCATCTCACATTCGGGGTGCATACCCGTGTGTGTATATACATTTTGAAGCTGTATCCGCACTTGGGCACATTGCCATTTAAATGTCAGATCCGGCAAGTCGGGGAAGAGAAGCAAACCGCTTTCTGCTCAAGTGCACGAAGTGAACACACACAAACAAGTAGGGGAACAGCAGGAATCCATCCATGCTGAGGTGAAGCATGTGTGGGAGGATGCAGTGATGAGCGTGTCCTTATCTCCAGGCCTCCCCAGGATGACTGCACAGTGCAGAAACCAATTTAATGATGCTAGGAGAAAACCTCCCTGCTCACTGAAAACATGGACCACACTCATTGTAATGTATTCCCATTTTCAGTTTTTCCGATATTATATCAGGGATTTTTTCCCCACCTATGTATTGATAGGAGTATGTGCAGAGACAAATATCATCCTCTCTGCCTAGCTTCCCTTACCTGAACACGGCCAGTTGTGTTTGTTTCTCTCGCTTGGCAAGCTGGATGCACTGCTGTTGTTTCGAACCCCTAGCCCAGTGGTTTTCATCCTTTTTCATACCAGGGCCCACTATTTATTCAAAATTTGAGCCACGGACCACCATTTGATGACATTTTAGCCCCACAGACCCCCACAACGAAATATTTCTTTTGCTTTTGCCCACAATACCAGCCTAGATTTGGAGAAACAAAACAGTCAAACATACTGATCAAAATGACCATTAATCTTCTACATTCTCTAGTTGTGTACACTTGGGCAAATTCACATGATGAATATTTGAATTCTTGGGAGTGTAAACATCAAACCAAATGGACCTGCAAGGGTCCATTTGGTTTCATGTTTACGCTGTCAAAGAGTTACATCTGGTTAACCAACTTTCCATCATTTAGCCTGAGGACCACCTGGAATCCTCTCAAAGACCATTGCTGGTACCTGAGTTACATAAGAGTTGCATCTGATTTCCCATCATTTAGCCTTCGGATCACCTGGAGTCCTCTCAGGGACCACTGGTGGTCCACCGGTTGAAAACCACTGCCCTAGACCCTGCGTTTGTAGGAAGGTGCTTTTCCTCAGGCCTTGCCCGAGCAACCTGATCTTAGATCAGGTTGTTGTTGATCAATATGCTTTCTACGGTCTCAAGATGGCAATGCACTAGCACACTTGGGGGAACACGGATGGGAATTATGTCAAGTCGGAAACTAGAAATGGCACTTTGAGAAGCGCTCTCTCTTAGGCTTTGTGCTCACTTTGTGCCTGGTATAAGAAAGGGTCGTAGCCTGTTTTCTAAAAATGTTACAATACTGTACGCCAGGGCTTCCCAACCTTTCCATTGTCACAGACCGGATGACAGTTGAAATGTTCATGAACTGGCAAGGAAGGGGTCATCGGGGTCATCGTTCCAAAGACAGTTGACTGGCCATCAAATAGACTTACTTACTTAGTCCTCTTGCACATCTGGGCTCGTAGAGCCAACCATCGAATAGACACACACTACAATATTATTATTAAATCACAACATAACCTGAATGGCGTTATATCAACAATGTTAGTATTTATTTATTTAAAAAAATGGGCTTGTCTTTTTTTTTTTTTCTTTTTTTTTTTTTCTTTTATAACTTTGGACATGTGGAAGAAATCTTTAGTTATTATTACCTAAAAAAGGAGTGAGCCTAAAAGAAAAATTGTTAACATGGTGAAACACAAATTGATGATGTTATAAGATGCGATGTTCTGGTTACAAAATGTTACAAATGTTATAGCACTAGTATTATTAAAAAAAATCTAATTCAAATTGCAGTTTCTTTTTATTTTGAGTTGAATCATTTTCACCCAACAGTTGTTCTTAAAATGTTCACTTGGAGGAATAAAAAAGTCATAAAATGTTCCAGTGAGGTAGCAGCAGCCATGTTGTTTTCAGAAGTTTATCTGTGGGATTCTGGGAGAAAGGATCACATAATGCCGAGCAGGGCTGTGATTGGAGGATTCCGAAATGTTGTCCAGTGAAAAGTCAACATTGATAATTGACGTTGCTTGTTGTTATTGATCTAAAGCATTCCTAGGTGTATCAGGGCCTTAAGTTATCCACTCTATCTGCCGCCAGGTCCCATGAACTTCGCTCCAAGGTCCTGTCCCTCCAGCTGCTGCTGTCCATCCTGCAGAACGCCGGGCCCATCTTCAAGACCAACGAGATGTTCATCAACGCCATCAAACAGTACCTGTGCGTGGCGCTGTCCAAGAACGGCGTCTCCTCCGTGCCAGAGGTCTTTGAGCTGTCCCTGTCCATCTTCCTCACGTTGCTGTCCAACTTCAAGACCCACCTCAAGATGCAGATCGAGGTACCCAGGGGCGTTTTTGCCATTAGGCAGACAAGGCAGTTGCCTAGGGCGCCATGAGGGGAGGGGGGCGACCACCAGACATGCTTTAAAAGGATTCCAGTCTAGTTTAAAATTTTACCAACTTAGTTTAAAAATAGTTCATAACTTTATCCCTTGGGGGGCGCCATTTTGACTAGGGCTCCAAATTGCTTAGAAATGCCACTGCATGTACCGCATGCTATGCTGAAACATGTTTATCTGCGGCACTCACCAGCACTTCACTCTATCTTTTTTGGTGGAATCTCCTGATTTTCATTTCAAAGCCACCCCAGTATGCAGATGGAGGTTTCTGTCGCGTCTGGACGTGTGAACGTCATTTTTTTTTTACTCGTATCACACCAAACCTCTCCCTTTTCCCTTCCCTTCCCTTCCCTATCTGGGATATTGACAGACTGCCACAATCTCAAGGCAAGCAGGCAGCTGACAGAGATGATTTATGTGTGACTATTTTTCTTTTATCACTTCAGTAATGTCGGTTCTGCCTCAGCGCGATTGCGTTTCAATATTTCTGATTAATTGTCCCGTCGCGGGTCTTCGTCATTTCAGGGTGTTTTCTAACACACACGCATCCCTCCCAACTGCAGTTGATGACTTGATATCCACTGTGCTCACAGCTGTGAAGGGAGCGCATATAGGCTCCCACCCAAAGGGGGGTGTTGTTAATGTTGACAGTTCTGTTTGTTAAAAACACTTGTTTGTTCTGTTTGTTAAAATCACACACTCTGTACCTGTGGTGGAAAAACTTCAGGAAACACTGCCAAAGTTTCTAAATGTAGTTCTTATAATTTAGTGTTCATGACTTTAACCCATGTGTGAATCACTGTTTTATCATTCAGGTGTTCTTCAAGGAGATTTTTCTGTACATCCTGGAGACCTCTACCAGCTCCTACGACCACAAATGGATGGTCATACAAACTCTCACAAGAATATGTGCCGGTGGGTATCTGGGTCTGAGAGCAAAATATTTCCATTTACTCCTCAGTTTATTACTAATTCATGTATGGTTTGTTATACCGTAATGTTACTACAGTATGTGAGTACTAGAAATTGCGGAGGTACTGTAGAAAAATTGCTATTTTCTGAAGTCAAGATTGCTATTTTTTCCATAAACTAAGGGAGCAGGGACAATGTCACCACTATCGAGGATAATGTCACATATTTTACACAGATGTTACAATCAGTGACGTGCGTCTTTCAGCAAAACGGTGTGTTTCAGAGCTACAGAGCCGTATCAACGCATTCAGTCAAGACATGTGATAATTTGATGTATGGCTCATGTTCGTTACCAGCCATATCACAATGCAAGTTGACACATGCTTGTTTTTGCATGTCTCTTTCTCAGATGCCCAGAGCGTGGTGGATATCTATGTGAACTATGACTGTGACTTGAATGCTGCTAACATATTCGAGCGATTGGTCAACGACCTCTCGAAGATCGCCCAGGGCCGGGCGGGACATGAGCTGGGCACAACACCTGTTCAGGTGACGTTTCTGTTTTTGTTTTAAACAACAGATTATGAAGGCTTCTCCCTGTCTATCTACTATACACAAATAATGGTCCCTGCACACACATAAACTGCAACTAGTTCAGAATGCGGCTGCGAGAATTTTAAACGGACCCAAGAAAATTGAACATATTAATCCAATTTAATCTTTCTCTTCACTGGCTCCAAGTGAAACAAAGAATTGTTTCTTCTAACAGTTTTTATATCTAGCTCCTTCTTGTGTTTCGGACATGCTTGACCTTTATGTGCCATCGAGAACCCTTAGATCAACAGACAAAGGTCTCCTCAATAAAAAGAGGATAAACTCTAAATTAGGTTATGTTGCCTTTATTTATGATGGTCCTACACTTGTACTTAAAAACATAACACACACAGCATGGTACACATACATGTTACTCTTGCTGCTACTTTGTTGAACTTTACCCCTGTGTATGAGATATAACAAATAAAAAGTATGTCATCTTGATGCATGATTAATCACACTACTCATTACTCTTATCTACACTTTATTAAGAATAGGATATTTGACAATTACGATTCTTGTACTGAAGTCCCTTCTCTACACCCTCTCTAGGAGCTGACCCTGAGAAAGAAAGGCCTGGAATGTCTTGTCTCCATCCTGAAGTGTATGGTGGAGTGGAGCAAGGACCAGTACGTCAACCCAAACAACCAGACCAGCATCGGTAAGACACCAACACACCTCCTGGTCCAATAAAGGTAGCTTAAAGGGACGTTTCACCGTCTTCACAAAAATATATATGTTAATGACATTTAGAAGACAACATGTAGTCCAGGAAGTAGTGTCGACAACGTCAGAGACACTGGGCTCACTACTAACATCTAAAAGATATAAAAACTCACATTACACACATAAAGATCACCAGGAAAATATAGATATTTTGTCCCTTTAACTTTGGTCCATTATTTAACCACATTACCTTAATAATACCAATTGGTGTTGTATTTTATATTATTTTATAGATAATTTTAGTCCCCTTTATTGCAAAGGGATAAGGATCGTTCACTACTTTAATGAGCAACACTGCTAATCATGTGGGTTGTGCCCCTAAAGAATTTGCCAAAGTGGCAAATGGCTGGTATTGAACCCTTGCATTGGACATACTGTTAATTTTTACACACTATTCATTGTTGTTATGGAAATCATAGCGCTTGGAATATCCAAACGCATCCGCAACATCTTGGTACATCCATAGCCACATTTTGCTCTGTGAAAATGCCAAAGATCATTTTCTTCATAATTTTTATACTCCGGTCTTCCAGGAGATAACGGCTTTAAATGCTGTGAAGGTGGATTAGCTTTCACATCACTGTTGTGGAGAGATTGTCCCGTAGTCTCGATATAGTTACAGACCTCTTTAATCATTCTAAAGAGGACCTGCTCCTTTCGCTTTACAGATAAATGTGAAATAATTTTCGTGGATGGCGCGTAATCAAGTCGAGATACAACTCATATCGTTGAGACATAATCCACTGTGTCACCGCTCCTTATCAGCCATGTCCTAAATGTATATATATTTTATTTGCAAGAGAACACTGACAGAATACATCCAGTCTAAATCCAGTGTGTATACATATCATGTTGGCATCAAAGGCCTGTCAGTAGAATTTCCAAAGACGGTTTCTGTGTGGAGAATTGTCTGTCTGCTGTCGTCAGTGAAGCAGGTCTTTCTTCTTGATCAAAGCTGCCTCTGGCTGGCATTCGTTCATCTCGGAGGTTAACTAGGGTTAGCGGTAAGGTGCACATCCATCATCCACCTTCGCTGGGATCAGTTTGTAGGGTTGGTTGATTTACTGAAATTCATCATAGGAAGCTTCCAGGTAGCATGTTGGAGCCTTTCATTCATCTGTACCTCCAAGGGGGATGAGTCAACACCCAAAGGCCAAATTATACTTTTTTTTCACTTCCACAAAGCCATATGGGTTCCGTCATACATTTCATCACCAGCTCATGTCCACGCGGACATGTGTTCCTTCCAGATTTCTTTAACGTGTGCATGCATGTACATAATCTAAAACATAAACATGGACAACACACTGTTTGAGGAGTGAGGAGATCTGTCACTACTCACTACCTATTATTATATGTGACGGTATAAGGGGAATTCGATTTGAAGTTAATATGTTTGTTGACAGGTTTGATGTATGGTATGCAGCCGGAACAGCATAAAAACCTCTTAACCTCTCCACAGGATTATAATAAACAGGAGTGAACAAACAGTTCACACATTGTCAGGGGCGGATCTTGGCATGGGCATGCCCCACTAAACATGATGGCATGTAAAACAACCCAAATTTCAAATTAAAGTGCTTGTATTTAAAATAATTTGCAACACTATTACTGCTACTAACTACAATTGTGGCACCACTAAATCAATAGCATTTCATCATTGAAAACAGAAAAGCTTTATGCATGCTGTGTGACTGTTGCAACTTATTGATGCTTTACTTGCCTAATAAAAGTCCTGTAACCAATTATGGTATGGGTGTGGTTCATCTCCCACGGGCAATGAAGCTGCCCCCAAGCCATTTTCTCCTGCCCCCCCCCCCCCCCCCCCCCAATTGGGAAATGTTACATCCGCCCCTGCACATCGTACACAACCATGTTGCTCTTGCTATTGACATATGCAGACACCAAATGCTGGGTTCTTTGCAACCTTTGCAGGCTACGCGGACACACACAGCTTAATGTAAAGTGGTTAATGGTAAAACCTTAGCCTGAGCCATGATAAAACATCTACCAGTTACTGTATCCTGCCTGGGCTTTGGCCCAATGCCTCTTCTTTACTCCTGGAAGTATGTGCTGTGTTTTTGCTGAAGGGGGTTGGAGGCATAGGAAGGGTAATGAGCCCTTCAATTAGAGCAGCATCCCCACAGGCCTCTACAGCTAGCGTAGCCAGTAGTCAGGCTAAACGCTGACGGCTGACTAATAGCAGAGCCAGCTGGACTTCTTCGCCCCCCAGCTCCACTTTAACTGTGCCAAATCGTTGTTGGTGTTTATTTTTTTTTAATAGTCATGCATGTTGTTTGCCCAGTGTTTGGGCAGTAACTAATTAAATGTTCCATATTACGGTAATATTATTACCTTTTCTAGCAAAAAGTAAAGTAAAGATGTTACTCTGCCAAAATGTGTAATAAATAATATGTTACTCTGCCAAAACATGGATCATTACCTGGTACTTTTGAGCTCGTTTTGCACGTGAAACTGGAACAGATTTACAAGCTATCAACAGATGACAATAGAGATGTGCAGTAGTTTGTAAATCCTAATCCACCACAGCACAGCATTCTGCACACATGACCTAGACTACAACTCACAATCACAGTTGTTGCAAGTTGTCACCAAACAGATTGTGTTGTACATCACTATTCCTTTGCGGGTGGGAGGGGGGGACTTGGGAAAGTAATATTGTAATATGTAATATATTATTCTTTGATTCTAGTAATACGTAATGTAATATTATTACTTTTTCTAAGGGGTCATATGTAAAGATATTACTCTCCTAAGTAATATTGCCCAACACTGGTTTTAACGTATATCTCACTGTATTTACTAGTACAAGTGTGCTGTTAACACGGATGCCTATTTAAATACAATCCTGAAAGATATCACCCCCGCCTCCCCCCATTTTAAAGTACAGAGCATGCCTTCTTGTTGTCATTGTGTTGCGTTGTTGTGTTTTTCCTTCTTCTGCCCACTTGAAAAGGGAGAGCAGGTAACAATTAGAATGTGTCGGAGAGTGTTTAGCTAGAAGTAGTTGCTGTGGTTACAGGCAGCGCACTCTGGGAGGGTTTTCTGACGCCTACTGTGTACTGGGTGTCTGTAAAAGCCTTAATATGATAGTGTCGTATCACAGCCTCTCTGTCTGCCCGTGTATACGGTTACATGTGACTGTCAGCACCCACCACCCCAACCCCAACAACAACCCCATAGTTGGTCAACTAGAAACCCTGTTAACAGCTTCACTGTGCATTACCGTGCCTTACACTCATGGTAGAAAAATGACTGGGGTGTGTGTGAGAGTGTGTGTGCGGGCTTGTTAACACCTTCTTCGGTTATTAACCAAGTATTTATCCCAACTCAAAGAGCTTTACTTTTTGATTTTCTGCAAGCCAGTCTGCCTTAAGCCCTGCGCAGCCCTACACTCTCTCTCTCTCTCTCTCTCTCTCTCTCTCTCTCTCTCTCTCTCTCTCTCTCTCTCTCTCTCTCTCTCTCTCTCTCTCTCTCTCTCTCTCTCTCTCTCTCTCTCTCTCTATCTCTATCTCTGTGCCTCTCTGTGTGTGCCTCACACAGGCTCGCGTTACACGTCACCGTCCTCCTGAATGTTTTAGAGAGTTTCCGATGGGTAGATCAGATGCCTTCCCCAAGCTAGCTGCCTGTGTGAAGACCTGTGTTCCAGCATCAACAAGTCCCTGTCATCCTTCAGCACAAGCCCTTTGACAATAGAAACGTCTCTCTGTCTCTCTCTGTCTCTCTCCGTCCTGCCCTCAGGCCTCGCCCTTCCATGTTCTAGCTCAATTTTCTCCCTGGCCGAGGAACTTTTATTAGATAACCCAGCTTTATAATGTCCTCTCCGTCTACCAAATGCACTAGAATGCCGTGCCTGCTTGGCACCTGCTCTTTGTGTCAGTGTGTGTGTGTGTGTGTGTGTGTGTCTGTGTGCATGCTTGTGGGTGCGCATTTCAGAGTTGGTTGGATTGGTGCTTGTCCAGGATCATCGTTCTAAATCATACGTCCATAGTCTCGTTTTTGAGGGGTGCTAGCCCCTCCTAGAAATATTCAGCTATTAGTGTAGATTAGTGTAGATCTGTTTCACCATAGACCCCTAGACTCGCATTTGCAATAGTTTAGTGCTCTCTTTGTGAGCACATCTCATGGATGTGTAGCATAGTGTACCCACGTATTTTGAGAACTGTCTGATCATTCAAATTCAAATGTGCACTGCCACTTAATTTGGGATCACACTGGAATGGTTGGCACACCACGCCCCCGAGGCTCCGCTAGTGGCTGGCTGTTTCCATGCTATGTAATGCTGCAGATTTTATTACTTTTATTACTTTTATGTGAGTTTAGATGTTCTCTCTCCCTTTCTCTTGTAATAAAAATCATCAGACGAGGATCGAAGAGGAGGTGCAATTGTTAATATTTAGCCTATGTTCCATGAGTGAGAGGGAGGGAGAGAGAGTTGCAACAGATCCAGAGTCTGATTCGAAGGTGCATTTGTGTTTGATTATTTATTAATGACCTTGAAGACTCATCTGTGCCATTCAGTTGGTATAGAATGATGCTTTCACAATATGTGAGTCCAAGCGATTAGACTTTTTCACAAAGATGCAGATGCTAGGTGCTATTCCCGTGCACCTATTAAAAATAATAGCGACATTCACACAATCGCACCTGGGGATGATGACACGTGAGCCTTTTGCACCTCTTTACAAGTAAAATGAAAAAGTGTAAACAGGCAGCTAATAATGCAGAAGGTCTGAGTGTGGTTTATGTTCTAGTGAAGCCTCAGGGAGGCGTGATGTGCCAACCATTCCAGTACAATGCCTTGTGTATCCCTTAGGTCTCAATCAAGGGATTGAAGTTCCATTGCGAAAAGTTGGCCAATCCGTTGTTGTCCAGAGAAATCTTAGAAATCTACATTATATATACTTTATATTCAATATCTATCCCTGCATCTGCCCCCCATGTATAGTGATCCCTGAATTGATCTTAACATATACAGTACATTGCACAAGTACTATGACAAGGCCCTACTGTAGGTTAAGTTTATTTGTCCTCCATTTTTTCTCCCCCAAACAAAACGCTTTTAGTGAGCTTTATTTTTTTTAACACTCCACCTACAGTGCAAGAAGTATTGTTTCAGGGGGTGTCTAGTGTCTGTACATGAGGACGATTTCCACGTCTGCCATCCTCAAAAATGTGATTTCCTTCCTCCTCTCAGGGCAGGAGAAGCCGTCGGAGCAGGAGCACACGGAGACCAAGGCTCCGGAGACCATCAACCGCTATGGAAGCATCAACTCTCTGGACTCCACAGCCTCCTCAGGCATCGGCAGCTACAGCACCCAGATGTCAGGCACAGACAACCCGGAGCAGTTCGAAGTCCTCAAACAACAGAAGGAGATCATCGAACAAGGCATTGACCTGTACGTCTGTGTAGAAAAAAAAAAATCAATACATACTCTTAACCTCCACCAAAAAATAATCCATCTACAAGATATGCTATTTTCTGTGCGAGACATGTCGCACGGCTTAGTATGAATATGGCCTGACGCCTAGTTTATATTCCGTAGCAGGATGGCGATACTTGCCAACTAGAACTGATTACAAGCTTGTAATCATTTTCGTCATGCGACACTGGCACTTCGTGGAGTGCAAATTAAGCTGTGCACGTGCACACACACACACACGCACTGTCAACCCTGTCTGTTCTGCGAACACGTCGTCACATGTGTGAATTCTTAACACCACAGATTCAACAAGAAACCAAAGAGGGGCATCCAGTATCTTCAGGAGCAAGGCATGCTGGGGACCACCCCCGAGGACCTTGCTCAGTTCTTGCACCAGGAGGAGAGGCTCGATTCGGTAAATACATAGCAATCTAAAATCTTTCATTTATCAGCTTTGGTGTAACGGATCCAATGATATTTAAAACATCTTTAATTTAATTTGGAACGACCCCAGCATGGTGTCAAGTGTGCACACTTTGGATGTTCAGCTGCACTGCAAGCCTGACAACAGTTCCCATCTACTCCACCCCACAGCCGCTCTCTGGCTCCCCGTGCTTTACCCAGCACAAATGTTTACTTTAATGAGGAGAGCACTCTGCCTTGATTGGGCTCCAGGGTTTCTCTGTACGGCAGTAATCTGTGCTAGAGTGAGACTATCATTTTGCTCTGGGACAAGTACCATCACGCCCAGCTGTATAAGAGCCGGTTATGAAGGTATATAGGGGTGAGACTATAACGCATATTTACCTAATTGACCCAGCAGTCAATGAATTGAGTGTTTCTAAGCAGCTATTTACAGAGGAGGCACATTAGGAAAAAACGTCCTTGTTGACCTGATTTTTTTTTTAAATGGAATGGAAATTAGACAGCCGTTCTTTTAATTAATTATTGTACTGTATGTACAGTATATTGCCTCATTTCCCTTTCTCTGATTTGTGTTTTTTTTCCTTCTCAAGACTCAAGTGGGAGAGTTTCTCGGGGACAACGACCGCTTCAACAAAGAGGTGATGTACGCCTACGTGGACCAAATGGACTTCCTGGGCAAAGACTTTGTTTCGGCGCTGCGTATGTTCCTGGAGGGCTTCCGGCTGCCCGGCGAGGCCCAGAAGATTGACCGGCTCATGGAGAAATTTGCTGCTAGATATCTGGAATGCAACCAGGGGTGAGAATCAGTGTCTTTTTTCTCGTGTAATTCCGTCCCATGTACTGTAGATCAGGTGATGGGGGAATTGCTGATATTGTTTTTGTTATTCATTTGTTTTCCCTTCTCTCCATCCCAGACAAACGGAGTTTGCGAGTGCTGACACGGCGTACGTCCTGGCCTACTCCATCATTATGCTGACAACAGACCTTCACAGTCCACAGGTAAGCCCTTCACCCCCGCTGATCCCCTGCCGCCACTGGGAATACCTTTCCACAGTTATCGATATGCATGCAATGTCAAAATGCAAGGGTACTATGACACAAGTGTCATTTGAACCCACATTTCCTCCAACACTCCCTTTAAAGGTAATAGAGGCAACTTTTTAGCGTAAAAGGCAACTATTAGAGGCAACTTTTTGGCGTAAAAGGCAACTATTAGAGGCAACTTTTTAGCGTAAAAATCAAAATAGATATATACTGTAGCTATATTTTTTGCCTTTTCCCCCCTCTATGTTGCTTCTACTTTGATGCTGCAGCTGTTTCCCTGCACTTGCTTCGTCCTGCAGACTGTCCAGGACTTTGTGGTTGTCAACAAATCATGAAAACAAAACACTTGGGCTCAGAAAAGGTGGTGCTAGTTTATGAGGTGTAGGGGGGTTGTGTGGGGTGAGGCAGTGTTTTAGCCAAGCACAGCAGTCCCCAGCAGATTGATAATGAGCCAATAGAGTGAAGGTGGGGTGGAGATTTTGTTTTTAAATTTTGATTTAAACAAACAGAACTACAAGCTCATAGCGTGCCACAGAGTGGCGTGCTATGAGCCTGTAGGTCTGATATTTTTGAAAATGGTGAAAATGTGACACGTGTTTTGTACACACTAAAGTTATCTCTATTACCTTGTAAAAAAAAGGTGAAGAACAAAATGACCAAGGAGCAATACATCAAGATGAACCGAGGGATCAACGACAGCAAGGACCTGCCGGAGGAGTACCTGTCGGCCATCTACGACGAGATCGCAGGGAAGAAGATCGCCATGAAGGAGACCAAGGAGCTCACCCTCAAGTCCAGCAAGCAGAGTGAGTCTCCCTCTCTTTCCGATAGGCGACAGAGAGAGGCGCGTCACGCTCTGAAGTCGAGCATGTCCAAAGTTATTATAACGGTACTTTGTTCACAGGCACCGTTAAATGCCTTTGTTTTGGGAAAACTTAACGGATCTCTGAATCCCATCAGAGTCATCAACTGCTATCATTATGCACAGTGAGGTTACGGCCTGATTGCCCGTCAGACTGAAGAGACTGAATTTCGTATTGATTAGATTATGCTAGTCTGCCTGCAAGGAAGGAAGGGAGTTGTGAATGTATTTAAAGTGAAAGATTCTTTACTTGTGTACTGATCACAGGTGTGGCAAGTGAGAAACAGAGGCGCCTGCTGTACAACTTGGAGATGGAGCAGATGGCCAAGACGGCCAAGGCTCTGATGGAGGCGGTCAGTCACGTCCAGGCTCCCTTCACCAGCGCCACGCACCTGGAGCACGTCAGGCCCATGTTCAAGGTGAGAGCTGCACCACCCACATACATCTGTACTTCCACCACACCAGGGGTTTTCAACAGGTGGTCCGGGGACCACCAGTGGTCCTTCAGAAGAATCCAGGTGGCCCCCAGGCCAAATGATGGAAAATGAAACCAAATGGTCTACACAACTAGAGAATGTAGATGATTAATGACCACTGCTGTATTTGTAGATGTTTTATTCACGAAAGTCCAGCCTGGTACTGTGGACAAGAACAAAATTAATCTTTAGTTTAGGGTCTGTGTGGGTAAAATGTCATCAAATTCTGAATAAATAGTGGGCCATAGGATGAAAAAGGTTGAAAAGCACTGCACTACGCGAATGCAGGAAGTGTTCCATGACATTTACGCCACCTGACCATTTTTTCCCTTTTTTTTCATTTTGTACCTCAGCTGGCCTGGACACCGTTCCTGGCTGCCTTCAGTGTGGGCCTTCAGGACTGTGATGACACAGAGGTGGCCACTCTCTGTCTGGAGGGAATCCGCTTTGCCATCAGGATAGCCTGCATCTTCTCCATACAGGTACACTCCTTTCCAATTCAACCCATTGTAGATTTTACAAAACATTCGCCCTGAAAGAATATACTGAAGGATTAGTGCTGCATTCTCACATTTTCCCCCAAAAGAGCAGGTGTTCACGGCTCATAATCTGTTTTTTTTTTTTAAATATGCATCGAAATAGGTGATCTACAACCCCCCCAACACTTGTAGATGTCTCACGCTATACTCTGACATAGCTGTGTGAGACACACTGCTGTATGTCTCCATAAAACCGTTCTCTACCCATTTTTTTCAATGAGAAAATTCTCAGTGCGTTGAGTCAGTGTGCACATGAGTTAATTGTGTTAAAACATTTAATCAGATTACTCAACAAAATCAATTAACATATTATGCAAATAGGTGCGTCAAATTCTATTCTATAGTTCTATAGTTACCTTGCCATGCTGCGACTCTAATTTTGTGGACAAGAAATAAAAATGTATTTCTCCAGTGAGTAGAAACTGAAAATATGCTAAATATGCTGTTCAAAGTTACTCACTTTTAATATGTAAACAAACCCTTTTTTTATTTTTCCTATTTTATTATTCTGCATCCAGATCCACAGATGTTTTTCTTTTCCTATTTTGAAAGGAAGATTAAATTTAGATTTGCTCTCTCTTCCAGTTGGAGCGAGATGCGTACGTTCAGGCCTTGGCGAGGTTCACGCTGCTGACAGCCAGCACCGGCATCGCTGAGATGAAGCAGAAGAACATTGACACCATCAAGACCCTCATCACTGTGGCCCACACGGATGGAAACTACCTGGGCAACTCTTGGCATGAGGTCTGCCTCTAAACGACTGCCTGCCTCCAAGTCTCTCTCTCTGTTTCTCTCAATGTGTCGCCATGCAAATCCATGAATGTTTTTCTTTTGTGTACACAACAAACGATATTAAAGTATTTTATTACTTTCTCTATTGATTATTGTTCAACACGTGCATGCTGCATTGGAATGGCTCTCTGTCTTTACCTCATATTCTCTGTCCACTTTTAGTTCTCTGTTTTAACCTTGTTGTGGCGATTCTTTCCGGTCAGATCATGAAGTGCATTAGCCAGTTGGAGCTGGCCCAGCTGATCGGCACGGGGGTGAAGACGCGCTACATCTCAGGGACGGTGCGAGGGAAGGACGGCTTCATCATGAGCACCAAGGAGCCCAATACGGACGAGTACCTGGGCCTAGGTCAGTGTCTGCTGATTAATGTGGAGTAATGTCATGTTAATGTCATACAGTGATGTACCATAATGGGCCGTTTACACCAAGAACGCTAACTAAATCAGTGGTTTTCAATTTTTCAATCTTTGTGATACCAGGGACCGCTATTCATTCAGCATTTGAGCCACATCATTGATGTTGGGAGGAAACCTCATATGTGCACAACTGACATGAAAACCTCACAAAAAAGAAGAAAAGCATTAAACGTTAATAGAGATAAGAGGTTTCTATCCGACTGTGGCAATATACAGTATTGCCATTTAGTTGTGGTGTTGGCTCTGCCATCCACTTGAGTTAGAGCAACTTGTAAAACAATACATTTATAGATGTAGCTGTGTGTTTCGTTGTGGATATCCTGTTATTCCAATGTCCGTTGCTGTCAATGACATCAACTTTTTCACGATGGCTGTCTGTCTTTCTGCTTGGACCTGCAGTTGGAGGGACAATGGACCGTAAGCAGATGGCCAGCATCCAGGAGTCCATAGGAGAGACCAGCTCTCAGAGTGTGGTGGTGGCTGTAGACAGGTGCTGTTGAGGTCCTCAATAAAGAATTATACTGGATATAGAGATCAGGAGTTATTATTTTTAAAGTAAATAAAAATAAAGTTTGAATGATATTACCTGGAGTTATACAAATTTGTGTTATGAGAAAGAACCTAAATAACCTGATGCCAGTCTAGGTCACGGTCAGCATTTATGAATAGAGCTCTGCTCTACACTTTCTTCAAAAGCTACTGAATATTTTCCTTTCCTGAATATTTTTCATATATTTCAAAGTTGTGGCTTATCTTTTTTTCCATTCCAGGATATTCACAGGTTCTACGAGGCTGGATGGTAATGCTATAGGTAAGACCTTGATATCTGGATTAATTCCTTCCTGCTTTTCATTTCTGCAGCTGTGGTCGTGTTCATGTAAATCCAAACGTGCTGCTCTGACCTCTCTGTTATCAGTTGACTTTGTGCGCTGGCTGTGCGCTGTGTCCATGGATGAGCTGGCCTCACCCACACACCCACGCATGTTCAGCCTGCAGAAGATAGTGGAGATCTCCTACTACAACATGGGCCGCATCAGGCTGCAGTGGTCCAGGATCTGGGAGGTCATTGGAGACCACTTCAACAAGGTGCGTAGGTGGAGACCAGGTGGCCCTGTAAACATTAACCCCTTAATTAATTACTAATTCTTTTTTTCTTCATTTTTTAACATCACAATTGATGGTCATTATTTAGTCTCCGTTTCACTTCATTATTCAGACTGAAGTCCCTCTCTACTACAGCAGTTTCTGGGATGGGCGTGATCAAAGTAGCAGTCTTCACGGTGATTGGTTCATACCAACCCATATCAATATTGGGAAAGCAGACGACGTTGTTGTCATTATTATGCTAATGCGTTAAGAACATGTACATACGTTTTTTTTAAAGCTATTCCCCTAAAAACTAAAATTAAAATTTATTATAATTATTTTAATAATTATATAAATTTGCATAAAATCATTATTTATTTATTTTTCCTTTTTTTGTCCTTTTACACAAATCATAGTAGTATGAAGTAGTAGTAGTAGTAGTAAGGTTGAAATCTCGTCTTTGCAAGTAGAAATATATCTGGGCCTTCGTTCTCCAGACAAATACTGAGCATATAACAAATATAATCTGTTGATAACAAATATAATCTGTTGAAGTCAATATTGCCAAACAAATTCCTCCTGCGAGTCATACTGCTGGGCTATGCTGTTCCACATCTAACCATGTGACATGAGAGCACTAATTAACGTAAAGTGCTGGCAGGAAAGCTTTCTGCTTGCTTTCTTTTAGCATTCAAGGACTTCTCTCATTGTCTAACTGATTACATAGAATGATGCAATTGGAGTTTGTTGTATGTACTGTAAGAGCATGTCTTCAAAACAATCATTCATCCTGTTGCATTATGAAATTTAAGTGATATTTTGCTGTAACTGGAAAGATAATGATTTGACTGTCTGTATACTGATGGTCTGCTCCTGAGGAAAAAACCCACAGAAGCGTCACATTGTTAGAGAGCTACAAAAGCTGTAAATATGAAGCAGTTTGAAGGTTAAAGCACTCTTTCTTCTCATCCACTCTGCTCAGGTTGGCTGCAATCCAAATGAAGACGTGGCAATATTTGCAGTGGACTCTCTCAGGCAACTGTCCATGAAGTTTTTAGAAAAGGGTGAGCTGGCCAACTTCAGATTCCAGAAAGACTTCCTGAGGCCTTTTGAGCACATCATGAAAAAGAACAGGTAATGATTGTGTATGCGTGCTTGCGTGTGTGTGTGTGTGTGTGTGTGTGTGTGTGTGTGTGTGTGTGTGTGTGTGTGTGTGTGTGTGTGTGTGTGTGTGTGTGTGTGTGTGTGTGTGTGTGTGTGTGTGTGTGTGTGTGTGTGTGTGTGTGTGTGTGTGTGTGTGTGTGTGTGTGTGTGTGTGTGTCATTGGCATGTGTGCTGCTGCATGTGCATGTGCAGCCCTGAATGGTTCATTCTTCAGGGATGTTTAACTATCTCAAGGTTCATATGGTTACTGTGAGTAACCATATAAACCTTGGCGTCGCTATCCTGGGCATCTTATGATAGACAGTGAAATTAGCCAATCTACTAGCCTGGGTTCCAGCCTTCACTGCTGGTAGGATGGTGTTCAGACAAATGGGAACTACTGTAGTTGAACTACTGTAGTTATTTTTCCTCAAACAAACCACAGGCCAATCAGAATCCTCGGCTGCATATCAACCTTCATATGCCCCGCCTACCTGTGGGGATAGGCTCCTGGCCAGACGGATTTACGAAGTGACATTTCAGATGCGTGGAACGCAGCAAATCAGACTGGATAGGTTATGCTATGGTTTGGTTTTCAACTGGTTTACATACTGTGCATGTAAAGACTCTATGTATGTATGATATATGGCATCAGTCAGGCTCTACTTGGTTTTAGTAGTGAGAATGTAGTAATGATGAGTTCCTGAAAACAGTGTTGAGTGTGCTATGAATGACTTATAACATGAAATTGACTCCAATGAACCTAACTGTCATGCCTTTGGTTAAATGTCTGCACCTCCTCCTTCCTTCGCCTTACTCCATCTGTGTTGTCCTCTCCGTCCCTCTCTCCTCCTGTCCCTCTCTCCTCCTGTCCACCTCTCCTTCTCTCTCTCCTCCTGTCCCTCTCTCCTCCTGTCCACCTCTCCTTCTCTCTCTCCTCCTGTCCACCTCTCCTTCTCTCTCTCCTCCTGTCCACCTCTCCTCTCTCTCCTCCTGTCCACCTCTCCTTCTCTCTCTCCTCCTGTCCCCCTCTCCGTCCCTCTCTCCTCCTGTCCCCCTCTCTGTCCCTCTCTCCTCCTGTCCCCCTCTCCATCCCTCTCTCCTCCTGTCTCCCTCTCCGTCCCTCTCTCCTCCTGTCCCCCTCTCCGTCCCTCTCTCCTCCTGTCCCCCTCTCCATCCCTCTCTCCTCCTATCTCCCTCTCCGTCCCTCTCTCCTCCTGTCCCCCTCTCCATCCCTCTCTCCTCCTGTCTCCCTCTCCGTCCCTCTCTCCTCCTGTCTTCCTCTCCGTCCCTCTCTCCTCCTGTCTCCCTCTCCGTCCCTCTCTCCTCCTGTCTCCCTCTCCGTCCCTCTCTCCTCCTGTCTTCCTCTCCGTCCCTCTCTCCTCCTGTCTCCCTCTCCGTCCCTCTCTCCTCCTGTCTTCCTCTCCGTCCCTCTCTCCTCCTGTCCCCCTCTCCGTCCCTCTCTCCTCCTGTCCTCCTCTCCGTCCCTCTCTCTCCATCTCCTTCGGTGCTCCAGGTCTCCTACGATCAGAGACATGGTGGTGAGGTGTATCGCCCAGATGGTGAACTCCCAGGCAGCCAACATCCGTTCAGGCTGGAAGAACATCTTCTCTGTCTTCCACCTGGCCGCCTCCGACCAGGACGAGAGCATAGTGGAGCTGGCCTTCCAAACCACCGGCCATATCGTCAGTAAGTTTATACACACACACACCTGTTGTGGGACGTTTTCTGTGCTTTTGGCTTCAGACAATGGATATTTTAAATCTTGAGAGAAACCAAATGGACCCGCAAGGGTCCATTTGGTTTCATTTTTACGCTCTCAAAGAGTTACATCTGGTTAACCAACTGCCCATCATTTAGTTGGGGACCACTGTCCAATTTGAAAAAAAGTAGGCTACAATATATTTGCATTTTGCTCAGGTACCTTGACTAGAAATCCAGTCTGGGCAGTGCGTGCCGCGGGTTTGACTCCCAGGGGCCTTTACTGCATGTCACCCCCGTCTCTCTCTCTCTCTCCTCATTTCCTGACAGCCCTCTTTCGATCTATCCCTCACCAAAAATGATAAAATAAAGGTGAAAGCCAAAGCCCCTCCGTCTGTGCATGATTACAATATAATGAAGGGGAAGAAAGAGAACAGATGGGGAAGATATGATAAAGTATATTTCCACAAGTCAATTACAAACGTACAAGAGAATTTCTGCTATTATGCTGATGATATCTTCTGCTTCATGTACTGAAGAATGTGAATCCCTTTGTCTTGTGTCCTCTTTGAACAGCTCAGTCAAGATTAGCATCCGAATGATGAACTGGTGTTTGAATGAAAATTTGTTGATGAAAAAGTGTTTAAAACATTTATTTTGTTCCACTTCAGCTCACAGACCTTGTGATCATTGAATATGTTTCATTATGATTGCCACTTGTTCGTCATCTATACAGGAGGTGTCTCAATTTATCTAAAAGGAACGGGTTTTTCTGAGCTCTGATTCCCTTTTCATCCTTTATATGCCTGTTCCCATCGGCAGGGCACCAAACATGATGGCATGCAAAACAACCCAAATTAAAGTGCTTACAGTATATTTAAAATGATTTGAAACACTACTACTGCTACTAATTAACTACAATCGTGGCACCACTAAACCAACAGCATTTCATCATTCAAAACAGAAAATTCTGAGTCAGACCTTTATCTTTTTGCATGATGCGTGCCTGTTGCAACTTCAACAACAACTGCTTACTTGCCTAATATAAGTCCTGTACAAGATATACTGTAAATCTTGTCAGTCACAGAACTAAAGAATTGAAATGAAAATGGTATGGGGGTGGCTTCCCCCATACCCCCATACCAATGGTATGAAGCCCCGCCATACTATTTTTGCCTGCCCCCCCAATTGTGAAATGCTACATCCGTGCCTGCCCATCGGCCTCTATTTCCTCTGACCCGACCCTTTCTGTCCGTCTCCACAGCGAATGTATTTGAGAAGCACTTTGCGGCCACCATCGACTCCTTCCAGGACGCAGTGAAGTGTCTGTCAGAGTTCGCCTGCAACGCCTCTTTCCCAGACACCAGCATGGAGGCCATCCGCCTCATCAGACACTGCGCCAAATACGTCTCTGAACGGCCTCAGGTCAGGGTCCCTTTTCAACCAGCTAACAGAAGGTTACCATGATGTATGGTTGAATCTAGAACCCTCATAGAGAAGAGTCCATTTGCACACCTACGGTATAAAAGTATGGCACACCGTGCAAACCCTAACAGTAAGGAAAATGGAAGTCCTGCAGACAGTCTACTTACAGCAGTAGTAGTTAACATATCTACAGTATTATGGACTAAGCATGTGTGTGTTCAAATCGAGAAATAAAGCAGCTAAGGCAATACATTATATAAATATGGGTAACACTTTATTTGAAGGTCACCTTTATAATGCTTTATAAGCTAATTTATTATAAATGCTCATTATAAATGTCCATAACCATGTATAACTCCTGATAACTACATTTATGTAATGTGTCATAACACATTATAGGCTAACCAATGTGTTTATTAAATTAAACAATGTGCTATAAATGTCAATAACATGCTAGTTTTTTAATAATTATACAAATACTCCTCCAAAAACATTAATTTGCTAGACCTTGAAACACAAAAGTGCAAGAAACCCGATGAGAATGTGCTGTAGGGATTATACAGTAGTATGTGGATTAGTTTGCATGTGTATTACATAATAGAGATTATACAGTACTGTGTCTGTGTGACAGGATTTATTATTCTTCATTGAGCGGGGTTCCCCATGGATCAGTACTTGTACTTGTGTCATTTTGTGGACCCCCTGAAAACTCCCCAAATAATTTCCCATAGAGACATAAATATTTATAGAAATGATTCTGAGCCTAAAATTAAGCCATCCAGGATGCTGGTGAATCATACCATAAATCCTTTGATTCTGTGAATAAATAATGGGATATTTAATTATATGATGTACTACATTTATTAAAGACCCTTTGTTAAGCTTTTTTTTTTGCTCTCCACAATATCAAAGGTGTTATGGCTATGACTCACCAGGATGCTGGATGTCTTCAGTCTAGGTTTAAAGTAATTGATTTTTGTAAAACCTATATGGCAGGGGTTTTCAACGGGTGAGGATTCCAGGTGATCCCCAGGCTAAATGTTGGACAGTTGGTAACCAAATGGACGCTTATAGATCTGTAACTCTTCAGATTGTAAAGTGATACCAAATGGACCCTTATGGGTCCATTCGGTATCATTTTACGCTCTCAAGAGTTAAATTATATTCAAACATTGTTATTTTGACCAACATATTTGGCCAGTTTATCTCTCCTAAATTGTAAACACAAACTTGAAAATCAGTTTTGTGTCTGAGAGACTGAACTCAACATCACCGGGTGGTCCGTGGCTAAAATGCAGAATAATAGTGGGCCCTGGTATCATAAATGTTGAAAACCACTGTGCTACAGTGGCGGATGACATGCCCAGAACAGGAAGAACACTTCATGTCGTTCTAAAAGAGCTAAAAGATAAGCTTTTTTTTCCTGGTGTTCTTCAGTCTGTGAACAACAGGACCTCTCTCTTCTCTGACAGGCCTTCAAAGACTACACCAGTGATGACATGAATGTAGCGGCGGAGGATCGCGTCTGGGTGCGGGGGTGGTTCCCCATCCTCTTTGAACTCTCCTGCATCATCAACAGGTGTAAACTGGACGTCAGAACCAGGTAGGAACACCCCCGCCCTCTCCCACCACCCCATATTGTCTTATTACTTTCTTACTTCAACAGCAGCTGTTAATTCACACCCTCACCCAGAAGTCTACTGCCAGTACAGGGATCAAACCTTTCTGCAACCTTCTGCCTACTACTAGCTAGGGGCGCGGCGGTTTTACGGTTTAAAACAGAGCCGTGTAGTACGGCATACACAGTATACACGAATTTCCAAACAATGCGTGTGCCTGTGAGTCTAACCCTGCCCAGCGAGTGACTGTCAAGCCCCCCACCCTACTAACAACACAACCATCTTAACGCTTTGGAAATCGCTACCCCAGAAAGTGCAACGTAGTAATAATATAGTAATATATGTGTCGATATCCGTACCAGGGGTCTGACCGTGATGTTCGAGGTAATGAAGACTTACGGCCATACCTTTGAGAAGCACTGGTGGCAGGATCTGTTCAGAATCGTGTTCAGAATCTTTGACAACATGAAGCTGCCCGAGCAACAAACGGAGGTACAAAAACAGAATCACACTGACACTGATTTACAAGCAATTGAACTTGTGCCAGGCTTGACACTCGTTGTGTTGTTGTTCCCTCAGAAAGCAGAGTGGATGACCACCACCTGTAACCACGCGCTGTACGCCATCTGTGACGTCTTCACGCAGTACTTTGAGTCGCTCAGCGACG
The DNA here is from genome assembly GCA_039105355.1 of Benthosema pterotum. NCBI lineage: Eukaryota > Metazoa > Chordata > Actinopteri > Myctophiformes > Myctophidae > Benthosema > Benthosema pterotum. The sequence goes on along the minus strand of CM076982.1, from coordinate 37,239,793 downwards.
TTCTCTTGGACGATATCCTGTCTCAGCTGTACTGGTGTGTGCAACAAGGTAAGCACTTGGAAACCAAATCTTCTGTCTGTCCTGTCACATTGACTGTTTTTCACTTGATCACATCAAGCCCGGTTTGTGATTAATCCAGTTTTTGTCTTACATTGGCTTTTTAGACGTGTAGCTGCACACTAAAATGTCTGATCTACAAGTTCACAACAAGTCGCAGCATGAGTTGTGAGCAGTGTTGGGCAGTAACTAATTAAATTTACATATTACTGCAATATTATTACGTTTTCCAGCAAAAGTAAAGATATTACTCTGCCTCATGCCTCATTACTTATTACTATTGAGCTTGTTGTTACATGTGAAAATAGAACAGATTTCCAGGCTATCAACAGATAACAATAGAGACGTGCAGTAGTTTGTAGATCCTAATCCACCGCAGCATTCTGCACACATGACCTACACAAGTTATCGCAGTTGCTGGAAATTTTCACTAAACAGATTGTGTTGTACATCTCTATTCCTTTGCGGGACTTGGCAAAGTAATATTTTAATATGTGATATATTATTTCATTCAAGTAATAAGTAAAGTAATATTATTACTTTTACTAAGGGGTCATAACTAAAGTAAAGCTATTACTCTCCTAAGTAATACTGCCCAACATTGGTTGTAAGGTTGTAGATGTATTGTGTAGCCATTTTCGGTGTGCAATGAATGACAAGTAAGGTTTTATCCTCAGCTATTTATGAGGCTAGGGGTCTCATTGTCTTGTCCAAGGCCATTTTCATATGACTCATCATGGCCACAATCCATTAAACCAGTCCATCGTTTTTCCACTACCTTTCTTTCTCCCCCACTCCATTATAGATAATGAACAGCTAGCACGGTCCGGAACCAACTGTTTAGAGAATGTGGTCATCCTCAATGGGGAGAAGTTCAGCCCAGAGACCTGGGACAAGACGTGTAACTGCATGCTAGACATCTTCAAGACCACCATCCCACACACGTAAGTGCATTGCCAGGGCCGGATCTAGGCATGGGCACAGGGGGGGGCAATTGCCCACCTAAAATTAAAGCGCTTTTATTTAAAATGTTTTGAAACACTACTACTGCTACTAACTGCAGTTGTGGCACCACTCAACCAACACCATTTCATCATTCAAAACAGAAAAAACTCTGAGTCAGATTGATGCTTACTTGCCTAATATAAGTCCTGTGCAAGCTATAAATCTTGTGGGTCACAGAACTAAAGAATTTAAATGAAAATGGTATGGGGGCAGCTTCGCCCTCCTGCCATTTTCCACTGCCCCCCCCCCCCCCCCCCCCCCCCCCCCCCCCCTCCTCAAGTGGGAAATGTTACATCCGGGCCTGCTGCCAACTCGATAGATTCAGATGTCTACAGTAAGATGTGCACCTGCTTTTGGGAGCGTTTTAAGAGCTTGGCCTTCGATTCTGGCCTGATTAGCAAACGCAAAACAACCACCTTAGTAGAAGGAATGTCTCTACCTGATGTCTAATCTTGCTAAATATTTGACTCCTTGGCGTTGAATGAACTTTGCTCCATTTCTCAGGCTGTTAACATGGAGGCCGGTCGGAGCTGACGGAGAGCATATAGATTTATCAGACAAACAGCTGGTAAGGAAACTTTCAAAAAATATTGTTAGATTTTGGATGATTTTTACTTTGATTTTGCATGGTTCTCTTTCTCAGCTAGTCCCATACCTTTCTGGACTACTGGATTATAACCTGTACAGACTTAATGATGATGTCCGCTGTTTTTCATCAGGACTCCATTTCGCAGAAATCTGTGGACATCCAGTCCCGCTCTGAGGACCAGCAGTCCATCAGCAGTGCAGAGCGGGCCTCCACAGAGAGCCGCCGACAGAGCCAGTACAGTTCTGCCTCGGGCATGTACGAGGACGGCCCCAGAAACAGGACCCCCACCAGTCAGTTCCTCTATTGTGACTCAATGACATTCTGACGCTCAATACGTTCTTGACTCATGTCTCACACAGGGCCGGATCTAGGGATGGGTATTTTCCCCCCAATTGGGAAATGTTACACCCGGGCCTGATCTCACACATAACACTTTGTTGCCTAAGCCCTGTCTTAGATTTTTGCATGCTGTTTCTTTGTTTATGTTATGCTCAGTTTGTGTTGTTTCACGTTTCACAGAGGTCCAGGAGCAGCGTTTGTTCTCTGCACTGTTGATAAAGTGTGTGGTGCAGCTGGAGCTGATCCAGACCATAGACGACATTGTCTTCTTCCCTGCCACCAGTAAGAAAGAAGACGCTGAGAACCTCGCTGCTGCCCGGGTAAATATTAACACTTATCAGTGCTTTGGTATCGAAATAGAAATTAAACACAGCAGAATAAAACACTCTAAAAGTTGTATCACTGTATGATTGCGTGCTGCAAACCTCTTCCTCTCCGTGCTGTACAAACAAAGTTTGTGCATGGATGGGACAGGCGATCGAGGCGATCCAAGGCAAGAGAGTAAATGTAATCCCTCCATCTGGTCCTTGGTCTGCCCCGGGGTCTCCTCCAAGTGGGACGTGCCTTGAGGACCTCCCTAGGGAGACGCTCGAGAGGCATCCTAACCAGATGCCCGAACCACCTCAGCTGGCTCCTTTCCAAGCAAAGGAGTAGCGGCTCTACTCCGAGTCTCTCCAGAGTGGCTGAACTTCTCACCCTATCTAAGGGAGATGCCACCCACCGGAGAAAACCCATTACTGTGCTTTAGTAAAAACCCGTTTTCTTTCCGTAGCGGGACCCCCTGTACGCAGCCGACGCCCCTGTGGACACCCAGGACCAGGGCATGTATCGCTACCTGACCTCAGAGCAGCTCTTCAAGCTGCTGGACTGTCTGCTGGAGTCGCACCACTTTGCCAAGGCCTTCAACTCCAACAATGAGCAGAGGACCTTGCTGTGGAAAGCAGGTGTGTAACTGTGGTGTAGAAGTGCAACAGTGTGTCAAACAAATTCATGAATTGATTCATTGTGATAACTAAAAACATGCTAATTATTTGATTAAGAAACAATATTCAAGTCATATCTAATCTAATCTCTAATATATTGTTCAAATTCGCTTATAATCCGAAATATATTATTTACTTCACTCCAAATCATCTCTCCATTATGTCATCAGTAAACCTGTAAATGAACTTCACCCCCCCCCCCCTCTCATGTATTAGGGGGACAATATCAGTCACCAGAAAAAAAAGAATAGGTGTTTTCGATTAATACGTATATCATGGTTGAAATGGAGTTTTAAGTTATAAAGGGCTTTTATAGGAAAGAGGTGGGGCAGGTAAAATTAACATCACACTGAAAGGAATAACTTATAAACTGTCTGGGGTGTTCACGTGAGCCTGAATAGACCATAAAATGACCATGTAAGAGAAATATCCCTTTTAATGAACTGCAAATAAAAGGTAAGGAAAGCCTTCAAGTACTGAATCCTCCTGTAATGTGCTTTGAATAGCACTTCGGCTGCATACAATGCATCCATTTATTTACCGTTTCTACTGTTTCTACCCCGTCGTTGCCAAGGTTTCAAAGGGAAGTCCAAGCCCAACCTGTTGAAGCAGGAGACCAGCAGCCTGGCCTGTGGCCTGCGCATCCTGTTCCGCATGTACACCGACGACAGCCGCCAGGACGCATGGGACCAGGTCCAGAGGAGACTGCTCAAGTAAGCAGTTCCAGCAAAACTTTATTAATAAACCCCTCTGAACGGGTGGCTATTGAAAAATATCAGATCTACAAGCTCATAGCGCGCCACCGAGTGGCGCGCTATGAGCTTGTAGGTCTGATTTTTTTTTTTTTTTTTTTTAATATCGTTTACATTGTCAGAGAACTAAAACTTTAGTTCTGGGGACAATTTGTTTTGTTTTCTTAGTTCCAGAGACGAAATTATAGTCTCAGAGGCACACATTTTGTTCCAGGGACAACCTTTGGTTTTAGGGACTATTTTTAGTTCTGTGGGTAATATTTTAGTTCCAGGGACAAAACCATAGTTCCAGATACAATACTAGTCCCAGGAACCTATATTTTAGTTCCAGGGACAATATTTTAGTTCCAGGGACAAAATTTTAGTCCTCCATTCGGGACATCCATTTGGCCTTGGTACAGAATGGGTTGATTCATGCAAAAACACAAAATGAACAACGTAGAGATACAAGGTCTCTACCCCACATCAATATTACGACGTCCTGCTGACTGAAGGCATAATGCTGTTCACTCATGAGTCCCCACTCCAAAACCGCATGTGGAACGCAAGAACGACGCCTTCTCTGCTGCTGAATCGTTGTACTTGTGAACACCACTTTATAGTGTTTCACTATAAACGCTCGAAATACATACTACACATATCCTTTCTTGCCTCCGTTTCTCTCAGCCTTCCCACAGAAATTATGACAGCGAAGAGATGGTCGCGTCGTGTGCCATCAAAAAACGGAAAAAACACATTTAGGTCCATTAGCAGGCCAAGCAACACACACACTCCCTTTAACAAGACGAACGGCTGCTCCTCTATTGATGCTCATCTCATTTTCATCTCACTAATGAGGCTCCTCTGCGTTGGCTGACAGTCACTGAATCATCATCATCAGCGGCTGCACAGTAACTAAGAACGTTTACCGGAGGTCCTTCTGTACTTAAAGGGCCACTTCAGACAGGTTCAACATATGAGTGGTCCTCTCCTAATGGTCATTATAACATGGTAGCCTGTTACATCTCTCATAGGAGACGAGGGGGCTCTGCACAGTTCAGAAACCCGCCTACCAGGCGGTCATGATTTTCAGAATGTTGCAACATTCTCACAAAATGTTCTTCAAATGAGTCATTAACTCCACTGGTGTGTGTGCTGCCCTGTCACCATGCCAACAGCCTCCTCCTACAGTTGTTCTGGGGGTTACATGGCAGTAACAGGACGCAAAATTCTAGCACACCTCTTCTGATGCACAGAAGAGCACAATCCTTTCCACCAGTACAGTCCCTTTATAAATTGCTCCGGTCCTTTTCAACTGCACTGCAGCCGGTTTGTGTGTGTATGTGTGTGTGCCACACGCTCCAACACAGTCTCACTCCCACACTAGCCAATTGCATGGAAGAGACAAATCAAAAGCATTGGGCCTTGAGAGGCAACGATAAAAAGAAAATGTTCTGATGAACTCCATATAGTCGGCTAAACTGAGAGAAAGCCAGAATATTTTTTTACAAAGTGACAGTCACACAGAGCGGGGACTGTCACATAAATCTGTGTGCTGAGTATGAGAGACCATATGGCCATCACTAGTCCACCACCTCTTTAGTTGTCTCTAGGGCTGTCGCCAACATGAACATAGTATTCGCACAAATCTTTGCAATTAACAATTATTGTGACAGGCCCTATACTTGTCTCAGCGGCGATGGGTGCATGCTCCGTATATCACGTTTATTTATTTTACACAGGAGTGCCATACATAGTGAGGCTGGAAGCTCAGGGCGAAGGGGGAAGAACGACACACAGCAGACGTCACAGCAGGGGCGGATCTAGGCATGGGCATGGGGGGGCAATGCCCCCCCCTAAATCCTCAGTCTGCCCCACCAAACACGATGGCATGCAAAACAACCCAAGATATTTTAAATTAAAGTGCTTATATTTATTTAAAATGGTTAGAAACACCACTACTGCTACTAACTAACTAGAATTGTGGCGCCACTAAACCAACAGCATTTCATCATTGAAAACAGAAAACTCTCTGAGTCAGACCTAGCTTTATGCATGCCGCATGTCTGTTGCAACTTCAACAACAACTGATGTTATTATTGATGCTTTACTTGCCTAATAAAAGCCCTGTAACAGAAATGGTATGGGGGCGTATGGTATGGGGGCGTATGGTATGGGCCTGGGGGCGATGAAGCCGCCCCCATACCATTTTCTCCTGCCCCCTCCAATTGGGAAATGTTACATCCGCCCCTGCGTCACAGGCAGGAATTGAACCAGAGGGAGGGAGGCCTGGGGAGGGGGTGGTTGCAATTATACAGGCGACACACTATCCTGCCCGTGCGTCATCTTGTCTGCTTGTGTCCTCCACGCTCGCTTGCTCACTTTCACTATTCTTTTCTCATTCATGTTTTTTTCTTTGTCTCTGTCGCAAACAAACACACGCCGCACTCTGCCTTGACCTCCATCTCCTCCTGATGATGAAAGAGTACAAAATGGACCTATTTAAGCTGTTCACAAAGTCCCCTCCCCAATCCGTCCTTGTCCAATTGGCACATTAGTAGAGATAAACTTGACCAGGAAAACTTCACCTGCATAGCAACAGTTGCTAAACTATTTGGATTGGCATTGGACAGTGACTAAACCACACCCCAAATGGTGGGGTTTTGCAAAGGGCTAATTGATTGATGTGCAGTATGTTTTATAACACTCTTCTCTAAAGTAACAAATAGTGTAACTACTATATAAAGCTGTGGATTAAATTATAGTAGAGTAAAAGTATAAAGTGATGCCGTCTCTCTCTAGAGGGCACAGTTGTCCTTTTGTTTTGCAGATGGGTTCTCCACCCATTTTCAAGATTTTCCTGATAAATGGAACCAAATGGACCTGCTAGGGTCCATTTGGTTCCATTTATCAGGAAAATCCATTTGTTCCATTTGGTTCCATTTGTACACTCTCAGGAAAAAAGGTTCCGAAAGTTGTGTTTCACCATGTGAATGATTTTTTCAGACCTCCATTTCTAGGAAACGTTTTTTTTTTGTTGTTTTTGTTTTATCTTGTCCACACAACATCTCTAAGGTATATTAATGACATAGTAAAATGTTGGAAATGGGTGGAATTCCCCTTTTAAGTACAGTCAATACTTGAGTCAAAGTTGCACTTATTTTTCCAAGTAGATTTGGGAGGCGATCAGACCATGGGGGAAGAGGAGGAATGGATGGATGCTTAGCAGATGGTGTGTGTGGCCTGAGGGGGCCTAGAGGTCACGGTCAGAGGTTGTGTCAGCTCTCCTCAGGCGCGGGTCACGTTGCCAAAACGTCTAATCAACGTCCTTTCATTCTACCCTCTGCAGTCTGTGCTGTAATTAGTCATTAATGTAGCAGGGTGATCTTCGTTACGGCTCCAGTTTGGACGTTTTCATGCGTTTACACCGCCGAGGCAGGCGAGCATGCATCACCCGGTTATTAACCACCTGTTGTGCTTTTATTTTCAAATTTAGTACTTCAGCCGTGTCCCTAATTTAGGCATGCCATAGGCAACTAAAAACACACTGCTCATCTGCTGTAAAATCCTAAATGATGTACTGCATTCACAAAGAGATAATGAAAAACATAAAGAGAAGCTCCGGTACACCCAGAACTGTACACAATCTCTTTTTTTGTTGGTTTTGGGAAGCTTTCGGTCTACTGACTTTCTTCAGCGGACCGTAAGCTTGTAAAATAAATCCATTGATCGTGTGCAGTTCTGAGAGTGTAGAGCTTTCTTGGGGGGGTGGGGGTGTGGGGAGGAAACAAACATCGAGCAACATCACATTGCAATGTACTGTAATGCGTTGTGAGCTTGTTGTGCTTATCTACAAGCTCCCAAGAAGGCGTCACAATGCGTTGTATTGATTTACAATTATTGTTGTCAAATTGCAATTGACATCTTCCCTCCTGTGTGTATGTGTGTGCTTCTCTGTTGAGCAGTGTGTGCAGCGAGGCTCTTGCGTACTTCCTGGCTCTGACCTCAGAGAGTCACAGAGAGGCCTGGACCAACCTGCTGCTGCTGTTCCTCACCAAGGTGCTGAAGATCAGCGATGAAAGGGTAAGGAGTGTATACAGCACGCACGCACGCGTGCGCGCACACACACACACACGCACGCACGTCTGCTGAAATACTAATTTTTGTGTGTCATAAGCATAAATTGGTTTCTGCACAACAGCAACATAATTACAATATACAGTAGAGCTGCCCCTTTCATGACGTTGCCCGTGTTCCAGAAATGAAATTCTCGTTAATTTTCCTCATAGACTTTTAGAAAATGATCTATATAAAGACAATTACACCACAGACAAAGACAACCTGGGTCGTGACAACACAAACAATATTATCATACAATATCTTATTAGCAAGAAGAAAAATACGGCAGGATATAACACTTTGTTTCGTTTTTCTTCTTTGAAATTATTTGATTTTCCCAAAAGATTGTGTGTGTTGTCATGGTTTGTCACGACCCGAGTTGGCTTTGTGTGTGGTGTAATTACCTTCATATAAATTATTTTCAAAAAGTCTATGTGCAAAATGAACAGGGGCAACGTCACTTGTACAGATGTCTTTGACAAGTGCCTGATAGACAGCTAGCTGTGACCTAGTTAACAAGGAGCCGTGTTTTTCTCTGTGTGTGCGTGTCTCCAGTTCAAGGCCCACGCGTCCAGGTACTACCCTCTGCTGTGTGAGATCATGCAGTTTGACCTGATCCCGGAGCTCCGCGCCGTCCTGAGGAAGTTCTACCTGCGCATCGGCATCGTGTTCCAGATCTCGCGGCTCTCGCCGGCCGCCGTGGCCGCCGAGCCGCAGCCGTATGCGGGGGAAGGGGAGCAGCAGGACGCCACAGAGCTGGGGGAAGAGGCCGGCGATGAAGCTCAGTAATGGGGCTGCGCGGCGCCCTGCTGTGGGCCAGGCAGCGTCGCCTCAAAGAGTCCCACGCCGGTACACTTGATCAGTGCACTTGACTTTTATTGCTGGTCAGTGAACAGCCTGCTCCACCCCCCACCACACACACACACACACACGCACACACACACACGTATGCACTTCTTGCACATACACAAACACGCATACACCAACATCCCTGAAGGAAAAAAAAAGTGATGCCTTGAAAACAGAGAAGAAATGACTCTTCAAAAACTGGATCTTTGCTGACTACTGATAACGCAAAACACTGACAATTTTACTCCACAACGTCTCCTGATTTTTTTCTCAGAAGGACCCCGAATATATTCAAAAATTAAATAAACAAAGGTGTGCTTCTTACTGTATATTTAAAAAAAAGAAAAAAGAATAAAGTAAGGAATGAATGGTCTCAACAACATCATGCAAAATGACATTCAGTTTAACCCATGAAACGTGGCGCCACGCCCAGGTCAAGCAATGATAATAGCGATCTCTGTCGTCTGCTGCACCGCCGATGGCGCTAACTCTAGCATCGATAGCCTCTTCTCGGATGAAACTAGTTGTACAGATCTGCCGCTTTGTAATATAATCTTATAACACTAGATTTCATTTATTTTTGTTCAATGTTTTTGTTTTTCCTCTCTCTTTCTTTCTCTGGATTTTGCCGCACACGATCTTCTCTTCTTCATCGAATGCACTGGAGATTTTACGTTTTTGTGATTAATTTATTTGACTGTACCCACATCTCCCACGGAATTATCCTGCGTTATAAGACTTGCAATTTGAATGACAAAGCTTGAAAAGTTGAAGGGTTTAAATTATTCCATTTTATATGTTCTTAAGCTTTTTAAAAAAAAGGATGGGAGGAGATGTAACTGTAACTGGAAGAAGGTTGAGCACCCAGACATGAGCTGCTTCTAAGTCACTGGTCTGTTTATCATGTTTGATTTGTTTAGTTTTCACTCTTGTGTACAAAATCAAAAAAGTTAATAATATATTACATTTTGTTTTTGTTTTGTTTTTTCTTTGGTTTTGGGGGAAAAGCTATATGTATAGAGAACAATGAATACTGTTAGCTGTGCTTTAAAAGTGTATGGATGGGGACGCCTTTCTGCTCACCGATGTAGAAAAGCAAACATGTATATGGTACAGCAGTGTAAAGTTTTCTATGTTGCAAAAAAAGATACTGTACAACTTTCTGTACGATACATCATCTGGCATTCTAATCAGGTTCTAGGTCAATAAAGTTTTTCAACTTGGTTGATTTGAAATGCTGAAATAATTTGTTTTTCTAGTCGCAATTAATGCCCCAATGCCCCCTTAAATGCCCTGACTGCCCCACCAAACATGATTGCATGCAAACAACCCAAGTTTCAGACATTTTAGGGTTAGGGTTAGTGGTCATAATTAAAATGATTTGAAACACTATGCTACTAACTAACTACAGTTGTCGCTCCACTAAACCAACACCATTTCATTATTCAAAAGAGAAAACTCTCAGACTTTTAACTTTATGCATGCTGTGTGTCTGTTGCAACTTCAACAGCAACTGATGTTATTATTGATGCTTACTTTCTTGTAAAGTCCTGTAACCGAAAATGGTATGGGTGCGACTTCTTGAAGAAGCCGCCCCCATACTATTTTCGCCTGCCCCCCAAAATTGGGAAATGTTACATCCGGGCCTGATTAACACCAACGCAAAAAACGTAGAAATAATCAAATCGTTTATTTAAACTCTGTAAAAAACAAGAAATATGGCTATCAAAAGTAAACATTGCTTTCTCATACCTGAATTATTATATAACATATGCATATGCATATTATTGACTCAATTCAGACTTGAAGAGAAATCACAGCAAAATATTCAACTGAAGTTATACTGTTGAGTATCAGTTTGTTGCAGTAATAAAGGCTCCGCTACACAGAAAAAAAACGGTAGCGGTTTAGAAAAAATCTGAACAAATTCGCAAGAGAGCAATTAAACAACGATAAGAAAAATAATTGCTAACATGATGCACCATTGGAAGACAATCAAATCTTGGATCATTCCTTTATATAACAGTGCTGTAACACCATGACAAAATAAAGCAGATAAACCCGCATTCAAGTGCTTACAAACACGGCCGTCATGGCCACCATTTTTTAAACAGCACTGTGTCCGATTCTCTGGCTTTACCACTCCATGTATGAAGAGAGATCTTTGAGAATCTTTAGCAACGTTTTGGCACAATGGGATACCATCACCAACTGATGTTTGTTCCTGTCATACTCTGAAAAGGAAATCGTACCACTGTAACACCTTACACCTTAAAGGGCAATTCTACCCATTTTCAAAATTTTCCTGAGAAGCGTTTGTACAGAAAAAAAAAGTCATCACGTTGCCTTCCACCATGTTAATGATTTTCTTTTCAGACCTCCATTTCTAGAAAACACAGGGTGGTGGGAGGAACCTTTTATCATGTCGCCACACATCCTCATGCCTAAAAGGCAAAACTTGCCTTTTATCCAGACCATGGATAAAAGGACCATGTCGCCTTCTGAGACCCTCGTAAAAGGACTTCTATGCCTTTTCTCTAAAAAGGCGTTCCGTGCCTTTTCCGTCAGAAGGCATAATGTGGTTAGTGATTTATCGGCAACACCTGGGGTATGAAGGAGCGCTTGTTTTATCTGCCGGCTACTACTAGTAGGGCGGGGCGAAGGAAGTTTTACTGAGGTTATGGTTAGGGTTAGGTTTAGGCATAGGTTTACTGAGGTTAAGTTTAGGGTTAGGATTAGGTATAGGCATAGCTTAGGTTTACTGGGGTTATGTTTAGGGTTAGAGTTAGGTTAGGGTGAGAGTTAGACGGTGCTTTATGCGGTAACTAACCCTAAACATAACCTCAGTAAAACTATGCTTCGCCCCACCCTACTAGTAGTAGCCGGCAGATAAAACAAGCGCTCCTTCATACCCCAGGTGTTGCCGATAAATCACTAACCACATTATGCCTTCTGACGGAAAAGGCACGGAACGCCTTTTTAGAGAAAAGGCATAGAGAAATGGCATCCTTTTACGAGGGTCTCAGAAGGCGACATGGTCCTTTTATCCATGGTCTGGATAAAAGGCAAGTTTTGCCTTTTAGGCATGAGGGTGTGGGAGGAACCTTTTATCATGTCCACACAACATCTCTAAGGTATATTAGTGATGACATAGTAAAATATTGAAAGTGGGTGGAATTCCCCTCTAAACCCTACTTATACTTGGCTGACCAGGATCCCCAGGGCTATTTCTTCCATCCCCGGCAAATCTCTAACCTCACAACACAATATGTACTGTGAGCTTGTACATTGACTATTTTCACCGAAAGATCACCTTTTTATTAAAAAAAAAAAAAGCCCAGATAGATACACTGTGGTTAAAAAAAGACTCCATCGGGCAAAGTCTTTTCTTTTTTCAGTTCTTAACCCTGAGAACATCCAGAAGAATACACAGCCAACAAGTTAAGTGCAGCTGACAGAGTTAGAGCTTCAGTGACCTTAGCTGTCTGATCAGATATATGGGAATCTGTCTCTGTCTATGTCACACTTCTTCAGCAGGCCTGAGGCGATGGCCTTCACAGCCCTCATGGTCTCTGTGCAGGTTGGGTTGATGAGAGCTTCAGGCAGGAGGAAGCCGTAGTATCCTGTGTCTCTGAGCTCGAAGGCGAAGGCATACGGGATGCCGTTCCTGTAGGCCCAGTCCATGGAGCTGCCTGAACTCACATCTGTGGAGGACATGGAAAGTCAAGGAATTAATTTGTTTTTCAGTGAATTCTGCCTCTTGGTGTTCTAAGCGGTATTAGCATTACTTAGCATCATTAGCATTACTTAGCATGATTGGCATTGCTTTAATTATTGAAAATGGTGAAAATGTGGCACAAATCTTTGAATTATTTTTCTGTTCAGAATGGTTTAAAGCGCATGGAATTGTTATCATGTTTTGATGAATACGCAACCAAAATCAATGTAAAGAATAAACCCAGAATGTACTTTCGTTCTTAAAGCGGAATTCCACCCATTTTCAACATTTTACTGTCATTAATGTACCTTAGAGATGTTGTGTGGACATGATAAAAAAGCTTGCCCCCAGAATGTTTCCTGGAAATGGAATGGTCTGACAAAAAACAGGTGAAACACAACTTGGCAACATAAAGTTGTGTTTCATCACGTTAACGATTTTTTCTTTTAGGATCCTTTTTTCAGGAAAAAAAATGGGTGGTTGAAAATGGGTGGAATTCCCCTTTAATAGCATTAAATATTCCATTTAAAATCATTTACTTGGCTCACATATCATCGGCGCAACTTTCGCCACTAATGTGCACATTAAGCCTAGCCCTGATGAATACGTATGCAAATCGTTAACCTTGATTGTCATGCGAATGTCAAACCATAAATCCTTTCACATTTATTCACTGTGCGTTCGACTGCACACAGATCTATAAATAGCTTTGAGTGTCAAAGTGTCAAACAGTGCTATTGGAGGTGTGATATTTACACAGGGTTGTGGAGGCAGGTCCGTATCTATATCTCACTCCATATGCAGAGTACAGGGCTGTCACTGCGTTATGAGCTGCTGATTCCTGCACAAAGAGAAACATATGGCCAGTTAGTAATTTAGTTACCCTAGTAATTATTTCCTCAATCAAATGATGTAATGTCATTATTGGAATGTAATCATACTTGACACGTGTTTACCTAAACAACTTCAATACCATATTGTACAAAAGCTACGACTTCGATACCATATTGTACAAAAGGTACGACACCGTATAATATGTCCTGTTAGTAATATTTTTTTTTTTTACAAACACTACAGTTTCATCTGATAATAAAATGTGTATTCACTTGTCACAAGCATACATACAGACAGACATACAATCTTAGGGGCAACCTTTGTCAGATTATTACTTATGAAAAACAACATCATCTGACATTGAAATTCTAGCTATTCAGTATTCACCAATACTGGGATAGAATTCCCCTTGAATCATAAACTAATTGATCATTGGTTTACTTTCTATAAATGTTATATATTTTGCATTTGTTGTCAACCTTTTTCATACCAGGGCCCACTATTTATTCAGCATCTTAGCCACAGACCACCTTTTCAAGTTGAGTTTAGTCTCTCCAACTCAAAACCAAGGATTCTCAAGTGGTTTTGTCCACAATTTAGCTGGCAAAACGTTGGTCAAAATAACAATTCTTCTACATTTCCTAAACGTGTAGAACTGTAGATTCTTGACAATTAAGTAATGCAGATGTCTAAATATAATTTAACTCTTGATAAGAGTTGCAGATCTCAGGAGTTAAAGATCTATATAAGGATCCATTTGGTTACCAACTGTCCATCATTTAGCTGTTGGAAAACCCTGTTTTATTGGTTGATTAATTAATTGGGGGTAATAACAAATCCCTTACCACACAACTGAAATTAGGGATGGTTGCGTACTTGTATGAGTACGGATAGAGCAGCATCTGGGCGTAGGCATGGATGGATATGTAGGCTTTGACGCGTTTCTTGTGCTTCCGCAGGAAATTGGCGACCGCCTTGACTTCAGGTTCAGACTCTGCATAAGGCCCACAGTAGGTGTCATCGCAGGGATGAGTGGAGGCGCCTTCATCTGCAGGAGAGGAGGGAGAGGGTTAAAAAGGTAAATGGTGCATTTATAGAGCACCTTTTATACAAGGCGCTTTAAGAATTATGTCATACTTTAGCTATTCAAAAATATCAGATCTACAAGCTCCACCGAGTGGCGCGCTATGAGCTTGTAGGTCTGATATTTGATATTGAAAAATCGTGAATATGTAGGCGGAATATATTATCATGGAAGCAAACGTTTTTGACTCAAATCTTTGCTACTGGGGGATCCCTACAACAACGTGTTTTTAGATGGGGGGTCCGCAGCCAAATATAGATAATTCTGGTGGTCACTGGCATGAAATATGTTGAGCATCACTGACACAGGAACATGGATTTAAAAAAAAATGTAGCCTCAGAAACTAGAATCTACCGCCTGGAACTAGGATCTAGCATCAAAAGCTACAATCTGGAGTCAAAAACTAGAATCTGGTGTCAGAAGCTAGAATCTAATGTGAAAATGTGGACATTTTTCATGACAAAGTGGGTTAATTAGTGATATCTTTGATTGTGGCCAGATCGAGGCAATCCAACGCTATTCAAATCTGAGCCCAGAATATCACCTGATTTCAACCAACACAAATCCTGTCCACCAAAGACAGATGTCCCTGGATGAATCAGAGAGAGTCAGATCGAAGCCAGATCTATCATAAACTAGCCACAATCAATTTGACACTAATTCGTCCAAGTCCAGACTGTGCTTGCTGAGACGCAATGCACAACCAGCACACCGGGAGCAATCACACACTATCCTCATTTATATTTTGTTTTAGAACTACGACGATTACCAAACACGTTAATTTTGGTGTGGATCATGTTCAAATTTCAATTATCAAGTATAATTGAAATTTTCCGACTTTCCTGAAAGCAGAGGCTCCCTCAGCCACACTGCCACCCCCATTCTATCCCTAACGGATTATATTCTGTTTGTGCTTAGAATGGCCACCAACATCAGCTGTGCCCTTGAAGGGTGTAAATGAATTATTTAAAAACAAACATGGAACATAAGACATCACAGCAACCCTCAGGCAAGACCAGGCTTGAGCTAAATGAGAAGGATTAGCTGACACAGGAAAGAGTAAACAGCCACCAGGTTAGATACTGTACGTGTTGGCCATGGAAAATCATCCAGGAGTTAGCCATGACTATAAATAGAACCACATGGAGGCCTTGGTGGACAATTGTCAACAATATTAATGACAGAATAGCGATCGGACTAGGAATTTCCTATCCTATACTACAGTGGTTTTCAACCAGTGGTCCTTGAGAGGGTTCCAGGTGGTCCCCAGCTAAATGATGGACAGTTGGTTAACCAGATGTAACCCTTTGAGAGCGTAAAAATGAAACCAAATGGACCGGCAAGGATCCATTTTTACACTCTTCTAAATTAGCCCAAGTCTACACAACTAGGGAATGTAGAAGAATGGTCATTTCAATCTATGTTTGCCTGTTATGTTTCTGAAATCCAGCCTGGAACCGTGGACAAAAGCAGAATAAATCTTTAGTTTTGGGGTCTGTGGGGCTAAAATGTCCTCAAATGGTGGTCCACGGCTTATTTGCTGAATAAATAGTGGGCCCTGGTATGAAAAATATTCAAAACCACTGTCCTATACAATTCCAAAATGGATCAGTCGCCAAGAGTCAATGAGTGTTTCATTATGAGATGTAGTTGTAAAACGCTGTTGGTCCTGTTGCCACATTCTGTAGATAATAACAACAACAACATATTTATGGGTTTCATTTGTGAAAATATCCACATAGTACATATCAGTGGCAGATGTGTGGCTTCCCGTCCTCTGTGTGTTGTCCTGGTGAGTACACAGTGCTGCTCTGTAATCACACTTGTTTGAGCAATCTTTAACGATTACTCAGTGACAGTCAGAGTTTTGCAGACTGTGTTTAATTTCTGCCTCCAGTCGGTGTCGTCGTGGGAGAACAGCTGTTAGTCATGTTCTCCAGAAGACAACAGGTACACTGGGGGAGAGTGTTGTAGTGGGACTTTTAGAAGTGGGGGGGACGCCTCTTAAAGGGGAATTTCACCCATTTTCAATTTCTTTCTGAGAGCGTACAAATGTGAACCAAATGGACCCTAGTGGGTCCATTTGGTTCCATTTGTACGCTCTCAGAAAAAAAGGAAACTCATTAACATGGTGAAACACGTCTTGATTATGTCATCAAGATGTATTTATTTATTATTTATTATTATTATTTATTTATTTTTCAGCTCCATTTCTAGGAAACACAGAATGGGGGAACGTTTTTTTTTTATTATGTCCACACAACATCTCTTATCTAAGGTATATTAATGACAGTTAAATATTGAGAATAAGTGAAATCCCCCTTTAAGACACGTGCATGCACACTTGCATTTGTAGTAAGTATAGCATATTGAGAACGATTGTTTACAATGCCTAATTGTATCCATAAAAGTAAATGACAAGACAAAAAACATACGGTAGGCCTACTTTTGTTCCCAAATTATTCTAGATGTAAAAAGTGGGGGGACGCCGTCCCCTGCGTCCCCCTCGACTTGGAAACGAGCAATAGCAAGGTAGATTATCTTTTGACTCAACTATGTTTTATTGTCTTGCAGGGTTATCGTGTCGTGGCAGTACGACAAAAATATCAATAATAATTACACAATTCTGTCGGTGTCTCCTAGCAACAGGATCATTCAGACGGTACACTCATTCGCAAAATAACAGTTTTGTTTGGCAAAGAACTGAATCGTGCAGTTACTGGAAGCATGAATTGATTGTTTACCGTCCAACTTTGCAAACAGTCATGGCATATGTATGGTGAGTTGTTCCCATTAAGCCATGTAATAAGCCGGATAGCACCTTCGAACACAGTGAGTTGTTTGAACCAGTGAAACAACCGAACCAGTGAAACAACCAAACCAGTTAAATAACTAATAATTGACAGAAATAGTACACAACAAGGTTGCTTTTATTTATCTACAGTTGTGAAGGCTATGTTCGTCCAGGCTAAGAGGTCTGCTGTTGAGCAGAGTGGTCCGTTGTTGGGACATATGTGACCGCACATGTGACCAGAACACTGGCTTCTGATTGGAGCATTCATTCAAGCCATGTAATAAGATAACAATATCATCTAAAACATATCCATAATCATTATTGTGATATCCTGTATTTGGCCACTTTGCTCTTTCAACATACTGTAATACTACTGTGTGACAAAACTGTCATGTTACGTGAAAGACGTTGACATTGCCCCGTCTTTCATCATCTCTGTTTCTCTCATCTGTCTCAGCTCCTGCTGTTACTATATCCCTACTACTCCCTCAGGGCGGTTTCTCCCCCCGTCGCGATTTTACAAACCGCTCCCATCCTAGATAAAACCCAACAGTCGCTGTCATCATCACCATCACACGGGTTGTTTAAAATCCAGGTTTACGCTCATTGATTAGACCCAAGAGATGGAGACGCCAAGGATTAGAAGAAGGATTGCATTTCAGAGAAGTTTACTGTAGGGCAGTGGTTTTCAACAAGTGGTCGGGGGAACCGACCACTAAACCATCAATTGGACCCTTGCGGGTCCAATTGGTTTCATTTTAACCCCTCAAGAGTTCATCATGTCATATTCATCATGTGAATTAGCCCAAGTCTATTAGAGAATTTAAAAGTTGAACGGTCATTTGGATCTGTATGTTTGACTATTTTGTTTTCTCTGAAATCCAGCCTGGATTACGGACAAAAGCAAAATAAATCTTTAGTTTTATTTCTGTTGGGATAAAATGTGTTGGGCTAAAGGTGGTCTGTGGCTCAAATGCTGAATAAATGGTGGGCCCTGGTATCGAAAAGGTTGAAAACCACTACTGTAGCATACGTGTTTTTGTATGTGCATATAAGTTGTTGTTAATTGAGAGGGTGTGAGACAGAAATAAGTTTCCGTAATTAAATAAACAGATAAAGCCTTAATTGAAGAGCATGAAACACAGCATTGACAGTATTTTTCAGTTCCTAAACATACTCACCACACCACTTGACTTTCCAATTCCTGTTGGCGTCCGTCCCTCTGCAGTGGTACTTGTAGTTTTTGGACCGCGTTTTCCTCCAGAACCGATCCTTTTAAAAAAATGCATCGCCATACATTAGAACAGGGGTCCCCAGCTAAGTTGGTTAACCAATGTAACTCTTGAGAACGTAAAAATGAAACCAAATGGACCCTTGCGGGTCCCTTTGGTTTCATTTTTACACTCTCAAGAGTTAAAACATTCATCATCTGAATTAGCCATTTTGGGATGTATGTTTTGCTTGTTTTGTTTCCCAAATCCAGCCTGGAATTGTGGACAAAAGCAAAATAAATCTTTAGATTTGGGGTCTGTGGGGATAAAATATCCTCAAATGGTGGTCCGTGGCTCAAATCCTGAATAGATGGTGGTGTAACCGGTAGGAAATGATGTGCATAATAGTAAAGATATAAAGTAAAGTGACAGTACTGTGGTCCAGCTGAAGTGATATCCGTCCACATTGAAGACAGGCATGATGTAGAAGTTGAGGTGGTTCATCAGTCTCCTCATCACTGAGTCGTACTGGTAGGAGTTGAGGGCCTGCGACAGGGAGATTAGAGACACAAAGTGCTCGTTTCAAACTTCAAACAATCTGCAAGACATTCACTATTTTGTTGTTATTGTTTTGCCAAGGTCTGGGTGCACATCGCCAAGAAAACAAGATTTCGTGTTTTTTGCAACCGATGGCCATCTGAATGATGCTAGTGGACACCAAAGTGCAGGGCTGCCCAAAAGGTAGATCGTGATCTACCAGTAGATCACACAGGCCGTGCAGGTAGATCACATGACAGTCCCCCCAGCACTTGGACCCTTATAGATCTGTAACTCTTGAGAGTGTTAAAATGAAACCAAATGGACCCCTACGGGTCCATTTGGTTGCATTTTACACTCTCAAGAGTTAAATTATGTGTAAACATCTGAATTACGTAATTTTCCACACAATTGGAAAATGGAGAATAATTGTTATTTTGACCAACGTTTTGCCAGTTCTCTTTCCCAATTGAGGACAAAAATGTTAAAGTTCTTAGTTTTGGGTGCAAGAAACTAAACTCAACATCACAACCTGTCAACTCAAACCTCAAATACTGTCTTCAAACATCATTAATAGCATATACAGGAAAACCTTCCAATTCTCCCCCTTTATTTTTCATTCAAGTGCATTATTCTTAAACACTATAACAGTAAGTAACACCATCACCACTATTTCAAAGCTCAAACTTTCTAAGGGGCCTTGAAATGGATTTTCAGTAATGGAACAATCACAATTTTGATGTGTAGATCTTGTTGAGCCGGTCATTTTGAAAGTAGCTCTCAAGTCAAACCAGGAAACCCAAGAGTTCATATTCATCATTTCCAAAATTCAGCCTGGAACTCGAGGCATAGGCAAAGGCAAAATAAATCTTTAGTTTTGGGGTCTGTGGTGTTAAAATGTCAACAAATGGTGGTCCGTGGCTCAAATTCTGAATAAATAGTGGGCCCTGGCATCAAAAAGGTTGAAAACCACGGGTCTAAACTCTGCCGCCGTCACTATTTGGCACTCTTACCCTCACAAAAGACAAAACACAACTTTTACAAATGTTGTTTTATTTTTTTTTACCAGCACATTAACATGTGTGCTAAGGGTTTCGTCAGCCACAGTTCATTACACACTGCGACAGTTGATGCTGGGACTATAAAGGAGGATTGAAGAGAGGAGATCTTGGCAGGAGGTTAATGCTGCTAATTCCTTCTCCCTGTAATTAGACACAGGCCAAGGTTAACCAGCCTGGGTGCCTTTCTACAGACACAGCACCCTGACCTCCAGTGGAGAACCTGAGTTACTACACCTCTGTGTACACTCAGTATCACAGTACAAGTACTCATAAACATTCACTCTGAGTCTGAACATATTTGTGCTGCCTCCTCACATTCTCCCCGAAAATAGCAGGCGTTCACGGCTGCTATTTTTCAATGAAAGTTAAAACACCACAAGTACAGTACAGAATGGTTTAATAGTCATTCCATTCCTTGTTTTTAATAAATACTAACTGTAGGCTATCATCTACTGTATCTCTACCTTTCTATTTTTCTTTTCTTTTGCATTCCTCCTATACATACTGTCATGGCAGGGTAGTAATTTCCACAATTCAACAGACACATAACAAAGTCAGCCTATTAGAACCTTGAGAATATGTCAAGGATGAAAGGACTTCTCGGCAAGTTTTGAAAAAAAAAAAAAATCTGTATTAGTATGTTTAATCGTTTGGATTCATTGGTTTGCATTCATTTTCAATAACACAACATACTGCTGCTTCCTGCATTATGTGCAAATGTGAAACAGGTGGTAGTAGGCAGGACCGTCGAGTGATTCCCACCTCATACACTCAAACACTCACAACACTTGACACCTATAAAATAATCACTTGCATGGAATGTATTGACAGAAAGTAGCCCCTAAACGTGTCCACGGTGGATTTTTATGAAACACAAACGTTGCAGAAAGAGGTAATAATCCAAGCTTTCCTTACAGCTGCGACGTTGGTGAGTTTAATACGGTCGGAATGTTTGTGTGTGTGGATTGTCAAGGGTTGGTATGATTCCAGATATCAAAAAATGGGATCTAGAGTTGCTTGCGGGCTAAGTTAAACCAAGATACATGTATTTGCAATTAGCTTTGGCTCGGGCTGCTCTACCCAGAGGTTCCTAGTTAAGATGCTTCCAGCTGTAGTGAATTACATCTAAATTTAAACATGTGTTCCTAAAGACCTTAGATCAGGAGACTTCAATTTTTTTTTTGTCAGGCCGCAGACCCCCTGCAGAGAGAGATGAAGCAAGGATACAGCTTCCCAGATAGCAAAATTCATTGATTCAACGTTGGATTTTGGTCAGATAACCACAATCCAATGTTGAATCAATGCATTTTGCTATCTGGCTTTGTAATTGCTTGTGTTGCAGATTAAGCCTTTTCATCGATTTCATAGGTGGCTTCAGATAGTGACTATCATCAGCGTTCATTTATTCATTCATTTATTATTATTATTTGTTTAACCACTTAATCCCTCAACAGTACGTAAATCTGGCATTTGGCTGTGTACCTGTTTTGCTCCCTTTTTCGTTGTACACCAGGGATTTTCAACCTTTTTGATACCAGGGCCCACTATTTATTCAGCATTTGAGCTACGGACCAGCATTTGATGACCTTTAAGCCCCACAGACCCCAAAAACTAAAGATTTCTTTTGCTTTTGTCCACAATTCCATGCTGGATTTGGGAAACAAAACAGTCAAACATACAGATCAAAATGACCATTAATCTTCTACATTCTCTAGTTGTGTAGACTTGGGCTAATTCATATGATGAATGTTTTAACTCTTGAGAGTGTAAACATGAAACCAAATGGACCCGCAAGGGTCCATTTGGTTTCATTTTTACGCTCTCGAAGAGTTACATCTGGTTAACCAACTTTCCATCATTTAGCCTTGGGACCACCTGGAACCCTCTCAAGGACCGCTGGTGGTCCCCAGACCACCAGTTGAAAACCACTGTTCTACACCAAACTTCTGAAAATATACATCTAGGTCTGCTAGTTTCCGGCTAATGTTCCTCTCAGAATAGCCATGCTATCTGCAGTAACTCTGAGGACCCCCCGGGGGGGTCCTGGACCCTCTTGTTAAAAAGATAACAAAGGATACAGTGCTGCTCGCTACTGATCGCTGTCCAGGCTGCGTCCAGCAATGCAAAGAATGCATGCTGAGACGCCGCAACGTGCGTTTCAGTGGTCCAAACGTGGTCTTAAAAGCTCAGAGACTTTGTCTCAGTACTGTGTATGCACTGGCTAGCACCAGACTTGAGCAAATACGGTGTGGATACCTCTTTGACGAACCACTGGCAGAAGGCAGGTCCTATCCACTCCCTGGCATGTACACCACAGTCTATCCACACAGCCTTCTTATGCGGGCGACTTCTCTTTCCTAGCTGACAGGAGAGTGCATGTTATGTTAGTGTGAATCACAATCGCACAATCACACTTACGTGTTGCTGAAATATCGTGATAATATTGTATACTTCCTCCCGCAATATATATTGTATATTCCTCAGCAAATATCGGGAGGAATACCATGTTGCAGAGCATCCATAACAGGGATAATTACGGGAGGAAAAATGGGACTGAAATGTTAAATGACTTCTATAGCTGCTTCATTCCCAAAAAACAAACACAATATAGAAACAATAACCCTGGTATGAGAATCGATTCACAAATAAAAGCTAAGATTAATAGCTTTTATTCATTCATTTATCAGCTGCAGTTACAGTATCATGATATATCGTTGATGAATTTCATGCAATATATTGATATATATCAAATATATATATTTGATATATCAATCGATATTTTATATATTAAATATCGTGATATATTCATTATCGAAGGCCTAACATCGCCACATATACTGTATTGTATTGTGAGGTACCGCTATCAAGATGTGTGTCCGTAACCATCCCTAGTTACGGACACATCTCAATATATGTGTGTGTGTACATCCCCCGCCCATTTTTACCTGAAGCACATAGAGGGGTCTCCCTTCATATGACCTCCCTATAGAGAACATGTCCACTAGGTGAGGGTGGGTCCGGTTCATCTCAAACATCCAGTTCTGGATCTGAGGAGAGAGACAGAGTACAAAGGTCTCTTAGACATACTGTATCTTCTTCACAAACATTTTACAGGCTGATCAAATCGGTTGTTGTCGTTGTTTTTTTGCCAACTTTTCACCCATCAATTGAATGCAGACGTGAAAATATAATTCTTTGGCATGTTCAAAAAATGCGAACACCAGCTGTGCCAGTGGCGGGGGGGCAGGAGAAAATGGTATGGGGGGCGGCTTCATCGCCGCACCCATACCATTTTCCATTACAGGACTTTTATTAGGCAAGTAAAGCATCTTAATACCACAGGTTGTTGTTGAAGTTGCAACAGCTGCATGCATAAAGCTAAAGGTCTAAAGGTCTGACTCAGAGAGTTTTCTGTTTTCAATGATGAAATGCTGTTGGATTAGTGGTGCCACAGCTGTAGTTAGTTAGTAGCAGTAGTAGTGTTTCAATTCATTTTAAATATAAGCACTTTAATTTGAGGGGGGCAATTTGGCATTGCCCCGCCATGCCCATGGCATGCCTAGATCCACCCCTGAGCTGCGCACATTTCAAAGAGTCCTTCTTGGCCTGACGCTAAAGTTGTTCAGTTCCTGAGCCAGCATCTGGTGTTATCTGTTGCTTTTACTTTATATATACTGTATATGACAGTGAGTAGGACATGGAGCGATGCACTCGACACCGTACCTCATTAAGGGAGTGGTACACCTCATAGTCGTACTGAGACGCTGACCTCCGCTTCCGAGAAGAGCGATATCCCGTCTGCTTTTCAATTTCCTTTTGCAGATTGGAGATGAACACCCTGTGGAGAGAGAGGGAGACGTGATTGAGACGGACAGTTTCAGCCAACCACCAACAAACAACCTTTACAGTAATGGGAGGTCATATTTGGAGAGATGAACTGTATTCCCTAAAGGATATTGCCCTGTCAGTTAGATTTTCAGCTGCTTTGTTGTTATGCCCATCTGCTGGATGCAGATGCACAGCAGGTGAAATGGATGGTATACTGCGCGTATGCTGCTCTGTTTGAGTAAATAAAAGCACCGATCTTTCAATTGCAATGGCCTTCTGGGGACCTTTGTAGTGGTAGCTGTGGATTGTGGATGATAGTTCTCCTACTGTATAACTACCAATCTGATAACTACCACTTTAGAGAAGTTGCTATTGAACTAGCCTCGACACCCAGGCTTTCATTTTCGTCCGCCTTGCGCGAAAACGGAAAGCCTGGACTAACGCGCGTTGGAAAGTGGCCTTGAGGGGCGTGTCAACCTTCCGGGGTGGGCGTCGCTCTAAATGATGTGACGTAGAACAGCAGTGGACGGGCGTGGGAGGGGCCGGAGATGACGACACGTTAGTGAGATCAAATCAGAGGGCAGCACTTCCGCCGTGGGTATCCCACGACACCCCCGCCCCCCAAGGCCAAAATCATTGAGGGCTAGACCAAGTTGCTATTGAACTGATTGATGTTAAACAGGGGGATTTAGAAGGTATGTTTGGCAAAAATATGTTTTTGACTTGTCATTTACTGTACTTACAGTTAAGCATTGTAAACCCTGTTTCTAATAGTGTGCCTGTGTGCATCGCGCATGTGTACACAAATGAGCATCCATGTGTCTGTGCACATATCACTCCCCACTATAGTCCCACTACAATTGAGTATTAAATGCAGTTTGGCATCAATATCATTGACCGAGCCAACTGAGGAATTGTTTTGTTCACGTACAACACCAATGTTTCTAGTAGGGAGTGCGGTTGATATTTGAATTTTTGGTTTATTA
This sequence comes from Benthosema pterotum, assembly GCA_039105355.1. Classification (NCBI taxonomy): domain Eukaryota; kingdom Metazoa; phylum Chordata; class Actinopteri; order Myctophiformes; family Myctophidae; genus Benthosema; species Benthosema pterotum. The sequence continues at coordinate 37,215,068 of CM076982.1, read as the reverse complement.
AAAGAACTCTTGGTCTCTGGTTGGTGACCAGCATAAGAAGGAAGTGCCAAGTTGTTGTGGCTGCTTTTGGAGTGCAATCATCCAATCCACTAAGCAACTCAAGGCAAGGGTTGAATACCAACCATTTTCTTTTGGCAAATTCTTTGGGTGTGCAATCCACATGTTTAGAGAATTCCACACCAAAACATATTAGGCAAAAGTCTACCTTGGATCCCTGTGACATCATATACCTGTACAGTATAGCGTACTTGATTTTTGTCATAGATGCCCCCTTTTCTACATTTCACCCCTAAGGTCCCCCTCCCGCAGTTTGCATTGCCGCAGGTTGTCTTTATTCTAGTGTAGGTATTTTAGTAGCTCCAAACTTTTTTCCCCCACATATCATATTTTAATAGTATACTGATACTCATGCATGCATTTTAAGTCACTCTGGGGCAGCCTTTACTTGTAATCCCAGAGGTAATCTATTCCTCCTCCTCTCCTTTTTGCCACTCTCCTCTCACTCAGGTTGAAACTCCTGTCACAGGGGTGCCACCTGAGTTTTTCTTTTTTTTTTAAACTTGTAGTGGCCCAATTATCTTGTAGTGTGCGTCGTATGATGTGATGTGTGGGGGAAAAAATTGAAGCTACTAAAATGCTACTAACATGCTACTAAAATTAGGATAAAGACAACCTGCAAGGGAGGGGAACATGCAGGGTGAAATGTAGAAAAGGAGGCATCTATGACAAGTGCCCAATGTGTTTTGGTGTGGAATTCTCCTTTAATCAATACAGGAATGTATTGAAGATTGCGTTATTGGAGTAGTGATGTGGAGAGTTAAGTTTCTACACTTGTGTACCGATTTCATATAATCTCTGTCTTGAACTGATTATTGCTTAATCAATAATCAGTTCAATAATCAGTAATAATTGCTTATTATTACTGCTGAAAAGAGCAAGTCCTTGGTGACTCAGCTTCACAACACAGGCCTTTGTGCCCAGGATTTAACCTTGCTGTTATCATGTAGTGTATGCTTACTAAAGTTGGAAAGGAAGAAAAGTATACACTTCAGCAACTTTACCCTTGAAGAAAGTGGACTTTGTGCACATGCTGTAGAAATATACGGGCTGGCAAGAGGCACGGGTCATGAGGACACAGTGTTTCTGCTGTTGTTGCCCATGGCAGGAGGGCTGCAGTGAATTCAGGACTTATTGATTTACTTGGTATGTCTTGTAAAGAAATATCTCGGAGTAGGTCTGAGAGCAGAAATAAATGGAGGGGGGGGGCTGGTTGTGGGAGGAAATTCAGGCAGTAAATATTGACTGAGAATTTTTACTCTTTAGCCTTCTGGCAGTGTAAGAGTTCATCCATACTATAATCGAGGAAATGTCTGTCTGTCTGTCCGTCCGTCTGAATGAATGTCTGAAGCGAGCATAACTCATCACTGGCTGCACCGATCACTATGATTTTTCACACAGTCATTGACCATAACATTAGGAAGAGACTGATGAAGCCCTTTTTTCAAATTAACAAATTGTTGATTAATAATGAATTTATTGGTGAATTAAATTTCCCCATTCGCTTAACATTGGCAATTCCCTTTTCGGCCACAGGGGGCAATGCAAATACCAAACACACACACACACACACACACACACACACAGACACACACACACACACATACACACACACACACACACACACACACACACACACACACACACACACACACACACACACACACACACACACACACACACACACACACACACACACACTTTATGACTGGCCATTGCAGTGTCTGTGCGTGTGCATTAAAGCAATCCTTCATGAAATCCTGCATCACATAATGTGATTAAGGATTCACATTACCCACACAGTGAGTACATCATTTGGTGTTCATAGATTCACAACGGGTAAGGCCCTAGTCTGTACTAAAAACAGGGAAATGTCTGTCCGAATGAATGTCTGAAACACAAATTACTCTGCGATGGCTCCAGCCATCGCTGTAAGTTTTCACACAGCCGTTCACCATAATGTCATGAAGAGACTGACGGAGCCCTTTTGCCAAATTAACACACCGTTGATTTATAATGAATTTATTTGTGCATCCCCATTAGTTTATATGGGGAAAGTGCCCCCGCCCCTATCATGCACGTCACAAGCGACCGGCTCCCACATAGCCCATCTCTCTCTCAAGCTGGAGCTCGAAGTGTTGCACGCCGACCCAACATGGAATATCATTGCGGGGAATAGAAACGCATGTACACGAGTGAGACGCTAGCGCAACGACTGCAACGAATCGCCGACCCTCGCTCAACGCATTGCATTGCCTGCTCTGCTGCTCGCTCAATGAAGAAAAGAAAACATAGCCTCCTTGATTAACTGCCTCGCGGCGTGTCGTCTGTGTGGCTGCTTTTACACAATAGTTGGGACGTGCATAATGGCTTAAAACAGTGGTTTTCAACCTCTTCGAATTAACGCACGGCACAGCAACAGCATCCATATGCTGCTGCCTAAGGCTGCGGGAAGTTAATTCACCCGCTTCATCCACACTGAATATACTTCTGACTTTACTCGCCACGGAGTTCGAGTTACTTTGTGTTGGAGGAGCAGCAGGATGCGGCCATGCTACGCGAAGGGAGCGACAGACACCCACAGACAGAAAGACACCCACTTTATGTACAGATCCAGGACCCCTAACACACTCTTCCGTTTGGTGGTCCCTGGAAACACAAGCACACAGCGTGCGACACTGACTGTGTGTGTGTGTGTGTGTGTGTGTGTGTGTGTGTGTGTGTGTGTGTGTGTGTGTGTGTGTGTGTGTGTGTGTGTGTGTGTGGGGCACCCTTGCTTTGCTACAACAGTTTTCCCTAAAGCAGGGGTTTTCAATAGGTGGTCCGGGGACCACCAGTGGTCCCTGAGAGGGTTCCAGGTGGTCCCCAGCTAAGTTGGTTAACCAGATGTAACTCTTGACAACGTAGAAATGAAACCATTTGGTTTCATTTTTACATTCTCAAGAGTTAAAATATTCATCATCTGATTTTAGCCCCAAGTCTACACAACTAGAAGATGGACAAAAGCAAAAATAAATCTTTAGTTTTGGGGTCTGTGGGGCTAAAATGTTCTCAAATGGTGGTCCGTGGCTCAAATGCTGAATAAATGGTGGTCCCTGGAGTCAAAAAGGTTGAAAACCCCTGCCCTAAAGTAGCCTATAGCCTATACCCACAACTACACATTAAAGAAATTACAATTACATAGCCTACTTACATGATTGGTATAATCTATTAATTCACCCACACTGTTATGATCTGCTAATTCACTTTACATTATTTGTTGCTCATATATTTACACTGTACATTATTTTTTGTTTATATATTCACAACGGGTAAGAGTTCATAAGTCTAATTGAGTAAAACCTCTGCAAAGTAATGTAGGAGATGCTATCGCATTAACCCCAAAGCCAACCAAATCCCTTTCCTTAACCCTTTGGGTACTGCACACGTTTTGCTGTTCAACGCATTATGTTACACTTTAGCTATTGAAATATATCAGATCTACAAGCTCATATCGCGCCACCGAGTGGCGCGGTATGAACTTGTAGATCTGATATTTTTTGATGAATTGTGAAAATGATGCACAAATCTAAGAATATATTCTATTTGACACCTGATTGTAGTTTCTGACACTAGATTCTAGTTTCTGATTCTGATGCTAGTTTCTGACAGATTCTAGTTTTTCTGAAAATTCTATGTTCCTGTGTCATTGATTTTTCAAAAATAGCAGATCTACAAGCTCATAGCGCGCCACTCGGTGGTGCGCTATGAGCTTGTAGATCTGCTATTTTTCAATAGGTAAAGCATAATGGTTAGAACACCAAACTGTAATAATAATCAATACCGAACAACAGATCTATTTGTTGGCTAAATGAATAGTCTGTTTAGAAACAACAGTCCTGTGTCAGTGTGTTCTGAGCCTTCTTCCCAGAATCGGCCAGCAAAAAGCGATGTTCTGTACCCCATCTGTGACCGAGATCCTCCAGAGCATGGGAAGCCATAGCAAGACGATGGAAAAAGAAGGCTTTTTCGAACCATTCATCAACAAGTCCCCAGATTATTCTCGCATTGCAACACCCATATTAAAGCATTCATCAAAGCGGACTCCCGAAAACGCCCACATTCTGAACAAGGCACGGTATCCCAGTCAATAGAACAACTTCTGAATTGTATCTGTCTCATGTCGTCTTGTTCAGCTCCAGGGGCGGATGTAACATGTCCCATTTGTGGGGGGCAAGAGAACATTTTGGAGGGACGAGAAAATGGTATGGGGGCGGCTTCATCGCCCGTGTTGCTTTGCGCCACGGGCAATGAAGCTGCACCCATACCATTTTCAGCTACAGGCCTTTTATTAGTCAAGTAAAGCATCAATAATAACATCAGTTGTTGTTGAAGTTGCAACAGACACGCAGCATGCATAAAGCTAAAGGTCTGACTCAGAGAGTTTTCTGTTTTCAATGATGAAATGCTGTTGGTTTAGTGGCGACACAGCTGTAGTTAGTTAGTAGCAGTAGTAGTGTTTCAAATCATTTTATATAAGCACTTAAATTTGAAATATCTTGGGTTGTTTTGCATGGCATCGTGTTTAGGGGGGCATTGCCCCCCCCATGCCCATGCTTAGAGCCGCCCCTGTTCAGCTCTTAGAGAAGAGAACTCATAACATACTCCCTTCCACTATGTAAGCTATACTGCAGAAATGTATTGTCAGTATAGAGCTGCGCAGTCCCGCCCCTTTCATGACGTCGCCCGTGTTTCAGAAACGGAATCCTCATTCATTTTCCTCATAGACGTTTCAAAAATGGTTAATAAAAACACGATTGCGCCACGGACAAAGCCAACTCGGGGCTTGGCAAATCATGACAACCAATTACACAATATTATCATGCAATATCTAATCAGCAAGAAGCAGAAAACAGCAGGATACAACACTTTTTGTTTTGTTTTTCATCTTAGAAGTTATTTGATTGTCCCAAAAGATTGTGTGTGTGTCATCATGAATTGTCACAACCTGAGTTGGCTTTTCCGCTGCATAATCGTCTTTATATGAATAATTTTCGAAAAGTCTGAGAAAAATGAATGGGGAATCCGTTTCTGAAACAGGGGCGACATCACGAGGGGGCGGGACTGTGCAGCTCTATAAGAGTGCTTCATTCTCCAATGATGATTATTGATTTTTAATCAAGGATTATTTTTTTCTAATCAATGATTAAAAATCAGTGAGTAATCAATGATTATTACAATACTATTTTATACTATCTAATGTCGTTCTGTGTTAACTTCTTGAAAACAGAACTACTCCGACCCAACTAACCCGCGGCCCAAGGCTCTTCTACAGTATATTCACATGCGTGAGTAAATCACTCCTCAGCAGTTCAACAAAACACGAAACAACATTTCTGTGTATCTTCCCCGAGGATAGAGATGACAATGGAGATGTGTCCAGCTGTGCCTGCCGCTTTGATAATACTGCTTCATTTCAACTTTAATTGAGATGATGGATAGGCTGCTGGCTAGATGAAAGACACACTGTGTGTGTGTGTGTGTGTGTGTGTGTGTGTGTGTGTGTGTGTGTGTGTGTGTGTGTGTGTGTGTGTGTGTGTGTGTGTGTGTGTGTGTGTGTGCGCGCGTGCGTGCGTGCGTGCGTGCGTGCGTGCGTGCGTGCGTGCGTGCGTGCGTGTACGTACACTAAGCCTGGCGTGCCATACTATGCCTGGCTCTGCATATCATAAATCATAGGGTACAGTAATATACACTAGGCTGTGCTATCACAACATCCTTTAGAGTTGAGGTGACAAATGTTTTCCTTCCTTCTTGAAGTGGGCTCAACATGTAGCATCACAGAGAGAGTATTAAATTAACCGTGACAGATTTTCAATATATCTCAATCTGGTGTCCTTATTTTGTGCACATTTAAGTCAAAACGTAACACATGGCAAGTTTGGAGCTTGTTTTTTTCCCCTGCTATGCAACAACAACATCATCAAACAAAGTGTGGGCCTCATACAGTAGTGATTGGATATTGTATGTATTCTGGTGATCAGTCTCACTTGTAGTCTATGTGTTCCTGCTTCAGGCGTGCACGCAGGCCTTGCGTGTCGTTGCGTTTCACGTGCACGTCCACGGTGGCGTTGCCATGTATCAGGGAGGCACTGTTGGGCTGCCAAAGGTCCACCTGAGAGATGGAGAAAGATATTTTAGAGCGGTGGTTTTCAACCAATGGTCCGAGGACCACCAGTGGTCCTTGAGAGGATTCCAGGTGGTCCCCAACTAAATGATCTACAGTTGGTAAACAAATGGACCCTTAAATAACTCTTGAGAATGTGATACCAAATGGACTCATTTTACACTCTCAAGAGCATATTTAAACATCTGAATTACTTAACTTTCAGGAATGTACACATTAAGAAAATGTAGAAGAATTAGTTTGAAAACGTTTTGCCAGTGATTCAAAAGTGAAGTGCCAGTGATCCAAAATTGTGGACCAAAACTTGAAAGAGACTTGAACTCAACATCAAATAGTGGTCCAGACCATGGCTAAAATGCAGAATAGTAGGCCTAGGCCCTGGTATGAAAAAGGTTGAAAACCAATTTTCAACTATGCCGTCAACCAAATACTCCTTTGACGGTGAACAGCCACATTCCTGTTTTGTACCAGGAAAATTTACCATCCCTCTAGGCCAGGTCTTCTTTCATAATGAGTGCCGAATGCGGAGAATGTAGATGACTCCAAATTGTGCTAATGGAGCTACAAACAAACTGCAAAAGACCCAATTAACTGTGCATGCCCCCTGCTCTCCCTGCCGTTTGACCCCGTGTTAACGAGACATCAAGGAGAGCCCTAGCTTTCACTGTGGCTGACAGTACAGCCTGTTCACAACCCAGCCATCAGCTAGACACACTGGCCGCCCAAATAAACACAGACACCATGTGCTAACACTGATAAACTAACAGAGAGACAGAGAGAGAACGTTGCTCGCATGTCACTCCGAATACTTCGCATCCACATTGAAATGTTGTACAATCATTCATACGATGGTGCATGAATATCTAGTAATATACAGGGACAGACAGAGAGAGATGGCGAGAAGGAAACAAAGAAAGAGAAGGAGAGAGAAGCAACATATGCAGTTTGTCTGTCGTGTTAACAAATGCGTGACCACGTTCAGCTGGCTCTCATTTATAGCATAGAGGCAGAGACATATCAGTTGGCACACACATGCTTGTTAATATGTCAATTGGTTTAATGGTTTGCACTTTGCAGAACACAGACCACATTCATTTAACCTAGCTAAGATTTTAGAGCTGGCGGGGGTTTGCCTTGATAATCATCCACATGGTGTAGTTTGGGTATGGTGTTCTCAAGAGGGAAAACTATTACTATGTACTGGGGTGCACGTCACTCATGTCTGCTTGAGAAGGCAAACTTCCATCGCACTAGGGATTTTGCCCCTTGGTTGTATGTCTGTATGTGTATGTATGTATCTCCTGTGACTTTTCTGTAACTTGTGTTTTTGTATAACGCCAATGTCTCCCTGTGCCCAGAACCAATTTCTCCCCTGGGAGACTAAATATCTATTCTATTCTTTCTGTTTCACAGCATATTGAATTTAATATAAAGTATTTTATCTAAAGTAGGAGGAGCTGCTGTTAGTCTAAGCTGTACTATCAAGTGGACATTCATTTTGTGTAGGCTACTTAGTTGCATTAATAGAGTAACAATGTGCAAAGGACACTTGTAAAATTACTCCCAAATGATTTTGGAAAACGTCTCTTTTCCCCTGGGTTTACAATCTTTTAAACCACATGTGGCCTGATTCAAAGCCGCTAAGGTTTCTTTTTTCGTCTATTAGCTGGGTAAAAGGACTATTCTAAAGAAATAATCCATCATTCAACCCCATAATGAAAGTCTATCTATCCAAAGCGCCTGGTGAAGTGTAAAGGTTGTGTCTTCTCTACAGTGAAGATGTCCTGGATGTGTCAGACTGTGGCCATGCATGGCTGCTCCCTGTCTGTCTCACTCCCTGTGCTCTGTGGCAGCTAGTCTCCTGTCCTCTCTGTCGCTTCATCCCACCCCACAGATGTCACGCCTCACCTCCTTCATGACTCCTGTTTTAAAGGGTCACACGGGGACCACTGTGGCACCAGCAGAGGTCCCAGAGTACAGACGTGAGGGGAATGAGAAATAAGAGAAAATCGAACATCATTGTTCTGTTTTATTCATACGGATCCCTTGCAGACAAAGCAATCCAATGAGGATAAAACGTGTTCATGCAAACACATTTAGATAGAACCTGGTCTGGAATAGACATATACATAGAACCCGTACAAGTATATTATAGGGGAAGTGATTTCATAATGTACAATACTGCACAATACCCGTCCTAGCCTATGAGGACTGGTAATACAAAGGCAGGGAAGGACTCGAGGAGTATATATACCGGTAGGAAAAGTGATATTTTTCCTGTAAATCTACTGTACTTTAAATTGCAATAACATACATGAGGGGCCAAACATACAATACATAAAGATTTCAAGTGAATGTCCAATTTTACTGGGCGTGTGCTTGAGTTTAAGAGAGAGATGACAGGGAACAAGGAAAGTAAAAAGGTATATTTCGAATTTTCGAGGCAGATGGAGATAAAACACAAATGAGATGCAATACAAAAAAGAAAGTTGAAAAGAAACCTGACCTTAATATTCCCCAGGATTCCTTTAAGCACTTGAACATCTTCATCATTGTTGGGTGTTATCCTGAAGACTTGATCGCTGGGAGAAAAACAACAAAACATGACTATTGTATGAAAGTATGATATCTCACGACAACAATTATTCACAACGCAATATAACGCTTACCTTTAGCAAAGTTAACTTTGGATCAGTTTCACAAAGTGCACATTGTTTCCAAAACATCTCACACCACAGAGAGATGACAAACTCAAATGCCTTTTTGTACTGAATGGAAGTTGACACTGATCATTGAAATGAAGAAGTGGCTCTTAGGGCCACAAGTGCCAAAATGATGATATGGTCAAAGCTTCAGACCAACACACAACAATGAATCTGTCACATCATCCTATTATATTTCAGTTTTACAGTGCTGCAGGTAATAAGTGTGCGTGTGTTTGTGTGTGTCTCCTTTATTACACCATAACAAAGTATCCCTAATCCATGGAATCGAGCATTTTCATTAGTTTATCGTGTCACAATTAATTCCCTGAAACCCACCCCCCTTCCCCTTTTTGTATAATGCTCTTTACCTCCAGTGGGATTTTGCCTCCTCTATGATGTACTGCTTCTGGCTTCACAGAAGTCATTCAATTATTTTGTATGTCTCTAAATGTATTAATGAAATGAACAAGGTGGCCACTATTGTAAGCAAGTGTATTCTTAACTAGTCTGTTACCAGTCACAGTTTTTCAGATTTGTTGTAGTTCTATTTGAATAGTACTGTAATTCTCCAAGCTGTTATCAGTGGCATCGACTTGTACTGTAACTCTCCTTTTCTGTTAATAAAAAAATAATTAATTTATTTATTCATACAGAATTCATACCATCTGATCTGACACCCCATTCCAATGTGCCGAAAAGTCTGCCATCAATGAAGCGCCATTATGCACGTGACCTCGCTGTTTAGGTCGAGGTCGCGTCTCACCCTCAGGGGTCTTACTGGTTATATTATCTAGATGGCTTTACAGGGTTAAAGGTAAGACAGGGCAACACACTACCAAATTAGCACCTCATCTTTCCTTCTAACAGCTAACACTTAAGCCTACATTCTCTGTGGATCTAAGTATTAGTTTGGCATGTGAGAGAGAAGAGAGGCAAATTATATAGGCCTACTGCATAGGTCTAAAATGTAACGAGTCCATACCTGCCACTACTTCATTTATGTTTTATTTTTTGGGATGTTTCAGTCTGCCTGTTCACCTGGCTCTGTGAGACCACTTTCATCATATTCCCCTGTTTGCTTATTACTAGGTGGTGCTCAGCCAGTTGGCGTTGAAAGCAACAAGGCAAAATCTGGAAGTCCAGCCAAGGCTACGCTTTATCAGTGTCCACTCTACTTCTGGAACACATCCATCCCACCAACTGTATGGTTCCATGCCATGGCAACAGCAATGAAGATGAACTTCAGAAGTAGAAAATGCATTTCTGAGGTAAGAAGCATTCAGTCGACACTTAAAATAAGCTTTATGAGCTGCCACCAAAATGTACCAAAATGAGTAATGCCCAATAACCATAAAAAAGTGACGCCTCGTTCTTACCCTCTTTCAAAACTGCTATGATAGACCACCTGTCTGCAATTTGTAACTGGTGGTCCTAGACAAGCCAAACCATCCCTATAACACCCCTCTAACACACACACACACACACACACACACACACACACACACACACACGCACGAGCTGCGCTCGTAACATCATCATCATACATCACCTTCCATTTATTTGCTTCATTGGGTAAATGTTTTGAAAACTGTAATAAAAGGTTTTCTAATTCGTTAGAAAACATCCTGGACACAAAATGACTTGAGACGTTCAGTCACGCAAGAGAGACTGACTAGCTGAGTAAAATTGCTTGTACAGTAATAGACCTGCGCAGTGACGTCACCAACCCTGTTCCACTAGTGGATTCCTCATTCATTTTCCTCATAGACTTTTCGAAAATGGTTAATAAAAACATGATTGCGCCGCGGCCAAAGCCAACTCGGGTCGTGACAAATCATGGCAACAAACACAATATCGTCATATAATTAGGAAGAAGTAGAAAACGGCATGATACAAGACTTTTTGTTTCATTTTTCATCTTAGAAATTATTTGATTGTCCCAAAAGTTTGTGTGTGTCATCATCATTCATCACAACTCGAGTTGGCTTTGTCCGTGGTGTAATCGTCTTTATATAAATTATTTTCGAAAAGTCTATGAGAAAAATGAATGGGGAATCCATTTCTGGAACAGGGGCGGTGACGTCACTGCGCAGGTCTATTGAGCCAGCTTATGTGGCTCAGGCATCTGGTTAGGATGCCTCTCAGGCATCTGCCTAATAGGGATCTCATCTTCTCGATGCATGCCCCACTGGAAGAAAACCGGTTAAGAATCTTTCTTCTTTTTCTAAATTGGCCTTGCACTCAAATCCTATCTTGCCAGACTGAGTGACAGGCATGGCAGATGCTGCACATTATTCCTCATCCTACATTACATTGGAGCTCCAGCCACAGGCGTCTAAAAGGATCTGAACTTATTCTTCATCCTTATGATTAAACCCACAGACGCTCTGCTGACAGAAGATACTGTACAAGATGTTGGCGCTCAATGTGGTTCTTTTAGACGGCAAAGACTAAAGGCCCATTGTGCCTCTGCCCTTCCGTCTGTGTCTGTGCAGAACAACACCCACCATATGTCTGTCACAGAATTCTGCGTTAAATAGGGCTCCTTTAAAGCACAAAGCAGTGCTCCCCATTGGGACGGTTTGTTTGCTTGCCCCTGGCTTTCTACCTTGTTAAACCACAGTCACAGGCGACCGGGGTCTGGTGTGTGTGCAATACCAACACAGTTGGTGGTACACTGAACTGTACACACACCTTGGAACACAGCCAAACTGCTTGAGACAGATAGAGAGCAGGGGGAATGTGGGAGGTGTGTGTGGAGTGTGTGTGTGTGTGTGTGTGTCTTTCTCTCTCTCTCCTCTCTCACACACACACACACACACACACACACACACACACACACACACACACACACACACACACACACACACACACACACACTGGGGGGGAGTCTGGGGGGGCTGTATGTGTGGACTTGGTCCCCCTGTGACACTGCCCCACACACAACACCACCAAATCGCTCCTCCTGTGAAAAAACACACACCATATAACCTAAATAACTTTACATGCCCCTGCAATAACGCAGGGACATGCTGTGTGTGTGTGTGTGTGTGTGTGTGTGTGTGTGTGTGTGTGTGTGTGTGTGTGTGTGTGTGTGTGTGTGTGTGTGTGTGTGTGTGTGTGTTTGTGTGTCCCAATTACAACTGTATATCCCTTAAATCCCACAATGGAGATCAACCAAAAAATGTCACAAATTGTAGTCTAGAGATCCTCTCCCACGCTCTGCCTCATTACCCCTGGTTTAAAAGTTCAACTGTCCTGTCATAACACGCCAACGTTATTCGTTTTGTAATAATAATAAAAAAAAAGAACCATCAGGCAGACTGAAAGAGCATGATGTAATGTAATGACTGTAATCTGTTCTCCAGAGTCAGTGCTATCTGTCTTGTGGGTAAAGATGAATTAAAAATACCCATTGAAGTTTTGTATTCGAGCAGGCGCCATGGCATGCGAGGAGCATCCCCCGATCTTATCTTTCTTATCACGGTCGATGCTATATGAATACTGCTTTATTTCTGCACTAAAACATGGACAGGCTTATCCACTTTCCATCGGAGAAGATAAGATTCCATAGTGTACAGTATATACCTGTACTCCCTTGCTTCCATACAGTGTGCTTATTGTTTGAGTTACAGACACACAGCCGACCACAACATATATTTAGTTTCCCTGCCAGAGAACAAAATATTTCCTAACACACAACTAACTCTTTAATGCACTGGTTTTCAACCAGTGGCCCGGGGACCACCAGTGGTCCCTGAGAGGATTCCAGGTGGTCCCCGGGTTAAATGGTGCAAAGTTGGTTAACCAGATGTAGGCTAACTCTTTGATAGCGTAAAAATGGAACCAAATGGGCCCTTGCGAGTCCATTTGGTTTCATGTTTACACTCTCAAAAGTTAAAATATTCATCATGTGAATTAGCCCAAGTCTACACAAATAGACAATGTAGACGTTTAGTGGGTCACGTTGTTTGTTGTTTCCCAAATCCAGCCTGGAATTGTGGACAAAAGCAAAAGAAAGCTTTAGTTTTGGCATTTATGGGGCTAAAATGTCCTCAAATGGTGGTCCGTGGCTCGAATGCTGAATAAATAGTGGTATCAAAAAGGCTGAAAACCACTGCATCATTATACAGAATCAGATCAACTTCCCTCTCCTCTACCTCATGTCTCGCCACTTTCGCTCAATGATATCAAATGTAAATCAATGGGGAATCTTCACTCACCCTTGATAGCGGTTGTGGTAGAGATATGCACCGACGGGACATAGCAGCGCGTTGCTGAAGATTATCACACATGCCAGTAAAACGGATCTACTACTAGAGTCCAACAACGCCATCCCTTGGCGATCAAAAAAATCCAGACAGAAGATGATGCCGCGGGTACTTTATCTTGACAGGTATGTTCAATGAAACTTCAAAAGATCGCACCAGCAGCAGCTGCAGCAGTGAGCGCACACACACACACACCATCAACAAGTTTGCGAAGTCAACTGATTGGTCAGGATGTGCCCATGCATGGTCCGCTGAATGAATGGAGCTGTTGACAACTGGAGGTGCGAAAGCCGGTCAACTGGTGCAAGCCTCACTGCTGCTGCTGCGGCTGCAACGGGGCAAGCATTTTACGACCTCTTTGAAGCGCTCTAGGACAGGGTATCAGCCTTTTTAACATGCGGGAGGATAGCCGAGTCACGTGACGCGTTGTTGTAACTGGATCTCTCTTCGTTGTTGTGCCACACATAAAGTACCACCGAGATGTGCATGCATTGTTTCCGAGCTCATATCATCATATCAATTTTCCCGCTTCCCGATCTGCCATGATAAATCTATCAATCTTTAAGGTAAAACTAAGGCTATATTCAGTGATTTCACTTAGGTTAATTCAAACATTATTACTTTTTGAATAGTTTCCCCTATTATAGTGTGTGTGTGTGTGTGTGTGTGTGTGTGTGTGTGTGTGTGTGTGTGTGTGTGTGTGTGTGTGTGTGTGTGTGTGTGTGTGTGTGTGTGCGTGCCTGTGTGCGTGCGTGTGTGTGCGTGTGTGTGTGTGTGTGTGTGTATGTGTGTGCCCCCCCCCCACACACACGCACACGCACACACACACACACACACACACACACACACACACACACACACACACACACACACTACACAAATTGTTACAGGGGTGAACCTGGTGGTGTGTGTGTGCCCCCCCCCACACACACACGTACACGCACACTCACACACACACACGCACGCACGCACGCACGCACACACACACACACACACACACACACACACACACACACACACACACACACTACACAAATTGTTACAGGGGTGAACCTGGTGGTTTTGGTTTCCCAATTACCCAATCACTGAATGCTTCTTTAAACCTTTAAATTATTGCTCAAAGAGTCACAGGTACAAATGCTGCCAGGTAGGCTAGTAGCCATTAGTCTATAAAGGAGCGAAATTAATATGATATGATTCTGCAAAACTATTGTTCCAATACAACAGGCCACCAGACATTAAAATGGCACTGCTCGGTGCGCAGATCTCCACCAGGTCAGGTTGCCTACCCACAGGCCTCTGTTTGTGCCTGTGTAGTGTGTGAGGGGTAAGCACTATAAGCATGTAACTGTAACACTATGAGGTTTGACTGTGTCTGTTGGGCATACCATCCCCATACCATCTAAGAAACAATAATATAAGCATATTTTTTCATATATAGTTTTATTTGGGCTACTAGCTAGGTCCAATAACATAGATCTTTTCTTTTTTAATAGCCTATCAAACAAATGATTTGAGTACAATGTTAAAACATGATTTTGTACATATTATACCTCCTCCGCCCACTTTTTTGACCAACGCCTGTTGCCTGACCATGTCCTGTGATAAATAATGCACTTCCGGGAAAATTCCTCTGGCTGTTATAAACAGTTGACGTGACCCAGATCCGTGTGAAATGTCAATCATGAATTGTCTTTCGGAGTCAGAGTCAGACTACCTTTCATGTTTAAATGGGGGTGCTGCTGTTGCACTAAACCATTGGTTTTCAAGCTTTGTCATACCACTGCCCACATATTATTTATTCAGCATTTGAGCCACGGACCACCATTTGAGGACATTTTAGCCCCACAGACCCCAAAACTAAAGAATGAGGAAGCCAGCAGTGGCCTAATACGATGGGTTTACTCCCATTAATCTACTGCAGCTGATGATGCTTAAATCGAAACCAAACAGCTCTGTTACTGTGAAATTGGACTGTGTGACTGACCACTTATCTTAATGTGGAGGGGAAGGGAAATGTTTAATTATGTCACAAGCCTCGGAGGTGCAAGGTTATTCCTTGCAAGTCATGATATAATTAAACATTTCACTCAGTGTTTGTGGCCAAGGGATCACAGCTTTTCGCTCCACCATTGCCCAAGATTAGCAGTTCACACGGGCAGATGGATGGACAGGACAGTCTCACAAAGTCACAGGAGTGAAGTAGCTGTAGACCTGTCTCTGTCAAGTGTCAACTTGCACGTTGCACGCAAGTAGGCCATACATGGCCATACTTGTGCGCGAGCAGAGCAAGCAAGCAGAGTAGAAGTATTCCCAACACCTCCAGGAGATAATAAACTTATAAAGTTATCTTAATTACACCAGATGGGCAGGTTTCTCGCCCACTTACCCCGCCAACAACCAACCCATCTCTTATAAAGAAAACCCATCTCTTATAAAGAAAACGTTAGAATCCACAAGTATTCACTTGAATGCCATACTTGCCAACTTAACTTTGTCAAGATGATGAGGCTTATTTGCAGAAACATTTGTACAACTTTGGGGTCGCTTTCATGCAACCTGGCATCGTGTCACAGGATCGAATTCGGATAACCCACAACCTTTTGTTGTGTGTATCCCTTTTCGTCTCTCTCTCTCTGTCTCTCTCTCTCCATTGTTTCATGTCAATCTCTAATGTGTACTATAAATAAAGTCCTGAAATCCAGTACAACTTCAGACAGAAACCGTGCTGGTCATAGTCTGTACTCAATGTGTGTGTCAAGCCATACAAATGAAGAGAAAAATAAGTATAACCTTCTACTTGTCCTAAGCTATAGGGTAGTTTGACACGTAGCCCAGCTACCGAAGTGTTGTCAATGGCTTGCTTGGCTTGCCTCCATTAGGAATCCCTATGGAGCTTTAGGTGGCCCTCCCTGTTATTCTAGGCTATGCGTGCCTCCGTTTGATCCTCTACTTATCATCCAGCACAGTGATTAAACGT
Organism: Benthosema pterotum; assembly: GCA_039105355.1. Lineage (NCBI taxonomy): Eukaryota > Metazoa > Chordata > Actinopteri > Myctophiformes > Myctophidae > Benthosema > Benthosema pterotum. The sequence continues at coordinate 37,198,892 of CM076982.1, read as the reverse complement.
CTAAGTCAACCGCCAGCCTTTTTCCCTTTGTGATTGCATGGCGGCGGCAGCACATTTTTCACATGCTTCCCTCCAATGTCAACACAGCACACCACCTGTTTTACACCCAATTACTGTACAACAGACCCTCCCACCACCACCCGCCATATCAGATCCTGTCCCTCGACCCACCACCCCATCACACACCTACCCAAACAGACATACTGTCAGTGGCGTTTCTAAGCAAGGCAAGAGTTCCCCTGGAGCCCCCATTTGGTAAGTGGGGCTCCAGAGAAAATCTCCTGTGCCGCCATACAGCCACAGTAAAATGGCGCCCCCCCAAGGGATAAAATTATGAACTATTTTTAAACTAAAGAACATATTATATGTACTGTATATTGTAGTTATAGAGGACAAGTACAGTATAATGTAGGCTATTTATCCATATGAAGCTTATAGCCTGGGATCCTTTTAAAGCATGTCTGGTGGTCGCCCCCCTCATGGCACCCCAGGCAACTGCCTAGTCTTCCTAATGGCAAAAACACGCCTGCATACTATACTGTATAGGGGTGCTGTTCTCTCAACACCCAGTTCAGCAAGCAAGAGATTAGGAGCGGCGTACTGGTCTTTTCAAGAGTCAAAATAATTATACAGTTGGCGTAATGATATTGCAGAGCGTGCAGGTGTCCACATGTAAAACACAGTTCCCACTGTACGGAGCGGTAGTCTTTGGCACCACAATGAATAGTCTGACTCCGGGAGGAGACTTTAGGATAGGATTAAAGTAAAGCGCTCCTGTCCCCTTGCTCGTTTTAATTTTTGTTTAGAATGTTCTGGAAGTCTTACTGGGGGATCAAATGCTTTTGGCTGACAGTCATGGTTGCTTTGAAACAAAGCTTTAGGGAAGCAGGGACAAAATGCATGCCCCCCCCCCTCAAGGCCTATCGTGCTGCAAAGGGACGGCAAAACCATCCGAAATGAAGATCACTGGTTTGTGAAATGCTCCGTTTGTGGTCTTTGATCTTGGGTTACCACACGTCAGTCATTATAACTCATTTGCACACATATGGTCCGCATGATAGTAAATCTGCTCGCCACATTGAAGCGGAATAGTGTGTCGACAGTTCATTGTTTAATCCAGTGTTTCCCAACCTGGGGTCTGGGGCGCCAAAGATCACAGTGGGAATGAGGCCGAGTCTGTTTTGAGGACTAAAACATAATCACGAAATCATAACTGCTGCAGTTGTGTTCGCAAATGACCTGTTTAGCTCATTATACAGCATTATGTTATCCTATGAGCTTGCCGTGCTAACGTCCAAATGTAACATTATTCTGAAGTTTGAATTCAACCCCATGAACCCTAACAAACCAAAATTGGCCATTTCAGAATAGGATAGGTGATTGATTGTGAGCATTCACTGAAAATAGGTAAACATTCGGAAATATAGCAAATATAAAAGTTCAACGGTGTGAGAGCGTGGGGGGTGACGATAATAGTTTGGGAACCACTATATCTAAATCAGTAGTTTTGATTGATTGAAGTATTTACTTGTGTGAGCAGCTAGGGCCTAAGTTAAGCGTTCTTGGGGGAACTCCGATTGGCCAGCTGGGGGTGATGTGATTGAGGGATGTAATGATGACGTAATTATGAGGTAAATAAGAGACCCTTTTAATTAAAGTCATGAGTATTAGCCCGCTCCGCTAACGCACAAGCAGGCCATGGGCCTGCTTGTGGGGCTCTTTACTGGGGGCACGTTTCGCGGACGTCTATTATGTGCCCCTTGAGAGCCTTTTGGTTTTGAAGCCAAGCCATATTTCTGTGAGCTCATCGAACCAAACTAATCCAGACCCGCAGGTTTTGATGTCCCTGGATATGACTGTTTCACGACAGCCGGTCTTTATTTATTTATTTATTTTTTTAATTTTTTTTTGTTCTTACAAACTATCATAAAAATATCGCTAAGCCTGCATATTGCTAAGATCTACCTTGGAGATTTTGGATTTGTCTGAGGTTAGTATGAGATCAATGATGGTTTGAGTTAGCTTGGCTAATAAGCCAGACGGAATCTGCTGTCGACAAAAACAAATTCTTCCGTTTGAGTAGAATCACACACCCTTGTGGGTTTGGTAATTTAGCCGACTGACACTGAACAAGTCACAAAACTTACTGAATGAATTCAGTAGTTTTATGTTGTACACTGTAAATAGCAGATCTAAAAGGTAAATTCAATTAAATGAGTGCTATATTAATTTTAACAAATGTAGCCTATATAGCTGGGGATCGCCTGAGACTGCCTCCATGACCCCTGGGGGTCCTCAGACCCCACTTTGAGAACCACTGATCAGAAATTCAGAAGGCTGCATCACCCAAAATAAAGCACAGGCCTGCTCTAGAATCCTCCCTTTCCCCCTGAAAACATTTTTTTAAGTTGAACGTAGTAAGATTAATGCAGGATCTTATTGACTTTACTATTTTTTGAAAATCACATAAACTTAGAAACCGAAGTGTTTTTGAAGGCTGTGACAGCTGCACACAGGGGCATATTCATGCAATACTTTGCTTTGCCTTCCGTGTATATCATGTTCAGGGAGTTGTGGGCAGCGTGAAATTACACGCGTATAAAGGCTCTTACGTTGGCCGGCCAATTGAAGCATGACTTCTTGACCAGAGAGACGTAGGTTGAGGCCACTGCCTCCCTGCCGCCTGTCTGGGAGCCTGTGTGGTGGTCGTTTTGTTGTTTTTAACACACAGGAACGTGGGCCGAGGCTTACGGCTTTGCCCAGGGCTGTGGCTTGTGGCATATAGGTGGAGAACCGAACATTTCTCACAGAGCTAAGTCTTATATGGTACGACTCTTATAGTTGGGACAGTCCGGACGCCACTGCTGCTGGCACAGAGGTCCGGTAAATCACTGCACTGCACTGCAGTCACAAACTGTGTTGGGGAGTGGAAGCCAGAGCGTGAATGAGCTCTTTGATAAAGCCCTCCAGAGACCCAGAGCAGGGCTCACGCTGCCTGAGGTGGGGCAACAGGGAGGGCAAGCAGGGGGGGCCTAGCTGGTCAAACTGTGGGGTGACTGCAGCTCTTTGTGTTGTCTTTGGGGGGGCCTCTGCGGATCGGAGAGGTCCCAGCTGGCCCCCCGACCACGCAGGACTGTGAGTGCACATCTATGACCTTTTACCCCTGCGGGTGAGAGTTAAGTGAAGGCGGGAGGGCATGGGTATGAAATTGTGTCGTCTGGGAGTCACCATTAGACCGTCTGTCTGAACAGGGGCCGGGAAAATTTGTCACGCCAATAATGAGGGTGAAAGAAGGTATAAAGTCTGAAGAAGAACCTCAATGAAGGGGATTACAATTAAGTCAGTGGTTTTCAACCTTTTTGATCCCAGTTTATTCAGAATTTGAGCCACGACCCACCATTCGATGACATTTTAGCCTCACAGACCCCAAAACTAAAGATTTATTTTGTTTTTGTCCACAATTCCAGGCTGGATTTAGGAAACAAAACAGTCAAACATACAGATCAAAATGACCATTAATCTTCTACATTCTCTAGTTGTGTATGAATGATGAATATTTTAACTCTTGAGAGTGTAAAAATGAAACCATATGGACCCGTAAGGGTCCATTTGGAACTTTTGAAAGTGGCACCTTTCATATAAGAGAATAAGTTAATACAATAATAATTGTAATTTATAATAATAATATATGACATGCACAACAGATCCATAGTATTTTTCTTGTAAAGTGGCGTGAAAAAAAAAACTGTATAGGTTTTGGATATTCGTCAACCATATCACTATCGTTCAGGGCCCTGCACAAACCAAGCAGGTAGATAAGACGTTAGAAGTCAATATTGAGATAATTTGGTAAGCAAGTGGAAAATATGGCCTCGGGTGATTCTCAAGGACATTGGGTTATCAAATTCAGCAGCCTGGCCTTTAGATCATCTGTGCTAGCTGGTCTAAAAAGAGATGAAAGAAGAGTTAGTCAAACTTTGCTTCAACATCTGCAACCCACCCTCTTCAAACATGGAATTGTTCAAAGACACTGCTTAATGGCCAACTTGGAACTTGGCCACAAGGATGAGGCACTACAAGGGGCGCGATGGCAGGACAGAGTATCAACTGGATTGTGGGACAAAGCTAATAAAAGTGGATAAGGGGTGAGTCACGCTGTCACACCAAGTCAGTCTGTATGTCATTATGCAGTACGCACACACTTAACAGTGATGATGACAAAAGCCATCAAGAGTACAGAGATTTATCACTACCGGTACATTATTTTCAATGATGTCACTTACAATATCCACTTTAATTGGTAGAAACTAAGGTGGAATGTTGGTGTAAGACTTGTATTATCTGTGTTAGAAACATTATAGCAGCTCTTTACAAATACTAGAATTTTGTATGACAGTGACATGCTACACTACTTCATCTTCTGGACTGTATGCAGCACTGAGATTGGGTGTAGAAATATTGTTTTTCATATTACAAGTGTCTGATTGCTCACTCAGGGGTGTGCTGCAGCCTCTGCCATCCACTTAAATATAGTTTGATTATCATTTATCATCATGATTAATCTAATTCATATTGTTGATATTGTGAGAGACTAAACACCACTATTTTACAGTCATCATTAATTAATCTTTGTTAAAGAATTTGTTTATTGACAATACAGGCAGTCAGACACTTCAAAAACACACACTTTTTTTTTAACCAAGACAAAATTAAATACAAAAGCGAACAGCAATTAGGGTAATTTAGGTAATCAAATGAAATGCTCTTTGATTTGATTAAAATAATAATTTTGTTTTTGTTCTTTTTCCTGCAGGGATGCAGGGACACAATGTTGCATGTACCTGCACAGTTGTTAATCAGTGAATTGATAATGAAAGCTTTCTGTATTTGGCACAATATTACATAAGCTAGATATGCCCTGATTCAATATTGATGTTTGTTTCCCCCTTAGAATGAGACAGACAGACAGACGGACAAGACTCTTGTAGACTCTAGTCTCCTGCAGTGCCACGTCCGTAAAAGAATCTGAAGAATAATACATCAAATTACAGAGCCTAGACACCCACATCAGAGCCTTGTTGGTTTTGGCCTGCATGAACGGATACACACATGACAGGTATATGGGCAGGTCTATGGGTTTACAACACGTTCATATCACGTTAAACCAACACTCTTATCTCAACTCATCTTTAATGGTAAGTGTAAATACTGGGTAAGGTCATTGTGAATGACTCATTCATATCAGTCTGGCAGTCTGACACGCCTGCCTGCCTTGTTGTTCAATGGATTGTACAGAATACTTCCTGGCAGCATTCACCACCACCACTAAAGCTACGATTAAATTCCTCAAAGCATAGTCATGGGCTATAAAAATCCAGCGGGGGTCGAGAGGTTAATGGAAAAGCATCCTGCAATCTAGCTGCTACACTATTCAACACAATATAGGTTTCTTGATTTGTTTTTCTTAGCTCAGGGCACAAGTGCAACTTTATCCCCAGATTCGTCTGTGGATAAAGTTTAATTAAAAGTATTAGCATTGTATTTGCGGTGGGTAGTCATGGAGAAACAAACTAATTTGATGGTTTGATTTCTGTTATAACAGTCTGGCAGTGGCAGATGAGGTGAACGGGTGGGAAATTTGGTATGATCTCATTTATTGGCCTAAAATATTGTCTACATACATTTATGGATCCACTTGCTGCCCGGCTGTCAGTATTGGGCGATTTCTTTTTCATTAACACCCTGAGGCTGGGAATAATGTAAAACAAAAACACTCTTTGTGATAAAATGGCCATAGCCACATATGCTGACCTTATCACTTATAAAACAGGATACAGTACATTGGGTATAGAAACTATACAAACCTATACAAACAAGATCTCTTCACTGCACTTCACTTCTTTGACTATGATCACACCTCTTGATATCACAGCACCTCAAAGGCCTTGAAAACAAGGCTACCGGCCTCCCAAAGCAAACTGGTCAGGCTGTTACTTGGCCTCACCCCCCGAACCCACCTCACCCCTGCCCACTTTGACAGACTTGAGTTGACAGCGTACACAGCATCTTGCATTAATTGGGTCTGGTCCACAAGATTCGATACAGTACACTACCAAAATACCCATGTACCTGTCTAAATACTTCCTTAATGTCAACGAACTACACTCCCACAAGGGAGTTCAACACACCAAATGCAAACAAGGGACTAAATTCATTCGGCTCCTATGCCACCAAAATGTGGAACGCCCTACCAACTGTCATTAAGACTGTCATGATCCTCGAAGCTCAAAGCTCTGGGGCACCTATAGGCTGCAAATCAAAATTGGCCCCTGTAAAATAGAAAATAGTATTATCCATTTTTGCTTTGTATAATTTACTAATATTAAAAAGACTATATACGAAAATGTACAACTTTAAACAAAAGAAGCTGATGGCTACTGAACAGCATCAATGCTCCCTATTTTAGATGGATGGTAATATACTCGCAAACAACAGCGACATCTGGTGGAAGAGAGGAAATAATACAACACCAATACCACCCACTGTTATTATCAGGCGCACTGCGTGTGGTTCCATTTATGACCACCAGAGTATAGTCTATGTCCAGATTTACTAGTACCTACCCTTCAGCAGTCAGAAGGCATGTCCTTGTCTCACCTGGTCAGGCTTGTCTTCTGATACACTTGTATGCCCTCTCAGATCAATAGGGGACTCATTTAATCTATAAGCCTACTATAGGCTAGATATTGATGTTAAAACCTAATTCATGTGACACTATGTCAGCATGAAAATGACTTCCTCCCTGAGCACCAACCCTAAATGGCATAATTAATGCACAGTATGGGTTTGGTGTTGATTTGGGCCTGCTACATTATCTTACTCTACTCAATAAATGAAGGACAACTCAACTCAACTCACAATTAAATACCTGTTCAAATCTGATTGTAGCAGAATATAATCGACTTACTGCTATCTTGGGTCTAGTCTTAACACACCAAACAAACTAAATAGCCTATGTTTTGATTCATATTTTTCTGGTCAAACGATATCATGAAATAGAGAAGAGGATGTTCTTCTTACTATTTTTGATTTAGCTTTCTTTTACCAAGAGTCTTTTATTCCTCAGCGTAATCCACAATCTCTATCTGCCTTTGTTTCTGCCTGTTTGAATCTTTCACATCTTTAGTCATTCATCACCCTTATCGCAAGACACCTCATGACACGACAAAGACTTTTTATTTTGCATTTTAAAATAAAAAGACTTCAGCCTTCCCTGTCTGAGCTGCCCAATTTCCCAATTGGCGGGCAGGTGAAAATGGTATGGGGGCATTTTCGGTTGCAGGACTTTTATTAGTCAAGTAAGCATCAATAATAACATCAGTTGTTGTTGAAGTTGCAACAGGCACACAGCATGCATAAAGCTAAAGGTCTGACTCAGAGAGTTTTCTGTTTAGAATGATGAAATTGTGTTGGTTTAGTAGTGCCAGAATTGTAGTTAGTTAGTAGCAATAGTAGTGTTTCAAATCATAAATATAAGCATTTTAATTTCACATCTTTAAAATATCTTTGAAATTTGGGATATTTTGCATGTCATGTTTGGTGGGGCAGTCTGGGCATTTAGGGGGGCACCCCTTCCCCCTGCCCAGTGCCCATGCCTAGATCCGGCTGTGATTACGTGCAATGACAATTATCACCGCCGCGTGGCTTCTCTCCCCCAAACAAGAGCCAGTTGTGTTTGGTTAGACTCTCCACAAAGCCGGATACACCAGTGGATTTGAAGTTTCGAATCCACAACCTCCGGTAGTGGGCAGTGACTTTACAGTGAAGGACAGGAAAGAGGGAGCCATGGGGAGAGACGTTCACCAAAGGTCACCTTGAATGGGCAAGTCATGTCATTTGCATGTGCCTGGACCACTAGGCCAGCGGACACCCCATCAAACTAGTATCTTGTGACTGTGACCATGACGTGTGTTATCAGTGTCCAGTCCAGACCAGACGACATGGAAATGTCTGGCCCCGGGCCGGGTATGATTATTTATTTGTGTGATGTTTTGCATACAGATGGAAATCATCACTCATACAGACCATTAGAATAATCAGCTAGTCTCTGGCCTGGCTTGGCCTTCCATGTGCATCACCAATTCAACCCCCACTGCCTCTGTCTAATTGTTGACTAATGCAATTTATGTGAGGTCTACAACCAGCGCATGTTGTTATCACACACATTAATTTGCAACTTAATTAAAAGGGGGTTTGCGGCTGAACAACAGTGGAGCCATTCATTTTCATTAGACATTTGCTGTGTGTGTGTGTGTGTGTGTGTGTGTGTGTGTGTGTGTGTGTGTGTGTGTGTGCGCGCGCGAGAGAGAGAGGTTATACAATCCACATGGTTAACAATATATATAAATATATGCATGCTCCTGGTCTACAAGCTAACAGCACACGCACCAAGACCTGCCCTACTCCAATCCTGATTGGAAAAGGACCCCTATAAACTGATTGGACGAAGGCTTCATCACCCTCCACCAAAACCTGAAACTAACCTATAGGGCTTTCTGACCCTCACAGGGTATCCCGCACAGAAGTATCACAAAAAAGTGGGGAAAATTGCACCTGTGCGAAAGTAAGTGGTGCAACAGTGACACCCGGTGGTGTCTGCTATAATTAATTCCGTGCTAGGACACAGGGACCCCAGCCACAAAGCTGTCAAAGGAAGTGGTTGCACCACAAAAAGTGATAGGCCTATTTCAGTGGTTTTCAACCAGACTACCAGTGGTCTTTCAGAGAGTTCCAGGTGGTCCCCAGCTAAATGATGGAAAGTCAGTTAACCAGATGTAACTCTTTGAGAGTGTGAAAATGAAACCAAATAGACCCACAAGGGTCCATTTGGTTTCATTTTACACTCTCAAGAGTTAAAATATTAGCCTAATAAGTTTAAATATTAGCCAAAGCATAGAGAATGTAGAACCATGGTCATTATGATGATGATCTGTATGTTTACCTGTTTTGTTCCCGAAATCCAGCCTGGCATTGTGGACAAAAACAAAATAGGCCTATACTTTTGTGTCTGTGGGGTGAAAATGTGGCTCAAATGTGGGCCCTGGTATTAAAAGGTTGAAAACCACTGTTGGCCTATTTGAATTTAGTGAAATCACTGAGTCACTTTCTTGTTGTGGTGCATCAGGTGGGTAGGAAGACTGCTGCATGCTGCATGCTGCATGCAGTCCTAGGCTCGCTCGTCCTGCCCCTGGCTGCTGCACCGTCCTCTGGAAGGAAGGAGGCTGGGCGCGAGTAGAGTGAAGGTTTTAGCAGTCACTCACTCACAGTCACATGGACCCAAGTTTGTGACTGGTGGTGTCTGTCCAGCCGTCTGGCTGTGTTGTCGTGACACCGCGCCGTGAAACAACCGAGGCTGCCTTTTAACTTTTCATTCAACTTTTTAGATGTGTTTTCTTTCACCCCCACCAGAACAGAATCGCCTGCATTTATTCCCCCGCTGTCTGTCGGGAGCGATTTGATCTCTAGTGAATTTCACCCGCACACCCAAGTTTTGAACCATGTTAGAAACTTCTGACGCGTTTTCACTGAAATAGTTTTGTTTGGACAACTTGTTTTTGTACCTGTCGTACGTGAGTCGTCTCCGCGCTGGAAACTTTTAAAGCTTGCATGATGACCGAGGAGAGCAAAGCGGAGCACAGAGCCGAAAGCGGGAAAGACTTGGAGAAACAACTTCGGCTACGAGTTTGTGTTCTCAATGAACTTTTGAAGACCGAACGGGATTACGTTGGCACACTAGAGTTTCTCTCGGTGAGTGATCGTTCGTACTTTTTAGATCTGCAACAACAGAAAAGAAAAGTATACTGCAATGCAATCGACCATAAAGGGATCCCCTCTCAAAACAACTCAGCCTACTTAGTATGCACGGTGCATATTATAGGGGCTATACATTGGGGCTCCCCTTGCCAGCTCGTCCACAAGTGCATTGTGTGTACGTCAACGTCAAAGCAGCTAGGAATGAACTAAGACAGTGGTTTTCAATCTTTTGACATTCAGTCATTGATGACATTTTAGCCCCACAGACCCCAAACCCAAAGATTTATTTTTTGTTTTTGTCCACAATATCAGAAACAAAACTGGCAAACATTCAGCTCAAAATGACCATTAATCTTCTACATTCTCTAGTTGTGTAGACTTGGGGCTAATTCACATGACGAATATTTTAACTCTTGAGAGTGTAAACATGAAACTTCAAAGAGTTACATCTGGTTAACCACTGAACTAAGATGCTGCTGGTCTGTGCTGTTTTCGAGTGATGCGAATTGCGAAGAGATGATTTCTATTTTCTATCACAGAAACTCCACTGTAATATCTATCAGTGCTGCTGTTGCAGCTGCACCAGTGTAGTCCACACACCAAACCGCTTCCCCCTCCAGGGATAAATTAACTTTTCAGATTGCAAGTGTGAAATTGAGAAAGCAGCGTACAAAAGTCAAAGCATGGCCAACTGTAGTTTCTCCACAACCCCTAGCCTACCTAGAATTTCATTTTTAAAATGGCAATCTATTGGTAGTGCATTCACGAATGTATCCCTAATAGACAGTGACTCTTTCATGATAGTTTAAAAGGCCTATGACTTGGTAACAGTAACTTGATATTTAGTGTTATGTTTACTAGACAAAGGGCATCCTATAGTTAATTCTCTTTTGTTTAGTACTATACACAGCCTTGTAAAGTACAGGAAAAGTGCAGGAAAAGCCTGATACTGAAGTAAAGTAAACAGAGGAGATAAACATGTTGTTCAGTGGGCATCATTATGCTGGCAGCAGGCTTGCATCCAGTATGCCTATTCCATGCATATAATGACTCCCACTACCCACTATGACACAGTATTTAAAATACCTGGGAGCCTAGTCTGTGGCCTTTGCCAAGCTCTGATCTAACCCAGAAGGGTTGACTGGACTAGGTTCTGCCATATGGCACAGACTCTTGGGAAAAGCTGTGTGTGTGTGTGTGTGTGTGTGTGTGTGTGTGTGTGTGTGTGTGTGTGTGTGTGTGTGTGTGTGTGTGTGTGTGTGTGTGTGTGCCGCGCGCACACACGTGTAATTCTCTGAAAATAACATCTTCAACTACAATAATGAATTCAATGCATTTCAGTATAAATAATAGCCTTTTTAAGTTGAAAGCAGCTATGCTTGGCATTAGGCTTTAGAGAAGCACTTGGCTACTGTGGCACCAGAACCATATGCTGGCAGCTCAATGGCATTGCTAAGAAAACAACTGAACTCCAAGACAAGGGAAGGAATGAAGGGCGACTCTCTCTGTAAATGTATTATTATTCGATGGTTCATCAGTAATTGTGTCATTTGACAAAGAATGATGGTTTAACACTGTGGTTTTCAACCTTTTTCATACGAGGGCCCACTATTTATTCAGAATTTGAGAAGTTTTTAGCCCCACAGGCCCCAAAACAAGATTCACAAATCAAGATTTCTTTTGCAACAATACCAGGCTGGATTTGGGAAACAAAACAGTCAAACATACAGATCAAAATGACCATTCTCTTACATCTCCTACTTGTGTAGACTTGGGCTAATTCAGATGATGAATATTTTAACTCTGAAACTATGAAATGGACCCATTTCATTTTTACACTCTCAAAGAGTTACATCATTTAGCTGGGGACCACATGGAACCCTCTCAAGGACCACTGGTGTTCCCCGGACCACTGGTTGAAAACCACTGGTTTAACATGGCTGGTGATGATGCTGATTGTCACTCAGGCTCAACAGGAAAGGAACATCCATACAGTGATCCCCAAAGGGCATGATGATGTGATCCCTGTTATATAATGGACCAAACCAGCAGGGTATGGGTTTGGACGGCTTCCATTGTATTTTGTCAGCGGCCTAAGAAGCATCTCTGTACGACGATGGGAACATTTAGTGTGAAAGTAGGGTGTCACCAAGAGAGCTATTAGCCCCCAAACCACATGTATACTATATGTGTGTGTGTACACATTCCTGCTTTGGCAGCCCCCCTACTTCACAGATGGTTCCAATGGAGGCTGGTGGTGGAACCAGGGAGGGGATGCCGTCGTCATCTTGATCTAAACCCGGATTTTGCATGGCCTAGAAAAAACGTTGAGGACATTTAGAGTCACGCCATAGGCGCTAGGCTGGGAGGGGATCTGCTATCTATCTGAATCTACAGTATCTTGCTGCATACACTTTATATTTGTATATTATATATATTTTATGCCAACTTATATTTAGCTTTTTTCCAGACACCCCCCCCCCCCACACACACACACACAGCGCATACACACAGAGACGCGCGCGCGCGCGCACACACACGCACGCACGCACGCACGCACGCACGCACGCACGCACGCACGCACGCACACACACACACACACACACACACACACACACACACACACACACACACACACACACACACACACACACACACACACACACACACACACACACACACACACACACAGCACCACCACCTGTGGTGCTGAAGCTGGGATTCATTCTAGAAACTGATTGATCCTCACCAGTCACAAGGCCACTCTGTTCTGAGTCGTCTGACCACTAAGAGGCCTGGGGGGAGGGGGGGTGTATCGGACACACATCAGACTACAGAGAGAGATAACTTTGCTGGTCGAACTGTGTGTTATAACCTGAGGAAGGAAAAGGAGGGAGAGACTAGGAGGGGAAGAGGAGGGGGATATAGATAAAACTACTGATATTCACACCCTTATCTGACCGCAGGATTCTGGAGAGTGTTTCGGTATAGTCAGAGGGGAGCTAGCTTGGGGCGGTGGGTCTGGGACTGGATGTGAGGTGTGTGTTGTAAGTGTGTCTGAGGGCCTGGGGGTCAGATGTGAATGTGATAAGCGGCGTGATGCTGGGATCAAAGGCAACCTACCGGGTCAAGATGTCATACTGATCACTTTCATCGTCTGACCCCCCCCCCCCACACACACACACACACACACATTACACCCAGCAGTATTAGAAGTCCTCCTAGTACTATGTTGAACGCTGGATGTTTGTCCACAATAGTGAGGTAACCAAAATATGGATCAGGCTGAAAGTGGTGACAAAGATGTACAAGCCTGCTTTTATTATTATTAGTAGTAGTAGTAGTACGCCTAGTAGTGTTTCCCTCTGCAATGATGCCATCCACACATAGGCCTAACAAAACACCCTGCACGATGATGATGACTATGACTTTTGTCTGCAGTTTTGTAAGCCAATTTGGCCAGATGCTGCTCATCACAGGTCATCTTACAGAGCAGTGAAAGAGATACTTGTGACCGAGTGCCTTCTCCGCCACTCTGTGGCCCTTCTAGTGTGGTAAGAAGATTGGGACATTACCAGAAGGGTTAAGGGAAAAAGAGAAGGGGGTGTTGTGTTGTTGGACATTGCTGGAGGGCAAAAAAGGGGTAAAAGAGGCGTTCTTCTGAGTCTCTGGCGCCCGATGCCGTCTCTTGTAAACCATATTTCCTGGTGGAGGAAAAGGAATTCCTTAAAGGTTAGGAAATGCATGGCGAAACAATGAGGCTCCGGTCAGTGGCAGAAGTTGAACTGCGGTGCAGAGATTGTTGCTGCTGATCTACCTCGGGTTTAACAACACATACTGCATCACTAAGGTAGTGGAAAACAACACTGGTGAACAATGATCTGTGCAGGCGATCGCTGGAACAATTGGCTCCAGAGCCGGTCTCGGCTCAGCGGCGGAGCCATATCTGGGGTTGCCATCGACTGTTTTGTAATGCAGAATAGCTGCAAAAGAAAACCTAACCCTGCTGTGCACCGAGGAGGTGTCAATGAAGTTTAACTTTATTTTTTCAAGGCAGTTTTAGTGTATATTTTGAGTCTGGGGTTTTCAACCACTGGTCCGTGGACCACCTGTGGTCCTTGAGAAAGTTCCAGTTGGTCCCCAGGCTAAATGATGCAAAGTTGGTTAACCAGATGTAACTCTTTGAGAGCGTAAACATGAAACCAAATGTTTCATATTTACACTCTCAAGAGTTAAAATATTCATCATCTGAATTAGCCCTATAGGGCTAATTCAGATGATTCTCTAGTTGTATAAGTCTATACAACTAGAGAATGTAGCAGATTAATGGTCATGTTTGATCGGTATGTTTGACTGGTTTGTTTCCCAAATCCAACCTGGGTTTTATTGTGGACAAAAGCAAAATAAATCTTGTCTCGGGTTCTGTGAGACGAAATTGGTGGTACGTGGCTCAAATGTTGTATAACTGGTGGGCCCGGGCATCAAAAAGGTTGAAAACCCCTGGTCTAGAGAGTGTGTGAGTGAGAGTAACATATGTGACACCTATAGGAGTCACAAGAATTTGAATCAGTACAGCAAAGGTTGTCAGGAACGGGACTCAAGCCAAAGCCTATATGTGGCATGGGACTGTCCCTGGACCACTTGGCTAGCGGGAACTCCAGGCTATGTCACATTATGGTATTATTATGTGCATTAACTGGTCGAGCCTGGAAACCATAATGCTCGCCTTAAAACACAGCTCTCACGCCAACCACTCTACAGTGGGGCAGTTCTCATATTTATTTTACTCAGGGTAAGGTTAGATATACTTTTAGGGTTTGGCATATTCCCACGGTTACGTTTAGGATTAAGGTTTAGGTTTTTGGCACCTGCAGTTCTCTAAGGTTAATGTTACTGTCCTACGCAAACAGTAATAATACTAGTTACTTCTACTAACATTACTCGTTACTTGTAAAGCCGACAAAAGCGTACAAAACAGCGCTTGAGAGCTGGTCGTGCAGCATGTTCTCCCTTTTTATTGTCCTGACTCAATAGAAGTGTAGAAGAGTCGCCATTGGACTGGCCCTATGAAGTGAATGGGGCTCTGTTGCTGCTGCTCTGCCCTGCTGGTCCTGATATTTTTTTGCTACTGAATGGCTGAAAATGGAATTTGGGTTTGCATAGTACACATAGTCCAAGCATAAACTTTCCTTACTGTCTAGTTTTGGTATACTGGTGTATGTTCTCTATTATTACCGGTATTATTATTGTAGGGGTCAATTTGTATTGGGGGTGGGGAGGTGCAGGGTGGGGGTCCTGAGACATGGCCAAACCATTTCCGGCGGTCCACAGCCAACAACGTTGAGAACTCCTGGTCTAGTTCTGGCTCTGAGTGGGAGAGCCATAATAAAGCACCATCCTGTGAACGGTTCATGTACAGTAGTATAGTCTCTTAGGACCAGGAAGTCTCCATGGGATGCTGTCTGGGATATCTCAGACCTATCTTACATAATGAACCATTATAATGGGGCGATTGTGGGCGGCAGCAGTACTGGACACTGGTGTTTATCTTTGGACAACAACGGGCCAAGAAAATGTCATTTCACTCTCAGAAAACGCCTTGTTGAGAGCAACGCATGGGGCGGATGTAACATATCCCCTTTGGGGGGCAAGAGAACATGTCGGAGGGGCAAGAGAAAATGGTATGGGGGCGGCTTCATCGCCCGTGTTGCTTCACACCATGGGCGGTGGTAAGCCGCCCCCATACCATTTTCGGTTACAGAACTTTTATTAGTCAAGTAAAGCATCAATAATAACATCAGTTGTTGTTGAAGTTGCAGCAGACACGCAGCATGCATAAAGCTAAATGTCTGACTCAGAGAGTTTTCTGTTTTCAATGATGAAATGCTGTTGGTTTAGTAGTGCCAACATTGTAGTTAGTTGCAGTAGTAGTGTTTCAAATCATTTTAAATATAAGCATTTTAATTTGAAATATCTTGGGTTGTTTTGCATGGCATCGTGTTTGAGGGGCAGAATGGGTATTTAGGGGGGCGTTGCCCCCCCCATGCCCATGCCTAGATCTGCCCCTGGAGCAACGAATGACGGGATAATGTAAACACTTTGTGTAATGTCTTTGCGCTGCGCCGCCTTTCACGGCCTCCACTGTGAATATTGTTCTTCGACTCTCTGCCATTTGTTGCTACTGATGGACGGCCTTTGAAGGGCACTCACTTGCTTGATAAGCAATTATTTGGGGGAGAAACGCTAGATTGGTGAATGGAGGAAAAAACCTTTCATGTCCCGTTTCAGAGGGGGGAAGAAAAAAACGAGCCTCCATTTGGGCTAATATATTCCCAAGAGCCTTGGTCGGCGTTAAGTGGTCCCTTAGCTACCTTCCAAATGCTTAATGAAAGCCTAAGGCCCTGTAAAACCACAAACCTAAACTAATGTTTCAAGCCTGGATAATGCCGGGTGTGCGCATTAAAATGAGATTACAATAGAAAGTGTCTTGACTCTTGAGACATCCTAATACTGTGCAGTCGCTATTCCTGATCTTTCCTCATCATGTGTGCTTTTTTATTTACATACGTAGATGGATGCACAGTTGTGCAAGGTGCACACACATGCACATGCACACGCAGACACACACACTGGGACATTTTCCTGTAAGTATAAAATCCATAAAATTTGGCATGCTAAGTTTGTGGCACTTTGGTGTAAATCAATGGTAGCTTTCAAGTGAATTTCCTTTTTCGAAGTGAGTTGAGAAATCACGACTAATGGGGAAAACAATCACAGATGGATCACTAACACTCACAGTCGCTCACAGACAGACAGCCCCAGGTGTTCACGTCAATGTGTGTGTGTGTGTGTGTGTGTGTGTGTGTGTGTGTGTGTGCGTGTGCGTGTGCGTGTGCGCGCGTGCGTACTGCATTGTATTACGCGTCTGTGTGTATATGGAGGTTCCACTCCTCACTCCATCTTGGTGGTTTGCTTTGTTTACATCTTGGTTAAAGGAGAATTCCACACCAAACAGCCTTTTAAACTTTATTTGCAGTTGATTTATTACCAAAAAAGTGGTCCAGTTGTTATTTGTGAAAACACTCCTTAACGGCTGTTTCCCCTACCCTAATAATAAGCTTAGAATGAGGCTAATGGTTGTTGCTCAAATTCACCTATTTACATCGCTCCAAAATACATTTTTTGCTATATATTGTCCCCACCATGTCAGTAATGTGTTGACACTCTCACACTTTCACTTTTGGTTCAGCCGGAATTAAGGAGTGGTTTTCACAAAATAATAACTGGACCACTTTTTTGGGAATAAAATCCACTGGAAATAAAATTAAGAAAGCCTTTTAGGGTGGAATTCTCCTTTAAGGCCTGACGGGGCCTGATGATCAGGCTGTGCTGATGTTGATTTTGCGTGTGATACATGAGCATAGGGTCAGGTCTGGGGTGTATGGGGGGGGTTTAGAGTCACAGGGAGGTGGACCATATCCTCTGGATGGACAGCTGATGACCCCAAAGGTCATGACCTCTTGTTCTCGTCCCCTTCCTGCCTGTTAATCTCAAGACTTCATGGACCCCCCCCCCCCACCTCTACCACCGCTGCTCTGGTGGAAATGGGAATGGAAGATGTTGCTGATCAGTGTGTCCAGAGAGACTTTATGTATACTGTGTAACATGAGAGATGGAGTCAGATAGCTGCCGAGAGAGAGGGAGCAAAAGGTTGGTCCGGGGACCATCAGTAGTCCTTGAGAGGATTCCAGGTGGTCTTCCGGCTAAATGATGGAAAGTTGGTTAAAGGGGAACTCCACCCATTTTCAACATTTTAATATGTCATTAATATACCTTTAGAGATGTTGTGTGGACATGATAAAAAAAAGTTTCCCCCATCCTGTATTTCCTAAAAATGGAGGTCTGAAAAATCGTTAACATGGTGAAATACATCTGATGACATCATCAAGATGTATTTCACCATGTTAATGAAAACAAATGGAACCAAATGGACCCGCTAGGGTCCATTTGGTTCACATTTGTACCCTCTCAGGAAAAGTTTGGGAAAATTTTGAAAATGGCTGGAATTCCCCTTTAACCAGATGTAACTTTGAGAGCGTAAACTCTCAAGCGTTGATTCATCATCTGAATAAGTCCAAGTCTACACAACTCCTTCGACCTATATTAATGATTCTGACCAAAATGTGCCCAAAATAGGACTTAAACTTTGTTAACCCTACGCCATTTGTTTTAAATCCACTGTCTTCTCTGCAGACAGTCCAGATCCAGAACTTTGTTGTTGCCAACAAAGCATGAAAACAAAAACATCCGTCGGACTCAGGAAAGGCGGTGCTAATGTGAGTGGGGGAGGGGGCTGTGTGGGGCGAGGCAGCGACGTTTTAGCCAATCACAGCACAGCAGTCTCCAGCAGTTTCATAATGAGCCAATAGAGTGGAGGTGAGGTAGAGTTAGATGTGTGTTTTTAACCCTTTATGTAATGAACGCGTTTTGGTGTTTTAGCTGTTGAAAAATAGCAGATCTACAAGCTCATATCGCGCCACCGAGTGGCGCGATATGAGCTTGTTGTTCTGCTATTTTTGAAACATTGTGAAAATGTGGTGCGAATCTTTGAATACATTATTTCGGAAGCAAACATTTTCAACTCAAATCTTTGCTTCTGGGGGATCCCCAGAACAACATGTTTTCAGAGGAGGGTCTGCAGCTAAATAATAGATATTTCTGGGGATCCTTCCTATGAAATATGTTAAACAAACACAGTGTCTGTACACACTAAAGTTACCTTTAATTCTCTCTCTCTCTCTCTCTCTCTCTCTCTCTCTCACTTCCTCTCCCTCAGACCCTCTTAGCTCTTCTGTCTCTATCTCTATTTTCCACCCGGGGTCCCCAGAGGTGGTTGCATATGTTCCGTCCATTATATCCAACGGTTTGTTGACAAGGAGCGCATTTTTCTCTCCCAAATGCTACGTGAGAGATAATTATGATTCCTATCTGCCTGATCAGTCCAGAGCTGTTTTCCATCCTTTAGTGGAGTGAGTAGAGAAGCCCAGTGGACTGAATTTTAATTAGACGCTCTTGCTCTAACTCTGCCTTAACCCACTTATAGGCCTGCAGCCACTGATGCATATTGTGTATGTGCATTTTTTTATTCTTCCTTGACTTTAATTGGATTGGATGACTATCTCCTCAGACAATGCAGGGAGATACCATCTCTGTCTTATTGTCCATGCCCACCACCAAGCCCTCAGGCCGAGGAAGCGTCTTGCTTTAAGACTTAACTGATTCTTCATCGTACGACCATGTTTTTCATGCTGAAAATAGTCCGGCCTTCAGTTCCATTTTAGTGGAAACTCCGTTGTTTTCGTTAAGTGAGAGCGAACAAAGTGTAAATTGGGCTTCGGTCGCTTGCAATCTAATCACCAACAGTGCCACAGTCAGCCTGCATTTTATTCAAGCTCATCTTGTTCACATGGATTTATAAATCACTCGCAACTTTATTGTTTGTGATTTTCCGTCTATGTACCCAAATTCATCTGATTTGGGGCTTTATCTACTACGGTATGTACATGTGCGTCTTTATTGAGTGCATGTGTGTGTGTGCAAACTGTGCATTGCGTACGCGTGTGCCTGCGTGCACCGTACATGCCGTGCACACGTGCTACTACGTGTGCACGGAGACCTGTCTGGAACACTGGCTTCAAGCTATAAATCTGTCTCTTTTAGTTCAGGCAGGAAAGATGAATGATGGCAAGGAATTAGCTGTGCAATATTGGAAGCCTCTCTCCTCATCGAGGTCTAGAGTCCCATATCAATTAAAAGCACTCAATGGGACAATCCTTCATCTGGCAGTTCAGCACTGCTGCCGCCGTCTGCCTTGCCTTGCCTTTTTATCCATATCATGTGCACCATCTCGCCTATAATATGAATTATAGATTGATCCACCCAATTCCCCTAGAGACACAGCCAATCCGATTAGCGGTATACTCAATAAGACCTAACAATGCATACCGTACCTTGATTGGTGCCGCTTATAGTATTATCGAAAAAGACAAACATGAGCTATTGCGTAATTGATTCGCGTAAGTACGTAATTTATACTGCTTAGTGCTGCTTGGATTTCCCGCTCACATCACAAGTAGCCCATAGAGTTAGAGCTCATGTCTGTGCATTGCACAGTAATACATAGTTTAATGCAAAAATCTGGACGTTACTGTGCTGTTTATAGTGTGAAATTCAAAGCGAATTTCTTTTAGGCCTTCTGAAGACTTCAGGCCACTTCAGCACTTGTTGTGTACAGTCCTTTGCATCTCATTTAGAGAGAGAGAGAGAGAGAGAGAGAGAGAGAGAGAGAGAGATCCCTTGCTTTTGTCTCGGTGGCCATTTTGTGAGCAGGATTTCCTTCCTTCCTGGCCCTCCCCGTCTTTACATTGTGCTCCGTGTTTCCTGCTTCAACGTGCGTGTGTGCGTGTGTGCATGCACATTGCACACATGCGTGCAACACTGCTGCACAAGCACTACACATGCATTGGCTGGCAAAGCACAGTTTTAGTCCAGATACACATTTGGCAACACGGCAGGCTATATGGGCTATATGGGCTGTATAGAGCAGTGGTTTTCACCCTGTGGTCCCGGGGACTATCAGTGGTCCCTGAGAGGATTCCAGGTGGTCCCCAGCTAAATGGAAAGTTGGTTAACCAGATGTAACTCTTTGAGAGCGTAAACATGAAACCAAATGGACCCTTGCGGGTCCATTTGGTTTCATGTTTACGCTCTCAAGAGTTGAAATATTCATCATGTGAATTAGTCCAGTCTACACAACTAGAGAATGTAGAAGATTAATGGTCATTTTGTATTACTGTATGTTTTACTGTTTTGGTTCCAAAATCCATCCTGGAATTGTGGACAAAAGCAAAAGACATCTTTAGTTTGGGGTCTGTGGGGCTAAAATGTCATCAAATGGTGGTCTGTGGCTCAAATGCTGAATAAATAGTGGGCTCTGGTATGAAAAAGGTTGAAAACTCCTGGTATAGAGAGCTGGACGTGTGTGTGTGTGCGCGACTGCGCGTGACCGCATGTGTGTGTGTGTGTGCGTGTGCGCAGTATGTATTTATTACCTCTGATGATAAATGTTGACTTTTTTAAGGCCCGTAGTAACGTTTTTTACACCATCACAGGTAATACGTTTACTTACATTACACACAAACGTACCATGTCAGTGATTGTTGTCATGAGCAGTAAGTAGGCTATTATGTTTATAGTGCATGCATGCCCACCCACTCCAGGCCAGGCCAACCCAAAACTGAAGTCCTGGCCTGGCCCCTGCAACACGGTCCTTCATTGCACCAGTAGTCGCTTATGAGCACACCCTTCATAGAACGTAGATGTCATTCATTCACCAAGTGTGTCTAAGGGGCAGGCGGATGAGTCGACATCGATAGTGATTTGTTCCTGGCTCAGCAAAGAGAAGGCAGCCTTTGATTCAGCCCATGCCAGCTGCCCGGTCACGTGGTGCCTACGTGCGACAAGTGGCAAGAGTGGCAAGACTCGGGTTGACACTTCATTGTGAGGACATACGTGTGTAGTGTGAAAGTGGCAAGTCCTCCCTCACAAGGGACTCTGTGTTTGGGTTGGCGGGAATGCCCCTGCCATGGGGATTACACGCATGCACAAGTCCATAGAAGTTGAAGGAGTTGTTCGGAAATTAGAACATACAGTATATACGGGCCCTCAGTGCCTTGCAGATATTTGCAGAATATTTGCTGCCTATTCTGTATTATGTCATAATCAGGCTCATATAATGTGTTGTGGATATATAGGAAATACTCATGTTCTTACATTTTCTTGAGCACCCTGAAATGGACATTTCTGCACACGTATACGCAAACGGGTACCAGGCATAGACGTGCACCTGTTGTCGTGCACACGCACGCAAACATACACCTGCTCAAATCACTAGGCCTGCCGCATGCTGTGTGAGGGTCGGAAATTCATCAGAATGCGCTTCAGCTTTCATATGATGTGACATAACCAGAGTCAGAGGACATGCCGATTCTTTTACAACTGTACGCAATTTAGAGCTCATCTGTTGCTCGTTAGTCCAATTAAGGCTATTGTCTGTAAAGAACTAAATTACCAATTATGTGGTTTGGACTCTAAAACTCTTACATCCAGTGAAGTCTGTGGTGCAGCTGGCTGGCAAGAATCGGCTTAAAAGAAGAAGAAAAAAGGAAGATCCTGTATATGTTATGTACTGTATTTCAAACTGAATTGAGACTTGTTTGATGAATTGTCCCTGTAATATGTCCAGGCACGTCCGCCTGTCCCCTCTGTGGTTTTCACTCAATCTTTCCATGTCATTCATGTGTCCACTCCTGACTGTCCGGCCTCAGAATCCATAAACAGCCAGAGAGAGCTGCATGGCCAGACATGATGGGAAATTCCACTTCCCTTTAAGTTATTTAATTAAAGACTTGGCCGAGATTCGCTGTTTGAGGCCCTGATGGGTAGAGACACTAGACAAGTGTCCCTCTGTCTGTCTGTCTCTCTCTCTCTCTCTCGACAGATGCTTTGGTCTGCGCTGCAGTTTCTTTCTTTCTTTCTTTCTTTCTTTCTTTCTTTCTTTCTTTCTTTCTTTCTTTCTTTCTTTCTTTCTTTCTTTCTTTCTTTCTTTCTTTCTTTCTTTCTTTCTTTCTTTCTTTCTTTCTTTCTTTCTTTCTTTCTTTCTTTCTTTCTCAATCTATGGAACATTTGTTGCTGACAATATAATGGCTAATATAATGGACCCTGCTTTTTATGGTCGTCAGCTAGTAAAGCCCCCTCAGTTAAAACTCAACGCTAGCCTTTCACCTAATTTCTAGGCTAAAGCCATGACATGTGTGGTGCCAAATTAACCCCCTCCAACCCCATGAAAGGCTGCCTTAATTATTGGAAAATTACCATGAATATGAGGC
Source organism: Benthosema pterotum (assembly GCA_039105355.1). NCBI lineage: Eukaryota > Metazoa > Chordata > Actinopteri > Myctophiformes > Myctophidae > Benthosema > Benthosema pterotum. Next base: position 37,176,132 of record CM076982.1, on the reverse strand, counting down.
CTAATGTCAGGCGCTCTGCATCGGTTTCAGTGACTTAAAGTAAGAAGAGGGGGAAACTTTTCATGATGTCATTTTATATATCACTGGAACCAGACTTGGGTGGATGAGCCAGCAGAGCCACGACATGTTTATCATCATCACTCTCTTTCAGACACTTTGAGCAAGACTTTTCTGACATTTCAGTTGCAGAGACCACCCTGAGGTCGCGGCCGTGATCTGCAGCCCGGAATAATAACATCCATACAGCGCGACCTTGAATTAATGTTTTATTAGGCTCTAGACCTGGTACTTTATCTCAATCTAAAATGCTTTGGATCGCGTGCAAGTGTGTGTGTGTGTGCACGAGGAGATTTTGCAATTTGCATATTCAATGACTACACAGTACACCATGAGAGCTACTGGAGGTCAGTGCTAACAATGGCAAATAAAATACTATTAATTCTGGATTAAACAACATTAATAAAACACAGCATTCCTCGTTTTGGATAGGAGTGTTTTTTCAGCAGATTACAACATGTAATATGATTACACAATGTAGGCTAGATTCGTACCCCCCCCCCACACACACACACACACACACACAACATCCAACATTCAAAATAATAATGTCTTTGTGAAAAAAAGAAGGTGTCTGTGTTAAGGAATAACCACCTTATTGTTTTGAAGTAATGTTTACTTGTCATTTAAGAAGTCCAAAATGAAATCCGTGTGAAGTAAGAGGCACACTTATCATCATACATCACCATGGCATAAAATAAATTTGCTCAGGACACTGTGTCATAAAAAAAACTCCCATTAGGAGGAGACAGTTTGTGGACAGACACCAAAAGCTGCATTACAGGAATTGCATCTAAAAAGCTTGTGGGATCTACAACCTCTGCTATTTGTGTTACAACGACATATGTAGAGCTGTGGTTTTCAACCAGTGGTCCGGGGACCACCAGTGGTCATTGTGAGGGTTCCAGGTGGTCCCCAGCTTAGTTGGTTAACCAGATGTAACTCTTGAAAGCGTAAAAATGAAACCAAACGGACCCTTGCGGGTCCGTTTGGTTTCATGTTTACGCTCTCAAGAGTTAAAATATTCATCATCTGAATTAGCCAAACTAGAAGATTCACCCCAAGTGCTTACCCCTTTGTAAGGAAAACAGCTATCTATTTAACAGTTTTATAGAGAGACGTACAAATGAATGTTATACCTGTTGTGTTTGCACTGTGATGTCCTGTGGACACCACGGCATCGCCATGCACTGGGCTTTTTAGTTGGCTCTAACTGTGGTGCCTGCCTGGGCAGAGAGAAAGACAGACAGAGCAAAGAGAGAAGATAGCACAGAGACAGAGCGTCTCTTTGAGACTTGACAAGAAGAAAGCAAAGAGGCAAAGAGGCTGGAAGGGGCTACAGTAGCTGTTAACTTCTCCATTGATGGCGTCCAGCTCTGTCATGTTTAAACAGAGGCTGACGCAGCATGCCTCCCTGCTTCCCCCTGCCAGTAGTGCTGCTCAGATGGATGATGGGGGCCTCCCTCCCTCCCTCCCTCCCACAGCAGAGGCTTCACACCGAGTGCCCAGAGTGGTAATCACACCAACAATCAAGGATGGGGTGAGACAGTCATGCTTGGGAGGACGCCACAGATTGGTACAATGCTGCTTAGTCATCTGGCCGTCCGATGGAGTGTGCTGGTGTGTGGCAGGCAGGCAGGCAGCGTCAGGGAATTGCAAGCTATCAACGGGGGAAACGGTTTTCTTTTTAAGTTGTTGCTTGGCGACCGACCGGGGGGAGCCATACCGTGAGATTGAGAGTACTCGGTTACTATAGGACCGACTCTCCATTTTAAAAGAGGCTTGTGTCGTGGGGTTTTGCTATCCAATTTCACAGACTTGAAGCCACAATTTCCCACACGGCGTCGTCTTAATGTCGACGACACCTGGCTCTCCGAGCGTAGTGCTGCGATGGGTGAAATTGAACATGCCAGTAGCTTATGAGGTACATAACAGTGTGGTACAGATCATATTATCTACTTATATCTGCACTCTACACTCAATCAGTGCGCCTGCAACTGCATCTGAAACAGATGGGCAAACGTCTCGATATATTAGATATTGCTTTGAGTCCTTTGGTCATTTTGAAAGGAACGCATTAACACCAGACATCACTGGTGATTTTAGGGTGGTCTCCACGGGAGCACTTGCCCCCGTTGGTGGCAAAAAAACAAAAAATGTTGGGAAAACATTGGGCTATAGAAAAAATGTGTTTTTGGTCATTTGTCACTTATTTCAATTGTAACTTCGTACTCATTTATAGAAATTTACATTTTTCCAATTCCAATCATGCTTCTATTTATTCTGTGTTTTTTGTCCACAATTTTGGAGACATAACTCGCAAAACGTTGGTCAAAAAACAACAACAATTGTTCTACATTTTCTAATTGTGTCGATTCTTGAAAATTTGGTTTCATTTTACGCTCTCAAGAGCTACAGATCTATGTCACCTCCTCTGCTAGGACAGCCTAAAATCACCTATGCCAGACATAAAAGTGAGTGTGATCTGTAAACAGCAGTGAGTGTTCTCTCCTCTGTAAGTTGAAACTGTTATGAGGCCATTTTGCCTCCTGTGCGTTAGATACTGCTTGGTAATATTGACAGCAGGCATTTCATAATGTTGAGCATGAATGCTCACTCATACCCCAATCGAGGTTTCTATCCAGGACGGATTGTTTACATCTTTTGGGTCCTGTCCTCGAATATCCCCACAGAGTCTAAGACTGTGAATAAACAGAATAGGCACACAAGGAGGCGACAGCAAACAGAAATTGGTGTTTACGTGCCTCAGTGTTTTTGACTAATATTTGCATAGCCCCCACTCTATCATATTAGAATTTCTCATAACCAGTGATGTGATTTATTGCAAAATGGATATGGCATATTTGCTCTCTAGAGGAATACTGGGGCTAAGTGCCCCCAAAATAACAGAAAATTAACTTTCCTCTACGCAGTGAGGAATGTTAAAGGAGGACTTCACCCATTTCCAACCTATGCGCATATAACTGATAATCACTAATGCATACATACAGTAGCATTTTGGACAGGACAGGATAGAAACCTACCTGCATACCGGACCGGTACATGTATAACGTTATCAACGGGGAATCCAAGTGAATCCCTGTAAAGTTAGCATGGTTTCCAAACTTGTAAAGCACCCAAAATGGTACTGCGGTCCGCCATTTGAAAATGCATGGCAAGGACCCCTGCCCCCCCATAAAAGGAGATTTTGTCTTAATGGCCATAGAGCCGGTTTGACCTGAATTAGGCTCCCATCCCCCAGTTAGATGATTACTATCTCTAGGAGCCTAATGCATAAATGTTCTAATGCTCTCTGAGTTACAGACCCATTTCCAAACTATCATTTAGCTGAGTTTAGCCCTTAAACTCCATCAAAGACCCCACTTTGGGAACCTGCACTGCAAGCCATTGTCTCCAGGCCTCTTAAAGGACAGACTCTGTCCACCATTATCATGAGCATTAGTGAATGTGTTGCAGTCTTTTCAACAGCAGAGAGCATAGTTAGTATGTTTAACATACGGTATATGGAAGCACTGTATATTAGTCAGACTACTGTGATATTGTTGCATCTGCCAGTAAAACGACAAACTGACCTATCATGCTTTATCATCATACTCTGACTTTGCTTGGGGGGAATTGCAAGAAATACTGGAGGATTAATTGTCATAATCCTGCAGTATTTAATATGCAAACTGGCAGATTTCCCGAAACAATGGCATACAAGCGTTCCTTGGAGACGGGGCGAACAGAAGGCGATGCTGTAAAAGAATAAATACACCACTGTCTGTGTGCCATTAATTAAAAGCAGAGGGCCAGTGTGGAGGCGTGCAGATGAGCCGTATAGACACTCCCAAGATGAACATATTAACATTCCAGGCTGTATTTATAGGGCCTGTTTCCTGTGTACACATTCCCTGAAGAGGATAAGGGCTGTTGGACCCCTTTCTGTCTTGTCCATGTGCCTCCTGAAGGTGTCATTGGGACCTTTTGGGAGGCTCCTTGGCTGTCCTCCTTCTGTGCTCCGGAGCATTGACCATTGACCCACTGTGTCTGGTCTGTCCGTCTTATATTTCAGCCTTAGATAAGGTATTTTTACCCTGTACGTATAATAATGGGCATATTGGTCATAGACTTGTGGCATATCTGGGGTTAGTCTGGATCTGGTTTTGTGCGCTTGTTTCAAGGCATGACTGTGTTTGTATTACTTATGCACATTGAGTCCACACTTATGCAATTACTATGGACTATTAGAATTGATTTTAGCCAGAACCCTGAGGTCGGGCTAACAGGTTTCTCCTGACCACAGGTCTACAGATGACAAAGCTTTTGTAATGGCTCCTGTAACAGTCTGACTGATTAGGTCTGCTTGCTCTGTAGCGGCATTTCTTCTCCCTGACCTTTAACTCTGTTGGATCCATAGATTGATTGTACATTCCTGGCCCTTCAATCCTGGATTGTGCATTGGCTTAAGTCCTGCTTAAAAGTAGGGGAAGTGATTTCACTTTTGTCAGATATCACCCCAAAAAAAATTTTTTTCTGTTAAAATGCTCTATTATAAGGTGTGGAAACCACATATGGAGTTTCCCCCTCCCCCACGTTAGCAGAGGAGCTAATAAAAGTTCCCCAGGTCACCACCAATTCTCCTCCAATCAGGAGCGAGCAGCAGGTTCACATAGTGTAGCTACTGTTGGGGGGCCCCTAGTGCACCAGGCTGGTACTACACCATGAATTTCAAATCACTTCCCCTACCTTTAAATACTATACTATAATGCTGCTGTCTTTTGCGCTATGGCTTTCCTTTTTACAGGTATCTGACCTTGTACACTATCTTTGAATTCCCAGTTAAAGGGGAACGCCACACATATTCAACATTTTCCTGAATATGTGTACAAATGTGACCAAATGGACATGTTAGTTCCTTTTGTACACTCTCAGGAAAAATAGGTCCTAAAAGAAAAATCATTAACATCATGAGACACAACTTGATGATCATGTTTCACCATGTTAATGATTTTTTTTCAGACCTCAATTTCTAGGAAACCCATAATGGGGGGACTTGTTTTATCATGTCCACACAGCATCTCTAAGGTATATAGAATGACCTAGTGAAATGTTGAAAATGGGTGGAATTCCCCTTTAAGAACACAGTTCCTCCCACCAGTGAGAACAGTAAATGTTCTCCACTTCCTCCCAGTAGACTCTGAGGTGTGTTAAGGAGTGGCAAAACAAACCTCTCTCTCTGTCTCTCTGTCTCCCTCTCCCTCTCTATGAATTCAATTTCAATTTAAAGGGCTTTATTGGCATGGGAAACCTACATCTCTAGTACAGCGGTTTTCAACCTTTTTGACACTAGGGCCCACCAATTATTCAGCATTTGAGCCACAGACCACTATTTGAGGACATTTTAGCCCCACAGACCCCAAAACTAAAGATTTCTTTTGCTTTTGTCCACAATTTCAAGCTGGTTTTGGGAAACAAAACAGTCAAACATACAGGTCAAAATGACCATTAATCTTTTACGTTCTCTAGCTGTGTAGACTTGGGTTAATTCACACAATGAATATTTTAACTCTTGGGAGTATAAACATAAAACCAAATGGACCCGCAACGGTCCATTTGGTTACATCTGGTTAACCAGCTGTCCATCATTTAGCCTGCATGGGGACCACCTGGAACTCTCTCAAGGACCACTGGTGTTCCCCGGACCACTGGTTGAAAACCACTGCTCTAGTACATTACCAAAAGCAAAATGTGGAACAATGCAATCAAAATAAAATGTATGTACAATTGAAAATCAGAATGTCCAATAAATAAATGAATATATGCACTATGTACAGAGGTCACTTCAGGCAGATTGTGGAGGAAATGCAGACAATGGTCGGTAGTCTTTAGATGCTTGTTATGTGTTCCATTTGAAATCCTTCCCCTATCCCAGCAGCTCACACATCTTGCTGCTGTGTGTGTTTGCACATTGTTGTACTTCATCCAGAAGATATGGGAGCTTTTGTGTCAATAGTCAAGGTGTGTCTCTATGTGTTGGTACAGTGGACACACGCGCGCGCACACGCACACACACACACACACACACACACACACACACACACACACACACACACACACACACACACACACACACACACACAGTGGCCAACTGCAGAGAGAAGCCAGGTGTTGTTGCGAGGGCTGCTGCCACACCTGTTAACTGCACCTGTTAATGTGCACATCTGTGTACACGCACACACACACACACACACACACACACACACACACACACACACACACACACACACACACACACACACACACGCACATGCTAGAAATATGTAAAATGTGTGTTTTGCACCAAAAATCAAAGCCTTTCAAATCAAATAAGCCTCATTGCAAAATTGCCAGTTCACAAATATGAATGCTGGTGCGCATGTAGTCGTGTAGAAGTGAAAATGTCTATTTTTTCCAGAGATTATTTTTTCAGACATTTCACCAAGAGGACATAACGCATGCAGCGGATGTCTACTCTTCTTAGCGCATGCTTGGCTGAACAGGTGCCCCGACCAGGAGTTGTTAGTGCAGCGACAGAGAGCTTCCCTCCCATGAACACACTACAGCTGGGCGGATCTAGGCATGGGCATGGGGGGGCAGTTCTCCTCTAAATGCCCAGACTGCCCCACCAAACACGATGGCATGCAACAACCCAAGATATTTCAAATTAAAGTGCTTCTATTTAAAATGATTTGAAACACTACTACTGCTACTAACTAACTACTGCTGTGGCACCACTAAAGCAACGGAACTCTCTGAGTCAGACCTTTAGCTTTATGCATGCTGCGTGTCTGTCTGCAACTTCAACAACAACTGATGTTATTATTGATGCTTAATTGCCTAATGTAAGTCCTGTAACTGAAAATGGTATGGGTGCGGCTTCATTGCCCGTGTCGCTTCGTGCCACGGGCGATGAAGTCGCCCCCATACCATTTTCTCCTGCCCCCCCAATTGGGAAATGTTACATCCGCCCCTGCACTACAGCCAGTTGTGTTCTTTGGAGGGCGCCTGGCCAAACCGGAGGCACTGTACTGCACAGAGGATTCAAACAACCCCCTGGCTGTGTAAGGAACTTTACCCCCCTGTGCCACCAAGACATCGCTCTCAGTGTCAAGAGGGAACAGTCAGAGAACATTGAATGTCTAGGCTTGTGTAAAATAGTTCCAGGAAAATGAATATCAAGTACTGATGGTTGAGTCCAGTGGTGCTAATAAAATGACCTATAATGGATCAATATTAAGGGTGTAACGATATAGTAACTGGATCGAAATATCGTTTTTAATTGTAAAAAATAAGTATAATATATAAGTATACCGTTATGCAAACAGAAAGTATCGTATCTTTTACTTTATATTACTGTATATAGATTTGCAATGCAAAAAATCTCTATTGAAACGTATACTTATTGCATTTAGCAATTTTAAGAAGAAAAACACATGTGTTCAAATACAATGTCCACCACCTACAGTATATGCCAGATCACTTTTACTTAATATTTATATACACTATAATACATTTTCCCTTAAAAACCTGCAGTATCTACATGTTTCACACATATTTATTGTATTTGCGAAATAGTTACGGTATCGATTTTAGTTCATTGAATCGAATCATATTGTATCGCCAGAACTAATTTCGTCCATGTATCATCAACAATGTATTACGATTCATATCGAATCACTTTTATGTATTGTTACAACCCTAATCAATATTTGGAAATACTGTAAGGAGTAAGGGAATGTACAATTTGTATGCAGAACAAAGCAGAGGGATCTGCAGTCATCACAGTCCCTGTAGTGGCAGAGCAGATGCGAAACGGTATGGGGCATGTTGGTCACACAATTAGTGCGATATCCATCTTTGGTGAATCATACCTTGAGACCGGGGGCCGATGGCAAGTTATGCACGATTCATGGTCCATTCTGTGGGAACCCGGCTCTACTCGGAGCTACATTAACACTCAGAAAGTACCTCCAACCACCAGGCTATCACATCAGTGAACATGCCTTCACGGTCTGGTCACTCTAGAGGCTTGGTGTGCAACCCAAACTAAGGCTGTTGTTTGTTTGTCCATGTCTGGCCATGTGCAGCCTTTGTTTCCTTTTTGATCATTTGCTATCAAGAGAGAGTTTCTTTGTTGCTGACTGACTGAGCGCACTGGATTACGTGGTCCTAGTGTTCCGGTCAGTGGTCATATCCCACATGTTTGTTTGTGTGTTTTGTTTTTACTCCTTCTCTTGCGGGTGGGGGTTACAGTATGTGTTTTGCATGCCAGTAGCCCAGTTAAGAGACAAACAAAGACTGTCCGTGAACCATTGGTGCACAAAAGGGACAGTTTATACGGTGAGGATAGTCCATTCATTCTGCTACAGCGTGACAACCTGAGCTGGTGGGCTCAGATTGCACCTTTTTTTAAGTGTTTAAGTTGGTTAAGTAGTGCAACCACTTCATTATGGAGCTTTGTGTGTCTGAACCCTGGTCTCTCTGTCAAAGTAGCTGGAAACTGGGCGGCAACCTGGGTCTTCCATATCCCAGGGAATATTTTCCCCCATTGGGTAGTAACGGATTACAAGGAACGGCGTTACGTAATCAGATTACAAAAAAACAGTAACGGTAACGTCTCACGGTACATTTTAAAAGGTGTAATCTCGATTACAGTAACGGCAAGATTGTAACGGGGGTTACATGCTGATTACATTTCTGGAACCGGGTCCACACCCCGTTCCATCATTTTTTTATGAACGGATCCCTTAACGAGTCCCATCAATCAAAATTTCGCTCCGATGCGAGCGCATGCATGCACTGAGCTTAGAGCAGCGCAGCAGCAGCAGCAGCAGCAGCTACGGAGCAGCTGCGTGTGTGTGTGTGTGTGTGTGTGTGTGTGTGTGTGTGTGTGTGTGTGTGTGTGTGTGTGTGTGTGTGTGTGTGTGTGTGTGTGTGTGTGTGTGTGTGTGTGTGTGTGCGCGCTTCTAAACTTGATACAACGTCACCTGCTTAAACTCTTCTACCAAAATGTTAAATTGTTCTTACTGGAAAGTGGAAGCGATGTCCCATAATCCATTAACTGTGGTCTCCGATGCCTCCTTATAAACTCCATGTTTGTCACGTTGTCACGTTAAAAAAGTGTGGTCCAGTAAATCCTCAATAGTTAAGAGTTACAGTATTCCATGGAAGCAGGTCCAATCAAACACGTGCGATAAAGCATATAACTTTAGATAAAAATAACTTCTCTCTAAATAGGCTCCAGCAACACGGAGCCGACACGGTGTGAAAAAAAAAAAACACACACACACACACACACACACACACACAATAGCCAGCTAATGTCGGAGTTGCGACATTGAGGGGTCAGAAACTGGACGCTTGGACGCTGTTCATGCAGCCTGAATAGGGACAAACTGTCCCGATGCTCAATAGAAGTCTATGTAGAGCAGCCGCCATTAGACCTTTCCATGAAAGTGAATGGAGATGTCGCAACTCTGTTAATACTCTAATGCTTCTGAGAATGACATCGGGTGTTTTTTTGCCATTTTGTTTAGAAGGCACACTGTTGACTGTTTTGACTTGTTTGAATGTTGACTCTGCTTACCCGTTGACCCCCAAATAAGAGCATGCTGTGTTTGACACAAACTATAGCAAGAATTATTACTAGTAGGCCTACACTAGTTAGATTATTATTATTTGAGGACAATGTGTCTGTGAGACAAACAAGAGGGAAAAATACACCAATGCCTATAGTGCCTGCATGCCAACCTCATAACTACAAAGTACAATTATTTATTTTATTTCTGCCAATCAAGTGGGTTGGTTATTTAATTTTTGTTTATTTTGTGCTTATAATACAAGTATAAAGTATGTGAGAAAAAATGGGAAAAAAATATGTTGGGACCTGTTAAGGGACAGTAGTAAAACTACAGTATAGCTACTACTGTAATTACTGATAAATAGAGTTGCTTAAAGTAATCCAAAAGTAACTGAAAGTAATCCATTACGTTACTTTTGAAATTGGGTAACCCGGATTACGTTACTGATTACAATTTTTAGAAAGTAACTTGTAACTGTAGGGGATTCCTTTTAAAAAGTAACTTACCCAACCCTGGTCTTCCATATCCCAGTGAATATTTTCCCCCATTGCGGCAGAAATGTGTCCAGTTACCTTTCAAATGTGTGCATATTGACAGAACTGTGCTTTTGACATTAAAAAAAAAAACGCTCTGCTATGCTCAGAAATAATTTTTGGCCTAGAGAGGCAGGGACCGACTCAGATAGGCGGTTGCCCTGATTGGATCTCACCAATCTGTCAGTCCACGCCGGCCCCTCCTCTTATGGGCCACTGTGGCCAATGAATGAGTCCTTTCACAAGCTATGTACTATAGTGCAAAGTAATATGGTAATATAACTTCATTGTAATCTTAACGACTTTCTCTTGGTCCCAACCTAGCCTCGACAACCCAGGCTTTCATTTTTGTCTGCATTGCACGAAAAACGGAAAGCCTGGACTAATTGTTAGCCACAGTGGCCTAGAAGTGGGAGTCAACCTTTTGGGTTGGACATCACTCCAAATAATGTGATGTAGCACTGCAGTGAGTGGCGGGGGACTCTGGACCCAAAGGGACCCGCCAGGGTCCATTTGGTTTCATTTTAAAATATTCATCATCTGAATTAGCCCAAGACTACAACTAGAAGATTAATGGTCATTTTGATCTTGTTTTGTTTCCCAAATCCAGCCTGGTATTGTGGACAAAAGCAAAAGAAATCTTTAGTTTTGGCCTGTGGGGCTAAAATGTCCTCAAATGGTGGTCCGTGGCCCAACTGCTGATTAAACAGTGGGCCCTGGTATGAAAAAAGTTGAAAACCCCTGGGTTGGGCTAATATATAAAGTAGTAAACAAATGTAATATACCATATTCTAACGGACTGATAAGTAACTAGTAACTTAATACTCTTCCGCAGTAACTTGCGCAACACTGGCTATGTTTAACCTGTTTGCCCTCAAAGACCCCCAAGATGCTGTTTTGGATGCGATACATCAAACAGACCCTGAATTGGAGCTAAATGCCTGAGCAGATGTTTGAGGTCGGCTTTGTACTTGCACTCAAACACATTTTGTTGTACTCAAACACATTTTCTGCAGAATTGGAGGCAGTGACATATCTGCTCTTTTTCCTCCTCTCTTTTTTGTCAAAGCAATTTGCTGCATAATTTTGTTTCTGGTGAATGTGTTTAGCGGTGGTGTTTTTTTTTCCACTCTGGGTGGGATGTGTATTCCCACCACAGCTTGTGTGTGTGTGTGTCTGTGTGTGTGTGTGTGTGTGTGCGCGTACGTGCGTGTGATGAAAGACATGCTCCTGTTGTCTTTTTCTCCCCCCTCCACACTCTCCTGTTTTATTTTCCTCTAGAGCTAGACCGATATATCGGTCGTACCGATATACCGGCCGATATCGATACCGATATATCGGCATCGGTATCGGTTATATTTGTACCGATATATTGGTAACATCAGCCAATATATCAGCCGATATATGCCTGGAACAGAAAAAGAAAGACAGAAAATGGAATTATTTCACACAAGTAAATAAAGTCAGTGTCGTATTCTATTGTTTACTTGAAAGTGAAAATAAGTTTAAAAGTTTTTCAAATGCATTTTTTATTATTTCAATTCATTATTAAACATCGGTCCAAAACATCGGTAACATCAGTGTAGTTTTTTCCAAAAATCTGTATCGGTATCGGCCCCAAAAATATGGCATCGGTCGGGCTCTATTTTCCTCTTTCTTCTGTCTCTGGTTCTGTGCATTCATTCATGTGCGATGGGCTTGGCAGCGCGCTGAGCACACATCGCATTACAGACAGAGTTCATTAATACTGGAAGTCCATCTGCCGTTCTTGTCGCTCTTTTCCTTTGTGCTCATTCAGAAGAGCATGCGGGGATCTCTTGTTATTGTCCCCCGCCTGTTACATCACCGGTCTGTTTACCCCGTGTCAGGAAGCCCAGCAGAGAGCGCGGAGCCTAATGTTTTTCAGACAGGTCTGATCCAAGGACGATCACACTGTGATAAAGATTAAAAACACTGCATTCACAAGAAAGCTCCTTTAGGGGCCTTGCCCTAAAGTTAGTTTTCCGCCCATTCTAGCTGCAGGTTTAAAGTTTTGTTTTAGAGGTGCTGCTGGGGCAGGGGCAGATGTAACATGTCCCATTTGGGGGTTGGGGGCAAGAGAACATGTTGGAGGGGCAAGAGAAAATGGTATGGGGGCGCCCTCATTGCCTGCGCCACGGGCGATGAAGTCGCACCCATAACATTTTTGGTTTACAGGACATTTATTAGTCAAGTAAAGCATCAAAAATAACATCTGTTGTTGTTGAAGTTGCAACAGACACGCAGCATGCATAAAGCTAAAGGTCTGACTCAGAGTTTTCTGTTTTCAATGTTGAAATGCTGTTGGATTAGTGAGGCATCGTGTTTGGGGGGGGGGGGTCACACTGGGTGCCAAACCCAAGATCCGCCCCTATGCTGGGGTGGGGGGGTGGGGCAGTGCGGTAGGTTGCATAATGTCCATTCACACAGTGTCCTGAACCTTTTTCTCAGGAACTAGGCTGGGCTCACAGCCGTGCAACGCTTACAGTAAGGGTTCTGTAGGCATGGAAACAACAGAACGCCTGAGCCAGACTATTATTTACTACCCCCCCCCCCCCCCCCCCCCCCCCCCCCCCCGCATCCTGCAATGTCACCACAGACTAAAGCAGTCGTTCCCAAACTCTTTAGCTCAATTCCCAAGAGATGCATTAGATTACCCAAACTAGTGCAAATTGCAGATCTACACGTGGAAGGTTGAGGAAGGTCGAGGGACCGAAAAGTTGCTCCAATGATGACTCATGATCCAGCAAGTGGCAGTGTGTGGGTCTCTCCTTCTCTATACTCTGACTTTATAGTCGAGTAAGTCGAGTGCGCGGAAGTCTTTCTGTCTATAGATCTACAGGCCCACAATGCATTGCTTTGATTCACGTTGTGATGTTGTTTTCTATTATTATGTACCGGTAAACCTTTTGTGTGAATTACGTAATTTCAAGAGTCCACACAATTAGAAAATGGAGAATAATTGTTATTTTGACCAACATTTTGCCAGTTCTCTTTCCCAATTATGGACGTCAGTAGTAGCATATACAAGAAAACCTTCCAATTCTCCCCATCCATTTTTCATTATAAGTGCATTATTCTTAAACACTGTAACATTAAGTAACACCATCACCACTATTTGAAAGTCAAACTTCCTTGGGTGCCTTGAAATGGATTTTTTTTTGTGTGTAGATCTTGTTGAGCCAGTCATTTTGAAAGTAGCTCTCAAGTCCAAAAAGTGTGGGCTGTATACTGTATATCAAATATGACTGGGGATGTGATCTAAAAGGGTTGAAAAGGCAATTTTACCCACTCCTATTTGGATCAGCGGCACATCATGATTGGTTTCCCAATCCCTGGGTTTGAATCCAGGTTGACGGGACCAGGCCTCGGATTTCGACTTTCACAGATGGTGGGAAGATGTTCAAGATCCGATCCAGGTGGCCTGCGAGCACAGATATTAATTTATAAGCTGCAATTTTCCTTACTGTGTAATGCTTGGGAGTGAATGTTAAGGTGTGTTATTTATAACTGCTTACGTTTCATTGGAACGCATCGTCGTCAGTATGCCGGGTTTTTCTCCGTCCCTCCGGATCACCGGCAGAATGCGATCCGGAGTGCCTCTGTGCTGGCTGATTGATGGCAGGTAGAACCACATGCAGTGATTGGACAATACAATTCATCACGCCCATCTGCTCCGTGAAATAATGAAACCTTTAACCCGTTTTGGGCTACCGAGGCCCATTCTTCCTCACAAAATCCTATGTTTTATGCCAGTCACGGTTCATGTTTTTTTTTTTTTTTTTCATGTCAAGGACCCCCGGAATGAGTTGGCCGCGGCGGACCCCTGTCTGAAAATATGTTGTTCCATCCAAGGACCTCCCAACGAGAAGCAAAGATTTAGAGTTCAAAACGTTGGCTCTGCAGAAGGATATTATTCAAAAACTTGCACTAAATATTTTTACTGGCACCTCATATCCATGAGCATGTAGATCTGCGATTATTCGATTGCTAGCATCGTGCGTAAAAGGGAATTCCACCCATTTTCAACATTTTCCTGAGAGCGTACAAATGGAACCAAATGGACCCGCTAGGTCCATTTCGTTCACATTTGTACGGTCTCTGGAAAAAAGGTCCTAAAAGGTCCTAAAAGAAAATGACGAAACACAACTTGATGACTTCAGTTGCGTTTCAACCACGGTAATTGATTTTTTTCAGGCCTCCATTTCTAGGAAACACAAAACTTTTTTATCATGCCCACACAACATCTCTAAGGTGTATTAATGGCATGGTGAAATGTTGAAAATGGGTGTAATTCCCCTTTAAAACAACCGAAAGGGGTCCCCCGTTCAGAGCGTCTTAATGAGCTTTTAATGTGCTTCATCCCCCTCGTCTAAGGAGGGTGACAATCAGTGCAGCATCACCATGGACCACCCCTAGCGACGGCCTTCTGAAATATGTTGTTTTTTTAGATGGGGTGCAGCTTTTTAGATGCTGTTGGGAGCATTTAAAAAAGTGACTTTTAAAATATACCATGGTCTGCGTGTTAGCCTAGAGTAGGAAATGGACTGGTTGTTGTTGATGAGAACTGGGGCTGTGTGGAGAGAGACTGCAATCTGGGTAAGATATTCCCCACAGCATGAGAGGATATTAGAGTCCCACAGCCAGTCTCACGCTTGGCATAAGTGATCTCTGCAGAGACTACAGTCTCTGTCATCTGGAGAGCATCAAACAAACAGAGGATTAACCGTTGTAGGCAAGTAATTGTGGAGAAAAATATGTAAAAGGTGTGTGTGTGTGTGCATGTGCGTGTGCACACTCACACATGTTGGGAGACACACTGTCTGTGAATGTGAGACGGTGCCATTTTGGAAGTGTATCCCGACTTTCCAGGAGCGATCGATGGAAAGAACAGTGCAAAAATACCGCCGTTGTTGTTATTATCCAGATCTTTTATCCTCGCTGGCGTCCTCGGCTCACCTGTATCTCGCTGTGCGTGATTTCCCTCAGATCAGCAACCAAGCACCGTGGCCGTTCCAGCGTGATCCATATGAGGCCTTCTAAAGGCACACGGCAAAACATTATTCATCGCTCTAAGTGAAGACTCCCGCGGTTATAGTCTTGACTTGACTATCTCTGGCGTGATGAATAAAACTGTGCCATGGTCAGCGTAAAACTCATTATCCCTGTCAGGGGGCAATTTGTTGCAGCAATCAGCAATCAGCGGTAGATGCAATCATCATCATCATCAACAGTAAACAAAACACGCAAGCGGTTCACATACGGCTGTGACAATGGAATCGCACATGAGACACACATGGTTGTCAGATGAAATCTTCGTCACGCAACATTAAGTAGCTCTCCCACCGAGTGTTAAACTGAAGGGACATGTGAATGTGATTGACAGCCTCTGGGCCCTGCACCTAGACATGGTGGCTTCCTGTCAAGAATAACATCCGGAGCTGGCGCATATAGGATCTGTCCCTGTGGAAGGCCAGTGGCCATCACTCAACCAGCATAAGGACAGAGTCAGTCGGTGCACGACGGATGGAGGATGGTGGCATGTGTTCCATATCAATGGCCCAGGCTCAGCCTGAGCATGTCGCGCTCTCTCTCTCTTTCGTCGCTTGGCTGTGTCTCTCTCCAGCTTAATGCACACCATCCCTTTTGGCTTGTAGCTGCAGCTGAGTGTGACAAGTTTAAAGTCTTTCGCAAAACCACAAATCCATTTTTTTAATTGGCGTGCCATGTTGTTGTTATGATCCGAAACGGTTTGGGTCGATATTTGAAGGGCTCGGCGTTTATTTTTGTTGTTGATTAGACGAGTCAGATGTGGCAATGGTGTTCCGTGCTGCACAGTACGACGACGACAACGGGTTTCGGTGATATTCTATTCTTCATTAGACGCAAGCCATTGAGTTCAATCAATCAATCAATCACTTCAAGAACATCAAGAACCTCATAACTATAAAAGTGTGCTCCTTAGAGAATTAAGTCCAAGGTTTGTACCCACACCCTGGGTCAAACCTTGTGTCTTGATTACAGTAAATAGGTTATGCCCTTTATATTATTGCTTTGTGTATGTTCAACATTTGTGGAAGTGGTGTGCCCAGAATGATAGATGAATAATCCATCCTTTTGATCCATTTATAACAGAGCCCCTGACACTGTACTGTACTGTATGAGAGCCTGAGGTTGTGCAACAGCGATCGGATCCATCTGTCATCCAAAGGTGATCCGGCCCCTGTCTAGCCAAAGGAGCGGAAAACCTTGGAACATGAATCCCTCCTGATCTAATTCAAATGCTATAAAATTTTAAGCAAAACAATCATTTTTGACGGCTCATGGCCGACCCGTTATTAGTTGCGGTTGGAATATTATTGCGTCCCTTTGTTTCCTGACCGTTCGTTCTTTGTATTGGCTAGTGTTGGCTGCATCTGAGATGAAGCCCGGAGACGCCAGGTACCCCTGAAAATATGTCCGGAAGAAACAGGGTCTTAATTGGGCCCCTTGATTTATGGTTCTGGGCGCTCTTAGTGTTCATATACTCGTGAGTGGCTTACACCAGGAAAGGAGCATGTTTAAAAAAACATTTATTTTAGGCTTATTGGTTTGTTTAGATGAAAAGTGTCCAGAGACGGGAAGCCGAGTGGAACCAGCCAGAATGGAACCAGGAGTTGTTGGTCAACCATATGGTCACTCAGCACACTTAAGGGTCTTAAGCCCTAACAAATTGTCTGTAATTTAACAATAAAACGCAATTTGTTATCCACCAGAGGGAAATTTATAACCTTTTCACCTACTTGTTATGTTGCATTGTCGCTTTTTTTCTCTCTTTCTCAGACAGGCATATTTGCATAAACCCCGTCGTATCCATGGAGGTGTGTAATTGCTGCTTCACAGGCGCCGCAGTGTTTGAGATAGACGTTACACAATTTCACAACTGAAGAAGACTCTTCTTCGCTGTCAAATCTGTAGTGTCACATGTTGTTCTAATGAGCCCACGTTTCACGTAACACCTTGATGAAACCAAACAGTTTTGACACGAATTGGCGTCTCTTTTTCAAGTCTGTCAGTCCAGTCCAGTGTTGCCAACTGCCAAAATCCAAAATGCACTAGTGCTACTTCCAAAATGCACTAGAATGTGCTAGAGCAGTGGTTTTCAACCATTTTCATACCAGGGCCCACTATTAGTTCTGCGTTTTAGCCACGGACCACCTTTTGATGTTGTGTTTAGTCTTTTGGACTAATTTAGGAGATATAACTGGCAAAAATAAGTGGTCTAAATAGCAATTCTTCTACATTTTCTAAATGTGTAGATTCTTGAAAATTATAATAAGGTAATTCCGAATTAATGAAATATAAATATAACTCTTGAGAGTGTAAAATGACCCGTAAGGGTCCGTTTGGTTTCATTTTACGATCTCAAAAGTTACAGATCTATAAGGGTCCATTTGGTTACCAATGGTCCTTTCTAGGCGCTGGTCTGGCGCTGGTCAACCAATTTTCGCCCCAACTCACCAGCAAAAAAACACTTCCACCAGGAGTTTTTCACTAATTTTGGTGCTAGGGGGGTCTGGAAAAAAGCTAAATATAGCGACAAATGCGACAAGTTGGCAACACTGGTCCAGCGCTCCTGTGCGAGGGGGCATGTCGACGCCGCCTGCCTGCCTGCCTTTTTGCGTGTTTGTCCATATTAGACTTGCTAATCAGATGCTAATGCCCGCAGAGTGGCTGAGCTGCGAGGTAGTGCAGCAGTGGAATGGTAATCAGTGTGGAGAAGGCAAGGGCTACAAAGAGCCTGATTATTTAAGTTCCCCTCTTTTCCACGAGCCCCAGATTCAAGCATTCAATTATATGGCTAGAGTACGGCTTTTTCGCCTCGGGGTAGAGCGTTGCTCGGAGTCAGCTTAATGCAATTTGGATGCAATATTTTATTTCACTACACTTTAATGACTTTCCTTAAGACATCCAGCAAGCGCAAGTCTGGGTTTCTCATCATTTGCAGATTTCTTTTTTTTTTTAGGTTTCTTCGGGATGTTTTAGGTTACCTTGAATAATCCCCCTCCCCCCTAACCTCTTACACACGAACGACCCCGAAATTCTAAGAATTTATCAACATCAAGCTGCGACCTTCCAACAGGAAGTGCGTCTATCCTTGTATGGCCATTAAGAGTCGCTTGTTTACATGCTTCTGCTTGCTGTTATCTGTTGAGCTTGTGCAGCTCGAGTCCGTGTGGCGGCGGGCTGGACGACACATGGCACTACGGCCCCCTCAGAGAGGGCCAGTGAGGAGGGGGATGATGTCCAGTTATTCAGCGCGCTGGAACCGCGGTCAGGCTCCGCTGCAGAGACAGATGCAGGGGTGAAAGGTCGCGGTTTGTGGACTGTAACTGGAGGGATCATCGCTATGTGGAATTCGTGTGTGTGTGTGTGTGTGTGTGTGCGTGTGCGTGTGCGTGTGCGCGGGGGATATGCTGATGCTTAGCGTCGTCTTTGCGCCACATGAAACAACGCGTTGTACTCAACATGTTCCGTTTTATTTGTTAGAATTATGTGTTTGGTAGAGCCTGAATGATTATGACCAATTATACATCTGAAGCGTCACCACTGTGCCTACAACCTGTGGCCGCCATGATTTGGTTGTGTAGATTCTTTTCTGTGATTCTGTCAAAATCGATCGGTCTTCTAAAAAAGTGTGATTCTGTCTTTTATTTTCTTCACTTTAAATCACGTCTTTAAAGGGGAATTCCACCCATTTTCAACATTTTACTATGTCATTGATGTAGCTTCGAGGTGTTGGGTGGACATGGACATGATAAAAAAAGTTCTCCCATTCTATGTTCCCAAGAAATGGAGGTCTGAAGAAAGCCACTAACATGGTGAAGCATCTTGATGACATCATCAAGATGTATTTTCACCATGTTAATGGATTTCTTTAGACGCTTCTTTTTTCTGAGAGTGTACAAATGGAACTAAATGAACCCATTAGGGTTCATTTGGTTGCATTGATGGAATTCCCCTTTTAAACTCTAATCTTGCGGTTGTTTTGTGCTGTTTGAACTCTTGGCCAGACATAATCTCATGCCATATTGTAGAAAAATATTATAAAATTAGAATGATTTGTTCAGTATAAAGATAAAATCGATATTTCTTTGGGGATGTACATGGCGGAATAATTTGCGCGCAGATGTTCGTCTGAAAGATATTTCTTTAAATAGCTGACCAATTCATACTGTACTTGACACTGACAGCATTGTGAGAATTCTGAGCATTCATTCAACGTCAAGGGCGGGTGAGGCATAGCAAATCTTTCCATTTCCGAGTATGTGTGTTTATAAGAGAATCTGAGTTATGTAATGGAATTTCCTTGTAACAAGCTTTGTTATAGCTTGCATCATACAGTACACCTTGCACTATACTGATGTATTCCTTGGAGTTTCCCCTGTAGTCACGGGTCTACATGAATGAAAGCAGAAAAGCCCCGTTGTCAAGTTGTTTTCTTTGTTGCAGGCAGCGTTACAGTGACCTACTAAACTATTCCAAAGCATTCAACTCTTTCAACCTGCTCCGTTTTCCCAAGTGTAGCCCCGAGGGGCCATGCTGGAAAAGAACTGATTCATCTTTAGGCATACCCAAGATTTACTATATATGCACTAAAGCAGGGATTTTCAACTTTTTTGACACCAGGGCCCACCATTTATTCAGCATTTGAGCCACGGACCACCATTTGAGGACATTTCAGCCCCACAGACCCCAAACTAACGATTTCCTTTGCTTCTGTCCATGACCGTTAATCTTCTAGTTGTGTAGATCTCCAAAAAAAAATCTCGTCTTTTTGACGCCTTTAGGGGCTGCAGGAGGCCTCCAAAGAAATGAGCTTTGTCATTGGCGAACAAATAGTCTTGGTGGGACTGTTTCTTAGCCAATCAGGAAGAGCCTCGATTGAGCTGCCTCTGATAAAAGAATAAAGTCAAATGTGTAACAATATTATTTTTTGTTAATGTGTGAGCCTCACAGCCTGAGAACCTGCGTTATTAAAAAAAAGTCAGGGCTCATCCGGTGATTCATCTAATTTCACACAAGTTAAACCCAAGTTGTGCATCCTGCTGAAAATAACTAATTTTCTGTTATTTGTGCATGGGTAGTTGTAACGGCAAAGTATAAATTAAGCTCCACTTTCTCTTCCTTCCAGCCCAACCTCCCAAAAGGGCGCCCTTGAAACACATTGCGCTGCAGTCATGTTTTTTTTTGTCCCAATCATCCAGGGTGAGGCTCATCTTTCACATATATCAGGTGTCCATTGTGATGGTTAGCAATTTGCTCTGGCAGTCAAGTGTTGCAGCTGCACGCCACAAGGCGCTGGGGCTGTGCTCTCTCTGATTTGGCCTGTTAAACCTTTTAAAGGATGAGGTGCAAAATGACCAGGCGCCAAAATGTAATTTAATCCCATCGCTGTATGGTCAGAGTATGTTAACTGTTTCTTTACTCTTCGTCTCTCTCTTTCTCTCTCTCTCTCTCTGTAGGTCTTTCTACACCGTCTCAACCAGTATGCGGCCACCAAAGTTGACAAGAACATCACAGAAGAAACGGTTAAGGTGAGCTTTGCATCTATTATGTCAGGTGTTTTCAACCTTTTCGATACCAGGGCCCACTATTTATTCAGAATTTGAGCCACGGACCACCGTTTGGGGGCATTTTTATCCCCACAGACCCCAAAACTAAAGATCTGTCCACAATACCAAGGCTGGATTTGGGAAACGAAACAGGCAAACATACAGCTCAAAAATGACCATTAATCTTTTACATTCTCTAGTTGTGTAGACTTGGGCTAATTCAGATGATGAATATTTTAACTCTTGAGAGTGTAAAAATGAAACCAAATGGACCCGCAAGGGTCCATTTGGTTCCATTTTTACACTCTCAAAGACTTACATCTGGTTAACCAACTTTACGTCATTTTAGCCTGAGGACCACCTGGAACACTCTAAAGGACCATTAGTGGTCCCTGGACCACCGGTTGAAAACCACTGATGTAACTAACTGCTACGCAATTAGAACTTGGGGGAGGGGAAAAGGGGAAGGATTGGACTGAACACTGACTTTTATTCCTGACACTGCAACATACAAAGCTTGTTTTCATAACATAATCCAATGAAAGGGTGGCCGGAAATTACAGTGAAAACTAAATAAAGTAGG
This sequence comes from Benthosema pterotum, assembly GCA_039105355.1. Lineage (NCBI taxonomy): Eukaryota > Metazoa > Chordata > Actinopteri > Myctophiformes > Myctophidae > Benthosema > Benthosema pterotum. The sequence goes on along the minus strand of CM076982.1, from coordinate 37,154,723 downwards.
CCCTTGTTTAAGGGGGACGCTTTCAAAACCCAGAATAGCTAGAATTCTGAATGAAGGAGAAGAAGGGCGATCCAGGAAGCAGCTGTAAATATAATCTATTTATAAGTGATTCCGGCTGGAAGGAGGACAATAAAGGGAGACTGTCTCAACCCGCCTTGCCTTATACTGTCAAAGGTAAACACTGGGTATTTACTGCACATCCCGTGTTTTTGGAATACGCTCTAGTGGTCTACCCGTCCCACGTTTTGTTTGAGAGTACGTGCAGGGAAGGTTCTGGGAGAAGGAGTGTCATACAGGGGTCACATGGGCTATATAAGCTGTTCATGACACTAAACTGTCACTTCTCATCTGACGGATGATGATTTGATCCGTCTGTACCTTGATGCTTTGGTCTAGGAAAAGAATGACATGTATACGAACTTTAACTTGCCTTACTTGTTTTAAGGGGTAACAGGAAGGCTTGGCCCAAATAATACTCGGCCCTGAGTATAGACAGAGTTAGGCTGTCGCAAACTCCCTTCACTTCATGGGATCGGTTCAATGGCGCATCTATCATCAAGTTGTGTTTCACCTTGTTAATGTTTTTTTTATTTTAGGAGCTTTTTTTCTGAGAGTGTACAAATGGAACTAAATGTCCCTCTTTCAGGCTGTAACAGCCCTCACAAGAGCTCAGTTTTCTGACCCGTCAATGTCGCAACTTTTCAGCTGGTCCGAGTATTTGGGACAGGATAGGATAGGGGTGTATTAAACTCCTTAGACCCCAAGAATGTTAAGACGACTTGTAAACAAGGTTGTTTTACCTGTGCTAAGGATGATAAGACGTAACTTGTTCGCGCCATTGATTAATCCACTTTAATCCTGGTCAATGCTAACCGAATTAGCATGTTCGGCTAATGTTGGGATCGCTCTCTCACAAATTCTGTCCAAAATGGAGGGGTGCATGCACGTGCCCGGTATTTCGGTCCATATCTGAGCATATTGTGGCAATTGGCGGCCAGGCTGAAGATGATTTCACTTTAATATGATTAATTTTGGCATTTTAGCGTGGTAAAAATCCCTCCATACTGTGTGTAAGGCTGATGGCCTGGATGTTGTTGGCGATTGGGGGGTGGGGGGGCTAAAGGCACAGTCTCTATATGACTGCTGTTTGTGATTTGTTGGTTTTGAAATCAATCAATCAATCAATCAATCAATCAATCAATTAATTAGTGCATATAAATGGCACTCTGGACCAAATGGGGTGCCACAGGCTGGCAAAATGGCACCCAAGGAGTTAAGGAGAGGCCCTTTCCCCTTGCAGAATCAGCACATCGATTTGTCTTTTTAATACGGCCACATAAAATAACATGAAATGAGGACAAAAAACTCAAATGCCACATGAAGGCAAAGTTAATGTGTCTGACTTTCATAATTGCTCTGTTAAAACGGATTCCGCTGTGCTTTCACATGCGATTTCCCTCCCGTAATGAAGGCATTCCGAGAGAGTCGTTGAATTTCTGACGCTAGAAGACATCCATTTCAAAGAAGTGCCGTTTATTTTTCTGCAAGTCGTATTTCGTGTCTCAGACAGTTCCCTCGCTTAGCACAACATACCATGATGAAGAAAACCTGGATTATGTGACCGTTGATTTGAACGCGACCCCAGGAAACTTAAGTTCACAACATGCAGTCCTGGATGTAACATTTTCCAATTGGGGGGTTAGGCAACAATGGTATGGCTGCGGCTTCATCGATGAAGCCACACCCATACCATTTTCGATTACAGGACTTACAGTATATTAGGCAAGTAAGCATCAATAATAACATCAGTTGTTGAAGTTGAAACAGACACACAGCATGCATAAAGCTAAAGGTCTGACTTTTAATTATAAGCAATTTAATCTGAAATATCTTTGAAATTTGAGTTATTTTGCATGCCATCATGTTTGGTGGGGCAGTCGGGGCATTTGGGGAGCCATTGCCCCCCTGTGCCCATGCCTAGATCCGGCCCTGGTTCCCGACATGTCAGGGGAAAACTTCACAGGGAGAAAAATGAATCGAATACTAGCAAGAACACACACACACACACACACACACACACACACACACACACACACACACACACACACACACACACACACACACACACACACACACAGACACACAGACACACAGACACACACAGACACACACGCACACACTTTTACTGATTATACGCTTGTCTTCTCCAGGTGTTATTCTCCAACATAGAGGAGATCCTGTCCGTGCACAAGGACTTTCTGTCCATGGTAGAAGAGCTCCTCCACCCTGACCCTCACGCTCACCATGAAGTTGGCCGCTGCTTCCTGCACTTTGTAAGTTACACTAATGCTCCCTGACTGCTCCCCTTGCATATAAAACCTTTGGTAACACTTTCTATGATACCCACATCTATAATGCATTATGAAGGCATTCATAGTGCATTATAATGCGTTCATAATGCTTTATAACTACACTCATAAACACACATAATGCTTTCTTATGCACTATATCAACAGTCATGAAACATTATAATGTCACTTATAATGCATTATAATGACTTGAGTCCAAATATTCTATGGATGCTCTTGAATACCTATGAAGACCATATCTATAATGCATTATGAGGGCACTCATAGGGCATTATAATGCAGTCTTGACTGACTGCTTAAAATACATTATGATTACGTATACACACAACTCAAGTCAACTGTAGTAACGACTCATAGTATGCTATAATAGCCCATGCAGTATAATGACTCATCATTGCATGTGTTAAGTAAAGTGACATACATATGGATGCATGTATAATAATGCATAATTCATCATAATGCTTCATTGTAGGGGCTAAGTAAAGTGTGATTCATTTTCATGCATTTAAAATAATCTATGCTGCATCTTAAGTGATTATTCTGCAAGACACAATAATACAGTAACATGTAGGTGTTGTAAGAATGGAAACTGAAGGCACATGCATATTCAAATCAAAAATAAAAAATAAATAAATCTCACGCACACAATTGGTGAAAATGGTACTCTGTTAACATTTAAATGAATGAATCTCAGTGTGGTATATTTTAGGATTTTACTGGAAATCACAGAGCTGTAACAAGAAAGTTAAACACACAAGGCATAAGACAGATGTTCAGTCCAGTAATTCACACCATACAGGATATGGTTTCCTCATTACCTGACTGACTGGACATAAAAACCATAATACACATTGGGCCCCTGCAGTCACTATCACTATTGTAAGTTAGCTTTAGCTGCTAAGCTAACCTGCCGAGTGCTAAGCACAACATTATTACTAAGTACAACCGAAACATTGTGGAGACACACAGACACCTTTTCCACTATCAAGATATCCTCTGGTTACAGTATATGCTACTTTGTGTCTAAATCAACCCACTTTTTGATATCTGACCTGCAACAAGACTGTTTAAACACACAGACATTGAGTGACCTGTTCTGTCCTGCTTGTATCAACCACAACATGTACTCAGGGTTGCCAGATCAGAATGACAGTTTCCAGCCCCAAGCATAACTTGAAACCAACCCAATGAAAACAGCTCATATCGGACAAACCCATATAAAACGATAAAGGCATTACATGGTACGAGTTTTGACAAGGAAAGATACACCCAAGCCAGCTTGGTTACTGGACAGTATCCTGTCCAGTAACCAAGTTACTGGACATTATGTTTGATCCAACAACAGCATGTTGTGTGTACATAGCGCAGGACACCCATCTATTCAATGGGTGGCTTGTAGCTGCACATATAGATATTAATTTTATCTTTGTCAAATCTGGTGGCAATGGGCTGGTGTTTATTGAAGTGGGTTGGTTTCAAGTTGCGCTTGGGGCTTGAAACTACCATTCCGATCTGTCAACCCTGAGTACATGCTGTATTGTGGTTGGTACAGCAATACAGCATGCACTGTAGCCTGGACAGAACTTGTGATTCACCCTGTGTGTTTGTTTTGTATTGTTGTAGGTCAGATATCAGAAAGTAGGTTGATTTATACACATACAGTAGCATTTTGACCAGGAGATATTTGGTTGTGGAGAAGGTGGCTTTGTGTCTCCAAAATATTGTGGTTGTACTTGGTTTATAGTTTTGTTCTGCTTTTCCTTTGCAGTTTGTTAGCTTAACTTAGCAGCTAAAGCTAGCTTAATGAAATGTTAAGGATTAATTCCAACTCACTGTGATCACAAAATGCTATTTTGGACACAGATCGCTTTGGTGTCATGCATTTGTGTTAATTTGTTTAAACCAAATTTCTGTTGTCGTGATTTCTGTTTATGCAGAGTATTATGCCCAGTTGTTCAGGCAATTCCGAATCCATATCCTGCATTGTGAATTATGATGCAAGCTGGACAGAACATGTGTCTTGCACATTCCATGTTTAACTTTCTTGTTACACTTCTGTGATGTCCATTAATATCCTAATATCAAACCATACTGAGATTCATTCATTTAAGCATGTAATTTTGCCCCCATTGGGTTAAATAAACATGAGAGATTTATTAGGTATTTTTCTTTGAATATGCATGTGCCTTCAGTTTCCATTCTTACAACACCTACATGTTACTGTATTATTGTGTCTTGCAGAATAATCACTTAAGATGCAGCATAGATTATTTTAAATGCATGAAAATGCATCACACTTTACTTAGCCCCTACAATGAAGCATTATGATGAATTATGCATTATTATACATGCATCCATATGTATGTCACTTTACTTAACACATGCAATGATGAGTCATGATACTGCATGGGCTATTATAGCATACTATGAGTCGTTACTACAGTTGACTTGAGTTGTGTGTATAGGTAATCATAATGTATTATAAGCAGTCAGTCAAGAGTGCATTATAATGCCCTATGAGTGCCCTCATAATGCGTTATAGATATGGTCTTCATAGGTATTCAAGAGCATCCACAGAATATTTGGACTCAAGTCATTATAATGCATTATAAGTGACATTATAATGTTGTATGACTGTTGATATAGTGCATAAGAAAGCATCATGTGTGCTTATGAGTGTAGTTATAAAGCATTATGAACGCATTATAATGCACTATGAATGCCCTCATAATGCATTATAGATGTGGGTATCATAGAAAGTGTTACCAAACCTTTTCACTAATCTCCCAGTTAATCTATTCTCCGGTTGACTCCTGGACGATCTCTGCTGCTTTGACATCTGCCCCGACGGCATTACCATGACTCTTACTCTTTGTAAGGATGTTACCACTTTGGGTTACAGATATAAATGATAGAATTAAAGGGCAATTCCACAAATTTTCAACATTTTACTATGTCATTAATATACCTTAGAGATGTTGTGTGGACGTGATAAAAAAGGTTCCCCCATTCTGTGTTTCATGGAAATAGAGGTCTGAAAAAAAAAAAAACAATAACATGGTGAAACACAACTTCATGACATCATCGAGTTGTGTCGCCATGTTTAATGATTTTTCTGTTTTCAAATGTGTACAAATGGAAGCAAATGGACCCGCTAGGGTAAGACTTGCAAACCAAGTGTATAAAACACCAGGGGCCCTATTTTGAGTTTAAGTATTAGGTCTTAAGTCAAAACTTGGAGGTGTGGCAGAGCTGTTTGGCTGTTTTGAGTGGCCAAACAGCTTTGCCACGCCTCCCAATTTTGACTTAATTCTTAAGACCTGATACTTTTAGAAACTCAAAATGGGGCTCTAGGTGTCTCAGAAAACCAAGGGCCGATCAGTGCAAAAGAAATTCTTCTGCACAAAATTAAAAAGCATTTATTTTGCGTTGCATATTTTTGCAGGAGCTTTTTTTTCTTTTCTTTCTGCGTTTATGCAACGAGCGGGACATTCCTTTTTCAGAGTTATGTCTGAGTGTTACGACTAAAGATGTGGCCACATGTTGTCAATTTATCTCTCCGGATTACCCATGAGCGCCGTGAATAGCACGCACATGTGTGATATGCTTGATAGAGCTCTGATGTACTGTAGACCGACTCTCCCCGTCATATATCACAGTTCTTTGATGCGGGAACCAAATGGAAGACTGGCACTTAATAGGCATTCAAAATGTCATAAATCGAGGGCTGCGCTTCTGCCTGGCTTCGGGATGTGGTCCCTGAACTGGGGGGGGCTGGGGTGGGGGTTTCGAACCTGTTGCGCTGGCAAAGCCCCTCCTTCAAACTCAGCAGTGCTCCAACTGATGGGCACACACGCAGCTGTTTCTACAGGTGATCTCGTGGCACAGATATATGTATAGATGGTTTACGGTCATGATCGTGACCTCACTGTGAAAACGGGATCCGAGTTTAATCTAGCATGTACAGCTTTGTCATGCATGTGCACGTTTCCATCATGACTGTGGTAGTAGCTCTTCTCTTCTATTATACTGTAACTTCCAGTGGGAGGGGGTTTGAACCAAGATGCCTCAAATCGTGAACACAGCTTGCGATCGCCGTGAAACTTTGCAGGCACATTGCCACTACTACTAGGCCAATGAAAGAATCCCACCCTACATTTTTCAAATCTATAAAGCTACAGTGTGGCACCTGAACTGATTGGTGTGAACCTTTGTGCGCGTCCACGCACGTGCACACACGCTCCCTAGAGGTGAAGCTAAAACCTCTGCCCTGCATCTTTCAAAGCAGCCATAGCGCCAACAGCAGGCTGATTGTACAGGTTTTTATACAAACATCACAGACCACACAGATCTGCGCACATGTAGTCCTGAGAACAACATGGATCGGTCCGATTTTTCACAATCCATAATTGTAGTCCTGAGAACAACATGGATCGGCCCGATTTTTCATAATCCATCCATCCTGATGGGCTAAGATTGGCAACTAAAGTTTGCACAAGTGCCTTTTTTTGAGCAAAATCATACAGACGGGGTCTGATTGCCGTGTGACACATGGCACACATGCACACCCCCCACATGCCACCCTTTTCACACTAACCCTGTCCCCCTAATATCCCCACCAGGAGTCAGATTGTTGGTAAACAAATCAGGCCCGGATGTAACATTTCCTAGTTGGGGGGGCAGGCGCCAGGTGGTGATGACCATGATACCATTTTGCTTTAGCCCTGACTGGCACATTTCAAACATTGCTGGTCCTGCAATAACCTACCTGACCGACCAGGACGGGGAACAGTGCTCCAAGTAGCACTTTTTTTTTTAAAGTCTCTTCTCTTTCACTCCCCCTCATGTCCTTATGTCCCAATTTTCCCCCACCCTCTGTCTGTATGCGCCTCTCGTTCTTGGATCCCTCGGCCCGTTCCCACACCCACGACACACACGCACGCACGCACACACACACACACACACACACACACGCTACACTATCTCTCCCACTTCCACTGGCTCCAGGGAAATTAGCCTGTTTCCTCCTCTCCAGGGATTGATTGTTGATGCTTCAGGATTTCCAAGAAAGAGAATTGCACAATCTAATTTGGGGCATAAGGAAGGCCAAATAGGTGAACGTTAAGCCAATTGGAAGGCGGCGGAGGGGGTCGTTGGCCAATGGTAGTCCCTCGGTGGTTTCAGGCATGCAAATTGGTTCAGGCTGACTGGAGATTCCGCCATAATATACAGTAAGTGTACCATGTGAGGTACAGTAACGGACGGACGGACGCATCGCCCAGAGGATGCAGCGCAGCTGCTCCTCTAGTCCTAATCCCACGTCTGAGGTAATGCGACTTGACAATCGAACAAAAACAAACCGATCTCCATCTTTAAACCACGAGTTAGTTGTCTGTTCGTGGACCACTCCTCGTTTTATTGGTTTATTATTGTCGCTGCCAAATCGTCTTCCCCCGAAATCGTGCAGTTTGTCTTTTTTTCTTTTTGGGGCCTTGAGGACAGCTGTGTGGCTGAAGGGACCATTACTGTCTCTGTTGCTTTGTACTACGGCGATGATTTAGAGAGAGAGGGTCCCACGTGACGAGATCTCTGTGCTGCAGCGTCTCGGAGAGAAGACAATGGGGCGTGAATGGCATGGGAACGGCTCTGTCGTAACGTCATCGCACAACGGCTGCGCGGCAGATGACAGGATGCGATTCCACACACGTCCCTCGCTTGCCATATATCGTAGCCCGTACTGTATATGTCTCCTTTACTGCGGTTGATCTCTATACCCCCCTTTTTTCCCCCCTGCTCATCCTCTCGTTCGCTCTAGTTTTTCTCCTGTGCCGTGCCATTCTGGTACTTTTATTTCTTTTATTTCTTTTTTCATTATTGATCCGCTCTTCATAACCACTTCTCTCGGGGTGCTATGCTTTCACCTCTCACCTTATTTCTTTTCCAGGCCTTCTTCTTTGTTTTGTCATTCTCCCTTGGTGCCGGCCCTTTTTGCCTTTTGGTCGCACTTTTTTTTCCTTCTCTGACCCTTGCTCATCGACATCTCTCTTTCTCTGTCTCTGTCTCTGTCTCTCTCCCTGGGTTCTGTGTGTTGCAGAGGAGCCGTTTCCAGATTTATGACGAGTACTGTGGGAACCACGAGAAGGCCCAGAGGCTGCTGCTGGAACTCAATAAAATCCGGACGGTCCGCACATGCATTCTGGTGAGAAAACGCTGTAAACATTGCTTAATGTACAGCATGTGACTGAAAACACAGGAACCACACACACACACACACACCAGGCCCGGATGTAACATTTCCCAATTGGGGGGGAATGTTACCAATTGGGGGGGGGGTTGTGCGGAAGCCGAACCCATACCATTTTCATTTAATTTCTTTAGTTCTGTGACCCAGACGATTTATATTTTCTACAGGACTTGTATTAGGCAAGTAAGAGTCAATGATAACATCAATTGTTATCATTGAGTTGCAACAGGCATGCAGCATGCATATAGCTAAAGGTCTATTCTTCTATATTCTCTAAATGTACACAATTGCAGTTAGTAGCAGTAGTAGTGTTCATTTTAAATATAAGCACTTTCATTTGAAATATCTTTGAAAGTCAGGTTGCTTGCATTGCCATCATGTTTGGTGGGGCGGTCAGGGCATTTAGGGGGCCATGCCACTCACACACAAACAGCAATGTGCACGCGTGCAGCTGGACAGGGTAAAAGCTGTGTGTGAGAGTGTGCATGTGTGTGTCTCGGTCTCCAGCGAGGCCTGACGGGATAGATGAGGCGTTGATTGACCCTGCCCTGTGCATGGGCGGGACGCCCCGCTTCCTGTCCCAGCACTAGTGTCAAGACGCTCGTGCGCTTCCACAGGGGGAGCATCACACTCACTAGAATGAAAGGATTACATAACCTCCCCCCTGCTCACTCGCTCGCTCACTCCTCACATCATTCTTTTTTCCTTTCGGTGTGTGACGCACGGACACGACCGCCGATCCAATTCTACTCTGTGGCTCAGAGACACCTTCAAAGAAATGAGAGAGAAACGGTTGGATGACACCGAGAGAGCAAAATCTCTTTTGGAAAGAGCCAAGCCTGTCAATCAAATATGTTCCACAGCAACCTTCCCACATGTTTTACAATACATGACATTTTAGCCCCTACAGACCCCAAAACTAAAGATTTCTTTTGTTTTTGTCCACAATTTCCGGCTGGATTTTACTGTTCTGTTTTACTGTTACTGTTTAACAAAACAGGCAAACGTACAGATCAAAATGACCATTCTTCTATATTCTCTAAGTGTATAGTCTATACAGTATAGACTTAATTCAGATGATGAATATTTTAACTTTTTGAGAGTGTAAAAATGAAACCAAATGGACCAGCAAGCTTCCGTTCTTGTCTCAAAGCAGACCAGAAGTAAAAAACTGTCGTTCCCTCCCTGGCGAGGGACACAATGCATCAGTAAGCAGGAACTGGAGGGGTGGCAATGAAGCACCGGAAAGTCTGGCATTGTGGAATCCATGATCCCTGACAAAATGATAATGATGATGATAACAATCTCCCCCAAAATAGACCAAAAAGTGAATCATCATGTTGCAGTCCCTTTCAAGGCCTTATTCTGCTTCATCGTTGTTACACCTCAAAGCGTCCTTGCGGCGTATGCCGCCCCTTTCTGTTTCCGTTATACTGTCTTTCTAGCGTCTAACACAGTGATTTTCAACCATTTTGATACCAGGGCCCACTATTTATTCAGCATTTGAGCCATGGACCACCATTTGATGACATTTTAGACCCACAGACCTAAAACTAAAGAATTAGTTTGTTTTTTCATGCACAATTCGAGGCTGGATTCCGGAAACAAAACAGGCAAACAATCAAAAACATTAATTCAGATGATGAATATTTTAACTCTTGAGAGTGTAAACATGAAACAAAATGGACCCGCAAGTGTCTTTCATTTAGCTGGGGACCACCTGCAACCCTATCAAGGACAACTGGTGGTCCCTGGACCACTGGTTGAAAACCACTGGTGTAACGCAATGCCAGGTTATGCTGTGTGCACACATCTGTATCTCAACGCCCAGTCGCTCATGTTTTAAGGCCTCTATAAAACGAGAGTGCTTTGAAACGGAGACCTACAGCATTGATGACCCCTCCCTCCCTCCAGACCCCCAGCCACTCATTCAGAACAACTGGAGTAATTACTTGTGCAGGGAGAGCGCCAATAAGGTCCACCAGCCAATAAGGGAGCACCATTCTTAATGACGTAACTTGATATGTATCCAGTGATGTTTGATTGCTGCGTCCACTTCATACTTAATGGATGCAATTAAACAACAACCAATGTGTCCATGGGATGCAGTAGTTGTACTGACAATGTATAATACACCCTGAAAAACAATCACCAAAACAAATGTGCATGCATCCACATTACTATATGAAATCAAAATTGGAGCCAAATGCGGCTCCAAAAACTCCTAATGTTGCGGAAGTGGGACTCATCAAATGTCCCAGGCATGCATCCTGGAACTCATTAGATAGAAAACCCAATTACATCAATGCGTATGTATGCATGTACAAGTACGTAGGCCTACAAGTATTTTTAAAGGACCTGTAATTTTGTCTATGAAACACAAGCCCAAAGTAGCTTATAACAATATGTCATGGCATGGCTACACTGTGTCAACACTGTCTGGGCGATGGGAGGCCCTGAGCTGCAGCCATTGGCTCATGGTACGAGCACATGGCCAATGGAACAGTGCATTGAGTGTTGCTAAGCTACCCGAACCCACTTACAACCTATCACGAGTCAGGACCACACCCTGAGGCGATGGGATCATATGGTGATTCTCAAACAGGAACAGAATGGAACAGAATGGAACACAACATGCTAGGTATACCAGCCGCATTATGTTGACTGTGGAGAAAGACACAGGTATCTTTCCAATTCTTTCTAGTGTTTGTTTTGGCTTTGAAAACTGCCTCCTACAAACGTTTTGGACACCTTATGGCACTGCTGGACTGCAGGATGCCATTATAGGATTATTGATGTTCTTGATGTAGAAACGTATAATAAACATCCGAAACAGCGGGATAACACGGTGCTTAACGGAGGAGCGTCGCTGTCAACCAGAGCTAGTAACAGTTGCCAGGGAAAAGGCGGAGGCGGGTGGATGCCGTACCGAAAGGTGTATTACGGGTGTAAAGGATTTAGAATAGCAGTTCTAACAGACATTAGTTAGCGGTGGCACCTTGTACACGCAACCTTGACAGCGTGCATTTCTAGTTATTACTTGCAATGGTTGAGCTACACTCACATCCCACACACACACACACACACACGCACGCACACACCACAAGAGAATCTCAGATTGAACGTTTCTGCGTGCATTGCCCTTGAACCAAGTGACCAGTAGGGGGCAAAGATGTTAATTGAATTTGATGTGATGGGACTTTTATGGCCTTGACCTTGTGAAGACCCAGCGGTGCACCGGAGGGGGCCGCGGATCTCCTGTTACCCTGCAACCTGCCCTTGGCCTTGGGTTTCATACACCTTCGGCTCACCCCCTAATCCTCCTGCAATGACCAGGGTTGGAACATGCGTCACCCACTGACCCTCACTAAAGCCCCCTCCTCCTCCCATGCATTTACACCGTGTGCCCCCAAAGCCTGACCCGCTGTAACTCATAATAATCTCAATCTGTGTTGAGAAGGAGGTGAGAATAGATACTGATGTCTTGAACTCTTAACATTAACCTCTCTGAGCGGCTGCTTTGATGGACCGAGCACAGGGGTCACCTGTTGGGTTCCTGCCAGGTGCCTTCCACTGATCTTATTGCGTCCGACAGCAGGTTACAGTTTTCACGTCACCCCCGTTCTCTTTCTCCATGTATCTGTCTGTGTCTGACGGCAAAAATCACTCAAATGGATGGGTGCATTTTTATGATCCTTTGAGAGAATCGTCAGTACGCTAATAAAAAAATAAGACATTGATAAAAGAATGGGGTTATAAAGGTCAAAGGTTGAGTCATTAGGTTTTTGGGTCAAAATGATAAAATGTTGACATGCTTATATGTAGGTCACGAAGGATACGATCATGTCTGTAGGAGGATCTGCCCCTGCCGTGGCACATTTTTCATCTTGTCATGCAAAATGTCAGCAGAATACAAGCGGTTGTTGGTCTCCTTCCATTATGGTTCACGATGGATGCTTAACTCAAGCCAATGACAGACATGTGGGATCAGCCGCACACATTTGTTTGCTATTGGGTTGACACTTGAATGTAGAAGATTAATGGTCATTTTTATCTTTATGTTTGCCTGTTTTGTTTCCCAAATCCAGCCTGATATTGTGTACAAAACCAAAAGAAATCTTTAGTTTTGGGGTCTGTGGGGCTAGAATGTCTTCAAATGATGGTCCGTGGCTCAAATGCTGAATAAATACTGGGCCCTGGTGTCAAAAAGGTTCAAAACCCCTGATTTATATAGAATGTAACGTTAGAATGTTTAATGTTGTCTCACATCTGCTGTGTGAACCCTGCATGTCTTAGACTAGAGTCTTAAGACACGTGTGACGTGGCCAGAGTTCACACGGCAGATGCGTTTAATTCCGATGTTCGCTATTTCCTGTCCTCCTTTGTCTCTGACCGTCTCCCTCTCCTCTCGACGTTCTACCTCACCAGAACTGCATGCTGCTGGGCGGTAGGAAGAACACGGACGTTCCACTGGAAGGTTACCTGGTGGCTCCTATTCAAAGGATATGCAAGTACCCGCTGCTGCTCAGGGTGAGTATGGCCTTGTGTTCTATATACCAGGCCCGGATGTAACATTTCCTCATTGGGGGGCAGGTGAAAATGGTATGGGGGCGGCTTCATCGCCGGCATGAAGTCGCCCCCATAGCATTTTTGGTTACAGGAGTTTTATATTAGGCAAGTGAGCATCAATAATAACAGCATCAACAATAATCAGTTGTGGTTGAAATTGCAGCAGGCACGCAGCATGCACAAAACTCTCTGACTCAGAGTTTTCTGTTTTGAATGATGAGATGGCGATGGGTTAGCGGTGTCACAATTCTTAGTTAGTAGCATAGTGTTTCAAATCATTTTAATTATAAGCACTTTAATTTGAAATATCTTTGGGGTTGTTTGCATGCCATCATGTTTGGTGGGGCAGTCAGGGCATTTAGGGACGCATTGCCCCCCCATGGCTAGATCCGGCCCTGTTATAAACACGTACAGTATATTATGAGGACACCACACCCACCCGCGTGCCGCCTCGGCACTAAGAGAGACGTCTGCCCTTCTCTTCAGCCAACCGTTGCCTAGTCATTATAGCAACGGCTGCCCTGTCCTGTTCATATCAACCTTCACTAATGAAACACTGGACTTATATTTCAACACATCTCTGCTGCAGTTTCCTAGTAGAATAGACCTCCCCAAACTGCTATGGTCCAATCACAGCGAAGCATAACATGTGATAGACAAACCTCTCCACCAATAGCTTCCCTACATGATAAAACATTGTTTAAAAAAATAAATGTCTCATACGCACATTTTTCCACTGCATAGAGCATGCCTTGTTGATGGATTTGGAAGAGATTTTGAAGGTCTGGTTCCAAAAATGAGCCAGTATTTATTGTCCATGATATTTACGAATGAGCCCGGCTGGAAAGTGTCGTAGGATGGACAAGAGGGCGGGGCTTCCCTAAAGGTCTATTCCATGGTTAGAACAACACAGGGTCTATCATCACCTCTCCTGTCGGAGCTTAGCCCCATTCTCAAACGCAGTGTAGCACTCAACACTCATAGCTGCACGTTCCCTCGCTCGTTGAGGTTGGACCTCTCCTTCAACCTCCGCCGTAGAAGTGATATGAAATACGCCATCAAACACTTATTTGCGTTGGTGATCTAAGCTGCCCCCGTCCCCATCCATCCACTTTAGAATCTATTAATTCACACGGCCATAATCTAAACAGCTGGCAGCACGGGGCACGGAGATGTAATAACAATAATGAGAGGGCGATCCGGAGGAGTAATCCGATTCTCTGCCATTAGAAGACTTGCAGCTGGAGCTGCCAAGGCCGTCATCCTCCTCCCTGTAAGAAAAAAATAATACCACAGATAGCCATCGGCGGCTTGCAGAAACATCCAGAACAATGTAAATCTGCCCTATGACATGCCCAAAGCCTGCAGTGTTTAGACTGCAGGCCCAGAGATTGCCATCGGCTCTCACTAGACCGTGGCGTGGTGCAGTAGCTGGGTTTTGTAACAACTCGGCGTAGCTTTCTCTGAGCTGTAAACCCAGAAACCACTGCGAGATGAGAGGGCGGATATGTTGGACGAGAGAGGTAGCGCAGGCGGTCTGTAAAGCTATGACTGTCACAAATGGTGTGTAGCTAAATTTTTTCTGCATTTTGATTGTAATTTTAATACATCAATGGTATATCTGTGTCGGTGCCTCTAATTTTGACATATAGATGTCATCTGATATGTCATCTAGGCCAGTGGTTGTGTGGGTATTTGTACTCATCGGGAGTAGGGCAACACAAATGATCATCTACGTCAGGGGTTTTCAACCTTTTTGATACCAGGGCCCACCATTTATTCAGTATCTGAGCCACGGACCACCATTTGAGGACATTTTCGCCCCACAGACCCCAAAACTAATTTATTTTGCTTTTGCATTCTATTCCAGGCTGGATTTGGGGAAACAAAACGGGCAAAACATAAAGATCAAAATAACCATTGATCATCTAGTTGTGTAGGCTTGGGCTAACTAAGATGGTGAATGTTTTAACTCTTGAGAGTGTAAAAATGAAACCAAATCGTTAACTAACTTAGCTGGGGGACCACCTGGAACCCTCTCAGGGACCACTGGTGGTCCCCGGACGCCTGATCTACATCCCTGGCTGATTTTCCCAGTCTGTGGGCACACATGAATCGATCCGAACGCATGTCCTTTTCTGCATGTTGTGTTCAGGAGTTGCTAAAGAGGACGCCCAAGAAGCACAACGACTTTGGGTTGGTACAGGAGTCTCTGCAGGTGATGAAGGCCGTGTGCTCCAACATGAACGAAGCCAAGAGACAGATGGAGAAGCTGGAGGTTCTGGAGGAGTGGCAGTCTCACATCGAGGGCTGGGAGGTAAGAAATATATCATAGCCGTGTTTCAATAAATGGTCTGTGGTCAATCTGAGCCAAAGTGTGTCAATGACCAGCAGCACGTTCTCCCAACGAGTTGCCTACTTGTCGTTGATGCGTTGGGTTCAGTCGATGCTATTAACGCTTCCATTTACGTTTTGATCAAATGTTCACCTTGACATGATGGCATGCAGGGACCTGGCCGCTGGGTGCATTTACTAAGGGTTAACAGTTGAAATGCCCTTCGTTTCAATGGTGGCATCGGATAGATTAAGCTGACAGCGTAATCGATTTTTTAAACTGTAAATGTTGCAAATCTCCTTCAAGCCACGTTCGATTCTGCGATCTGAGGATAATTGATACACGGCGTTTAGTTAAATTCCTTAAGCCATCAGAGTGAGCTGATGTGTGGGCTATAGTGTCCAGACGGCCTTGGTGGTGTAGAGGTTTTTATAGCCCTTGTAACTCACACTGCAGCGCCTCCAGTCGTGACTTATTGAGAGCCACTCAGCCTATAGTGCTAAAGCAATTGAACAAGAATGCGTAGTGGTGTGACTATTCCTTTTTTTTTGTTTCAGCCGCTTTAAGCTTTCTCATGCAACTCCGGGAACAATGACTTGTATTCACCATTCTCAAATTCTTTCTGCCTGGATGAGCTTATGGTTTAAGGCGGCTCTCACTTTTTGGTGACTAGTCCAATCATCACCAGGTAGATCACTGCCACAGGGGGGGTTTGAAGTGGTCAGATTATAGTTTTTTCCCCCCCAACCCTGCGCTCCAGTGCTTCCTTAATAAGGGATCAATAGGCGTAGTTGTGGCAGCGGTGGTAATACAATGGTGGTAATTGTAAGGCTAAGGGCCTCGGGGATGCTTATGTAATTGACCTGGCTCCATGCAGAGTGAGCCCCGAAGGCATCCCTGACACACACACACACACACACACACACACACACACACACACACACACACACACACACACACACACACACACACACACACACACACACACACACACACACGAGTGAGAGAATCTGATTATGGTCGATGCGGGTGATTAACGCTGGTTTACTACGAAAATGGATTCATACTGTAACTCCTAAAGCGAAACTCCCCTCACAAAACGGCTTTTGATTTAAAAAGCATTTGCTGCCGTGATCAAACGGGAAAGCAGCTTTTTCAAGTTTGAATCTGCGCTTTGTTGCCCCTCAGACATGGATATGATAATGAATGACGGAGCATGGTAAGGGCATGGTCCTCGCATGTGACTGAGATGTGTGCGCACGTGCGTAGTGTATGTGGGTGTGTTTTTTTAAAGGTCTAACTTGACAACAGAGAGCATGTTTTTTGCTACAAGTGGCACATTGAAAGCCTTCCTGCCAGAGCTTTTCGGTCCACATTAATGGGGAACTCCATCCATTTTCAACATTCTAATATATCATTAGTATACCCTAGAGGTGTTGGGTGGACATGATAAAAAAGTTCTCCCATTCTGTGTTCCCAAGAAATGGAGGTCTGAAGAAAACCACTAACATGGTGAAACATCTTGGTGATATCATTAAGATGTATTTTCACCATGTTCTGTAGACGCTTCAATGTTAGACGCTTCAATTTTCACCATGTTCTTTAGACGCGTACAAATGCAACCAAATGAACCCTAACGGGTTCATTTGGTTGCATTTGTACGCTCTCAGAAAAAATGTTGAAAATGGGTGGAATTCCCCTTTAACCACTTCAACCTTATTCTGTGTTGACTGGCGTTCCACAGGGGACCATACTTGGCCTTTTCCTTCGTCTTCTACAAGCTCACGATGAGTCAAGTTGGCGAGGAGTCGTGAACTTTATTGATCGGCTATTTTTGTCAAATGTTTGCCTGTTATGACATGCCCAGAACAGGCCCACTACGGTTCATGTGGTCGAGAATCAAAAAACCACAGAATCAAAAACAGTTGAGCAGTCTATGAAGAAAATAATATCTGGAATATCTAGTAAAGTTCATTGCGCACCCCCCAAAAAAGTTACTTCATCTCATCAAGGGCCTTTTATGAATGCAGACAGGATATTGGAATTGAAATCCTCCCAAAACATTACACCCATTTTCTAGGCGAGAAGAAACTGAATGTTTCTGTTTTGTGGCCCAATAACATGACTCAGTTCTCTCTGAGGTACGATATTGAACCGTCGAAATAAACTGTGTGTGCAAAACGAATCGGTGTCAAGACTGTCAGCTAAAATGTGTCCAAATAAATGAGATTATAAAAAAGCTCCCGAAATCTATACAGTACACAGTGAAATATGACTTTTCTGTTTTCTGACTTGTCTGTCTGTATGTGCTACATTTCATTGCCAGTGAGTAGGCCATAGGCCAAGTAAATACATTAAATACCCAAATATGTTTCACATAAGGTGATTAGTGAGTGTGTGTGTCCCAGGGCTCACTATTTATTCTGCATTTTACACAACCATTTGATGTTGAGTTTAGTCTCTTGGACCCAAAACTGAGGATTTTTGTGTGTGTGTGTGTGTGTGTGTGTGTGTGTGTGTGTGTGTGTGTGTGTGTGTGTGTGTGTGTGTGTGTGTGTGTGTGTGTGTGTGTGTGTGTGTGTGTGTGTGTGTGTGTGTGTGTGTGTGCGCGTGCGTGCGTGCGTGCGTGCGTGTGCGCGCTTTTACACTGCTGTGTACCACAGAACACTGTAACCCTCGTACGTCAATATCAATATGAGATCATATCAACATGAGAGAGACCCGCAGGGAAGCCATTGTGTTATTGGACCCCAATGTGCTCAGTCTGTATAGCACGCTCATGCTTGGCAAAAGAAAGTCACGATTGCTAAGCACGAACGGAGAAAAGTAGTTGCACTGAGGCAGGTGCTGGACCAAAGGGAGGAGCACGGGAGATTTGCAAACTCTGGATGAATGCAAACACACAAAGCAATGTTTCGAGCCAGTTCTCTTCTTCACACTGAATGGACATTAGAGCTGTCATTTTAAGTACCTGGTCATGCGATCGACACCTGAGCATTGCGGCTAATTAACGATAAAATAACTTCATCTTCATCAACTTCATCAAATACTCTAATCAACACATAAGAATCTGTATTATACTGTAGACATCCACACTATATTAATATGGAACTCTAAAGTCTAAAGCATACATGAAAGTATGCCAATTGCCATCATACCTTGGATATAACTTTAGGATTTCCCCAGCAACACTATTCCAAGGAATAATGTTCTGGGGTTATCCCCCGCAGTTGAGTAGTGCTAGGCTCTTTTGCTTTACAGCAAGTCGCCGGTTTGATTCCTGTGTTGGCCAGGCCATTTTCTCAATGTCACTCTATCTCTCCCTGTTTTCAAATAAAGTCTCTTTAGAAGAAGAAAAAAAGGAAGAAATTATGTTTCTGTCACATGGAGAAAGAGGGCCCTGAATAGTGTACCATAGTATTCCAAGAGGGCTAAGAATAGTGTGATGTATTAGAATCTGCATTTGGGTGGGGTGCCGCCTTGACATTTTCCTCAGCACTGTCTTGGCCTTATAGCAGCTCTCTGCGGTTTCCTCCAGCGCTCTTAGTCTTTTTTTTTATTAATTATAAACATTAGCTCATTCTGGCGTGGGACTTACATCCACTGCTTGGCCTGCCAGGTTCTCTAGCATCTCTCACTGGGGGGATGAAACTAAAGAGTCAAGAGAAGGGGAGGATGGATGTCGGTTGTCTTGTGTTTCTGTGTGGGTGTTTGAGGAATGGGCTCTGGGATCACCAAGGAGTGTTTGAGAGAGAGAGAGAGGGAGAGAGAGAGGGGGGGGTGCCTCTGTTTTTTACATTCTTGTTCCTCTTCCTGGGCTGATTGCTTGTTAGCACTGACCCTCGGCACAGCTGTGTGCCCTGGAGGTGCCGCGGCAGGTTTTTTTCCACAGCAGTGATGGCTGTCATCGTCCCTATGGTGACAACTGCCCAGCAAGCCGCTCCACCACCGAATTGCCAACGATTGCCAGTTCTGGTTTAGCACAGAGGTTTTCAACTTTTTCAATACCCAGGGCCCACTATTTATTCAGCATTTTTATTCAGCAAAACCAAAGATTTTCTTTTACTTTTGTCCACAATTCCAGGCTGGATTTGGGAAACAAAACAGTCAAACACACAGATCAAAAATTAACATTAATCCTCTACATTCTCTAGTTGTGTACTTGGGCTAATTCAGATGGTGAATATTTTAACTCTTGAGAGTGTAAACATGATTGGTTTCATGATTGGTTGGTTTCATGTTTACGCTCTCAAAGAGTTACATCTGGTGAACCAACTTTCCTGTCTATCATTTAGCCTGGGGACCACCTGGAATCCTCTCAAGGACCACAGGTGGTTCCCGGACCACCTGTTGAAAACCGCTGGTTTAGCATTTCAAGTGCCTGCGTTGTGTCACTCCTGTGTCACGAAATAAAGTTTAGAAAAACTCTTGAGGCTGACATGGTGTTCCTGTTCTTTAGTCTCTCTAGTCTAGAACTAAAGAACTCGTTGATATTCAACAAGTCAGCTTGGCTTAAATTGGCTAGCCAAAGTTCCCCATGGGCTGCTGATTCTTTTACATAACATTAAATGTAATAGAGGCAACTTTTTAGCCTCTACGTTGCTTCTACTTTGACGCTAAAGCCTTTTCCCTGCAGACAAACACTTGCTTCCTCCTGCAGATGGTCCAGAACTGACAAATCGTGAAAACAAAACATTTGTCGGGCTCGGGAAAGGCGGTGCTAATTTGTGAAAGGGGGGGTTGGGGTGTGAGGCAGCGTTTTAGCCAATCACAGCACAGCAGTCTCCAGCAAATTAATAACGAGCCAATAGAGTGGAGGTGAGGTGGAGTTAGAAATCTGTTTTTACACATAGTGTTTTTACACTAAAGTTGCCTCTATTTCCTTTAAATAAGTAATTGATTCAGAATGACTGCTTCATGGCAGGGGTATAATGATGAAAATAGACCTATACAGTAGGTAGATCAGCTCCTTTTGTGTGCCAGGCTTCAGACAGAGCTCAGATCTCTGTGGAACTTTATCCTGAACCAAAGGCTGTGAAAGAAACAGGTTTGAAGTTTGCAGAGTCAGAAAAAGTGATGAGGTGCAGAGAACTGCAAAGGTGAGAGCTGTATGACGTGTGGTCGTGTTTCATTAAAAAGCAGGACAGGCCTCCAGCCCTATTGAATAGGTGTTAAGAAGCGGTCGATGGGGTTCTGTTAAAAGCCTATACGCGACTCCTAAAGAGGAAGCGTCTGTTTCTCCCGTATAGAGAGGAAGTGGCAGGTCCTTTTTAGTCTGACCCGTTGGGGACAACCACACCACTGCTGGCCTTTAGGAAGTGACCGAGGCAAAACCCGGGGCCCGGCCATGTTTTCTGGTGTGCACACACACATTTGACTGGGGCTGCAATTACATTAACATCTGGACCAGGGCTGGCTGTGTGCATGGGGGGACTAAAACAGACCAGGGAGAGAAAGAAAGAAGAGGGAGGTGGGTCCAGAAAAAAAGGAGTTGAGGATTCATCTCGAGGGAGGTGGAGAGTTTGAAAAGATAGAAGGAAGAGCGGAGGAGGAGGAGGAGGAGGAAGGGAAGGGGGGAGGAAAAAGAGAAAAAACGAGCTGATGTGGCATCAACAGAGGAAGGGAGAGGTGGATAGAGAGCAACGCGGGTGAAGAAAGGCAAAGAGAAGGAAAAAGAGAGCAAGGTTTTTTGGCCCTGCCGGTTTGTCTCCTCCAGCAGGAGGAAATGCTTAGCACATTTTCCTGCTCATGGTGCGCATGGTGGTGGTGGTGGGGGGGTGGGGTTATTTTTAGCCTTGACCGGGGGACCATCAAACATGCCACGTGCGTTTTTTTTTTCTTTTACCAAAAGCAGACAAGGTATTAAAAAAAACAGGCTATGCCGTTTTATCGCCCTGCGGCGTGGAGGACTTCACCAAATGTGGCGACCAGACAGACCGTGGGCCAGAGCCGCGCAACATGGCAACGCAGCGTCATAACTAACTGCGCGGGATGTTATTCTATAGAAGCTAGAAACGGCTGTGTCTTTTTTTTTTTTAAAGAAAAGTCCCTAAGCAATCTTCTGAGAGGAAGCAGGGTGTGTTTTCACAGACCCCAAGGAGAGGGGAGCAGGAAAGGCAGGGCTTGGGAACCCCCGCCCCCTTAACACACACACACATACACACACACATACATACAGTACACACACACACATATGCATAAGCACACACATGCACACATAGTACACATGACTGATGTGGAGTAGATGCATTTTCACAGTGATGAAATCATGATGAAGTCCAGGGCTAAGTTCTGAAGACGCCTCAGTCTCAGAATCATAGCTTTTTTTTGCGCAAATATTAGTTTTCCTAAAAAAAAAAAAAAAACAGATTATCAGCAGGGGTGACTGTGCCTTTGCTACCGCCGCTATAAGGCTTTTTTTCATGAGCTTGTAATCACATTTGAGGCCATCTTCTGATCTTACACGTGTGACACGAGTGACTTTGTTGTTGTTGTTGTTGTTGCACTTATTGCATATCTTCTTGTTCATGTTCTCTCTCTCTCTCTCTCTCATGTTCTCTCTCTCTCTCTCTCTCTACAGAGACAATTGAGATTGTTATAGATTTGATTTGAGTGTGCAGATTTGAACTGTGGCTCAGGACGTAGATCAGGTCGTCCAATAATCTGTGGTTGGAATCCTCTGACAAGACGACCACCCTGAACGCCAAATTGTTCTGGATGATGCCTTGCATTCGTGCTTTTTGTGTGTACGAATGTGTGTCTACTCTGAATGGGTGAATGTAATGCCATGTAAAGCTCCTTGGATACATTGCACCATTTACCATTTATAAGGAACTGTTTTCAGCCCAAATAATTGGGGATATTATTATTGTTAATTTTTTTATTGAATGAACAAGTGAGTCATTGAAATGTCAATACTTTGACCACCTGTATGCCTGTCTGTCTATCCCAGTAGTTTTGAACCAGTGTTCCCTGAGCTTATTGCAGGTGGTCCCCAGCTTAATAATGGACTGTTGGTAACCATATGGACCCTTATAGATCTGGAACTCTTGGGCCCTTATACTGGTCCTTTTAGTTTCATTTTACGCTCTCAAGAGTTAAATTATATTTACCATATTTTCCGGACAATAAAACACAAAACTTTCATTTTCTAACAGTGCGCCTTATAATCCAGTGTGCCTTTATATAGAGATCGTTTGGCTAGCTTCTATCCTATGTTGAATGCAGTAGCTTCTATTCTATGCGCCTTATAATCTGGTGCGCCTTATATATGAAAACAGTTCTAAAATAGGCCATTCATTGAAGGTGCGCCTTATAATCCGGTGTGCCTTATAGTCCGGAAAATACGGTAAACATCTGGCCAATGTTTGGCCAGTTATCTCTCTTCGAAATTGTGCTTTGCGGTCCAAGAGACTAAACTCTACATCGAATCGTGTCCCGTGGCTAAAATGCAGGATAAATAGTGGGCCCTGGTACTGTATGTAAATGGTTGAAAACCTCTGGTCTATCCTCATCTGAGCAGTTGTACTGTACTATACTGTAACTGTAATTTAACTGTAACGTGTGCTGCATGCTCATCCGTGTGTTTTCCTTCCTGTCTACCACGCAGGGCTCCAACATCACAGACACGTGCACGGAAATGCTGACGCAGGGCGTCCTGCTGAAGATCTCTGCTGGAAACATACAGGAGAGGGTCTTCTTCCTGTTCGACAACCTCCTGGTCTACTGCAAGAAGAAAAACAGGTGGAGTTTTTTTTTACCACCACGTCTAACACAAACCGACTACTGTTACAACTGTTCTCTTTAAGACGGGGAGAAGGTGGAGCAGGATGGAGGCGTTAGACACACAGGAGTGTGTATTTTGTTCTTATAGGGACGGGATATAGAATGGTTGGGTCCATCCTCCCGGCGGACTGCAGACTCGTGCACAGCCGTTAACATTACTGTCTCCATAAATAATGTAGAATGCTCCATTTCAATTACGTTTTTCTTTTAAACCCTCTGGCCTAGTGAGGCAGACTTGAGTTACAGCCGCACTTGGACTGCTTCCTTCCATTTACACGAAATATCTACAGCGAATGTAGCAGTCCAAAATGCATCGAATTGCTTGTAGATCTTCTATTTTTTGGGTGAATACCAGAGTAGGCATGCTGCTAGACTTCATGTGGGAAGGATGAGTCTTGCACTCTGGTGGAGGTATTTTAGTCTTCATTTAAGCAGAAAATTGAGCTTTAAAATGAAGAGTGCCTTTTGGCATAGATCAGAGCTGATTTACTAGGCTATAGCATAGTGTTATTTTAGGAGGCGATCGAAACCACTTTCCGAAACACTTGTCTTTACATTACGCTTTACCACCAGCCTGATTGGATTCTGTAATTGACTGAATGACATTTGGAAGGAGTCGGGATAGACGCATGGGTCGAGGAACGCTGAGCTCACGACCCTTTTATCCAAATAACTATGCTCGATCCTATGCTGTCTGTGCCATCATGTATATCTGTCTGCTCTCGCTCACCCACCTCTCCTATGATCCCACTCACCCTGGGCGCCGGATGTGCTTTTGAGACTATTAGCGGTAGTTGTGGAAGTTGCTGACGGTAGTTGCAGAAATTACTGTATTTACAGTCGCAAGTGAAACAACCCTGTTCAGTCCTCACTCGCGACTTGACTTCTTCACTCTTATTTTCAGAAATATCAATTTTCAATGAGAAAAGCAGTTATAGAAGTGTGCAAAGTGCACACGATTCCATCTTTTAAACCTTTACAGCAGCTCTGCGAGCACAAATGGAGAAATAAAATGTTTCCGTGGGGTATATATTTCCGGGAGCACCGCGCCACGATTGGCTGGAAAATGGCAACTTCCGGGGGAAGTTAACAAACCGGACGTCCCGCCTTTTGATAGTCTCTCTGCGACAGAGATGGGAAAAGTACTCATTTTTTGTACTTAAGTAAAAGTAAAATTACTTGTGTAAAAAAGTACTTTTGTAAAAGTAAAAGTAGTCATTCAAAAAAGTAACTCAAGTAAAAGTAAAAAGTACTGACTCTCAAAAGTACTTTTACAGTAAAAGTAAAAAGTATTTTTAACAGACGCTTCCCAGTCATTTGCATTGAAATGTACAGTGTATTCAAATCCCCACCAAACTTTTCTTAAAATGTAACCAACTCTTGAAACAGTTTGATTTTAAAATCAACAGTCATAGAATACACTAGATCAGTGGTTCTCAACCTTTTTTGTCCCAAAGCACATTTTCATAGCCCAAAAACATCAGGACACACCTAGATATACGTTTTGTGTGTGTGCATGTGTGCGCGTGCTGTTTGCAAGTTCGGGGGAACTCCCAGAGACCACCATATGCAGTTGCACCACTTCTTCCACACGGGTGTGATTTTTCCCCCATGCAACACAGCGAGATGCCGCGGCAGTCCTCTCCTGAACTGTATCTCTATGCAGCATTGAGAGAAGCTGCAATTGCTCTCTTGTTTACTATGTTTTTAGTAAGAGTTTTAAATTCCTTTCCTTCTGCAAAATCTGAACCCGCGGGTTGTGGACTATTACTGGTATTTTGCGACAGCATTGACTGGAATCACCTTTTCTTTTATTCAGCTCCGATAGCGACAGGGTAAAGGCACGACATTAGGAGCGATCCCACGTGTATTGAGAAGGAGCGCTCTGATTCTCCTTCCGAGTTGGAAATGCGTTGTTACTTTTGGACGAGCATAAAGACTTATAGCGGTGTTTCCCACAGCTCTGCAAGTATAGGCTACCTAAAGTCCACGGTGATGTGATTGCCCCATTCAAACAAAGACTTAAATTAACATGCCTATGGGCGATCGGGGAACTATACTGAATGCATAGGCATTAGGCAGGAGTCATTAGCGTAGGCTATTGTTGTTGTCGCACCTCTGGACAATGGAATGAATACCTTGCAGTATCTATTGGTTTCGGGAGGTGCTGGACATAAAGTAACGATCGAGCCTGTTTTGAAATGTAACGAATAAAAAGTACAGATAATTGTGCTAAAATGTAACGGATACAAGTAAAAAGTACTTAGTAAAATAAATACTGAGTAAAGTAAAAATACCCCAAAAATGTACTTCGTTACAGTAACGAAGTAAAAATACTTCGTTACTTCCCAACTATGCTCTGCGGTACCCTGGGTCCAGGCTTTCATTTCGCAGCGCGGATGTAAGCCTGGAGATCTAGGCTAGATCCCGCTGCCAGCCGATTGGCTCTGATTTTATCTGCTGGACGGATGGGGATCGCAGTGCGTCCTCCCTCTGTGTACACACAGAACAGTAAAAGGAGATGGAGAGCTGGCAGGCCATAATGAATCCATTTGGTGCCTCGAAATAAAACAAAAAGTATCGCCGTGGCATTTTAATCAATATTCATGCATTCTGTTTGAACGTGTGAGTTTGTTTTTATGACATGTCGTAGTATCCCGCCACTTCAACCCTGGCTGAATTCTAATCGCCGAGGGGAATTGTTTGAATAACTTTGTGGGATACGTTGTTGTTGTAGTTGTTAAAAGTTGTGGGTCCTTCTGTGTGTCCCTGTGAATGCAGGCGCTTAAAAAACAGCAAGGCAGCCACCGAGGGTCCGCGGTACCTGTTCAGAGGCAGGATCAACACAGAGGTGATGGAGGTGGAGAACATGGACGACGGCACAGGTGGGTGAAACATTTTTTTGCTTTTTCCTTCCGAAATAATGTATCCAAGATTTGCACCACATTTTCACAATTTTTCAAAAATAGCAGAACTACAAGCTCATATCGCGCCACTCGGTGGCGCGATATGAGCTTGTAGATCTGCTATTTTTCAACAGCTAAAACACCAAAACGTGTTCAGTACACAAAGGGTTAAATCAGTGTTTTTCAGGTTCCAGGTGGTCCCCAGCGAAATGGAAATTTGGTTAACCAGATGCAACTCTTTCGGAGCGTAAACACTCTCAAGAGTTAGAATATTCATCCTGTGTATCAGCCCAACTCTACACAACTAGAGAATGTAGAAGGTTAATGGTCACTTTGATCTGTATGTTTGACTGTTTTGTTTCCCAAATCCAGCCTGGAATTGTGGACAAAAGCAAAATAAATATTTAGTTTGGGGGTCTGTGGGGATGTCATCAAATGGTGGTCCGTGGCTCAAATGCTGAATAAATAGTGGGCCCTGGTGTCAAAAATGTTGAAAACCACTGATCTACACAGAAAATGTTAAACTCTCTAGGACCCTGCTATGAAAATGGTTGAAAACCCCTGGTTTAAATGGTAGAACCATTTTCTTTGTTGGATTATTATTATTATTATTTTTTTTACCAAATTACATACAACTATGTTGAGCTTACTCTCTACTTTCCTCTCTGTCAAATGGACTTTCTGGATGGTTGTTAACACATGCATACTTTATACCTTTTATAACAACCTACGGTAGAAACGCGACCCGCCGACTGTACAAAGCTATTTTCCCCCTCAGATACTTAACAGTGTTGGAGTTGCTCGGGACACCGCTGGCTGGCACTTTGGTGGACTGTGTGTGTGTCTTGGCCTGGCATAGCCAATGATTATGCTTTATATTTGTAGAAGCCATCATTTCCTAACCCCGGTCGGTCGGTCGGCCGGCCGGGGCCCCCGTGAGATGGGAAGTAATATCGGGTGTTTTCTCGCTGAGAGATGGATGGGGTTTGGGTTCAGAGTAGAGCGGATAAACACGGCAGGCGGCGGTGGAGTTGAGTCGTGGGTGTTCCGCTTCAACGGACGAGAAACAGCAGGCGCGGCTGTTGAGTTGAGTCGTGAGGTACCTGCTTCTGAACGGTGAGTGTAGTAGCTCAGACTCAAAACTACAGCTTAATGAAAGCGCTAAGGTCGCTAGGTTTTTTTTTCTATTTATTTCCCCCCCTCTCCCCTCCTTTCCTTGGCACCCCGTCAGCGTCTTGTGGTTTTGAAACGGCGCTCGGCGAAGGGCAGGCGCACGTCGTCCGATCACGCCAGGCGATATACCGCAGGAAAGGAAAGGGCACGACGCCGTGCTTTATAATTTGAACTGATTGCAATTGATGATTTTAATGGTGGAGTTTATTTGCTTTTTTTGGTGACCTCGGAAACCGAAGGGGTCGAGTGCACACGACCGGGGAAGCCGTGGAAATAATAATGAGCACACCTATTCATGCTCATATACACGCACACACACACGTGCACACACGCACACACGCACGCACGCATGCACGCACACGCACACGCACACGCACACACACAGAGCAAGGGCCACGTGCGTGCCCCTACCTACCTCACCTTCTGGTCGTTCGTTTTCGTCTGTTTTGACGTCGGTGACATTTCTGTATTTTTAGATGTAGACTCAACAGCACCTTTACGGTGCTTTTGGGTGCCGTTCAGAGTGGTAAATAACGCTGATGGATGCTCCTCTCTCTCGGTCGGTGTCCAGTCATTTATCTGCTTACAGGAGAGGAGCGATAATCGATGTGGCACTCGAATGGAGGAGAGGCTCCAGTCCCAGAGGCAGAATTACAGCTTTGTTTGGCTCCCCAATCACTGGTAGAGAGAGAGAGAGAGAGAGAGAGAGTCTATCTATAGGGCATGAATGTGCACTTATATGGAGCGCATCACTCAGAGTAATGTGTGCTATGTGTCATTATTAAGCGCTGTGTGGGCGCACCAGAACCACTGCTGCACACAGCACTGTATGTAGGAGACAAATCTGCACGCAGTACAAAGTCCTGGGTTTTACCTCCCCGAATTCAATGAACAACACTTAACACTTCACTATATAGAAACAGCCTTTCATAGAGTTGTCTGTTCTGCGTGTCTGATCCATTGTGTGTGTGTGGTGTGTGCCTCCCTCCGTCTCCATTTAGTGGTGCTGTCACAGTAATGAGTGGGTCCCGTCTTCTCTGAAAACCAAGTCACAGGGGTCCCGTTAAATGTATGTTTCATGTGGCAACGCTAATTGTCCGCTCAGCCCCCGAGTCTGTTTACGATGTCCTCATGGCTCGAAAAAATGACACCCAAACTGGGACGAGTCAAAACTGTAGATCTGTTGGGTCCACCTCCCCGTGACAGGGAGAGATCTTTTAGGACAGCCAACGGAGCGCCCCCCTCTTCTCAACAGATTGTTGTTTGTGCTCTCTCCTGCGTGTCCTCTTTTGCAGCTGACTACCACAGCAGTGGAAACATCGTGAACAACGGCTGGAAGATCCACAACACGGCCAAGAACAAGTGGTTCGTCTGCATGGCCAAGACCCCGGAGGAGAAACAGGAATGGCTGGAGGCCATCTTGAAAGAGAGGGAGAGGAGGAAAAGTGAGTTCATTCAGGTTCATTCAAGGTTTTCCGCTTGTTTTTGTTGTGATGTTATGACAGATAAGAAACTTCCCAGTGTTTCAAACGTTTAGCATTTGCATAATCCTGTACACAAAAACTGTCAGAAAAGTGCTTGCTCGTCGCATAATTAAATAAAACTCCTTAGACAGATACTTATGAAAATATAATTATGTTTTTCTCATAATAACATTATGCTCTAATGCTCATAGTGAGTTTAAAACCATCATATAGATATAGCACATCATCTTGCACACACAGTTGTGAGATGACGAGGTGAATATATCTCAAGGAAGGAAAAAACTGTTTTCTGCCCTTGGTATAGCCGTGCAAAATAACCCCCATGATTGATTAACCCCACTTAAACCTATTAGAACCTATTGTGATGTGAACTGGCACTGCTCATTAGCCTGTGAGAAGGGGGATATATTAACCTTCTTCACTTTGTAATTGATGTCACTTCCATACAAGGAGCTGAGCTTAATGATTAAGACGTGGAGTGCTGCAGGGAGCTCTTCTGATTTCTGTCTCTGTCTGGCTCACTCTGGTTCACTCTGTCTCTCCCTGTTTCTCTGTCTTCTCTCTCTCTCTCTCTAGCTCTGCGGCTGGGCATGGAGCAGGATACGTGGGTCATGGTGTCGGAGAAGGGGGAGAAACTCTACCAGCTCATGACCAAGAAGGGACACCTCATCAAGGACAGGAAACGCAAGCTCACCACCTTTCCCAAGTGCTTCCTGGGAAGGTAGGCCACATGCTGCCCTCAGCCTTGGCAACTCACGCCTCCTTGTTCTAGTGTGAGAGCGTTCAGGCACCAGCCAGCCACTCTCTTCACGATGAGTCACCGTTGCTGTGAATGTCAAGCTACTGTAGACGACTGTGAACCGCCGAACCTCTCTAGTCTTGGAGAGTCTTAACGTTAGCGAGTCGAACAGTAGCCTGGCTAAACCTAGACTAAATTAGCTGTTGGCAAAAAAAGAAAAAAAAAATACTGTCAGCAGATTGGTCTCAGATTGGAATAGCTCAATTGTAATTTCCTACTCCTATTTCCTATTCAAATATGTTTACATACCGTGTCCTGATTGGCCAACTCCCAATTTTCGGGAGTATGAAATGGTTGTACAATTTGGCCAAAGGCTTATTTGGTCTGACTTTAGCCAGGTTAGTCGAACAGAGGTCGACATTTGATGTTGTGGGTAAATTTATAAATACAATGTATATACTGTATCAGACGTATTGGTATAGGTGGAATGGACTGGTGTACTGGCTCCTTGTGATTAGTGCTTGTGTTCTTAAGAGGATTGTGACAAACGTTTTTTGTAATTTCTCCTTCTTTATTATTATTATTATTTTTCTGAGCCCAGTTGCACCCCAAAAAACGAACTTTTAACATTCAGTAGATTGTCTGTCGTCTTTGTCAAACAAGTGCTCTGATTTTCCTGCTGAATGTGATGTCACATTCTGCAAATTCCATATTATCTCAATGCGATTTGGCCTGCAGGTGTCACTGTTTTGCCCATTTACATTGCAACTCAAAAGCCTTCCAAACGCCCACAGAAAACTCCAGACCAAAGTTCAGGTTGTCTGGACGTAATTGAGGTCATGAAACCTAAGTGAAAATGTCAGAAAACCTTTAATGGCTGAGGTGAACTGAAATATGAGATGCATTCCTTTTTGTGTAAGGGGTCAGGGGTCGGGTTTCAGACCTACATTCTAAGTATTCACTATTGGGTCATATGTGGCACATATTAAATTCCAGCAGAACAAAATGGCAGCATATACTGTACAATAAATAACCTAATACCTTAACACAGAGCTGTGTACCCTGAACGCCCGATTCGGTGCTAAACTCTGGCCGCATTCCTGCGTCCGTTCTTTCATTCCTAAACAAGCGAGGCATTCTAAAGCCAGCCGAGGGGAAGGACACAACATTAAAGATCCACTGACTGTTGTGTATCTGCAGGCAAGTCGCGGGGAAATCAACTCCATGCGGATATATCGCCGTTAATCTTATTTAAGGATTATCCGGCGGTGTCTTGGGAGGGAGCGGCTCATTGAAGGCCCGTCATAAATCACGGCGGAGAAGTCCTTCTGTTGCCTCACTGACCGCGTTACTCTTCCTCCCTCACCGTGTTAGATTAGAATAAGCCCTCCGCCGAGGAATCCACCGTAGAGAGGTCATTACGCTGGCTGGAGGGCAGCTTTATGTGTGTGTGTGTGTGTGCGCGTGTGTGTGTGTGTGTGTGTGTGTGTGTGTGTGTGTGTGTGTGTGTGTGTGTGTGTGTGTGTGTGTGTGTTCGTTCACGCGTGTGAATGCCTTCATATATCTGTCAGCCACACCGGCACATACTGTGTAATGCCCTTACAGCTGCATGTGTGTGTGTGTGTGTGTGATGCGGTAGACCTTGTGACATGCACATGTGAACATGTATCTGTACTCGAGCTTAGTTTTTTTTTCTTTCTTATCTCCCAATTTACAGTAGTTCATGGTGATTTCCTACCATTTGTACTCGGGCATTTTTTCTGTGCAGTCTTACAAAGTTGTTCTAGGGAGTGTCTGTTCTGTTACACGTTACATCACCCGGATGCTTCTTTTGACCCCAGCAGTGAGGACTTTCACTAGCCTGGCCTGGACCAGACTAATATCGCTGCGTAGATATTTTGTCTGGAACTTCTGTGTTGAGGTTTTATTTCCAAGGGGCAGTTTCAAATGAAAGTTACATATGTAACTATGGTTCTATGAATCCCAAATGACCGTCAGTCAGGAGGGCTTGGCAGTCAGGAGGTCCAGACCCAATCTGCCCAGGGAGTTTTTTTTCCTGTGGCAAATTTGGGCAGCTTTCCAGGATAGACTTTGACAGGAGAAATGTAATGTAATGCATGTGGAAAACCAGTGTCGTCCTCCCTGCACCAACCTGCAACCTGAATGAGCCCTTCTCAAAACCCTACCCTGTCCAATGCCAATCCAGATACTTTAGCAACTGTTGCCATGCAGGTCAAGGTGTCCTGGTCATGCTCTGCCCTTCTGATGTGCCTATTGGACAAGGCCGGATTTGGGGGGGCCCCGTTGAGAACCTCCCCTGAGTCTCCGGTGGTGTCGTGGTGGGCAGACGTCCAGTTGCCCCTTGCTTGGGATGTCTGTGTCCTTATTTGTTTGCCCATAAAATAGAGTCACCATCCGCCTTCCCTTTCTGCTGTGATTTTACAATGCTTTTTGTGTTTGGCAAAAAAAAAAAAAAAAAAAAAATCTGCAGACTTTATCCTATTTTTTTACTGACAGTTTTTTCCCAGGATGCGGGCGGATGCTTTTTATCACATAAAAGTTGTTTTTGATGTCTAGCCATGCATATTAATAATACGAGGCTCGTATCGGCCTATCGAGCGTCTTCAGTTAAGCCATTCTGATCGGTAGCGCGCCACCGAGTGGCGCGCTATGAGCTTGTAGATCTGATATTTTTGAAATCTATTTTCCAGGGACAATAATTTGAGGTGCTAAAGTTTAGTTCCTGGAACTAAACGGGGACATCTTGTTTTAGTTTGAGGGACAAATTTATTGAGGGGCAACATTTTAGTTCAGGGACAAGATCTTAGTTCCAGATACAACATTTTAGTTCCAGGGACAACATTTTAGTTCCAGGGGCGACATTTTAGTGCTCCATTCGGGAGCTCCATTTGCAGAATGGTTAAGCTCTTAACAAAAGTGAAAGTCATTAAAAAGTTAGACTGATGTTGGTTTATCTTCTGCATGTATAATCCTGTAATGGGAGCCAGTCTATCTGCAGATGTGTGGTGGTGGTGGTGGTGGGAGGGCAGGGGGGCTGCTGGCTTCAATCTTTCTGACTCCTCTCGGTTCCTCTTGGTGCTTTACCACCTGACCCCCCACCTTATCTCCACTCCCAGATAGTAAACGTTTCACTGAGCCCCTCCCTCCCAAAGCACTTTAACCTACATTTTGACGGTGCATATACTGTGGCACTCCACCTTTTAGTAGCTGGAGCCTATAATGTCTCCTAAGCTCACGTCCTTACTCACTTAAAGTAATCCCTATACCCTTAGTCGACTGAGGTCTCTATAGAGTATACTGTACATTGCTGTATTCGGTTGGCTCCCCTTCCCCCTCTACTCCAGTAGTTTTCAAGAATTTTGATAACAGGGCCCACTATTTATTCAGCATTTGAGTCACGAACCACCTTTTGATGACATTTTCACCCCACATACCTTAAAACTAAAGATTTCCTTTTAGTTTTGTCCAGAATTCCAGGCTCGATTTCACGAAATGGAACAAATTGGCTGTTCTTCTACCATACATTCTCGAATTGCTCAGACTTCTTCCTTAAGTGGTGCTAATTCAGATGATGAATATTTTAACTCTTGAGGGTGTAAACATGAAACGGATCCATTTGGTTTCATTTTTACATTAGAACCCTCTCAAGGACCTCTGGTGGTCCTTGAAAAGTAGTGCCTACAAAAGCTGGAACTTGAGCTTGTAGATCTGCTGTTTTTTTTTGTTTTTTTTTGTCAAAATCTGCATGGGCTCAGGGGTTTATGTGGGATTAAGTTTCTTTCGGCTACTTTGCTGACATTCAAAGTCTTGTTGCACATTTTCTCTCGCTTTTGTCTGCACCCAATTATACCATGATCTTTGAACACTGTGGACCTGTGTGACTGCCTGGTTGCGAAAGTGAGAATCTAACACCATCTGATCTGTAGCGTGGCTCATGGATCAGTTATAAAATCAACAGCCATATGGTTATAGCTGTGAGCGATTCCTTTGGCTGCTCTGGGGTTGTAGTTCATAATGACAGCTAACTGTTTCATAGTCCCGAAGGCGTGCAAAGCGCACCCATTTCGAAACTTTCAGATAGTATACGAGTAGGAATAAAATGAGCCACATTGGGACGGACCTATGTTATTTCGACTGGACTCTCGGCTCTCTCTATGATTGTAGCGTAGCCTTCTCCTGGATTTTCTTGGAAACGCCCAAGTTTAATTTCAGAATGACCCACGGTTTCCATTTGTTTAAAATATTTTCAGGGAGATGTTTTGACTGGTAATAATCTGGACTCGAGGTACTGCAGCAGCTTAAACGGCCATTTCAACATCATAGTTATTTTTAAAAGCACGGTAGAGGGAGGAAGAGAAAAAATAAAAGGCAACCAGAAAGCCCAATTGGACATAGTTGTGGCCGAGTTACATGGTATGGGGGTTTGGAATGGGGAGTAACTTTCTCCTTTGGTCCATTTGCAGACAATACCAGATCCCTTGCGGTCTGGAGCAGGAATTGATCTGTCAGCTGAAAAGATTAAAGGCATCAAACGTGGGTCGTAAGTGGGAGCCTTGTCGACTTAGAGCCGGGGAGGCCATATGGTGTGAGCATGGACCTCAAGGTATGGCTTTTAGAGGTCCTATGAAAGCCTACCCCTCAGTAATACCCCTCATGGTCCCACAGCAAGGAGTACTTGGAAATGGGAGGGGGGGAGGTGCTGTAACTGTAGAGTTCCAGGCTTTAGGCTCGGTTTCTGTACCTTTTCCCAATGATGAAAACTAAATAAAAACTTAATTTAATCTTTTGCCATGACTAGAGCATTGGCCGTTGGGCACTGGTGGCTCAGTTGGATACTAGGGCCCACTATTTATTCTGCATTTTAGCCATGGACCATCATTTGATGTTGCCTGTAGTTTCTCAGACCAAAAACTAAGGATTTTCAAGTTTGTGTCCACAATTTAGCAGAGATAACTGGCAAAGCAGTGGTCAAAATATCAATTCTTCTACATGTTCTAATGGTGTAGCTTCTTTAAAATTAAAGAGCCCAATTCAGATGTTTAAATATAATTTAAACATCTGAACTCTTGAGAGACGAGTTACAGATCTATAAGGGTCCATTTGGTTGCTGACTGTCCATCATTTAGCTGAGGACCTCTTTTTTTAGTCAACTAAAACTAACACATTTCAGAATACTAACTTCTAAAGTAAATTAAATTGTATTCTAAAGACTATGGAAAAAATAAACCGAATTTGACACCGACAGCCCCCAAGCTTTATGCTCAGTTTCTGTGCATCCCTTTGAGCACACAGTACAACCCTTGTCTTGACTTTGGGACTTTTTTTTCTTGGAGAAGATAATGCATACTGTAGGCGTGATTGGTGATTTGGACCCAGCGCGGTCGGTATGTTCCCTGATGAATGCCATATTGCCTATGGCTTTCGAGTCGGCCCACTCCCTCCATTGTGAAATGTTTCTCCCTTTATTCTCGCTTCTCCTCCTCCTCCTCTTTCGCTTTTTTTCTCTCTGTTGATGCTTTGAGGCCCAGAGTAGAGCTATTTCTGAGTCTCGAACTCCTCCCCTTTAAGCGGTTGGGGTCTTATTTGTGGTCTGCTCCCTGGGACAGTTTAATTTATCAGAGAGAACGCTTCTGGCAGCCCCCAGCTCCCATTCAGCTGTTATCATCCCATTGTGAAAGAGTGGGAAAAAGATGTTCAAGGGGTTGTACCTTCTTTCCTACTTCTTGACGGATTGCGCCGTGAATGGTGCAGGGGATTGATAGAATGACATGACTGTGGCCCTGGCGGGTTCTGTGTTGACTCTGGAATTTGGGGTAACGGGAGGCAAAGAATGAAAGGCGTGAGAAAAAAGCGAGCAACATAGATTGTTTTTCTAGAAAAAAAAAAAAACGTTGTTCGACCTTCAAACAGCCAGCTGATGAGGTTTGGCTCTACGACGGTGACACCAGGCCCCTCTATCACAGGCTGGAAGGAAGGGGATACCACAGAATTCCACTGGGACTGGTAGCCATGTTTGTTTGGCTTCTGTGGGGAGACAGAACATATAGGATTGTAATCGGATAGGCCAGGGGTTTTCAGCAGCTGGTCCGAGGACCACCAGTGGTCCTTGAGAGGGTTCCAGGTGGTCCCCAGGCTGAATGATAAAGAGTTGGTTAACCGGATGTAACTCTTTGAGAGCGTAAACATGAAACCAAATGGACCCTTGTGGGTCCATTTGGTTTCATGTTTACGCTCTCAAGAGTTAAAATATTCATCATTTGAAGTCTACACCCAAGTATAATGGTCATTTTGATCTGTATGTTTGACTGTTTTGTTTCCCAAATCCTGCCTGGAATTGTGGACAAAAGCAAAATAAATCTTTAGTTTTGGGGTTTATGGGGCTAAAATGTCATGAAAAGGTAGTCTGTGGCTCTGGCTTTACAATTCTGAATAAATAATCAAAAAGGTTGAAAACCACTGAGATAGGCTACTGATGTTCCCCTTAGTTCTTCTCTCTCTCTGAGGATTGCTGAATTACAGAGAAAGTTATCCTATCTAGTCCATGTTGTCTTGTTTGAGTGTTTGCTGTGTTTTCCTTCATTGCAGTTGTAAGTGATGCACGCCCAAACAAAAACAAAATAATCCTTGTTGCGTTTCCTTTCTCCCTCCTAAGTCGAGGAGCTTCTGCTTGTCATTCGGCACCAGATCTCCAAGATAACCAGGCCAAACAGTTGGCCCTGCACGGTTGTTTTAACAAACAGACAGACGGTGGCCTCCTCAATAGCAAATAAATCATCGTTTCTCTTTGCCAAGACAGTGTTTGTTGCCATAGTCACATGAGTTTTAGTATAAATGCCATTCGTTAAGCCCCTGAAGGCTCGGTCTGTTCTCCCACCAGCCCTCTAAAGATGTTCTTATTTCTCTCCACTGTTTCCACAGTGACACAGGTAACTTGATTTATCTGATTGATATTTCATGGGACTACGCTTAGATTGTATCCTTGAACCTTGAAACATGTGAAGGCTTCCTTTCATGGAGACTGAAAACCTGTTGATCGTGTTCTTTTTTGCAGATTGAAATATAGCAGACAACAGCTCATACATCTGCTACTTTTTAAATGTTTTGAAGAAAACTTGAAAGTGGTATTTTTGTGGAATTGGCCTTAGGGCTTAAAGGGTCTTTTTTAACCTGTGAATGTATCTGTTGGTCTGCTTTTTGTCTTCCACAGTGAGTTTGTGTCTTGGCTGATGGAGATCGGTGAGACGGTCAACCCAGAGGAAGGAGTTCACCTGGGACAGGCGTTACTGGACAATGGAATCATCCACCATGGTACGTACAGTACGTCTCTCTCCTCCAGAGATGCACCACATGTCACTTTACATCTGCAATTGGCTCATTTAGCAGACCTGTCATTTAGCAGACGTGTCTTAATCCTGAGCGATTTTAAAGTAAGCAAGAACAACAGAAGGTGATCCATCAAATCACAAGTAAACTAAGAAGCTCACATCCGTTCTGACGGCACAGTAACGGCGAAACGCTGCTGATGTTTACCTAATGCTAATCCAAACACGCCTCGAGATTGTTTATGGATCTGTGTCACACCACGCGAAACGGATCTGAATAATCAATGCGGGTCGAAAAGATGCCTCTTTTGGAGCTAAATTAACATTATTCATTATTATGAATTATTTGTCACCGCTTTGAATATCCATGCACATGTCAGGTCCACGATAATTCTAATATTTCACCAACACATGTCTGTCTGGGTGAATGGTTGGTTGGGGGTGGACAGCAGATGCTGCAGGCTGGTGTCAGAGGAGACTCATTCACTCTTCATCTCTTATTCCATTCTAATTTACTCTGAGAGATGCCATCTTTAAGTTTTCTACAATCCGGATTTACTGCAGATGTTTTCCTTTCCTTTGATGCTCTATAACAGTGGTTTTCAACCTTTTTGATACCAGGGCCCACTATTTATTCAGCATTTTTGTCTCGGACCACCATTTGAGGACATTTTAGTCCCCACAGACTCCAAAACTAAAATTTATTTGGCTTCTGTCCACAAAAAGGGCATGATTTGGGAAACAAAACAATCAAACATACAGATCAAAATGACCATTAATCTTCTACATTCTCTAGTTGTATACAACTAGAGAATTCAAATGATGAATATTTTAACTCTTGAGAGTGTAAAAATGAAACCAAATGGACCCGCAAGGGTCCATTTGGTTTAATTTTTACGCTCTCAAAGAGTTACACCTGGTTAACCAACTTTCCATTATTCAGCCTGGGGACCACCTGGAACTTTTTCAAGGACCACTGGTGGTCCCCGGACGACTGGTTGAAAACCTCTGCTCTATAATATGAGCAATTACTCCCTGTACAGTAGGCTACGGGTGACATCGCATTACACACACACACACACAGTAGACGACATGTGAGCGGTTTACATTTTACAGTTACAACCCTGGATATTCTAACAGCGTGTCTCGAACATCATCCCTCATTCAACGAGCGAAAGAGTTTTTACAACAGTGACCTCACCGCGTTTTACCCGATCTCAGCAGATGTCCCGACTTAAAAACTCCCAGCGACACGTTGTTTTGGCAAGGGATTATAAATATTAATCTCTTCTCGCCCCAGTGTTTGTGTAATATCGGCTGAATGGGCTGCGTTCGCGGCCTCCTCGGGATGAGAGTTGTGCAAGGCGTTGTTAGGTGGCGTGCCGGTTTGACGCACTGCGCTCGCACTTAATGGTGCGTGTACACCGCTCTGTATGTATTTCTTCCTCGCAATGACTTAGGGGCCGGTGGCCAGGCCTGGATCTTAAATTACTCTGGTGGTGCTTTATTGCTTCCTAACAGAGAGAAATGAGACGGGGCTTTGAGGCTCTCTCTCTCCCTGACAGAGAGGAATGGCTCCGAGGGCCAAGCGAAGCTTTGCTTTTCATAAGGACTTTAATGGAACCTTCATGGTTGTTGCTACTACAGCCAAAGAGATGCAGAGAGAGCCTCCGACTGCATTCTATTACGGGTGGGAACTTTAACAAAGCCACCCTAAAGCAAGCAGAAAATGGGGTGTGGGCTGCATGGGTGGGCATTCGTTATATTTGACCAATGTGTGTGTGTTTTTGAGAGTCTTGTATACAGAGAGATTGGTTTCAGAGAGAGTTTTGTCGATATTCACTCGCTGCTTGCTTCTATATAGGTCATCCATTCCAAGCATTTATTTTGCACTAAAAACACTCCTTACGCCACTTAAACCAAAATGTGGCCAAATGTGATGACCTGATCACTTTGTGATCAGGTCATCTATGGCTGTTTTTAGCCCAAGGTCTGTGTTTTTGCGTGCAAAGTGAAAAACGAATGATTCATCATGGTGAATAACCCCTACTTTGACACATGCTACTTAAGCCCAAACAACACAGTTGTCAGCACAGGGTCTGTATGAGATATAGCCTAGTTAAGTCATTAGATCATTAGAAAAAAACAGCCATAATGAGGCACAATGACGTTAGAGATTATATTAGATACTATTAATAGAATGAAATTACCTACGTCTTAGAAACGGTGTTCAAAGGAATTGAATATACTGTTCATCAGAGGGCATTTATAGTAGAATCTATGCATGTGTCGTGCAGCTCGCTTGCACTAAATTCTTGGTGAATTGTGTCTGCAGTCACAGACAAGCACCAGTTCAAGCCTGAGCCTGTGCTGTATCGCTTTCGCTACGACGACGGAACCTACCACCCCAGGAGTGACATGCAGGACGTCATCTCCAAGGTAACTGCAGCTGCGCCACGTTCATTCTCATATTCACAGTAGTGTACAACTGTACACTACTGTAGGCTACTGAAATGGCAATAGGCGAGTAATGTACCATATATTATTTCAACATTAGGTTAAAGGAGAATTCCACACCAAAACACATCAGGCATCCGTCTACCTTGATTCTTGTGACATGATACATACATATAATGTCCTTGATTTTTGTCATAGACGCCCCCTTTTCTACATTTCACCCTGAGGTTCCCCTACCTTCGATGCAGGTTGCATTGCCGCAGGTTGTCTTTATTTTGGGTATTTTAGTAGCTCCAAACTTTTCACATCACATCAAACCACACACTACAAGATAATTGGGCCAGTAGCCTACATGATTTTAAAAAACTCAGGTGGCATCCGTGCAACAGGAGTACATGTACAAGTTGCGCCTGAGTGACGTAAAACACATGCATGAGTATCAGTATACTATTAAAAAAAAATGATGCGTGGGGGAAGAAAGTGTGGAGCAACTTAAATGCCTGCATTAGAATAAAGACAACCTGCACCAATGTAAACTGTTGAAAGGAACGGGGACCTCAAGGGTGAAATGTATGAAAAAGGGGCATCTGTGACAAAAAAATCAAATGCAACACAGCATAATGTCACAGTGATCAAGGTAGATGGAAGCCAAATATGGAATCTTCCTTTAATTGCATGTGTTTTGCTGCTGTAATTTCTAAACTCTCTCTCTGTCTCTTCTCTCTCTCTCTCTCTCTCTCTCTCTCTCTCTCTCTCTCTCTCTCTCTCTCTCTCTCTCTCTCTCTCTCTCTCTCTCTCTGTCTCAGGGTGTCAGATTGTTCTGTCGTCTCCACAGCCTCTTCACTCCTGTCGTCAGGTACTTGTCCATTATCTTCCTCCACAGCTAATGTCGGATATTGGCAGGCTTAAAAATGACACTAAATGTAGCTCCAGCCAGTACACCCAAAGTCAAAGAATTCACACCAGAGACGCACCACACAGACTGAGGATGGAATTGCATGGTATTGCATGCCACAGTGAACTATACGTGTATTGTTTTCTAAGAGGGGTGCTAACATGGGAGGCACTGGGCATAGAGTAGTGTGTGGGCAATAACAGGCCTGTGGGGCGATAGCACTTGGCATGACTCGACTGCACCATTCCCTTTGTAGAGGACATGATGCAAAGTCAAAGGATTATTGGGGCCACCCACCCACACACATACATACAGAACGACCAGCCGCACCAGAGGGCCATCTGGACGTGGAAAGTGATAACATTGCGAGCATTTTTTGAGCATTCACTGCTTACGCATTCCAGTCAAACTTTTTTGACACCATCGCGAAGGCTGAACCCAAACAAAACAAATCGGAATAAGCGTTTGTGTGTCTGCGTTCACTTCAAAGTGGGGATGATGTCTGTCTATTCTCCCCCTTGATCTGTGCCTCTTTCTGAGCAACTATAGGGCTTTAACCGCATGCTCTGCGCTCCCCCCATCCACAACACCGTGTGTGTCCAATGCCGATACGCCTGGGTCATGCTGCTCCAGCCATTCATCACAGATACAAAGACAAGACCCATGCCTCTCCGCCGAGGCATGGCGCAGAGCCGCATTCAGGGCATTCAGCCGGAGAGGATGGAGGGGGACATGCGCAGTGCGCCGCGTGTGACCAATTACACATGTCACGGCGTATTGATCCTGCGGTCTGCGATGCCTGCATGGCCCAAAGCAGTGCGACAGACAGCAGACATCGATCTGAATTCTACCAGCCTGTGTAACACTATGCAAAACACAAGGCCCCCGTGGATGGAGATGGATGGCTTTGAGGCAGTTCGCTCATTAAAGCTGAATGGAGTTATCCGCTTCATTTAAAAAAAAAAAAAAAGTGCAATATGATTTGTACCAAAGCTACGGTACACGTAGAGCGATACTATCATACCCCTTGATTGTTCGGAGTCTCCATGTGTCTTGCGGTCGGCAATTACTGCTCAATCTGATGCGTGCCAGAAACATCCAACATGGCCTTGCAATAGGCCCTTACAGCCCAAATGCAAAGCAGGTGTGTGTTTTGGGGCCCCCAATCTTGGCACTTGTTCCCCTTCCACGTTTAATGAAACATCCCATTGTTTGACAGCGTTGCAAAAACACAGGGCAGAAGCGGAGGAGCGCGTGCACTTTATAGGTGTAATTTGTCGGCAACGGCTTTTGGTTTTTCGCTGTTGTTCTTGCGAATTCCATTCTAACAGTGTTTGAGGTACGGTCTGTTAATGTGTTGTACCGCAAAAGGTTCTGGCTCCGCGCGCCGCTGTTTATGTTGGATTTCAAACGGCCCCTAAGCGCAGCTTTTTGAATTAACCCTCTGCGAAACTCTTCCCTTCCTAGCCGGAGGACGGACCACATTGATGCGCCACGGATTCCAGGACAGTTCTTCTGTCTGTTGAGACAGCTATATGCATGTGTATAATCTGCGTATGCACGTGCACTCACGCACGACGGTTCTCGCCGTTTTGTCAGCATTCATTCCATTGCTCAGGGGCGTTTTTGCCATTAGGCAGACTAGGCACTTGCTTGAGGTGCCATGAGGGGAGGGGGGGCACCCCAATCCCAGACCAAATAGTTCATTATTTTATCCTTTGGGGGGTGCCATTTTACTGTGCCCATCAAAAGGGGGGGGGGGGGGGGGGGGGGGCTCCAGGGAAAATCTTGCTTGGGGCTCCAGATTGCTTAGAAACGCGACTGCCATTGCTGTCTATTCTATGCCAGGGCCAAACCCTGCCACAGATGCAGAAAGTCTGTGTGTGTGTGTCTCCCTGCTGTGTATGTGTGCGTGTGTGGTGTAGTGTGTGTGCCAGAGTGTCCGCGCAGCGCAGTGCATTCTCAGTGAATGTCCTGAACAATACGTCCCGGGGCCTGGGAATGCCAGGGTTTAATTGGACCAACCAGCCCTTGCCTAATTAGGTGGAATTTCCTGGCACAGTGAGAGAATTGGGGGATGGAGGAGGGCAAAGTGTGTGTGTGTGGGTGTGGGTAGACAGCCCATTTCCCCCAAGAAGAAAGCTGTGAATCCAGGCCCCTCAAGGGTATCTGATTTCCCTCCTATGAAATATTGAACCCTCTTTTCAGGGCTAGTAGCCCTTTAGACAACAGGTATGCATTCATGCATCGGATATGAGAAGGCGCTCAAAGGGGAATTCCACCCATTTTCAACACTTTACTATGTCATTAATATGCCTTAGAGATGTTGTATGGACATGATAAAATAGTTCACCCCCGATCCTGTGTTTCCTAGAAATGGAGGTCTGAAAACAATCATTAACAAGGTGAAACACAAATTGACATCATCAAATGACTTTTCATTTAGGACCTTTTTTTCTCAGAGTGTACAAATGAAACAAAATTTCCCATTTGTACACTCTCAGGAAAAACATGAAAATGGGTGGAATTCCCCTTGAACATATTAATATGGAAAAGATGCAAACTGAGAGAACCAACTGACAGATGGTTCACGCTGGAATTAATGTTAACCAAGAACGGAAGAAGAATATTATAACAACTCTGGGGAAAAAAAATACTGCTTTTTGTTGCATAATTCTGCAGCTCAACATTGCAGGATTATGCATAGTCAATTTAATTACTGAACCACATTTTAATTTTAAAACCAGAGTAGTTCAAAGTGACGCGTACAGACTGTGCAAGTCTGTTACGCAGCATAAAATAACTGAGAACATTATAACAAGGATAAGAAAGAGAACAAAGATAAGAGAATTGAATGCATAACACAACAATAACAATGACTCACTCGCTGCATTTTAAAAACAAACTTCTAAACTAAAACGCTACAGGACTTTTTCAGTTTTAAGCAGACAATAAAAGTACAGCCCTGTGGCCATCAATTTTTACCCTTCACCCAAGAAGAAAAAGTACTGCCAACTTCCCAGGCTCCGTTCCATTCGCAGCAGGGCCAGTTTAAGCACCTCCCCTCTTCGACCTCTCCCTCTGCTCCTGGCTCCAACAGTTTGGCGCTGCCCGTATGCCAGGCATATGGCCGCCCGCCGGACCTCATTTTTCAACTCTTGACAACTCCGATGCGCGTCTCTGCGGTCGGTCCCGTCTCACCAGGCATGGCGTGGCACGGTGTCGTGCCTGACCACCAGACAGTGTGTGTGTGTGTGTGTGTGTACCAACACACACACTCCACCCTCTCTTCTTCTTCTTCTTCGCAGACCAAAAAACCCAAGTTCTGTCAGATGCACTTAAACCAACAGAGTGTTCCTTTATGGGGCCTGGCGTGTGTAGTGTTTACGTGTGTTTGTGTTGGATGGATGGAGGGGGGTTGGGGTTGTGTGATTGCCCCTCTCACAGAGCTGCAGACAGCTGAGATTGGTGCTTTTTATTTGGGACCACATGTTGTGTTGAACTTCTCTTGTTGGGTGTGTGTAGTAGTAGTAGTGAGATTAAATGAGTTACTCTATTTTCGGTTAGTTTTTCCGTGAGAGGTTGTCTGCGTGTTAATGTGCATAATGTGCGGGGCGGTCTATGTGTGAACGAGTCGGTGGTGCGAGAGCCAGGCGGAGTCCAACGTGAACGTTGTTGCGCTTTTTGCTATTGCAGTGCGGTGGGTCTGTGTGTGTCGAGTTGGTTTTAGCGAGTTGCGGGAGACCCCGGACTTTCCCTGCAGGCCCTGCCTGCTGTTCTTCGGCCCCATGCGTGTCCCTGGGGAGACCCCGGCGTTCATGGGAAAGTCACAGCTCTATTTCAGACAGCATTCCGGGGGTCTGGCAGGCAGGCGGAGATTCTGGCCGCGCAGTGGTGGTGGTGGTGGTGGTAACACTGAGAGAACAGCAGACAGAGCAACGCCACAGTGACATGGGCCTCCGTGGGGCCAAGCACACTCACACTTTAAGAGCCCTGAGCTTGCCCCCGCGGACTG
The DNA here is from genome assembly GCA_039105355.1 of Benthosema pterotum. Classification (NCBI taxonomy): domain Eukaryota; kingdom Metazoa; phylum Chordata; class Actinopteri; order Myctophiformes; family Myctophidae; genus Benthosema; species Benthosema pterotum. The sequence goes on along the minus strand of CM076982.1, from coordinate 37,110,409 downwards.
CCATGCCCTTTGGCCGTTTCGCGGCGTACAGGAATCTCGCTTTGACGCAACTAACCGCGCAAACTGCCAATGTTTTTAAAAAGTGACCACCAGACAGTAACTGAGTGGATTTTAATGATGAATGAATGATGAATGCTGCTGCTGCTGCCACATGTCACGTGTCTGCCCAGCTGAACTTCAGCTGAACTAAGCCAATAGAATAGAATAGTAGCCTGCTTTATTGTATGTTCACTAGGGGAGGGTTAGAATTTGTAGAAAGTTGCCAGCACACAAGGCATGTCCTTTTAACCCACTCCCCCGCTACATTACATATATATTATAGTTCATGCCACGATTTCCCCATTGTAACCCTTATTTTGAAGAGCCAGATCTCCCCCAAACTGGATCTTACGATGATGCAATCGAAGGGTGTGGGTGGTGGTTGTGGACCCCAAATGGACCCTTGCGGCTTGAGGGTCCTTTTGGTTTCATGTTTACACTCTCAAGAGATAAAATATTCATCACCTGAGTTAGTCCAAGTCCACACAACTAGAGAATGTAGAAGATTAATGTTCTTCATATGATCTGTATGTTTGATGTTTTGTTTCAAAATAAATCTTTAGTTTTGGGGTCTGTGGGGCTATAATGTCCAGGCATCAAAAAGGTTGAAAACTACTGATCTAAATTCATGTTTTTTCTTCATCCAGGGACAAAGATTACCATCTGCGGACATACAAATCAGTGGTGATGGCCAACAAGCTGATCGACTGGCTCATAGCTCAGGTAAGCATATATTATTATTATACCCAGCATGCATCTTTTTTTCTCTCCTTTCCGTGTCATTTCCACATGACCCCGCCTAACCCCCACCGTTTGGCACCCGATCATTATTGGAACCACATTGAACGCCGCCGGTCGCCATGCAGCCGCCCACCGCCCACCTCTCAGGGAAGCTCAGGGAAGATGAAAGAAGACTAGAGAGGAGATCAGGAGGAAGAAAGAGGGAAGCGACTGTTGTCATAACAGGCTGGGTCACTTCAGCTATGCAACAGAGGAAACTGAGAGAGAGACACACACACACACACACACAGACACTCACAGACACTCACAGCGGCCCTTATCCTCTCAGAGGAGTAAAAAGGAAACAGAGAGGGAGAATTGATTAGATGGCTGAGCTTTATTGGCTTTGACAGGCCAGCTTTGAGGTCACCAGATTGATAGTCTTGTCTGGGGAGGAGGAACGAGGACGGCACTGGAATGACGCGGTGCCGTGTTTGACAGCAGAATCACCACGCCAGACGTTACGGCCCTGTGTGTGTGTGTGTGTGTGTGTGTGTGTGTGTGTGTGTGTGTGCGTGTGCGCGTGTGCGTGTGTGTGTGACCTAGGTCGGCAGAGGGGCTGTCTCCCCTTCGGTGGGACTTCAAGGGCCGTCACACTGAGCCGTCTAGACATCTCTCTGATTGTTTTTGTTTGTGAATATGTGTGTGTGTGTGTGTGTGTGTGTGTGTGTGTGTGTGTGTGTGTGTGTGTGTGTGTGTGTGTGTGTGTGTGTGTGTGTGTGTGTGTGTGTGTGTGTGTGTGTATACCACATCTATAGATATACTCTACCGTCAATGGTTTTCAACTTTTTTCATACCAGGGCCCACTATATATTCTGTATTTTAGCCACGGACCACCATGTGATGTTGAGCTTCGTCTCTCGGATCCCAAATCAAGTTTGTGTCCACAATTTAGGAGATAAACTGGTAAAACGTTGGTCAAAATAACAATTCTCCTCCATTTTCTCAGACGTTAAAATATAATTTAACACATAAAATGATTTTATTTCATTTCACAATCTTAAGAGTTACAGATCTATAAGGGTCCATTTGGTATTATTTTACGACCTCAAGAGTTACAGATCTAAAAGGGTCCATTTGGTTACCAACTGTCCATCATTTAGCTGGGGACCACCTGGAATCCTCTCAAAGACCGCTGGTGATCCCCAGACCACAGGTTGAACACCACTGCTCTACATACACGCACACAAGCAGATAGCAGCGTTACTGTAAAGCGTTCCCTCCAAAAGATCAAATATTTGTTTGAGCAGCACGGTTATTACATGCACAGTCAATTCAGAGACACAGCTTGCATAATGCAGCGCGAACGGGGCAAACACATCACTCTCGTTTCAAGTGACTGGATTGCTAGATTCACACGCCGATATTTGCACATCAGGATCACAGCGAAAACGCACAAGCGCGCACACACACAAACCTCTCCCACTAATCAAGCTCTGGTTTGATCATGTCACACACAACTGACTCTCTCTGCAAAGATGCAAAGCTACACAGCATATTCCTAGCTTTTTATCTTTACGTGCCTGAGCAGAGCGAGCGCAAGCAAAGCGATCGGTTTGCGGCCGTCGGTATTCTGATTGGCCGGTTTAGGTGATGATGTGGTGATGGTGATATAATTAAAGGTAGGGGAAGTGATTTCACTTTTGTCAGATATCACCCAAAAAATATTTTTTTCTGTTAAAATGCTCTATTATAAGGTGTGGAAACCACATATGGAGTTTCCCCCTCCCCCACGTTAGCAGAGGAGCTAATAAAAGTTCCCCAGGTCACCACAATTCTCCTCCAATCAGGAGAGAGCAGCAGGTTCACATAGTGTAGCTACTTTTGGGGGCCCCTAGTGCACCAGGCTGGTACTACACCATGAATTTCAAATCACTTCCCCTACCTTTAAGAGACCTTTATCTCCTGAAGGATATTTTGCCAAAAACAATTGTTAAATGTTTTCTAAGAGAGTATTAAGAAGAAGCATTTTTGTTTGTTTGTTTTTGGATCCACGCAAACATAGACCATGGCCTACTTGTGCGCAGTATGCAACTTGGCAATGAGTAGGCAATAGCCGAAGTTGAAACATTTTTGTAGCTTTGTACAGTAGCTGTTTTGGCTTTTACATCAGCTGCTGTACAAACATCAGACAGCATTTTTGCATGACGCTGGGCTCCATTGAAAATGAACGGTAGACTGTAGATCTTCTGCCCTTGCTAATACACCATGTGGGTTGGCTTGGAAGGGCCCGTATTATGCGCATACATACATTACTGTGCTATGGAAAACCCCAGATGCCAGCGTCAAACTGGCGTTGTGGGCAGGTTTCTGTTGTCAAATCACAGCATGAGTGGGAGAGACAGAGATATATAGTGTAAGTTCATGCACTCAATATAGTATATAGGACTAGAATAGAATCGACTTTATTGTGAAACAGAGAGAGCGTACGGCCGTACGCTCACCCCCATAACCTGGACAATGCCGGGCACCAAACCTCAACAAGATGATTGATGCGTCGCATTGTCAACTTTTGTATACGTGACATTTATGACCATTCTTTAAACACACAATGTGCTTTGTTCTCTCTCTCTTTCTCTCCCTCCCTCCCTCCCTCCCTCCCTCCCTCCCCCTCCCTCCCTCCCTCCCCCTCTCTCCGCTGTGTGTTTTCCAATGCAGGGAGACTGCAGGACGCGGGAGGAAGCTCTGATCTTGGGGGTGGAGCTGTGCGACAATGGCTTCATGCACCACGGTACGACTGCTTCGTTTCCACAACACATTGAAACATGCTGCAAACTTGCAGCATGGTGTAACGTTATGTGTGTTGTTGTTTGTCTCGTCCATCCCACTCAATCGATCTCAGTTCAGTTATTAGTCGGCGACTGCTTTGCACATGCATAGCATAGGTGATTGCAGACCAGGAAGGTGCCTGGCATCACACCCTGGGCGCCGGGTGCACTTTTGAGACTATTAGCAGTAGTTGCAGAAGTTTCTGACTGTAGATAGTCCCCAGTGAAACAACCCTGTTCAGTCCTCACTAGCGTCTTGACTTGTTCACACTTATTCTCAGAAAAAATGATTTCAACAAACAAAGGAGTTATAGAAGTGTGCAAAGGATTTCAGAAAGGCTTTGCGAGCACAAGGGAGAAGTGTTTCCACAGAGTATATATTTTCGGGAGCACCGCGCCGCGATTGGCTGAAAAATGGCAACTTCTGAAGGAAACTAACAAACCAGAAGTCCCGCCTTTTGATAGTCTCTCTGGGGTACCTTGTTTTCATTTCACAGCGCGGATGTAAGCCTTGAGATTGAGGCTACTGGCATCAGCACTTCACACAATTGTTCTGGTTCCTTCCATTTCCATTTATGAACGATGCCTTTGATGGCCCACGTTGACATACATAAATACATAAACAGAAGTTCGAGAAGTGCTTTCTTTCCTGTGCGTGTGTGCGTGCGTGCACCACTGCATACAACATAAGTTATCATCATACAACATTTGTACTGCACGCAGGGAACTCAATAGCCGAGTGGTGTGTGTGTGTGTGTGTCCCCGTGTTTGTGTGTGTGTGTGTGTGCGCGCGTGCGCGCATGGTTTGCTGTTAGCTGTGAGAACTTGGCAGCTGCCACGTGGGATGTTTGTCGGGTCCAAGTGCAAACGGTCAGTCGCCATGGCGACGGCGCGTGTTTATGAGAGTCAGAGCTGTTTTTAAAGTCCATGCTGCCGCCATGCCAAAGTCCACATCATCCATACACTGAGTCACTGCTCTGCTGCTCTGTCCGTTATGTACCTCCATGATGTAACGGCTCAGCGCTGCCCGCGGTGGAGCTCCAGTTAAAGCTATGGAACACAACGCCAGTCGTTTCCCCTTCAACTTCCACAGCCCGCGGGGTCATTTCAACCATGCGTGCCAGCCAGTTATTTGGCCTGATGATGTGGCTATTAAAGCCATTGGCGCTGTATCTGATCCCCGAGAAAGAACGAGGCGGCGAGGGAACTCTGTTTTTTTCCCCCCGCAGCGTTTCGGTTGGTTTTATTTCAAACTGGAAAGCTCTTAGTTAAACGTCCTTTTGGTTGCTGTTGATACTGTCCCAAGCCAAATCATCATCGTTCTGATTCATGTTCTCCACAATCGACACCGCCGGTCTTACTCGCTGCGTCAAATCAATAACAAAACACGATGTGACATTCTAAGTGTGACGTATTCAAAGCGCTTCATTTCAACCATTTAATTACCCGCCATGACGAGCTTAATTCAGGTTATTGAACAAGCAGAACAAGCTCAATTTCATGCTAACTTGAACTTGAGGCCAATGGATTTTGTTGTTTTTCTGCCTGCTGTGTAATTATTCCTAACATTTCCTTTTTGTTTATCTGATTGTTCTTGTGATAATCAGCTATTAATTAACAAATAATAATAATCCATTTTTCTAATTTATTTCTGTTCCCCTCCAGTCTTGGAGAAGAGTGAGTTCAAGGACGAGCCCTTGCTGTTTCGGTTCTTCGCCGACGAGGAGATGGAGGGCTCCAACACCAAACATAAGCCCATGAAACATGACTTGAAAATAGCAGAGAACGTCATCGCCAAGTCGCTCCTGGTGAGGGATCTTTTTTCCTCCCTTTTTGCAACCCTGCTCTTATTCTTCTCCATGTACAGTTATGCGTCATATAGTTGTTACCAGTGGTTGTTCAGGCATTGGACAGCATTGGTAAAAGGAAACGCTGTTATTGAGCTGTCAAGCATGTTAGTCCAACATTGACACCCATTCTCTAACCCTAACCCGAACCACAAGCCAAAGACCATTGATTCTGCATGTCTGACCAATGACTAATCTTGGTGTGCAAACCCCACTATAAATGCCTGCCTCGGATCCTTAACCGTAACCTCACCAAACCCAATACAAAAATACACTAACAGTGCAAATTTAATGACAAACCTTTATGCCTAAATGTAACCGTACTGACAGAGCCTAACTTGAACGTAACTATACTAACGGTGTCTATACCTACACGTGCCCAAACTGAACGATCACAGCCTAACTGTAACTTAAATGAATGTAACCATAGAAGTCCCCAGCAATACTAACTGAATATAAATAAAAAATAAGGAAGCCATGCCAAAGCTACCATGTAACTACTCTAACCCACAACTGTCGGAATGGGAAAAACCCTAACACTGCACAAGTAATCTTGTGTTTTACCTCAATAAGCACACTTTTGAGAGATCTGATGATGATCATGAACATTTTGGTTGTGTGTGCGTTCGTGTGCGTGCTTGCACACGCACATGCAGCGAATGCCATGGCTTGCTTAGTATGCATACAGTGTGTATTGTCCTAGTGGCCTGGGTGGTCTCTGATAGTGAGTCTTGTCTTATTCCAGATAAGACCCAGTGATGGAGGCTACGGCTTTACTCTGGAAGAGAGGAACCGAGTCCCTATTATCAAATCTGTAGAGAAGGGCTCTCCAGCTGAGGTAAGAGTGCACACACGGACACGCACACACACGCACACGCACACGCACATGCACACGCACACACACACACACACACACACACACACACACACACACACACACACACACACACACACATACACACACATGCACGCGCACACACACATTCATACACACGCTTGCGTCCACACACAGTTACACACATGCACATGCTTCCATTTTGTGTCTTGGTACTCGGACTAAGAGCCTTTCTCAAACCTTTTAATTTCTAGTGCCCTCAGTTTGTTGCATAAGGACATGGACCCTCATAATTCAGGGACAAACTGCACCAAAATGGCCACTATTTGGTTTCCAGTACACTTTGAGAGTTAACGAGCTGTATGTACCAGACAATTGGACTTAAGTTGTACTGACTCAACTCGGACTCGAGTCACATTTTTGCTGCGACTCGACTTAGACAAATACTGTGACATATTAATGGGGACCCGGTGAGGACCGCCTTGTGACTCGACAACCTGTCACTTCACTTGACTGGACTTGACAACATTGTTACTCGACTCAACCTGACTCGTGTGACTCGACTTGACTCACCCAATCGTTTGACTTGACTTGACTCGACCACAACAGGAAAAACTTGGGACTTGCTTTAGACTTGAGACCAAATGACTTGCGCTTACTTGAGACTCAGCTCAGAGGACTCGTGGAATTGTCTGGTATGTACTGTAACAATACTGTATGCTGTATGTACGTACAGGGCTCTAGCGAACTTCGCAATGTTTGACACGGCAACCTGCACGCTTTAGCCTGCCGGGAGGCGTGTCTCATCATGGCTCATGTTCACTCGAGAAGACAGGCCTCCATTTGTGGTCCAAAACTGTACTTTATCGCCGAAAGCCACAAACAAATTAATTCCATTTGGTTTGCAAACCATCCATAATTTTACTTGAGCCTCCTGACACCCCCTCTGGGTGTTTGCGTCTGCGTGTGTGTCTACGTGCACGCACGGGTGCGGCCCTGCGCGTGCTGCTGAGGAGGTGCGGTCGGGTCTGGTCGGTCTCAGGGCTCAACTCAACTTTGCTGTTATGGACACTGATGCAAACATTACGAGTTGTTGTCGGGCTGAAACAGAACACATTAAAGGCCGCTCTGTAATTTCTGAGGTCTGCCTTTTGTGTTTAAGTGTCTTTGATCAGCTAGATATAAAGTGCAGTGGTGGGCTTTCGGGGGGAACTGCGATCAATCTCCGAATGCAACCGATAATTCCCTCCAGTCCCCAAACTGTCGCTGTCGTGTGCATGTGGAAGGCTTGGCTTTTTTTTTGCAGATTCCGTGCCTGTGTGTGCGTGCAAGCCCCTGATTGTCTGCATTTAAGGGAACCGTTAAAGCTACTCCCAGAATCCAGCTGTATGCTCACAGATAACATTATATACATAGAGATAAATTGTCCCGCTATAATATCTCCCAAGAACCGTGGAGGGAGGGTGGAGATAGAACGTTATCTGCTAGTCCTTCTCTTATTAATTCAATAAATTTGCGTCGTAATCTGCCGTTCGGTGAGTTCCAGCCTCGTTTGAATTTCAAATGAGCAGATCTGTAAGCACGTCGGGGGACGACATCACGTAAATAGTGTCTCTTAATGTTAATAACATGCCGTAGTTTTCTCAGACCAGTCGATGAGATATCGTGCTGTATATACTGCAGATTACGGTGTATATACATCACTGTGTATACAAATATTTAATACCTACAGCTTTGCGGTGCACATGCTGTGTTTGATGATCTAAAAACTTGGTTGGAGGGAGCTCCCGAAGACTGTATATCACGTTGATGAAAAATGCTTACATTTTTCCATTACTTTCTGTTATCCTGTCGCCCAGATGGCCGGCCTGGAAGCAGGGAAGAAGCTGTTTGCCATCAACGGGGACCTGGTGTTCCTCAGACCCTTCTCTGAAGTGGAGATCCTCCTCAGGCAGTGTTTCAACAGCAAGGGACCACTGAGGATGCTGGTCAGCACCAAGCCAAGAGAGTAAGACAGCGTGTGTGTGTGTGTGTGTGTGTTGGCGTGCGAGTGGGGGATGAATGCATGAAGTTTCGGCCCAAATAATACTCAGACCAGCTGGAATGTTGCGACATTGAGGGGTCAGAAAACTGAGCTCTCGTGAGGGACAAAAGAGGGACATTTCCATTTTTTTCCTGAGAACAAATGTCTACAAATGTGAACCAAATGGACCCTAGAGGGTCCATCTGATCCCATGAAGTGAACAGAGTTTGCGACAGCATAACTCTGTCTATACTCAGGGCCGAGTATTATTTGGGCCGAGCCTTCCTGTTACCGTGTGGATGAGTGCTTATGTGTGACTGATCAAGAGTTTGAATCGCATATGTGTGTGTGTCTGTTGTATCTAGAAAGTCTTGATGTGTCTTTTTTTGTCGCTCCGCAACCTGCAGAACAGTGAAGATCCCAGACTCTGCCGATGGACTGGGCTTCCAGATCCGTGGGTTTGGTCCGTCCGTGGTCCACGCCGTGGGCAGAGGTAAGTAAGCCTTGCCAAGTCATGATGTCATGAGGCTAGGCTCAGCCATGAGGCTAGGCTGAGCCATGAGGCCCATAGGGCAGGAGCCTATCTCCCGTTTCTGTAGCGTGAGGCAGCTTTGATGTATAAGTACACCCTCTTGACATGACGCTAGTATATCGCAGCCCCAACCCAACAATTGATGCCGAGTGCCTAGCAGGGACCCATTTTTAGATATTTTTGGTATGACCCGGGCGGGAATCGTACCCCGACTTCCCAGTCTCAGGGCGGACACTCTAACCACAAGGCCACTGAGCTGGCAGAGGTGAGACGGAGTTATCTGCCCAATTTTGTCCTCCATCTCACCGGTGAAAGAGACTATTCACATCTCTGTTATTGTGCTGCAGATGGCAAGCAGCTGGCATGCTGGTGTCCACGTGCAGCGTGCGTGCACGAGGACGGCGTGTTTGCAGCATGCGCATTTATGTCTGAGTGTGACTTGGCCACAACTGGCCAAATTATCGTCCTCATGCTCTCCATGTGCTGCAGCGACTTGGTGAAAGGTGCTGGCGAAACAACGCAGTGCGTTATTGATAATCAATGCCGTACCCACATGGTAATGGCTTAATTCCGTCTAACCCCATGCATATGTTCTTTTTTCCCTCTGTGGGAAGTCTTTTAGCAGATGTTTGTTTTTGTGTCGTTTTTTACTGTTTCTAATTGATCAGTGGGGCCTTTTCCTCCACGTTGCTGCAGACATACACACACACACACACACACACGCACGCGCGCGCGCACGCACGCACACACACACACACACACACGCATGCATGCACACACACGCACAGCATGTTTATCACAGCATGAGTACGATGCTGTTGGCAGAGACGGGACAATCGTAAAGAAAAATCCATCTGGCCATCTTTCTGGGAAGTTGATTGTTTTGTACAGTTAGCGTGACATGAAAAACAACCCTCTGAGTGTTGAATGTTGATTGTAGTGATAATGACACACCAGGGGGACAGACTCGGGGCCAACAGGAGGGATGTGATACTAATTAGGACGGAGGCTTAGGTAGTTTTTAGTTGATCACTTCTCTAAACAAAAATGTTACAAAGTGCCTCACACATGGAAAACATCTATGCGATGAATCAGGATCGCATTTCTGTAGAATTGTCTCAAAGAAGAGCCCGGGCTGCATAACAAAAGTACAGTCAATTAGTCACACAACGTTGCACATCGCAATGTTAAACTGACTCTCAAACTGCCAGATGGCAGCATCATTGAGTTTGCAAATTTCTCCCTCCTCTTACCTACATATGACCTCTCTCAAGCAGAGAAGATGAACACAAACATCCAGTGTTAGGTTGTGTGTAGATGTGCTGTGGCACATCTTCAATACATCATCAGTCCCGGCTTGATACCGCCTCTGATTGGTTAACGGAGCAATCAGGAAGGAACCCAGGCTAAGCCGGATGGAGTATTTAGTCTGGTTGCTATACACTTCCTCCTGATAGTAGCTGTGAACTTTGGAAGTCAGGCCCGGATGTAACATTTCCTCAGACGAAACTCATATGGGTGCGGCTTCATCGATGAAGCCATACCATTTTCAGTTACAGAACTTATATTAGCCAAGTAAGGATCAATATTAACATCAGTTGTTGTTGTTGAAGTTGCAACAGACACACAGCGTCCATAAACCTAAAGGTCTGACTCAGAGTTTTCTGTTTTGAATGACGGAATGGTGTTGGTTTAGTGGTGCCACAATTGAAGTTAGTTAGTAGCAGTATTAGTAGTGTTTCACATCATTTTAATCACAAGCCTGATGACACCAAACATGTCATCATGTTTGGTGTGGCAGTCAGGGCATTTAAGGGGGCACTGCTCAACCCCTACCCATGCCTAGATCCGGCCCTGTTGGAAGTCCTGTCCCAGTCTGAACCTCATCCCTGAGTGGAGTGAGTAGGCCCTTGACTAGCCCCAGATAAACAACCCCCCCCTCTCTCTCTCCCTCTCTCTCCCTCTCTCTCTCTCTCTCTCTCTCCCTCTCTCTCTCCCTCTCTCTCTCCTCTCTCTCTCCCTCTCTCTCTCTCTCTCTCTCTCTCTCTCTCTCTCTCTCTCTCTCTCTCTCTCTCTCTCTCTCTCTCTCTCTCTCTCTCTCTCTCTCTCAGGGACGGTCGCGGCCACAGCAGGCTTGCATCCAGGCCAGTGCATCATCAAGGTGAATGGTATCAACGTGAGCAAGGAGAGTCACGCCAGTGTCATCGCACACGTCACGGCGTGCAGGAAATACCGCCGGCCTACGCAGGTACGCTGACAACAGGACGTGGAAGGAAGTGGAGAGAGAATTGAACGCGGCAGCCCAGTGGGTTCAGGATGTAGAATGGCCTCTTGGGGATACTTATAGTATTGAAATAGAGCAACACCACATTTATGTTTGGGTTTTAACCCCCACTGCTGTTCATGGTTTGCCCAATCTGTGTACACAGACATAAAAAGGAAACACACTCCATATCTGGACGTAGCTGCATTGGGACCTCCTTATACCAGTGGTTTTCAACCTTTTTGATAGCAGGGCCCACTATTTATTCAGCATTTATGACACGGACCCCAATTTGATGGCATTTTCACCCTGCGGACCCCAATTACATTATTGTGACAATATAGATTGCCTAGCAAAGCAGAATTTTAGGACATTTTAACGCATTAACAGACCTCTCGTCACTCTAGTAACTAATGATTTGTTATATAACTCGCTTTATTTAATGTATATTATATAGAAAATAGTGATGCAGTGGTTGTCTATGCAGGCCTATGTTTGGAACCTGCAGAGCTCCAGTCGCGAGATCAAAGCGTGTCGGTACTCTTAAAGTGATGCCCGCTCCACTCACGCGCGAGTATGCACTCTACCAAGTACTGATCTTAGTTGGTGAATAGCTTTAGGTACCACCGTGTTCGTACTCATTAGACAGCAGTTCTAGAGAGGAGGAAAACACATGCTATATTTGCAGTTTGCAGGGAGAGATGGGGGAGCTGGTTGAGTGTGAGAAAGAAACGCAACCCTTCGCTCCGTCTCTCGGCGTACTCTCACCCCCTTTTCTCTGCCTCTCTGGGTCATTACGCAGTAATAATAATAGTCTTGGCTCCTCCGCCGCTGACCCCTGGCTCACTGCGGAGTGGTGGGAAGACTGGCAGGCCGGCTGGGGAGAGAGAGAGAGAGAGAGAGAGAGCCCTGGGGTCTGCTGCATGGGGCTCCTCTGGCTGCTGGAGGTAGAGGGGGGTAGGGGGCGAAGATGGGGGTGAGGGGGTTGATGGGAGACAGCCTGGAGCTGACACCAAAGGGGAGAGAGAGCGGAGGTGGAGGGGGGGATGGTGCAAAGACGGAGAAGTGCGTAGGACGAGGAGGAGAGGCGAGTTCTCGAACGATTTCATGCCGGTGGGACCATGTTGTTGGGGACCCCCGTATTGAGCTTTCACATCATGTATTTTTTTTTAAATATCCATCCATCCATCCATCCATCTTATTCCGCTTATCCGAGGTTGGGTCGCGGGGGCAACAAAAATATATCTGAAGATAATTTTGGGTTGCAGATTTTGATCCCCACTCAAGCTAGCGTGACCCCTGCGGGAGGGGGGCGGGGGTGAAGTGGTCATAAGTGAACTGGTGGGAAAGAGGGTTTTTATGTTTTACGCACAGGAAGTGTAGGAGGAGGACAGCTGTAGTTCAAGAGGCCACCTGTTGGAGGAGAGAGAGGAGGTGTGAGAACAGAGGTGTGTCCTGGACACACACTTATTTAGCCTGGAGGCTTAATGAAGAGCTATACACTTCCAACCTGACTGGGGATCTGGTTTACATCAAGTAATGGGCATAGAGGGAAACGCCCTCTGTGTGTGTGTGTGTGTGTGTGTGTGTGTGTGTGTGTGTGTGTGTGTGTGTGTGTGTGTGTGTGTGTGTGTGTGTGTGTGCGTGTGCGTGTGTGTGCGTGTGTTGGTTTTACCCCAGTAGACCACAGCTCAGTAGGATAACACAGCAGCACACAGCCCTACAGGAAAAAATCCCCACTGTGGACTTGGGTGTGGGGAAACAGTGAAAACACACACACACACACACACACACACACACACACCCACACACACACACACACACACACACACACACACACACTCAGGGGCGAATTCAAGCATGGGCGTGGGGGGGGGGCAAATTGGGGCAATGCCCCCCTAAATGCCCAGACTGCCCCACCAAACATGATGGCATGCAAAACAACCCAAGTATTTGAAAGTGAAACACTACTACTGCTAACTAACTAACTACAGCTGTGGCACCACTAAACCAACAGCATTTCATCATTGAAAACAGAAAACTCTCTGAGTCAGACCGTTATCTTTATGCATGCTGCGTGTCTGTTGCAACTTCAACAACAACTGATGTTATTATTGATGCTTTAACTGTAACTGAAAATGGTATGGGGGCGGCTTCATCGCCCGTGGCGCGAAGCGACACGGGCGGCTTCAATGAAGCCGCCCCCATACCATTTTCACTTGCCTCCCCAATTGGGAAATGTTACATCCGCCCCTGACTCACTCTCACACACACACGCACAATTACTACACACTCACAGTGCTGCGCTTTTACGACACAGGAGAGTGAGCTGATGAGGTTGGCACGGGGCGTGCGTTTGCGGTTCTGTGCCGTTTCCATGTGTTTGTGAAAGCTTCTCACCGTGTGCTGCTCTGCCAGCTCCACTGTGGTGTGGTGACACAATGCATAGTATGTATAGACGGGGTGGTGGTGGTTGGTGGGGGTGAACCTACCATGCAATGTGGTGGTGGTGGTGGGCTGAGCCGACCTCGTCACACGCCATCAAACACGGTGGTGGACAGTAAATACTGTATGTATATTTACTACCTGTGGACTTTACTTAACCCCCTTTAACCATGTGTCTTTAGCCCGAAAATGGAATACCACCACCACCCAATTACGGAGCAAAAAGAAAATACAATAGAACTCCTTTTGCAAGAGATCTTTTGCGAAATCCATTTGTGACCGCGTCGGCCCTTGCGACAGTTTTATAACCGCTGCGACCGCTTTTGCATAACAGCCGTGACTGTTTTGGTTTAACAGGTGGCCGTTTTCCCTACATAACAGTTGTGGCTGTTTTTTGCATAAACAGTCAGTAGTAGTGGGGGAAAACAGTGTTTCCCTATTAAACCCTAACTCCTAACCCTAAACATAACCTCAGTAAAACGTATGAATAACCCTAACCTTAACCCTTGACTTTTATGCAAACCATTGCGACCATTAAGCAAAAACGCTTGTGCCATACGGTCGACTGTTGTGCAAAACAGTCATGTCTGTTGCTGGCAAAAGGATTGTGACGGTTATAAAACTGTTGCGATGGCCGTCGCAGTCCCAAATGCATTTCAGCCGAACCGATCTTTTGCGTGTCTATACTTTGCCTCTGTAATAATTTCTATTCTTGCATGTAAAGTAATGCAGTTACTGTAAGTATAACATTTGACCAGGAGTATCTACTGTATACTTGGACTCAATGACTGGATTTGAGGGTACTTTGTCCCAGCCACTGATAAAACCCAGACCTCGGCTTGAGTTCCACCAGACAGGAACCATTGGGATAGATAGCTTTCTTTCCTTTTTGGCTACTTTCCCCCCCATCAGGCAGCACATGTTCCTCCCCAATCCCCATGAATGAAATCACAAGAGCGATATCGAAAATATGGCACGGCCCGCTGCCCTCGTGCGCGGTGTGCGACAGCCCCTTGAGCTGAATCACAGCTGTGTCCATTTTGTGTGCGTGTGTGTGTGTGTGCCTATTTTTACGCTTAACTTCAGAATAGAAGTGAAAGTTCCAGAATAGAAATAGAAACCAGCACTTCGTTTTGCCATTGATGCCATAACCACATGCATCCGCGAGTTTGATTCCTCTTCAACATTAACCCTTGGTGTCTCAATTTTGGCCATTTGTATTCAGTCTGTATTTGATTCCATTTTTACGCTCTGCGAAAAAATAGGTCCTAAAAGCCAAAACATTGAAACACAACTTGATGATCGAGCCGCCATTGGACTGGTCCCATGAGTTGAACAGAGTTTGTGACAGCGTACCTCTGTCTATACTCAGGGCCCAGTATTATTTGGACCAAGCCTTCCTCCTGTTACCATAAAATGGTCCAAAAGATGTGGTTTAACGATGACCAATGATCGGACAGATGGACTTGTGAGTAAGTAAAACTTAGCTCTGGTGCTCTGCCATGTTTCTTTTTGTGTGTTTCCAATGCAGCAAGACAGCATTAAGTGGGTGTATAACAACAGCGAAAGTGCCCAGGAGGACCACCAGAAGACCAACCAGAAGCCCACACCAGAGGAGAACGGGGACGGCTTCGAGTGTAAAGTAGAAGGTGAGAACAATACAACAACGCAACATGAAGACGTTCACACACACACACAGAATGAGAATGCACTCAGCCCAAATAATACTCGGACCAGCTGAAATGTTGCAACATTGAGGGGTCAGAAAACTGAGAGGGCACAAATGTGAACCAAATGGACCCTCGTGGGTCCATTTGGTTCACATTTGTGCCCTCTCAGTAAAGTAGAAGCTGACAACAACACAACATAAAGACATTTGCATACACGCACGCAGAATGAGGATGTGCTCGGCCGAAGTAATACTTGGACCAGCTGAAATGTTGTGACATTGAGCGGTCAGAAAACAGAGTTCTCGGGAGGCCTATTGCAGCCTGAAAGGGGGACAAAAGAGGGACATTTCCAAGGTGACAACATCACAACAACACAGAGATTTTGCTGTGTGTTTGTGTGCACGTGTATGTACAATACGTGTTTGCACTGAAACACACACTGTGGCCACAATGACCAGGACATGCGGGCTGCACCGTCCATTTGGTAACAATTTATGGCCTATAGGTCATTGTGGATGTAACCCAGGGTTGTGCACAAAAACACAAGTGCAGAACACAAGCGTTCGTTCCTGCCCGTTTCTTGAATGGAACCAGCAATAACTTTCAACACGGCTCCAACGACTCCATCTGGAGCACGTTAGAGCCCAGAGCCATCACAACCAACTAGCTCATCAAGTGTTAATCCCCCTCCCCCCTTACACACACACACACACACACACACACACACACACACACACACACACACACACACACACACACACACACACACACACACACACACACACACACACACGATTTATGGAGCTCATAGAGGGTAAACCAGGAAAGCTGTTCCCTTCATAGCAAACGGCTCAAGAGTGGGATTTATTGGCATATTAAGTCATCACATTAGTACAGAGCTGGTTAACCAAATGAATTTGTTATTGCTCATCAATCTCTGAGGAAAGGGGGCGCAAAGCAGAGCCATGAGCCGAGGGGTCTCCTTTTTTTCTCTTAAATGAGCTACAGATACCCGTTTGGTGGTCTGGGATCCGCCTAAAGCACCGCATTTTGTGTGCCGCGATGGCGGGCGGCGCTTAACCATGAAACGTAATGGCACGATTAGGGACTCGTGCAAGTTTGTGTGTGTGTGGGTGTGTCGGCTAGTGTGCATGTGTACTAAGGCTGAACGATTAATCGTTTTTAAACCGAAATCGCGATTTGAAAAAATGCGATTTGTGAATCGCAAGGGCCGCGATTTTTCGATTTTTAATGTTTCTATTAGAGATCAGCGGATGAGCTTTTTTCCCACCCGAAATCCGCACACGCACATTGTTGATCCGTCCGCATCCTTCCGCATTATTTAATCGCCTTGCGACGCTGCAACGCGCCGTGAACGCCGCTATTTATTTACGAGTACGTTCATCACTCACCCCTATCCAGTGACAGCGTCCACGTGCAGCCTTGGTTGTATGTGTATATTCGCAACGAGCGAACGTCTTTTCTTGCAATGCATCCAGCGCTCACTGATTACCATGCAGTTGCATACCGAGTCCCATGACACACGTTTATTCATCTCCTCTGTTTTAGCTGGTTTTAAACCTAACAGTGATGATTTAAACTTTACTAGCGCTAAAGGCTGCGGGAGCGACATTATGAACCCCACCGCAGTTCCAGGAACGCTCCCCACGCTGTGATTGCCAGTAATGGCTAACAACTGCGGTGGGATTCATAACAACACAACATGATGTGGGGTCCTTTCCACTATAGGCGCCCGTTTATGGTGCCTGTCCATAAATGGGCGAATCCAGAGCATCTAGAAATAGCCTACTTTTATTATACGGATGTTGATGTTGGCAAGCTAAATAGTTTTTCAGAAAACAGTTTAAAGACACTTAAAGAATCGGCCTCAGGTCTTATTGAGTTTAGAAGATCTGCAGTATCTACCTGGCTATTCTGATATTTCTTGATAAATTTCAAAATATTTTGTTCAGTAAGAAAAGAAGTTGTACTTCCACAGGTTGTTCAGAAACAGAACATGCACCTGTTGATTTCCAATTCCAGACAGTGTGTTGTGAAGAATGTACTTGGAAAATAAATATGATGCCTGTTGGAAGCAATTCATATCTTTTATCCTTATTCAGAGAAGTAAATGACTGTCTTTTGGTATTGGTAATGTTAAAATACGTTTTTAATGGACATGGTAAAGATTTAAACCAAAACTGGACTCTTTTAAGAAATAATCGCAAATTAATCGCAATCGCAATATTGCTCAAAATAATCGCAATTAGATTTTTTCCCAAAATCGTTCAGCCCTAATGTGTACTCATCTTAGTGTGTTTGAATGTTGGCGTGCATGCATGGTGCTATTGTCTAAATTATTATAGGTCTAGTATAGGCGTTTCTACCACTTTTACAAATCACATCTTCAAATACTGGATTGTGATTGGCTTAAAAGAGTGTTAAATAGGACAACTCCACCCAGAGCGGTTTTAACTTGTAGGTGTGTTTCTTTCATTTGTCTCAATGGTTTTCAACATTTTTCGTACCAAGGCCCACTATTTATTCTGCATTTTAGAAATGTGTACATTCTTGAAAATCAACCAATGCAGATGTTTAAATATACTTTAACTCTCAAGAGTTACAGGTCTATAAGGGTCCATTTGATTGCCAACTGTCCATGGGGGACGACCTGGAATCCTCTCAAGGACAAATGGTGGTCCCCGGACCACTTGTTTACAACCATTGATTTATATGTAAAAAAAAAGTGGTAGAAGCATAATTTACCATGACAGTGAGTGGGCTGTTGGCTGATTTACCCACACTCCCTTTCATGGTGAAATTCCTTACATCGTACAGGAGGCCTACAGTTTTCTGCCTCGCCCTCATTTGTCTAAAGTGTTTTATTTTTCCATTGGTCTTGGTTGCAGAGGTGATGGACAAGTTCAACACCATCGCCATCATCGACGGGAAGAAGGACCACGTGAGTCTGACGGTGGACAACGTCCACCTGGAGTACGGCGTGGTGTACGAGTACGACAGCACGGCTGGCATCAAGTGCCACGTGCTGGAGAAGATGGTGGAGCCCAAGGGCTTCTTCAGCCTCACCGCCAAGGTAGGACTAGTAGCTAGAAGAAGTCTCGTAGATTTAATTATGTTTGATCAGAACGACAATGATAATAAAACAGAGCTGACCATAGCTTGAAATATGTTGAGCATCACTAACACACTAGAAAAACTAGAATCTCGCATCCTAGAATGTAGTGTCAGAAATTAGAATCAAACTACAATCTAGTGTCGGAACTAGAATCTAGCTAGTGTCAGAATCTACCATACTAGAACCTATCTAGCATCCGAAACTAGAATCCAGGAACTAGAATCTTGTGTCAATCTTGCTACAATCTGGTGTCAGAAAGCGTCACCAACTAGAATCTAGGATACAAATTGATTAATTATGTTTGATCAAACGACAATGAGAGATGACCTAGCCCATTTTTCTTTGTGATGCGGAATTAAACTTTCGTAATAAGCGTGTGTCATCATTGTCCTGACATCCAATCGTAAATATTGATAATGAAACAGTGGTAGAGTCACAGTAATAAACCCCATGATGTACGACTGCAGTGCACCGGTGCCAGTAGCTGGCGGCGTACAGTAACTCTCCCCCTCGTCTAGTAGCATCACACCGTGTTTGACAGTGCATGATGAGGATCGTTATGCATCCAAGGGCAACGCAAGGCTGCGCCGAGCACACTTCATTCACACAGGCAATTCAACCTGTAATTTAAGGCTAGGTATTCTCTGTGGAGGTTTTTCTCTTGGCAATATCGGTAAAGGTCACGAATCCTTGTTGAAAAACAAGTGGAAAAAAAGTGTATTTTATCCATTTGGTGGAGGGTTCAGAATGCTACCCCTAAGGTAAGGACTTCTCATAACACATGCTGTGTTTGTTTTGGTGATTAAAGGGATAGTTCAGATTTTTTTTTTAAAGTTGTATGAAATACTGTCCATTAATATAGTTAAAGTGATCTTAAGAAAAGCGGCTGGCCTTAAAAATGCTGTTGATTTTCAACATAGCTCCACTGTAGGGCAGAATCATTGAAGCAGTAGAGCTATGGACCAGAGCTAATTTAAGGCATAAAAGCAGGAGGGGCGAGATCCATCTGCGGCCGAATGGCCATTGTGACGTTTTTATAACCGGCGCGACCGTTTTGCATAATAGCCGCGGCTGTTTTGCATGACAGTCGCCGCAGTGGTCGAGGGTTAAAGTTAGGTTTAGGCATAGGTTTTACTGAGGTTTAGGGTTAGGGGCTAGAGTTGGGGTTAGTAGGGAAACAATCAAACTCTTATGCAAAACGGTTGCGAACGTTATGCAAAAAGGTCAACTGTTATCCAAAACAGTCACACAACTGTTATACAAAACGCCTGTCACGGTCATAAATGGATTTTTGCTGTCTCTCCATTATGCTGTCCAAGGAAATAAAGGATAGAAATACTAAAAGACATTCAAAGGGGAATTCCCCCATTTTCAACATTCTAATATGTCATTAGTATACCCTAGAGGTGCTGGGTGGACATGATAAAAAAGTTCCACCATTCTGTGTTCCCAAGAAATGGAGGTCTGAAGAAAACTACTAACATGGTGAAACATCATCAAGATGTATTTTCACCATGTTAATGGATTTCTTTAGACGCTTCTTTTTTCTCAGAGAGTGCACAAATGGAACCAAATGAACCTGTTAGGGTTCATTTGGTTGCATGTGTACGCGCAGGTGTACACATTCTCTGCAATACAATGGGATCCCATCTGTACTGGAGTATTTGCCGATGGCAGAGCCGTTGTTTTGTTGCCGCGACTTTAGGGGAAACATCCCTGTTTTCCTATCTGTTGTGCTGTGTAGGGTAAAGATGCGGCAGGCAGGCAGGGGTTTGACAATTCGATTACCTCTTCAGTGATAAATAGCGGTGTTGGGTTTTTAGCACCTCTTCTCTGGGCCTGGCTTTATGAGGGACACTATAATGAAGACATAAACAACCAAACCCCCTGCCTCTTCCCCTTCCTGCAGCCCTAGGAGGAAAATCATAACATTTATGCCAAGCCAAATCATTTTTTGGCCTTTCATTTACTTATTTTTCTACATATCATCCCTTTTTTTGTGGGCAGCGAATTCAACTGAGCAGAACATTTGAGTGCTTTTCATTCACTGCCCAGTGAAGTGAAGAAACATTCATTTTCTCATGCCAGTAACGTTTCTTTGAATTAACTTGAATTGATTCTTAACTCACGCGTTTTGGCGTGATTGATTTTTCTGTTGTCTGCTTATCACGTGAAAACGCGTGCTGTACTTTTTTATCTATAAGCATAGATTAACTTGCTGGCCACCATCTCATTAAGTATTTTAGGTGTTGACGTGACTACAAACCCAGAAAACACCACACACACTTTACAACTATAATTGATAAATGATCTAAATGAATGAGCCCTGGAAACAGTGAAATGTGAAAATACAGGCTGTTTTGTCAAATGTATTTAAAAAATAAAAAAATCTTATTTTTTTCCTTTAAAATAGACATCTTAAGCTGTCTTTGGATATCATTCACTTGCACAAATTCACAACAGAGGATTTTCTATAAATGTTTAGTTACTATTGAACCCAATAGGAGCGAGCCTAGCTTTTCTGCTAATCTGTCAAAGGGTTAATGAACCATGTACTCATTTCTGCCTATTCATTCTACTCGGCTTGGTTTGATTATTGACTCCTACTCTTTTCCTTGCACCGAAACATGACAAAATCCTAACCATGACAGCAATGTGAACCATGGCGAACGCTTCTCTCTGAGCCTTCCCTGTGTTTCATTCTCACCACTGTGGCTGCTGTGACGCCTGCGTTTCCCCCTGGGGGATCAGTTGAGGTTTATCTTATTTCCAGCCCTACAGGGTGTAATCCACAGAACCACTGTCACCTGACATGACTGGATCTGCTCCTGTGCAGACCATGCTGCTGTACAGCAGGGGCGGATCTAGGCATGGACATGAAGGGGGGCAATGCCCCCCTAAATGCCCTGACTGCCCCACCAAACATGATGGCATGCAACCCAAGACAGCCCAAGATATTTCAGTGCTTAAAATCATTTGAAACACTACTACTGCTACTAACTAACTACAGTTGTGTCACCACTAAACCGACAGCATTTCATCATTTTCTCTTGCCCCTCCATCATGTTCTCTTGCCCCCCCAAATGGGACATGTTATATCCGCCCCTGCTGTACAGCTAACCTACTGTAGCTTCTCTCTCCTGTGGTGATGATCGAGGGGCTTGATACCAGCTGACAGGTTTACAGCAGCCGCTTTAACAGGGCGTGAGTGCCTGTGTATGCGCAAGTATGAGTAAATGTGCACTTACACCTACTCCAGAGAGAACTAGAAAGTTTAGCCAGTTGGTACACGAATATGCAAATATCGATGGGCCAAGACGGAGCCATTGTTTAAACCTGCCATCTGGGAGACACGATGGACACACATCTTTTCCAAGACAGTGTGATATTAGTCTGGCTCATTAGCTAGGCTAGAACACACAAAGGTACAAAGTCACATTGGCGCGCCCATGGGAGAAAACCGAAAAGAGAATCCTGGAAAAAAAAAAAAAAACAAAAAAAAAAAAAACAAGAAAGTGGCCGCACACACTAACAGCGAAAGTGGCAATATTTTTTATTAGGACACAGAAGGCAAGTGGCAAAGCTGTTTGGCTGCTCTGAGTGGCCAAACAAGTTTTGACTTAAGACTTAAGACCTCATACTTAAGACAATCAAAATAGGGCCCCATGAATCCAACGTTTTGAGGCTTAACCGCCGAAACATTGGATTCATGATGTCTGACTCTGCTGCTTTCCAGGTGATCACAATTTGATGAATCCATTTGGGATGGAGGCTGATTCTAAAAATGCCTTTTAAATCCTGAAGTTTATCTGAAAAAACGTACATACTGTCCAGAACGGGACACGTCCAAGCACTCGCTATTCACAAAGACATTACCCTGCATATGCCAAATATCTTGATATTTGGCATCTATCTTGTAAATTGTAAATCGTGCCACGCAGCATCCATCATGAAGGATTAATGGACATTGCAAGATCTGCTCGTGAAGTGAACGCAATCACGATTGATGACCCTTGTGTTATGTTTAAAACACACAGATGAAATGCCAAACGGAAACAGTCACACATGGGAGTACACAATCCATTCAAAGTCAGTTTCTTGACATAGGCCCTCCAGCAAAAGATTATCTTCCCTAATTCCTGGCAAAGTACAAAGTCATTTTTGTGTGTGTTCTATTAGACAAACATCTGCCCCAGAAGCCCCAACATTGTCCTTTGAGAGAGAGAGAGAGAGAGCTGTGTGATGTTGAATTTTAATATTGCCAACGCGGTTGGGTGCATTATTTTTTCTTGTGCCTCTTCCTGCTGTTAATATTTCCTCCCTTGTCTTTCACTCTGCTCTGGTGCGCATCTCATTAGAACACTTTGTGATGTTTTCTCTCTCGTCCAGTATGTGTGTGTGTGTTTGTATGTGAGTAGTACAGGGACAATAGCCTAAAATCAAGCTGCTTTCAATCAGGCTGTTGACTAGCATCGTTAGCCTGACAATCGTTTGCAAGACACACCGCGTAATATATGCAGTGTTTCTTGTGCCATCAGTGGAAGGGCAGCCAGGCATTAATTGGGGCCAATCACCTGATTAAGTACAATATGTTGTGCCGGCGGCAGGCATCGGGGTGGGAGAGGTTTGACAGACATCCTTTTACTTGTAAGAGTCGGTGTAGCTCTTGTAGTCAACTCATTACACCTCACTTCATTCATTACAGAGTCACTATTATTTTTTACACCAGAGTCCACTATTTATTCAGAATTTGAGCTGCGGACCACCATTTGGTCAGAATGATCACTGTCCTGGATTTGGGAAACAAAACGGGCAAACATGCAGATCCAAATGACCATTAACCTTCTACATTCTCTAGTTGTGTAGACTAGGGCTAATTCAGATGATGAATATTTTAAAATGAAACCAAATATTTTAAATATATTTTATTTAATGATGAATATTTTAAAATGAAACCAAATGGACCCTTGCGGGTCCATTTGGTTTCATTTTACCGCTCTCAAGAGTTACATCTGGTTAACCAACTTTTCATCTGGTTAACCACTTTGCTGGGGTCCCTAGACCTGTTGAAAACCCCTGCGGTATAACACTATCAATACATGTCACCCAGTATGTTAGATTAAGATTCATAGCATCTAAAATATCAGCTGATTCACTGTGAGATTATTGTCTGTGGCTGTTTTGTTTGAGCAACTTTAAACATGACCCAAAGTCACCCAGGACAATGTCCCTGTCCCGGCCTAGTTGTGGTTAATTAGGACAAGGTAACTTAGTCTGTAAGGCCTTAAAGGGATTCCCTTTGAGTGTGCAGTTTGTTGGCCGCATGGGAAAACCCATGTTTGGTTACATAATTAGAGCGAGAAATTGCATTGCATGGATGCACCTTGGACATACTGCATCCTAACTCAGTGACTATGTATGCCAAGGTCATTGGGGTTTCAGGTGCTACCGTGCCATCACTGCGTATACATGCGCAATACGCAGTGCGTAGGGAAACACGCCAAGGGGGCGTTGCCCTAACCTGACTCCGCCAGTCAGGTTAGCGTTGCCCTGATCAGAATAAGAATTTTCTCATCTTTCTAAAGCAGTAGAAACAGCTGATTCGCACAAGGAAACTCGGCACTCTCGATGGGAGAGAGGCAGCACAAACATCCTACGCGTAGGGCATCCAATTGGTCAGCTGGTTTCACGTCTCATAACACCTCACTCAGGTGATCCATCTGCCACGATCAATTCCCAGTTAGTTGCATTAGGGAAAGACCAGGGGCATACAATCCGGAACTACTCTGCTGGGGCTGTGAGTTGGAACCATCTGGCGCGTGGAGGGACTAGAGGCTATAACTCCGGATGCAGGACCTATGTGTTGTACCAGACTCTCCCACTACCAGACTCTTTATTCAGGAGTTTGGGGTTGTCTTGAACCACAATGGTTCTGCATGCTCCCCCTGGGGCCCTGAGGTGCTCCTGCAGCTTGAATGGCCCTCCATTCACAAAAGACACAGGATGGGGCACCATTCCATACTGCATCCTGGGTGCTGTCTATATACTGACTGTCACTTGCCACTATAATATAATACCTAGAACCAGGGTTTTTATAGTTAACTAAAACTAACGAAAAAACAATAACTTTTTTTTTAAAATATCCGTTAACTGAAACTAAATAAAAACTACAAATAAATGAAAAAAAAAAAATTAAAATAAATAAAACTGAACTATAACTACATTGTGGGTTCACAAAACTAACTACAACTAATATACTCAAAATACCCTTCGTTTTCATTTCATTATCAATATGTATATGACTTTCAGACATTTAAAAAAAAGTTTTTATGGCAGTTTTCAGCACCATACGATACCACAAGATACCAAACAAAATACTAAAAAAGTATGGTATGAAAAAACTGAAACTAAAACTAAACTAACTACAACTAAAACTTTTTACTAAAATATTAATTTAAAACTAACTAAATTAAAAAAAAGAAAGAGTAAAAACTAACTTAAACTAAAATGAAAAATCCATAACTATAATAAACCTGCCTAGAACAACAAAAAGCACCATAAGTTAGTCATAGTCACAAGTAAGAGCACCAGAGTGGCCCACCTTTAGTTTCACAGAGATTTGTCCGGAGATTAATCTGCCCTCCTTGTCCCTCTCTGTCCCTCCCTGTCCCTCTCTGTCCCTCTCCGTCCCTCTCCGTCCCTCTCTGTCCCTCTTTGTCCCTCTCTGTTCCTCTCTGTTCCTCTCTGTCCCTCTCTGTCCCTCTCTGTCCCTCTCTGTCCCTCTCTGTCCCTCTCCGTCCCTCTCCGTCCCTCTCCGTCCCTCTCCGTCCCTCTCCGTCCCTCTCTGTCCCTCTCCGTCCCTCTCTGTCCCTCTCCGTCCCTCTCCGTCCCTCTCTGTCCCTGCAGATCTTGGAGGCGTTGGCGCGTAACGACGACGCGCTGGTGCAGATGTGCGGCAGGCTGAGCTCCAGCTGCGACGTGATCCCAGAGGAGCTGCAGACGCGCTTCAGCGCCATGTGTGGGGAGAGGGTGGAGCACATCAACCGACGCATCACCAACTACAGGAAGGTGAGCAGCGCACTCACCATACTTTATGTCCATGTTATTATGTCAATGTTATTTGTACACTCTTTGTACAAAAGTTCATAAAAGAAGAATCATTAACTTTGTGAAACACAACTTGATGGTGTCACCAAGTTGTGTTTCACTATGTCAATGGTAAAAAAATATAATTTAATACTAACTATTATTAAAAAATATAATTCAAATGTTCACTTAGCAGACTAAAAACGTTTACCTGTGGGAGTCTGGGAGAAAGGATGAGGTAATGCCAAGGAGGGCTGTGATTGGAGGATTCGAAATGTTGATCAGTAGTGGGCGCTAATAATGTGAACAACCAGGACTGATCATTTTGTATAGAAAAGTGAAAAGTCCACGTTGATCAAAACATTGCTAGGTGTATCAGGGCCCTATGTCATCTCTAAAACCTAAACCTAATTGTCTTAGTTTCTGTGAACTAACCTCTAATCACAGAGGGAAAGTGTTGTAATTGCACATCTGCATTCTGTGCTCTGAGCTATTAGTAGCCTTAATACATGCGGTGAACTTTTTAGACAGCAGGCAAGCGGCTGTAATGATCAGCACTAACACAGCATAATTGAATACTTAAGCGTGTTCCTCTACTGAAGATTAAGGCACAGGTGCATTCTCTAAAAGTAAGGTCCTTTTTAGATTAAAGTGTGTATTTTAAGCCAAATTGGTCAAGTGCAACATTTATGACGGAAGCCATTCCGGTGAGGCTCAGGTGGTGGTGGTGTAATCCTCCAGGGTTCAGCTCTGCTCAGACCCCAGAGACAGATTTATGTGCAGGACTCATTGCCTGAGCATGGCTGCTCTGCTGCTTCGTCTTCTGCGGTGCTCTGTCCCCTATAGGCCGTGTTGAAACACACACACACACACACACACACACACACACACACACACACACACACACACACACACACACACACACACACACACACACACACACTGCTTGCTGCCATACATTACATACCTTAGCCTTGCAAACTTGCCTAGCACGTGCAAATCATGAGAAGGAAGAGAGATACATGTCCTTGGATACGTTTTTATTTTACCCCCCAATGTCCGAATGCACTGGACTGTCCAACTGCCAAAGGGGAATCGTGACATCAACAACGTTGAATGCTGCCGTGCAAAAATGTAATCAGTTCTTTTTTGACCTTGTCTGTGAGCGTGTGCCGCACGCACGCGACAAGTGTGCATGAAGGTAAATATACACTGCGAGTACGCAGTGTGCCGTGTCTTTTTCTGGTACATCTGTTGTAAAGCAAGATTTTGTCAGACACGTATTGTGTGCGTGTGTGAGAGAGGGAGAGAGAGCGAGGTGGGGGTGTGTGGGGGGGGTGGTCTGACTCAACATTAGAGAGAGTGGGCCTTGCATTAATTACCAGCGGGGGTTATAAATAGACATGAATAGTCACAGCCAGAGGACTTGTGTTTGGTTACGATCCCTCCTGCTCCGCTGGTGCATTCCTTTTCAGACTCTTTTCAGACAAAAAAAACGAGGAGAGGGAGGGAGGGATGGATGGATGGAGCTAATGACGGAGAGATGAGGATAGAAAATGAATGAGAGGTGGGGGGAATGCAGAGAAACACAGGAAGGAAGAGGGAACCTGGTCCACAGCAGGCGATGTCAGAGAGAGAGAGAGAGAGATAGAGACAAGAGCTGCGGTTTCCCCTGAGATGAGTTTCAGCCTCTGCGATCCATCTGGACCGTATCTACCAGCTCATAGGACCAGCTCTGCACCGCAGCCCCTCCTTAGATAACCCAGTTCAAAATGTTTGGCTTAAGCCGCTTAGCTAACGTATACATTGGCTCGCGTTCTGACGGCCCCGAGTTGCCAAAATGTTGACTCCAGCCATCACGACAGCTTATAGCATAATGTCACATGACGGGCAAGTGACGGGATGCAGGCCTTGTGACTGGAGGGTTCACTGCAAGTGCAAACAGAGAATGGTTCACGGGGAAGAATGAATGTATGTATGTATGGGGTTATGTTCTATATCGGCTGTATTCGATTAAGGCAGTCTCACGGTATGCTGGCCGTATTGTACTTGTATGCATGTTAGAGATGCTATCTCGTTGCATGTTAGGCACCCAAAGCAAGGGTTGGGTGGGTATATGTTTCGTTTCGTCTCTTTCCGATTTGGCACGGTTCTCAAGCATTCATAAAGCCCCACAGCCCCCCCAAGGGATGTTTGTCTTTCTTATTGCAGCATATATACAATAAGCGGCACATCATATACTGGAAAAGCTTATCTTTAAACAGTTTGAATTTGTTTCTCCAAGCACCGTGGTGTTTTCACTAGGAAGCGTGGTTGATGTCACACTGTGAGAGTGGTTAATGTTTCGGTTGAGAGATGTGTTTTATTATCGCTCGTGTTTCGAATAAAGCCGGCCGGGTTCCTCTGCAACCAACCAATCCAAAACGCATAGAAAAATATCTGGATTTTTTTTTTAGCTTTTACAAACTGTGTTTGAGCATAAACTGTAGCAAGATTGCCGTCACTGGCATTTTGTTACAAGCCGTTGTCATGATAGAGGAAATATTTGCTATTTAAAGGTATACAGTAGACATTGCAAAGGCATCTGGTTAGGATGCCTCTCAAGCGTGTCCCTAGGGAGGTCCTCGAGGCACATTGACCCTAGCGGGTCCATTTGGTTCCATTTGTACCCTCTCAGGAAAAAAGGGTCTGAAAGAAAAATCATTAACATGGTGGAATACATCTTGAATATGTCAATAAATGTATTTCACCATATTAAGGATTTTTTCAGATCTGCATTTTTAGGAAATACAGAATTGGGGGAACCTTTTTATCATGTCCACACAACATCTCTAAGGTATGTTAATGTCATATTAAAATGTTGAAAATGGGTGGAGTTCCCCTTTAAGTACTTCCGGCCATTTGATCTGATAGAGGCATTTCGTCATAGCGTTTGGCAGGGATGGATTCATGTAAAACAAGGCCCCTGTGCACAAAATCGTAAACCCAACTTCACAGTTTGCTAGTTTGTCACTGTCCGACCTTCGTAGTCTGTGTGTATAAAATTGTGCAATAATCGCCTGTTTTCAAGATGTTTTGGACACTATTTCTGGAACGGGAAAAGTCCGATCTGCTCAGTTCAAAGCCTGTTGGAAGAGTGACTTGGAGGACATTCTGGATCCAAGGGCCCCCCGTTGGCTCAGAGCCCCCTGCCTGTGCACGTGCACATTTTGGCACAAGCCACAATTGATCTCTGGTGGTTTCAGGCCCGGATGTAACATTTCCCATTGCGGGGGCAGGGGGAAATGTTACGGGGGTGGCTTCATCGCCTGTGTCGCTTCACGCCACGGGTGGATACCGTTTTACCGGTTACAGGACTTGTATAAGTCAAGTAATCATCAATAATAACATCAGTTGTTGACGTTGCGACAGGCATGCATAAAGCTAAAGGGCTGACTAAGATAGTTTTCAATGATGAAATGCTGTTGGTTTAGTGGTGCCACAATTGTAGTTAGTTAGTAGCAGTAGTACTGTTTTTAATCAATTTAATTAAAAGCACTTTAATTTGAATTATCTTTGAAATTTGGGGCGTTTGCATGACAGCATGTTTGCTGGGGGAGTCAGGGCATTTAGGGGGGCAATGCCCCATGCCTAGATCCGGCCCTGGGTGGTTCGTTGCGACAGGCATGCATAAAGCTAAAGGGCTGACTCAGAGAGTTTTCTGTTTTGAATGATGAAATGCTGTTGGTTTAGTGGTGCCACAGTTGTAGATAGTTAGTTAGCAGTAGTAATCAATTTAATTAAAAACACTTTAATTTGAAATATCCTTGAAATTTGGGGTGTTTGCATGACAGCATGTTTGGTGGGGGAGTCAGGGCATTTATGGGGGCAATGCCCCATGCCTGGGTGGTTTGTTCCTGCAATCCATAGAAGTTCTGACATTGTAAGCAACTTCGCCCCATAACGGCATTTGACAGTTCCAGTAACACCAGTATGTCTCCCCTTCTCCATCTGCTTCTCCATCAGTTCTCTCGGGTGCTGAAGAACCGGGCCTGGCCCACCTTCAAGCAGGCCAAGACCAAGGTGTCTCCGCTGCACAGCAGTGACTTCTGTCCCACCAACTGTCACGTCAACGTGATGGAGGTGTCCTACCCCAAGACCTCCACCTCACTGGGCAGTGCCTTCGGGGTGCAGCTGGACAACAGGAAAAACACCCTGGAAAGGGCTGGACGCGCCAGTAGTACAGAACAAGGTGGGTGTTGGATCTGGACTGCATGCTTGTTTATTATGGTGTTTTTTAATCTCTTGAAGTAATAACCTCCTACAGTATGTGACACCAGCAGGGGCGGATCTAGGCATGGGCATGGGGAGGGCAAATGGGCAATGCCCCCCTAAATGCCCTGACTGCCCCACCAAACATAATGGCATTCAAAACAACCCGAGATAACGGTATGGAAAATGGTATGGGTGCGGTCGCAACCATACCATTTTCTCTTGCCCCCCCAATTGGGAAATGTTACATCCGCCCAGACCGAAACGGCGTCGACTTCTAAAATAGCCTACGGCGAACCCTTAGTTATCATGCTTTGTAACCCATCATTAATTATGATAATTGTTATTGGTCATAACAAATCTTTCAAATATCACTTTTTCATTCGCAATTTCGTCATTTTCTTTTGGGTTAAGTGGGTTCCGTTTGCTAAACTTCTGTTGACTTCATTATTCTTACAGGTTGTGCTATAATCCTATATATACAGAATGAAAACCCTAAATCTAATTCTGTAGGCTATTTTGTGGACTGTTTCATAGATGTAATACAACAGCACTCTTATCAGAGGCAACAGTGTTGTACATTTGAATCAGAGGATGTGGATCGCAATAAATGTCTTCTCTGAAATGCAATTTACCGACAATTCAAACCAGGTGATGTTTTGTGTGGTGCACTTATGGGCAGAATATGAAGCAGTCCGATAGAAACGACTCAATGAGGAGGTAAGGAGAAGGAATGTGTCGGAACTATTTTGGTAGTCCCTTGTTTCCCAAGCGATGCTGTACACGAGTATGTCTTTGACGTCGGAAAGCTCGATTAATGACGAGTGGGGACCAGGTTGGTTTAAATTCGATTAATGACGCAGCTAAATACAGTAGGCGATTGTATTTCTACAATGCCATACATAGCGGTCATTCTAATGAGATCTCCGCAGCCCTCTTCAAGATAACTCCCCATTTCCAGTAAAGTAGAAAGGGCTATCTTGTTTTAACTTCTCTACTGAGAAATCATATCCATGCTATTCCCCATCCGCTAATTAACTGTTGACCCCGGTTGTTTTCACTTGGACAAGGTGTGTGTATATATAGACCCAACTGAAACATAATGTCGGCCATTGTTTGAGGGTCCCATTGCGACCGAAATCCCCCCTGTTTATGTGGGTCGCATAGCAACATGCTCAAAATGTGACTTCCCTCCCCGGTGTTATTGGGCCAATTGGCGAGCGACACACACACACACACACACACACACACACACACACACACACACACACACACACACACACACACACACACACACACACACACACACACCTTGTGTACTGCATGCAGTCGTCGGCTCACAATAGTCCTGAATTTCAACACTTGCCAGGATACTCTGTGTTAAATTGACGCTGAATGTTGCGGTTGTATGACTCTGACCTCTACTGAACACCTACTGGACAGTTAAATTAGTACATTTATTTTGTCCCTCTTTCGTTGTGCTCATTATGTCATAATCTTATATCTGTCATTTTATACAGGCAGCCATTCTATTTAGTTTGAGTAGTTTGAGTCCATTTTTTGTACAGTATTCAACCTTTTTGACACCAGGACCCACTATCAGCATTTGAGGCAGAAATCCTCTCAGGATTTCAGTGGTCCACCTGTTGAAAACCCCTGTTTTACAAGGGTGATCTACAAGTCCCTAATTCTTATCGATCCCTCAAGCTATACTCTCTGGTTACATGGAGACACACAGCTACAGTATATGTCTCCATAAAACGGTGCTCTACCCACGTTTTGCAATGAGGAAATGCTCAGTGGGTTGAGTCAGTGTGCACTTGAGTTAATTAAAAAAAAAAAAAACAGATTAATCAACAAAATTAATTGAATCCCATTAACTTGTTATTTTCAACAGCCCTCCCTAGTCAAAAAATCCTATAGGATTTTAGAAAAGTCCTATAGAAAAGTCCTATCAGATTTTGGAACAAATCCTATTGGATTTCCAATAGGAATCCAACAGGATTCCAATAGAATCCTATAGGATTTTTCCAAAAAATCTATAGGAATCCTTAATCCTATACGATCTTAATTCCTATAGGAATCCTATTGGAAATCGAATAGGATTTGTTCCAAAATCTGATAGGACTCTTCTATTGGATTTTGACTATTTTTTGACTAGGGTTATTTCTTATATTTTCAGTTATTCTGCACGGTGAGAATGTGTGTCTTCCACTCTCTCTCTCTCTCTCCAGGGAAGCTCACCCCCATGGTCCACGTGCAGCACACCATCACCAGCATGGCCGCCCCGTCGGGACACAGCCTGGGCAGGACGGAGGGTCACGGCCTGCGCTTCCTGCTGCGGGAGGAAGACCTGCAGACCCTGGACGCCTACCAGAAGCTGCTCCACAAGCTCACCACCGTGGTCAAGGAGATGGAGACCCACGGCGCACAGATCCACGAGTGAGTAAGACTGTAGGATTGGAATGATGCGATTAGGTTTTCAACAGGTGCTTCCGGGGACACCAGTGTTCCCTGATGAGAGGATTCCAGATGGTTCTCCAGCTAAATGATGTACAGTTCGTATAACTATAGCTCTGTAACTCTTGAGAGAGCTAAAATGAAACCAAATGGACCCTCTCGGGTCCATTTGGTTTCATTTTACTCTCTCAAGAGTTAAATTATATTTAAACATCTAAATTACTTCATTTCCAAGAATGTACGCAATTGGAAAATGTAGAAGAATTGTTATTTTGAACAACGGTTTTGCCAGTTATCTCTCCTAAAATGTGGACAAAAACTTGAAAATAAATAGTGGGCAGAATAAATAGTGGGCCCTGGTATGAAAAAGGTTGAAAACCACTGGACTTAGTGCACACACACACACACACACCGACCGATACAAGTTATCATGTCCGGCGTCGGCTGCATTCTAACTACAACTCCATTCCGTCATTAGCATGTGGAAGCATACTCCAAGCCTATTTTCTATTTACAAAATGCCTTGGGGTACGCTTCAAAATATTTACATCAACTGCTCTGGTCAGGACTAGTATAAGCAAAATTAAACGACAAACAAATCACGCCCATAAGGTACAAAGATAATGTTAAAAAAAGATGCTCAAATTTGTGTTTAACGTTTTTGCGCCGTGAATTGTAAAACGGCGGGGGGGAAATTGATATTGCCCCTAAACACCTAAGGAGGCCTGCTGTTTCTGATGGGGAGGAGATGGCCTCCCATTGATTCTGTTCCTTCAAGATTGTCCCTTTGAAACAGGAGAGTCTCGTAAAAATGAGCGGTAACTGTAGCGCTCTGTCCGCTCAGAGTGCTGCACCTGGCACTTAGCATGCACACGCTGTGGCCATTACTCAAGCGTGTGTGTGTGTGTGTGTGTGTGTGTGTTTGTGCGTGTGTGTGTGTGTGAATCCACATGTGTGTTTGTCTCAGAGACAGGGGCGGATCTAGGCATGGGCATGGGGGGGCAGTGCCCCCCTAAATACCCAGTCTGCCCCCCCCCACTACTACTGCTACTAACTAACTACAATTTTGGCACCACTAAACCAACAGCATTTCATCATTGAAAACAGAAAACTCTCTGAGTCAGACCTTTAGCTTTATGCATGCTGCGTGTTGCAACTTCAACAACAACTGATAACAACTGTAACCGAAAATGGTATGGGTGCGGCTTCATCGCCCGTGACGCTTCGTGCCACGGGCGATGAAGCCGCCCCCATACCATTTTCTCTTGTCCCTCCAACATGTTCTCTTGCCCCCCCCCCCCCCCCCCAAATGGGACATGTTACATCCGCCCCTGCGGGGGAAGAAAAGAGGAAAAGAAAAGTACCTTAGAGGATGTCGCCGCTGCAATTTGTGCACACAATTTGTGTCCGAGGGCTCGTGCGCACGTTGATGTATGTGTATGTGCGGGGCTTGGATTTACTGCTCAAAGCGTGCGCGTTAGACCAAAGTGCTTCCTGGCTTTTCGGCCCAGTCTGTGTTGCTGCTGCCGCTGCGCTGGCTGTGTTTGACGGGTTCATTGTTTCGTGGCACAGACAGGAAATGGGAAACACTGCCCTTCCCCCACTCCAAACAGGAAGTGTGTGGACTCAATGAAGGGCGTGTCAGCCAGGGGAGGCCAGGTGCCCTCTCTGGAAATGCCATTCATCTGTACCACACGACACAGACACATAGTAATTCTAATTCCAAATAGTAAATATGTTTACAACAGTGGTTTTCAACCTTTTTTCATACCAGCACCCACTATTTATTCTGCATTTTAACCACGGACCATTTGATGTTGGGTTTTAGTCCCTTAGACCCAAAAACAAGTTTGTCCACAAAAATCAAGTTTGTGTCCACAATTTAGGAGAGATAAACTGGCAAGACGTTGGTCAAAATAACAATTATTCTACACTTTCAACAATTCTTCTACATTTTCTAATTGTGTGCATTCTTGAAAATTAAGCAATTCAGATGTTTATATATATTTTAACTACAGTGCTATAAGGGTCTATTTGGTTATCAACTGTCCATCATTTAACTGGGAATCCTCTCAGGGCCACAGGTGGTCCCCGGGCCAATAACATGCCTCCTTATTGTCTTGCAGCTATGCTTGTGATATGTTTTCTGCAAATCATGGACACATGTATTTATTGTCAACATCTGAACAGCATTTTGATATGTGGACCAGAAATTCATATATATTATCCGTAAAATGTTGAACTGTTATGACTGGAAGTGACGGTCTAGAGAGAGAGAGAGAAAAATGTAGGAATGTAGGAACGGGAAATGAATCCGTTATGTCATTACCTGCCTTGCGGAGATAAAGGCACACATGATGAGCAATAACTTCCTTCAGTTAAGCGGGAAAATCCCCTTCTCGTCCTTGATCACACGTTTGTGTGTTGGGTGCGATGTGCCTGTGCAAATCTCTGGCTCCCTCTAACCATGGTCAGATGCAAACCTATATCATGCCATCCTTGGCAAGGGCATTGAGGGCTCTTTCTCCCACTTTCCTGCCCATCTTCACTGTAATTATCAATAAAGGCAATGACACATCTTTAAAAAAGAAGGGTTCAGAAGATGTGATACATCCACGGCAGCGCTGTCAACTATCACATGACACCCATTCTATTGTCATTGGGCTGCAGCTCCTAGTCTGGTTCAGCCAGGCTCGATCACTAGGCTCTGCTAATTGCCCATAATAAATATACATGGACATGCCCCTCCCTCATCACTCCACAAACACCTGCATCCTAAGACCTGCCAACAGCTTCCTCCTCCTGTTTCCCAATGCAGTACCAGAGCCATGCACCAAGCCAGTCGCTGTGCCAAACGTTTGAGTTACAGTATGTGCCGATAAACCTTTTTGATACCAGGGCCCACTATTTATTCAGCATTTGAGCTACTCATCATTTGAGGACATTTCAGCCCCACAGACCCCAAAACTAAATATTTCTTTAGTTTTTTTTTCCACAATTCCTTGTAGGCTGGACACATGCAGTAAAACATAGAGTAAATCAAAATGACCATTCTTCTACATTATCTAGTTTTGTAGACTTCTTAATTCAGTGATTTAATTTTGATGATGAATATTTTAACTCTTGAGAGCGTAAAGATGAAACCAAATGGACCCTTGCGGGTCCATTTGCCTTCATCTTTACTTTCTCAAGAGTTACATCTGGCTAACCAATTTTTCATCTGGTTAACCAAATTAGCTGGGGAGTGGGGACCACCTGGAACCCTCTCAAGGACCACTGGTGGTCCCCGGACCACTGGTTGAGAACCACTGATAGGGAACCGCATTTTTCCTACATTTGGTCAACCGAATTTCTACATTTTATGTTTGGTCAATTCCGTCCCAAAACATCATCGCCCCGTTCTCAGTCTCGGGAGGGAGAACGTGTCGGGTCATTAGAAGTCTCCTCGGTTTCCACAGAAAGACATGGGAGGTGGCGAGATGGAGCGGAGCTGTCACCCAGGCATGGCAATTAAGTACGTGTCGCGTCAACAGCGGGGTACATAATGACTAAGTCTGGAGAAATTTGGTCATGCTCCTGTCAGTGCCAATTAGCAAGAGGCACTTTCGCCGACGTGCCCCGAGTACGTGGCTTGTAACTGGATATTAACCTTTTCTCACTTTCACACTCCACTCACAAGGCCACCCACGTGCACACGCATACTCATACAATGCACAATTCACATTACACAAGCACACTTTTTTTAAAAAAACTTGTTAATTAAGGGTGTGCAGTCAGGCCGGTCATGGTCGTCTGTGTGACAACCTTTTGGCTGTAATGGAACAGTAACCACAACCTGGCTATGTTATTTTGTTTGACTTCTAGGCCATCGTGGGCTTGGTATAACCATAGGACCACCATACTGTGTGCCAAGCATGACTGCCCTGCCAACACGGCCACGGGCAAACAAGTCAAATCCAAATTTCCGTTGGGTATTGGTTTCCACGGCTCACTCCCACACCCAGACCTCCACATGAAGTCTGGACTAGTGTGCCGCTAGAATTAATTAATTACTTTAACGCGTATTACCAAGGTTTGTTTCCACTTTTCAACCCTTATTTTGAAGTGGCAAATATCCGTAACTCGATGTTACGATGAAGTAATGCTGTGTGTGTGTGTGTGTTGTCTTGACCGGTTGTTGACTTCTTGCTGGGTGCAGACAAATCTGACCATCACAGTGCCGGCTATTGGTTGTGGAGTAAACTTGACCAGAAACAACATTCCGAGTAACAATTTGGAGATAAAGAACATGGAAAACAGCACATTGCACGTACATGTTTGCACTTGCACATTAAGAGGATGCGACACTGTACAGTACTGGTGTCACACTTGCTAACGGGAGTAGTGGCCCGTTCAAAACATATAACATAAAAGTGCACAATTTATGGCGTTGGCGCTTTGTTGGTTAAAAATAAAACAATTACAGTCCTCAGTAAGTCCTGCAAAACTTGTAAGGTCCACGACAGGCTGTGCTAACCTTTTTGAGTGTTTGCTGTGGTAGACAATTTCAAATTGTCTGTGTCCAGACATTTTAAAATGCCTCCCTGCCTTGACACCCTTGACTGTCTCAGTTTTGTTGTCTATCTGTGGCTTTTGCTATCTGCTTGTTCCTGTTTCATTGAATCTCAGCATGTGTCGTTATCTGTAATCCTGCTGAATTATACATTCCTATCACCCACTGTCACAACCCATGGCAGACACTCAAGCATGCACGCATGTACACGCACACGCATGCACCCACCCACACACTGTTTTTCTTTCCATTTGGATCTTAAATCACTCTTGGGAGTGTGTGTGACTGACTTTTCAACCGCACCGATGTACTGGGACATGTGACGTTGCCAACATTTCAGAGGTGATCTTTGTGTGCGTGTGTGTGAAACACATCCTCACTTCCCAAGCTCCAAGTACTGTACACTTCAAGTGGGGAAGTGTACAGTACATCCAGTGTGTGAATATCATGTTGAAGTAATCCAGGAAATAAAACAAGTGGACACTGAGCGATGGCCGTCGTTATGTAATATCTTGGCTGGACCGCGGAGGTAAAGGCTTATATGCGTGAGCAGTGCAGTGGCTTTTGAACTTCTGCCTCAGAACCGGAGGAGGGGGGAGTGGGTGGGGGGTCTGCTTTAGATCATTA
Organism: Benthosema pterotum; assembly: GCA_039105355.1. NCBI lineage: Eukaryota > Metazoa > Chordata > Actinopteri > Myctophiformes > Myctophidae > Benthosema > Benthosema pterotum. Next base: position 37,073,095 of record CM076982.1, on the reverse strand, counting down.
ATCTCCTGCCTTCCGGTTTTAGAGCAGTTAATAAAACATGCCTGCTACTACACACATACTGTACACGCACACACACACACACACACACGCACACGCACACGCACACGCACACACACACACACACACACACACACACACACACACACACACACACACACACACACACACTCCTCAAGGTTCTTATTGTTACGTTTTGTGCACACACAGCACCAACAGCTAAAAATAGAGAGTAGATTGCCTACCTGTTTGCACTCAGCTTCTTGGGTTGGATGGTGGCTGGGACCCTGTGGCATAATATAGCGTCACATCCATGTCCAATAACATACTCTATGTGTCTTTGGGAATCAAATGCTTTTGGCTTCACATATATGGAGTGTGTGACGCGTGCAAGCACGCATGCACAGACATTTCTGCCTGGCTTACCTAGTGATCTCTCAGTTCGCAATCAAGTTGCCTCGCGGTAAGGAAACAGACCTTTAGCTTTATGCATGCTGTGTGCCTGTTGCAACTTCAACAACTGATGATATTAGTGATGCTTACTTTACTAATATAAGTTCTGTAACCGAAAATGGTATGGGGGGGGGCGGCTTCATTGCCTGTGTCGCCACCCCCATACCTTTTTTGTCTGCCCCCCCAATTGGGAAGTGTTACATCCAGGCCTTTCCTTGTTGTCCTCGTACTCTCAAGGTCAATTTGAACTTTATTTGTCCACAAGGGATATTTGGGCCTCACACTCCTACTGCAGCCACACATAAGACATCAAAGACAAACAAAACACCATACATAACAGAGACACAACGGTATTAAAGTGGACACTGGTACAAAGGACTGTTTAAACTCGATGTACTTCCACTTTGGCTCTTTTGTAACTTCTCCCAGAGGCCGAGTAATACATAACTTTTCATTTAAAACGCTGTCTGTGATTCCATGTTCCCTTCATCTCTCTGTCTGTATTGATGTACAGTGTAGTGCGTAGTACAGTATGTATGTATGTATGCATTCTCACTATGGTGTAGTCTCTAATGAGGCCTCTAATGACTGATTTCCTGACTGGATGCTTTAAGCTCCGACACCCATCATCTCTCCGATGTGTAACTCTCTCAGCTCAGCGGTAGAGATGAAAGAAGCTGCAAATCTCCATTAACAACCAGTGGGTTGTGTAGCTGCTGCTGCTTGCGGTGCAGATGTGCTTACACTGTCGATTTGAGGGCTGTTGATGTGCGATCTGGGAAGCCTCTATGGAGGAGGATAACATTAAACTGCATCAAGCAAGCAAGACATTGGAGACCTGGGGGATTTGCTTGTAGCTTAGTGCACTGGTGAACTCTCTCTCTCTCTCTCTCTCTCATTCGCTCTCATGCTCTCTCTCTCTCTCCCTCTCTCTCTCTCTCTCTCTCTCTCTCTCTCTCTCTCTCTCTCTCCTCCTCCCTCCCTTTCTTCTCTTTCATCCTCTCTCCTTCATCCCAGCTCTTGCTCTGATCCAGTCATTGTTATCCCCCTCCTCCACTCCCACTCCATCCGATGCCCCCCTGCCCCCAATGGCCCCCAAACTGTGCACACTTCCTTATTAACTGGCAGCCAATGAGAGGAGGGGTTTCTCTCTCTCCATGGCGATGGAATGCCACTCTGCAGTGGAGGGGCATTGTTGGTGGGACTCTCTAGTCTGCACCATAATGAGGGGCATGTCCTCCGTCGGCCCGGTCGGGTCGGCACATGTTGAATGGAGAGTGGTAGACGGGGGGACGGAGGGAGGGTTTAGGACAGGGCCGGATCTAGGCATGGACATGGGGCGGGCAATGCCCCCCTAAATGCCCAGTCTGATGCCCAGTCTGATGGCATGCAAAACAACCCAAGATCATCATCATTATTGAAAACAGAAAACTCTCTGAGTCAGACCTTTAGCTTTATGCATGCGTGTCTGTTACAACTTCAACAACAACTGATGTTGTTATTGATGTTATAATTGCCCAATAAAAGTCCTGTAACCAAAAATGGCCACGGGCTTCATCACCTGTGGTGTGAAGCGTCACAGGCGATGAAGCTGCCCCCATACCATTTTCTCCTGCCCCCCCGCCCCCCCAATTGGGAAATGTTACATCCGCGCCTGGTTTAGGATGGAAGAGCGTTTGAAGTGATAAGTAGGCATGCAGCTCTGTCATCAAAGATGTGCTTGTGAAGCGCAAGTGACAGTGTGTTTACCTCGATCTTGGGGATCTTTGAGTCCCCGTCCGTCGCTGCTGCTGCCGCACATGCGTCGATCCCGGCCCCCCTCTTTGAAAAAAAAAATCAAAAAAAAAAAAAACGGCCTCTCTTGTGTGCCGTGACACAATGGAAAATGTAAGCGGACACGGAATGAAATTAGGCTGAAACGCAAACAGACATCGCGTGTCAGTGTGTTGCATGCGTGGAGAGCGAGGGGGGGGCTCTAGCGAAGCCCGAGCCCCGGCATTTATTGGGAATATGGCTTTAAATGCCACCATGTGTTGCTTCGACTGTGAAAATATCCCAGACGGCCTCTTCCTGCGCTTCCCCATGCAGCCTCCCCCTCCCTGATAGGAGCTACAGTGCCGGCTCTGGGCCGAGCCGGCGGTAATGGTGGAGCGGTGTGGGGAGAGAGGGAGAGAGAGAGAGGTGGATTTCTTGCAGCGCATGCAGCGTCTGTTGACACAGCTGTACTGTTGCTACAAGTATGAACCTATTAATATGTGTGGAGCGGCCCTCAAAGCCCTCTGAAGTTGTTGTGTGCAGGCGGAAGCCAAACACAAACACTTGCGGGTTTTATTTGGCCCTGCTCAGTCAGCTGCTCCTCGCTCACAAGACTCCGCCGCTAAGGCTCGACGCTGGCGTACGCACGCACACACCGCGGCGGCCATGCACGCAGATGCACGGCTGCGGCAATTTAACACATGCCAACGCATTAAAAGCGCGCTTTTGGACGAACAAACCCTGACGACATCCTTTGTTCTATGTCTCGCTCTCTCTTCCTGAGATGTGTGCTGATTATGTCATTTTCACTATTGACTTTGGTCTTCACCAAGTTGACCCAAAGGTTAATTTGCCCTTCACTAAGTCCCTCCCCAATCTGTCCTGGTCCAATAGGCACGTTGACAGAGGAAAGCTTGACCTGCATAGCAACAGTTGATAAACTATTTGGATTGTCATTGGACAGTCCTAAACCACCGCCCCAAAGGGTGGGGTTTAGATAAGGGTTCATTGTCACTATGGGGCAGCTGATTGTTGTTGACACTTTTCGCAAAGGTCTGCCCCTTCCTTCACACACATGGTACTACACACACACACACACACACACACACACACACACACACACACACACGCATAAGGCTCAAACAAAGAGGCTCAAGCTCAGGGCCCTCTCTCTTGCGCTTATTCGTTTGTGTCCATAAACCAACATGTTATGGTACATTGCTGCAAGTGTTTAAACAGTTATTTAGTCTGTCTAAACACTTGCTGAAATGCAGGTGAATATTGCAGGCCACAGTGTGCAGACACTGTGCACTGCAATGGAAAGAAAACAGCTGTACTGTAGGGAGGGGGCCTTTGGCTGGCAGCAGCCCAGGGGCTCATCATTTCTAGATCCGCCTATGAATAAACCCTTATCTTCTATCTTTCCGTGTCCCCTTCCTCTTCCTCCTCCTGTCCTGTCTCGTCAGTCTGCTGTCCTCCATCACCCACCCCCCGCCGTCGGACACCAAGACCCCAGAGAGCTACATCTCTGCAGAGAGCGAGGGGGAGAAGGGGGAGCGGAACGGCAAGAAGGTGTGCTTCAACGTGGCGTCGGGCGACGAGCAGGAGGACTCCGGACACGACACCATCAGCAACAGAGACTCATACAGGTGACACGGAGATTTATAGGGCCGTATCTAGGCCTGAGCATGCGCTCCTAAATGGCCTAACTGCCACACCGAACATGATGGCATGCAAAACAACCCACATTTCAAAGATTATTTCAAATTATAGTGCTTATAATTATAGTCCCTCCCCGGTAGTATGATGTGCACATGTACACGCTCTACAGTGAGGGGAAGTACAACATGCCAACAACACATACACCAAGGCCCACCCTACTCGAGGGTCACTGAGGACAGGGAAGAACTCCTTATATGGTCACTACACTCTATAGTCTGGAGGATTAGCCAAAAAAGAAGAAAGCTAAAAAACTCTCCACCGTCTTGGGTCAGGGTGAACATGGGTGACGTAACAGGCATGTGGACGGACAAACGCGTGCACAGACAGACGTGTGAACGGACAGACGAATCACCACCATGCTGTTACATTACCCTGCGGGTGATGTAACAGGGAAGGATAAAATATTAGTAATCGCAGAAATTGCCAGGGGAAGGAAGGCAGGAACAAGTAATAAAAAGCTCTACGTTTGTCTGTCAATGTTCGTACACATCTAGGGTTGTGTAACAGCTGTCTGTTCTCTGCCTGTTCCTCCACAGTGACTGTAACAGCAACAGGAACTCCATCGTCTCCTTCACCAGCATCTGCAGCAGCCACTGTAGCTCCTATGTACACAGTGACGACATGGACTCAGGTACAGCACCTACAGTATGTAGAGTACATTAACACCCATGTCCCGCCAATGGGTGACTTTTGTGCCCAAATTATGAGGCGTCATCGCTGCCAAATGGTGCATTATGTTCAGTGATGGGCAGTAACTTGTTACAAGTACCTAAGCTACATAGCTTAACTACAGTTTTATTTAGCTTGTAGTGTAGCTTACTAAAATTTACTACTTGTTTCGAGAGTAACAAGTAGTGTACGACATTTTCCCACCCACATTTTGGAATTCCACAAATTTTCAATGAGTAGAATCGATTTAGTCATAATGTTAGCTCCTTCCATCCTTTCCCCAAACTACTACTTGATTTATTGCTTAATAAATAATGCATCTTTATTTGTATACCACCTGTCATGACAAAATGCAGCTCAAAGTGCTTTACAGACCAATGAACAAAAAAGAAGGAAAAAAGTCAAAGACGAAACAAACCGTATAATAAAATGTTTAGAAAGTTGTACATTAAGTTGAGATATATACTGTATGTTGATGTAGCAAGCTACGTTTGTCATGTAGCTTGTAGTGTAGCTTGCCACATTTTTTCTGGGGATAGCTTGTTGTGAAGCTACACTAATTGTTTCTAGAGTAACAAGTAGTGTAGCTTACTACATTTTCCCAGTAACTTGCCCATCACTGATTAATTTGTATGAATATGTTTGATTTGATGGAGTGGAAGATCTACTCACATTCGCTCCCGAACAGATTTTGTTGACATATGAGGCTCCGGGGGACGGCGGCCATCATGGATTGTGTGTCGCTTTCAGTAGCTTTGGACAGCACAAGCTCCTCCCAGCCTGCTGTTCCTAGTCAAAACACTGCTCCTATGAAGGCAAATCCTTGTCGCTGTAATTGCGGACGCCATGCACTGTGAATTCCATTCACACGGAGGCAAAAACCTACTGTATGACGAAATACACAGAATACAAAAACTTGAAAACAAGTGGTACTTTGTACCTCCCCACCCCTACATATGTAGTGAAGTATATCATAAAAAAACATATTTTTTGCAAAGTCACTACTGTACATGGCTGAAAATCACTTACACGGTACTGTACATACCACAACAGCCCATTGAGTTCAGAAGGAATATTTGGCACACACAAACATCCGCTGAAAAGCACTGCATGATGTGGACTTTTACAGTAGAAACACGTGGTACAGCGTATCGTCTTAAAGGGCTTTGCGGTTTGTTTTTTCGACTAGAATATTCTGTTTACAGCGAGACCACGCGGTGATAAAACACAAGCCGCGGCTCCGGCGGAGCGCCGTAATCCTCGTACCCGGACGGACCACAACATACAGTGATGGTCCCATAACTGACAGGGCGTGATTACAATCTAACTGCATGATTATACCTTTTAGGGCACCGAGAACAAAAACAACAAGGCCCCCGAAAGATGAGACTAATTGATTATGGCAGGCATTTGGCCACAGCGCTCACAAGGGTTTCGCTTTAACATTTTCCACAGCTGTGCGTCCAGTCAAACATCAACCCCCACCGCCTTGTCTCTGACTACCAACGTACTGTACTGTAGCTGTGTCACGCATGCACACGTGCACACATGCACACATGCACGGGTACTGGTACACACACACACACACCAGGGGCGGATGTAACATGTCCCATTTGGAGGGGCAAGAGAATATGTTGGAGGGGCAGGAGAAAATGGTATGGGTGCGGCTTCATCCGCACCCATACCAGCCGCACCCATATCATTTTCAGTTACAGGACTTTTATTAGTCAAGTAAAGCATCAATAATAACATCAGTTGTTATTGAAGTTGCAACAAACACGCAGCATGCATAAAGCTAAAGGTCTGACTCAGAGAGTTTTCTGTATGATGAAATGCTGTTGGTTTAGTGGCGCCAAAATTGTAGTTAGTAGCCGTAGTAGGGTTTCAAATCATTTTAATTATAAGCAGTTTAATTTGAAATACATTTGAAATTTGGGTCCCCCCCCCCCCATGCCCATGCCTAGATCTGCCCCTGACACACACACGCACACTTTTACATCTGTGTGATGTCAGATATGCCCTCATCGAAAGCGAATCACTCATGAATCGGACAGACATACGCACACGCATGCACACCTCGCGCACACGCACACATGCACGCTTAAAACACACAACACACGTGCGCACACACACACACACACACACGCTTAAAGCACGCAACACTCACTCACAATAAGCCAAAACATGCCTCTGTTGATTCTAAATTGATAACACATGGTAATTGAGCAGCAGTACACGTGGGGAGAGGTTTGTGTTTACAAGCATGTGGACGCGTTTGTGTGTGTTCACATGCACGCGTGTTTTTCGTTGTTTTATGTTTTTGTGCATGTAATGCGTGTTTATGTTGTGCGCCGATAACCATTACATTTTTGTGAATGGAAAAAGAACTGGTCTTCCAATTCATTGAAAATGTAGTTACTGTGCTGTCCAAAGCTCTTTTCTTTGGTGAATTCTTGGTGAAAAAAAGAGAGAGACAGAATGAATTGTTTTTAACCTGGGATTCTTGTTTTGGGCACCTCATGAAGTGAAAAACCTTTCCAGCTTCCCAGCACATCACATTGTGACATGTTTGACAGTCGGCTATTCGGCGATCCACTATTTTCTGTGCAATGCTGTCAATGTGACAGCATTTACAATAGGACTGTTAGAAAACTGAGCCATTTCTATAGAAAAGACATTCTTAAAAAGTGGAAATATGGAGTTACGTGCTTCGTGCCAAAGGGCAACAACACTATAAAGCAGTGTTTTTCAACCAGTGGTCCAGGGTCCACCAGTGGTCCTTGGGAGGGTTCCAGGTGGTCCCCAGATAAATGATGGAATGTTGGTTAGCCAGATGTAACTCTTGACAGCGTAAACGTGAAACCAAATGGACCCTTGCGGGTCCATTTGGTTTCACGTTTACGCTGTCAAGATTTAAAATATTCATCATCTGAATTAACCCACTTTATTAAGAAGTCTACACAATTAGAGAATGTTGAAGAATAATGGCCATTTTGATGTTTGCCTGTTTTGTTTGCGAAGTCCAGCCTGGAGTTGTGGACAAAAACAAAAGAAATCTTTAGTTTTGGGGGTCTGTGGGGGCTAAAATATCATCAAATGGTAGTCCGTGGCTCAAATGCTGAATAAATAGTGGGCCCTGGCATCAAAAAGGTGCCGTGGAAAACCACTGCTATAAAGTACTGACTAGTGCTGAAATCCTCCCTAATGTAGGAGATGAGATGCCCACCAGTGTATGGCTGTCCCACGACAAGCAGAAGAAACTCCACAGTTTCCTGGAACATCTCTTCAGCCAGGTGAGTGAGTCACCCTACAAAACAACACACCATATAATGAGTGAATGAAGCAAATGAATTATGACTCGGGGATTATGACGAATGACGTGTAAATAGATGATGTTGGACAGAAGATGTATGACCTGTGACTGACACAATGTGATGTGTGTGTGTGACGCATAACTCTTTGGTTGGTATGACTAATGAATTACATCAAATGACATGACATGTGACACAGTGAAATCATGAGACTGGTGTGCAGTGTGTAACTAATGATGGCCCCCTGTAGGGCCATGCTGCTCACACTACTGGTGAGCAGCACAACTTGTGGCAAAACTGTGTGCCAAAGGGTTCTCATACACTGTATGTATTGTATGTATATTGATCTCTCTGTCTTGCTCTCTCTCTCCCACACGCACGCGCGCGCGCGCGCGCGCACACACACACACACACACACACACACACACACACACACACACACACACACACACACACACACACACACTCAATATGACACCTTCCTTAAAGGGAAGTCCACCCATTGTCAACATTCTAATATGTCATTAGTATACCCTAGAGGTGCTGGGTGGACATGATAAAAAAGTTCCCCCATTCTGTGTTCCCAAGAAATGGAGGTCTGAAGAAAACCACTAAAAAACACTAACATGGTGAAACCACTTGATGAGATCAAGATGTATTTTCACCATGTTAATGGATTTCTTCTTTTTTCTGAGAGCGTACAAAAGGAACCAAATAAACCCGTTCATTGAGGGTTTGTACCGTTTGATGACAGTTTGAAAAGTCCTGTGCAAGGAGCAAAGTGAGCTTGAGAAGCAAAAAAAACACATTGCCTGGCATCTACTGTGCTATGACATAATATGAGCATCAAATATATACATATCTTTTCCGATAATCATTGCAGAAATGGGCAAAGCATTGTGTTGATTGTGTTGTCTAATACTAATTGTTTTCGGTGGTGTACACAGACAAAATCTCTTTCAAATAGAGATAGAGTGAACAAATGTTTGAACATCAGTGGCACAGTCAATCATGGGAGATCAAGGCAGTCTGATTGAAACACATGTTTTGTTATGTTTTTTCTTTTTTCTTTTGTCGTTATGCCAATTAATTCCTCCTCACACACATTGTGTGCTGGGCATAATTATTACGTGATTGCTACTACAGTAATAACTTGATCTGTATTTGTTTTTGATTTGAGTACTGCTCATGGTTTCTATATGGAAACGGTAACAGTAAGGCTTGGCCCACATAATACTCTGCCCTGAGTATGAACAGAGTTACCCTGCATACTCTGCTCACTTCATGGGATCAGTCCAATGGCCGCTCGATCATCAAGATGTGTTTCACCACGTTAATGATTTTTCTTTTAGGACCCTTTTTTCCAAGAGTGCACCAAACGGACCCTAGTGCACCAAACGGACCCTAGAGTGACCCATTTGTGCACTCAGGAAAAAATTAGAAATGTCCCTCTTTTGTCCCTCTTTTAGGCTGCAACAGCCCTCCCGAGAGCTCAGTTTTCTGACCCCTCAATGTCGCAACATTTTGGCTGGCCCGAGTATCACTTGGGCCGAGCCTTCACGTATTCATGGAAACACATGGGCAAATGTATGTTTCTCCTCTCTTCACCTTTGACCCCTGCTGCTTTCGCGTCACGGGTCATGCGTAGGAAAGGGAAATTGGCATATGCCCTAAGCCGTGACCCTTGAACCCGGCCTGTAGCCCCACGGGCAAAAGGTTGACATTGAGGACGTGACCTAGTTTTTTTTTCTCTGACTCGATACCCGCAAGGAAGAGTTTTAATGAAGTTTTTTTTCGAATGAGGACGTCTCCATCGGCGCTGAAAGAGCAGAAATCACGCTGTGCTGCCTCTGCAGTTCTCTGGGCTGCTTCCGGCCGTTTGTTTTATTGTGGAGCAGCTTCCCCCCCACGCTTTGTTTATTCACTGCATAGCAATTGTGTTCACAGGGTCTCTGTGGGACTGTGTGTGTGTGTGGGACTGTGTGTGTGTGTGTGTGTGTGTGTGTGTGTGTGTGTGTGTGTGTGTGTGTGTGTGTGTGTGTGTGTGTGTGTGTGTGTGTGTGTGTGTGTGTGTGTGTTAGAGAGAGAGAGAGAGAGAGAGAGAGAGAGAGAGAGAGAGAGAGCGAGAGCGCGAGCGCTACCAGACCAGGTGTTGTTATACTGTGTCATTGTAGATGGCTCTTTCTGACTTCTCTGCCAATTAACCGCAAAAGCTTACAATATTTCATGTAAACATAGCATTATATGGTATATAACAGCACAGTTTAAAGGTTATAGAGGCAACTTTAGTGTGTACAAACACTGTGTTTGTAAACCGATTTGTTAAAAAACAGAATCTAACTCCACCTCACCTAGGCTCCACTCTATTGGCTCATTGTGAATCTGCTGGAGACTGCTGTGCTGTGATTGGCTAACTACACTGTCTAACCCCCCACAACTCCCCCTCCCCCTCACAAATTAGCACCACGTTTCCCGAGCCCGACGGATGTTTGGTTTTCATGATTGGTTGACGACAACAACGTTCTGGACCGTCTGCAGGACAAAGCAAGTGTCAAACAGCTGCAGCATCAAAGTAGAAGCCATGTAGAGGGGGAAAAGGCAAAAATATAGCTATATATCTACTATGATTTTTGGTTAAAAAGTTGCCTTGATTACCTTTAACTACTTTATATGTACAGTATATGATGTCATGCTATTCCTGTGTTCACGCTTCATGTAAGCCACTCTGTATTAAAGGGAAAGTTCACCCATTTTCAACATTCAATATGTCATTAGTATACCCTAGAGGTGTTGGGTGGACATGATAAAGAAAGTCCCCCCATTCTGTGTTCCCAAGAAATGGAGGTCTGAAGAAAGCCACCAACATGGTGAAACATCTTGATGACATCATCAAGATGTATTTTCACCATGTTAATGGATTTCTTTAGACGCTTCTTTTTTCTGAGGGTGTACAAATGGAACCAAATGGAACCAAATGAACCCGTTAGGGTTCATTTGGTTGCATTTGTACGCTCTCAGAAAAAATGTTGTAAATGGGTGGAATTCCCCTTTAAGAGCGTCTGCTAAATGGCGTGTTGACACATTGTGATGAGCATATTGCATCCGGTGCAGTCTGTCTCATCATGCAATGGCACTACAGCGTGTGTCCACATGTATTCACACATCCTCTCCCCTCTCTCTCTCGCTTCAAGGTGGACTCTATCATAAGCATGCTGAGAGGAGCCGTGGTCGCTAGAGCCTTTGAACAGACCAAGTGTTTCACGCCTGGCCGAGGATTACAAGGTACTCTAAAGAGCAGAGAGAGCCGCATCTCCCTCTCTCTCTCTCTCTGTCTCTCTGTCTCTGTCTCTCTCTCTCTCTCTCTCTCTCTCTCTCTCTCTCTCTCTCTCTCTCTCTCTCTCATATTCAAGGCCCTGTCAGGCAGGCCCGGATGTAATATTTCTCAAGGGGCAAGTGAAAACGATACGGGGGGGCAGTGCACCCATACCACTTTCGGTTACAGGACTTTCATTAGTCAAGTAAAGCATCAATAATAACATCAGTTGTTGTTGAAGTTGCAACAGACACGCAGCATGCATAAAGCTAAAGGTCTGACTGAGAGAGTTTTCTGTTTTGAATGATGCACTGCTGTAGTTAGTACCAGTAGTAGTGTTTCAAAACATTTTAATTGCAAGAACTTGAATTTGAAATATCTTTGAAATTTGGGTGGTTTTGCATGCCGTCATGTTTGGTGAGGCAGACTGGGCATTTTAGGGGGGCATCCCCCCCATGCCCATGCCTAGATCCGGCCCTGCTGTCAGGCCCATTCTTCCTCTCCCACCCCGGCATCTGTCCACTTTCTCTTCTTCCATGACACCGTGTCGTTTCACAGTGCATCAGCCGCTTGAGCAATAACAGGTGTTCTCTCTTATGGAACCAAATTGTAATGCCCGTATATACAGTATATGAAAAGGTGGGGGGAAAAAAGAACATTTACAAACATGACAGTTAATCTTTCAGGGAATAGAGGAAGGGAAAAAAGGCTGATGCTTTCTTTCTTTCTTTCTTTTCGTTCTTGAATGCCATCCTACAATTTTCCTGTCAAACTGTGTGTTTTGTTTTCTGCCTATGGGTTTCCTGTGAATATGGTGATTTTGTTTTATTTTGTGTGTGGGCGGACTGTAGTTGTATCTGTGCATTCAGAGGCCATGCTGGGGCTGCACAGTGGAGAGACTGGGAGAAGTAAGATAACATTGGAAAGACTCCAGCCAGCTACACACACACACACACACACACACACACACACACACACACACACACACACACACACACTGTAGAGAAACGGTAGAGAAAACATACTGTAGCTCGCACCAAAAGCACTGCAGCCTCCCTCCCTACCGCGCAATTGGGCTGCAACTTCCTGTCATGGTGTGTGTGCGCGTGAGAGTGCACGTGCGTGCGTGCGTGCATGTGTGTGCGTGTGTGTGTGTGTAACACACGGGGGCGGTAGGTAGATTCCAGCTGCTGAAAAAGAGGGCAAAAGCCCCATTCCTCTTCTCCTTTTCTTTTCTTCCCTTCCCCCGTTACCCCCAAGGCTGGGGGTTTTCAACAGGTGGTTCAGGGACCACCAGCGGTCCCTGAGAGGATTCCAGGTGGTCCCCAGCCCAGGCTAAATGATGGACAGTGGTAACCAAATGGACGCTTATACTGTAGATATGTAACTCCTCAATTACTTGACACTTCTGAATTACTTGATTTTCAAGCATTTTGCCATTAGGCAGACTAGGCAGTTGCCTAGGGCGCCATGAGGGGAGGGGGGCAACCATGAGGGGAGGAAGCGACCACCAGACATGCTTTAAAAGGATCCCAGGCTAATAATACATTATACTCATCCTCTATAACTAGTATTGAACATTTAAAACACAAATAATAGCCTATGATAGTATGTTCTTTAGGTTAAAAAATGTTCATAGTTTTATCCCTTGGGGGGTGCCATTTTACAGGAGATTTTCCCTGGAGCCCCAGGTCCAGGGAAAATCTTGCCTAGGGCTCCAAATTGCTTAGAAACGCCACTGCGGTGCCCACATTAGTGTCCTGCACTCACCTCTCAGCTCTGTGGTTTATTGTAGCGTTGCTTATCAGTGACGCAGCAGGAATGCTAATGCTGGCGTGTGCCTGCAGGATGATGAGTTTGTTACTGTACTGTCTCAATGCCACCTGCTGATGGGGAACAAAAAAAAAATCAGCATTGCTTTGTTTGTTTTTTATCTTGCGTTGTTTTTAGCGCTATCGCTGACTGGAAACTGGAGCACACAGTGGTTTTCAACGTTTTTCATACCAAGGCCCCACTATTTATTCAGCATTTAAGCCACGGAGGACCACCATTTGAGGACATTTTATCCCCACAGACCCCCAAAACTAAAGATTTCTTTTGGTTTTGTCCACAATACCAGGCTGGATTTGGGAGACAAAACAGTCAAATAACCATTAATCTTCTACATTCTCTAGTTGTGTAGACTTCTAATTCACATGATTTTAACTCTTGAGAGCGTAAAAAATGAAACCAAATGGACCCTTGCGAGTCCATTTGGTTTCATTTTTACCCTCTCAAAGAGTTACATCTGGCTAACCAACTTTCCATTTAGCCTGGGGACCGCTGGTGGTCCCTGGACCACCTGTTGAAAACCCCTGCTGTAGCAGAAAAAACTGGGTGGAAAAAGGCTAAATGTATCTCTATTAGTTCCTGGCCTAAAATAGAATAGCTGTGTCTTTTCGAATTGTGTTTTTTGCTGAGTTGACACATTACAGAGATTAGATAGTGAAATGCAGTGCCCCAAAGGCATTGGTGGTTGTTTTTTTTTGTGTGTCTGTGTCTGAGTTATAGACACAAGGTCACCAGACTTGGCAAAGAACAGCTTATTAGGCGTCCACTCGGGTCTAATAGAAACCCAAACGAAAATAGCTTTTTTCTTTTCTTTTTCTTGCGTCCTTGAATGTGAATTTCTGAAGAAAGCCAAATGAGGATTCTTCTGACTGTGTTAAGTCTGAGCACAAGAACAGATTAATGAGTCATGTGGTTTACGTTTTTGAAAAAAAAAAGTTGGATCGTCAGACAACTTCCCGGCCCCCCTGCTTCACTCACCCAGTACGACTCTGTGAATGTACTGTACATTTGATCTGAAAGTGAGTTTTTGTTTATGTGGGTCATTTGGATATCTCTTGTGAATGAGGGTTGTTTGTGTGCTTAACCAAATGCCCTCCTTTCTGTGCCAGTTATAAGTGTGTGTGTGTGTGTGTGTGTGTGTGTGTGTGTGTTGTGTGTGTGTGTGTGTGTGTGTGTGTGTGTGTGTGTGTGTGTGTGTGTGTGTGTAATAGCATTATCTGACTAAGTGGAGCATTCCCTTATCTGATCGTTTGTGTACATACAATACACAAATCTAAATATTATATACACAGAAGCGCGTGCGCATGCATGCAGGCACGTACGCACTAGGGATGTGAATCTCAGCACTGAGGGCGATTCGATACGCATCTCGATGCACTGCCAGCGATTCGATACTTTAGCGATTATTTGGAATTACATGGCGATACGATGCGATACGATTCACCCCGACACGATACGATACACCCCCTTATACCGATACTTAACCGATACTTTAACAATACCATTGAATTTTATTCTGAACAATGCGATATGATGCGATCTGGTGGCAATTTAACATAATAAAAAGGATTTATATTCAAGGTTTATTAATTTTCCAAAAAAATGCCAAAATGCAATACATTTAAATTCAAAACAATGTATTGTTTTACTGTAGGTTAGTAGGCCTACTGTATCTCTAACTTCCCAACTTAAAAAAAAAAAACAACAAATAAAGGGCCTGCTTTGCTCTGCTCTCTGCTGGTTATTGTGTTATTGTTGGATTAGCGTATACTAATCATGTACTGTATGTATGTACATACAAATAGAAAATAAACCAATATAAAACATGCATTTACAGATCACTGCAGACAGAGTACTGTCAAACAAGTCTATGTGTATCTTAATCAACACGTAGATAATACTATACTGTATATATGGGGGTCCCTGGTTCTCACTCACTCTCAGCTAAGCCTAAGGGGTCCTTGGCTTAACCTGAAAGACCCTATTATTACAATTATAAAAAATATAATCAATCATTATGCAATTATTGGTGTAAAATGAAACCAAAATTGCCCTAGTGGGTCCATTTGGTTTCATGTTTACACTCTCAAGAGTAATTCACCATGTGAATTAGCCTAAAGTCTACACAACTACAAAATGTAAAAGATTAATGGTCATTTTGATCTGTATGTTGGACTGTTTCTGAAATCCAGTCTGGTATTGTAGACAAAAACAAAAGAAAACTTTAGTTTTGGGTCTGTGGGGCTAAAATATCATCAAATGGTGGTCCGAGGCTCAAATGCTGAATAAATAGTGGGTCCTGAAATGAAAAAAGTTGAAAACCACTCTTCTACAAGATCACAACACGTTGCATTCACACCACGCTGAGACTGAGTCACTGAGTGCTTGTGGATGTGAGCTGTGGATGTGCACTTTTACTGTCGCTGACTCGGTGTGCAACACCATCGTGTTGCAGAATATACAGTAAATGAGGCTCCAAGGAAAAGCTGCACAGTGGAAAGTTGTAAAACGAAGGGGGTTGAAAACCACTTTTAAAAACGTGTGCAGAAGATTTATTTAACAACACACAATGATCGCGCAGATTGCATAGATTTGCAACTGCGTTCGAGAATCAGACGAGAGGAACACTGTGTGGATCATTACCTGTCGGTGCTACAGTGAACAACGGACTGAGCGACACAGCTCAACCACGGACACAACAGAGATTTTATGAAGCTAAATATGGTGCTTCGTTCACTAGTTCTCTTGTTTAATCCGTGGGGTTTATAGTCGTGGCCCGGGTATTAGTCTCCACGTCGGTAGCATGTATTGATCCCAGCCAGTCAGCTGTAGTAGAGCTGACTGGCTGCTGCTGCTGCCCCGCTGTTGCAGAGCGTAGGAGGGGAGGGGACTATAGACAGAGCTGCGACATTGACGGGCCTCGTCACGTTGTCCCTATTTAATAGATGTCTATGTAGAAGAGTCTCGATTGGACTGTACAGTAAGTAAGCAGAGTTGTCGTAACTGTCGGTGCCGAATGGCAGAGCCTTTTCCCTTCCCAATAATGGTGCGTTCAACACAGATTAGAAAACATAAAATAGGGCGAAATAAATCGTGAAAACCCCGCTCAACATCGATTTTTACCGATTCAAGCAAATGCATCGCGACGCATCTAGATTTCCCCCGTCAATTGCATCGATACAGAGTGACGGAACCGATGCACTCGCATCGCGCACGTGGGTACCGATGTATCGATTTATATCGATTAATCTCCACACCCCTAGTACGCACCTGTTCTGCACACCAGTGGCGTTTCCAAGCAATTTGGAGCCCCAGTCAAGATTTTCCCTGGAGCCCCCCCTTACCCTTACGGGTCCGTTTGGTAAGAAGGGGCTCCAGCGAAAATCTCCTGTGGCGTCATACCTATGACAGACAGGCACAGTAAAACTCGCCCCCCAAGGGATACAAATATGAAGTATTTTTAAATTAAATAACATATGTGTTTTAAATGTTCAATTCTAGTTATAGAGGACAAGTATTATGTATTCATTATATGAGGCTTATTAGCCTGGGATCCTTTAAAAGCATGACTGGTGGTCGCCCCGGTGCCCCCCCCCCTCATGTCGCTCCAGGCAACTGCCTACTCTGCCTAATGGCAAAAACACCCCTGATGCACGCGCACACACACAATCAAATCCCCTTGAAGCCCCTGTGCAACGGCTACCCTGTTATCACGGATCTGAGCTCTGTGTACGTTTCCAAAGTAAACCCAAACAAAGTAAACAATTCCTCATTCCTAGCCGTGCATCAGCAGCATCGGGTTGACATGCTGCTGTGTGTTGTGCTGCCACTGCCAAGATGAGGACAGATCGCAGCAGAGAAAGACAAAAAATGAATAACAGCATTTCTGCATAGGTCACACTAATGAAACAGCCTGAATAATGAAGCACTCATTAACACCAGAGCCTCGTTAGGCGGTGACTACATTAATTTAGGAGAGGAAGGAGGACGGGACAGATG
Organism: Benthosema pterotum; assembly: GCA_039105355.1. Taxonomy (NCBI): domain Eukaryota; kingdom Metazoa; phylum Chordata; class Actinopteri; order Myctophiformes; family Myctophidae; genus Benthosema; species Benthosema pterotum. The sequence goes on along the minus strand of CM076982.1, from coordinate 37,056,046 downwards.
GAAGGGGGGTGAGAGAGAGACATGGTGAGAGAGAGAGACAAGGTGAGAGAGAGAGAGAGAGAAACAAACAAACGGATAGTCAGAGAAACAGTCAGTCACTCAGAGAAACAGACAGAGAAACAGACAGGCAGGCAGGCAGAGAAACAGACAGGCAGACAGACAGACAGACAGACGGACGGACGGAGACGTAAGGTCTCTCAGATGAACGTAATGGGGAAAAAAGTGAAAGGAGCAGAATATACACTGGAGGAAGAGAGTAAAAATGAGTCGTGTCCCGCCTTAAAGAACATCTCTCCTCTTCCACCGTCCCTGAGTGTGTGTCTGGGTCTCTCCATCTTCTCTCACTCATGAATAATGCAGGAGGTGGATGAGGGCAGTTTGTCATATAATCTGCTTTCACTTCATGCAAAAAACTCTTGCCTCATAACTCCTATTTGTGTGCGTGTGTGTGTGCGTGTGTGTGTGGGTGTGTGCGTGTGTGTGTGTGCGTGCGTGTGTGTGTGCACGTGTCTTTCAGAGTTTCAGCTAGAGATGGAGCCCAGGGTGAACTGCACTAAGAAGCTCCGTCTTCACGTCAAACAGGATCCATGGAATCTGCCTGGCAGCGTTCAAGGCCTCACGCAAACCATCGCCAAGTTTGTTGAAGGTTAGTTAGTGCACATCGTGAAAGAAAAGAAGAAGTGCTCCGTGTTTGGTTCAAAGTAGCAGCACCACAGTGTAAAGATGCTTTGTTACAGCACAAGCAAAACTCCTGCATTCAAAATAACTTCAGTCAGAGTTGACTCTGGTCCAGACTCCAGAGCCCCACTGCTTCTATGAGTCTTCCTTTGCATTGGAGCTCTGTAACATACAATGCAATCTGCCATTACTCGACCTGACCAGCCTCTCTTCTGGAGTGGATATGTAAAGAACGTTTTACCTACTCACCAAAGCAAACACGATTTGTGTGATTAAAAAGCCTACTTTCCTTAGTTGAAACACTTGATAAAATTGACTTTTTGGTCAGAACGCTATTGTTTTTCACTGGAGGAAACCTATTCCCTATGAAGGTTTTCTCATGGCAATATCGGTAGAGAGCGCAAATCCTGGTTGTTTTTCCGGTGAAAAACAACCATGTTCTGGCCAAAAAGTCAATTTTATCCATGAGGTGGGGGGCTCAAAGTGTTTCCATTAAGGTAAGTAGTATTTCTAATCACATAAGGAGTGTTTGTTTTGGTTAGCAGGTAAAACGTTCTTTATATATCCACTCCAGAAGAGAGGCTGGCTGGGTCGAGTAATGGCAGATTGCATTGTATGTTACAGAGCTAGGCAGACCTAAGTCAACGTATAAAAGTAGTATCATTGGACATACTGTATATTTAAATGTTATCAAAGATAACATACCTATAAGCTCTCAACGTGTCTCATTACAATAACCTTGTAGATCTATTATATGTGTTGCCGTCCATGCGACCTGCACTAAAAAAGCTGCATTGTCAGACATAGTTATTACAGTACAGATGCACTACTTGGCAAACGCTGTTACATGAAAAACTGTTCTAAACAGTAACATGGGAGGTCATATATTTATTCTATTACATTGACAAATCCTCCAGCATCCTGCATCTGAGGTTCTAGTGCAAACATAACGGTTCCTCTCCCGGTGCGTCTAAAATGCACTGATCTCCCCGCGCTCTTTAACATCAAAATGCCCCCATACATACATAAACCAACCGGAGAGTCATAACAGTTGGGCCTGCAGCCCAGTGACTTATGGAGCCAGGGACCTTTGTGTGTGTGTCTGCGTGCACGTGTGTGTCTGTGTGCACGCTGTGAGCATTCCTTGATTCACCATTATTTATCTAGGCAAGGACCTTAGCCTTTCCCCGGTCCCCAATGGGGAGTAGCATGGTTTTTGTGTTTGTTGGCGCACAGATGAAGCGTGTGCATGTACTCATGCACACAAGCAAGCAGGCAAGCACACTACACGGAGGCACACACATACAAATAACCTAAATCCTTGGCTAGTCACATTATACTCCTGGGAAAGATGAGAGCTGGCCGTGGTGAGCAGAACTAATATCACCATGCTGCCTGGCTTGTGTGCGCCGCAGCGCGCTCTATTGTACCTCTTCTCTGCGTTTAATGGCTTTTTAGTCCCTCCGAGCAACGTCCTGCCAAGGGGTTTTTACTGTTCTGTACATTAAATACCAGTGGTTTTGATATGAATACAAACAGTACAGATTTATGTTATTATCTCCCTCTGTGCCGGGGGCCTTACGATGTTCTGGACCCTCCCTCGCATGTGAAGATAAACGAGCCGCGGAGTCGGGACGGACAGAGGCTGCCTGGGCCGACCGCAGAGCTTCGGTCGTGTCTATCCCACACTGTGCTTATGGTTTCTGCAGGGCTTGGCTGGCCTTATGGGGTCACAAATGTTTATATATATATATATATATATGTACGTTTCGGGGGTTTTATTTGCGTCATTAGTGTTTGATTGATGGTCTTGTTTTTGTTTTTCCTTTTTCTTAGAGGTGAAGACGCGAGTGCTCTTGGTCTTACTGCAGTATACAGGTTGGTCCCGTTATTATTACTACTCCTGATCTCATTATGTGACTCCCGCTATCTACTATCACACACTAATAAAGATGACGTAAAAACCGATAAAGCAACACCCACAAGTATGAGGAAAGATACAAAGAAAGTGGCGGTTACCTAACTCTCAGTGCCAGCACTGTTCCATATTTTTTTGGGTAGCTAGTGCCAGCGATTTTCATCTAAAAGTCATATTTCATATTTCGGTCCATGTTTCCCGTCGGACAAGTTAGTTGGCGACACACTTCCTGTTCCAGGTTGGTCCGTCCCTTATTTTGGTCCGTTCTGATGGGATGATGCGATCGCTGCTCGCTGCATAATAGGTGAAGATTTGGCAAAACATTTGCAAAGTAGCAAATCTATAAGCTTATGACTCGTTTTTGGTCAAATAGAAACTACCTACTAGACTTCCTACTACTTCCTAGTACAGAAAATCGGGGTGGCCAATCGGGACACAGTATGCAAACATATTTGTATACTGTGTCCTGATTTGCCACCCAAGTTAACTGGAGTGGGTGGCCAATCTGCTAAGTAGAATTGAGCTATTCCAGACCTGCTTATTCGGTCTGGCTTTAGCCAGGCTAGAGAGGCAGACTTTGGACCCCTAGGGGACTTCAGTCATCAAAGTATATAGGGTTTAATTATTTTATTTAAGTAATTATAGTATTAAAGGGGAATTCCACCCATTTTCAACATTTTTTTCTGAGAGCGTACAAATGCAACCAAATGAACCCTAACGGGTTCATTTGGTTCCATTTGTACGCTCTCAGAAAAAAGAAGTGTCTAAAAAAATCCATTAACATGGTTAACCACAGTTAGTGGTTTTCTTCAGACCTCCATTTCTTGGAAACACAGAATGGGGGAACTTTTTTTATCATGTCGACCCAGCACCTCTAAGGTACATCAATGACATAATAAAATGTTGAAAATGGGTGGACTTCCCCTTAAACATTCGGTTCTTTGTTCCAACACTCGGGTATAATGTATTGTATTACTAGCAACAGAGACACAGAAATATCAACTCCAAGGCAGACATGCCAAGTTGCCAACTGTTATGAGGTCAACAACTCCTCTAAATCATAAACTAACAACGGTGTCTGATCCGTATTATATTTAGCTCTCGCTCTTGGCGATGATACCGCCACCACAGTCACAGACGACACAAGCTCTTCAAGTCTTAGCATTATGTTGATGAGAACAGGCCTCGGGCGCCCCTTTTTTTGAACCGCTTAAGAAAAACAGTGTAATAATAAACCCCCCTACACAAATATTCCTTAGGGTTTTTTGTGAGATCATTGGGAGAAAGTGCTAAACTTCTTTTTGGTTCCGTGACTGCCGTCGCCCGGGTCGGTCTGGAGGGAGGGAGTGGTGTGCTCATTTCTCAGCATATTATGGCAGCCAATTATTTTCCGCTCAGGCACACCTGTCATGTGCTCTCATGTACTTCTGATAGAATATTTAATATCCCGGGGAGGATGATAAACTTGACTGAGGCTCTCTTAATTACTACCTTTAAAGCTTCAGAAATTGCCCCCTTCTTTGAATAAACCCGACCCAAATAAGTCAGCTTAGTTATCACACCGCCAACTAATGCCACCTAATTTCTTTCATTCCTCTACCTCCCAGACGTTTTTTTTTTCCTGTCAATTTACTTTATCTTCTAATACTAACCTTCGGCGCTATCTCTCTCTCGTCCTGTTTTGTCCGTTTGCTGCCTTTTCCCTCTATCTCAGGGGTTTTCAACCAGTGGTCCTGGGACCACCAGTGGTTCTTGAGAAGTTTCCAGGTGGTCCCCAGGTGAATGATGGAAAGTTGGTTAACCAGATGTAACTCTTGAGAGCGTAAACATGGAACCAAATGGACCCATGGTTTCATGACATTCATCATCTGAATTAGCACCACTTAATTAAGAACTCTACACTATTTTGTTTGTGAAATCCAGTCTGGAATTGTGGACGAAACCAAAAGAAATCTTTAGTTTTGGGGTCTGTGAGGCTAAAATGTCATCAAATGGTCGTCCGTGACTCAAATGCTGAATAAATGGTGGTCCCTGGTATGAAAATGGTTGAAAACCCCTGCTCTATCTCCCTCTTATCCCTGCGTTTTTTCCAACTTTCAAACATTCTCACATCTTCTCTATTTTTCCCTCAGACTCAGAGATCCAGCTACGGCGTGACATGGTGTTCTGTCAGTCACTGGTGGCGACGGTGTGTGCCTTCTCACAACACCTGCTGGCTGTGCTCAACCAGGTAAGATCACTGCTCACTATTAAGCACAGTGCAATGCTCAGACTTCATTTAACTCATTTTGTGAAAACATACAGTTAAACATACAGTTAAAACATACTCTTCTAGTTACTTCCCTGCTATTCTTGTGGCTTCAAAATGTCATTCCCTCGAATAGAGATTTGAGCCAAACCAGCTCTACTCAAAGCGAGACTGACAACATTGATGCTCTTCCAGGAACGCAGAAACAATTCAGAAGTGGACAAAAAAAAGTACCGTAAAGGATAAAAACTGCTGAAACGGCTCTGGCCGATCGCCAATTGTTTTTATTGACCACTGAAAAAAAAACTAAAAATGGACACCAAAAGAAAATGGCTCATTAGCTGGCTCGAGGATGGGCCCTGGAGGGTCTGGCTCTTTTCTTTTTTTTTTTTTTTTTTTTTGTGTGTATTTTATTTTTTTCCATTTTTGGGAAATACATAAGTGGGCAGGGCCTAACACATCCAAACGCATCCTTGGCGGTATTTTAGGCTCTAAAAACTCGTCCCTTCTCGTCCTAGGCAGGGAATGGGTTAATGGTTTTTTTTACAGTTAATTAGTCAATATAATGCTTATTGCATAGGCGCAACGCCTCGCCTACACAGGCAAAGGAGTGAGCGTTCGCTTCTGACGGTGACATGGTGTGAAAATCTATCCTGATGGGGAGTGACGGCCATTCATTTGCGGCGTAGCCTGCGACATAGCCTGAATCAAATAAGTAAAATAACAATAGCGTCTAGATATCAACCAATAAAAGGTGATAAAAGTAATGCGGTTTTTGCGCATAAATGCACCCGTCCAACAATCGTTTTAAATTCTGACCCGTATTTCCCTCCCCAGTTCCACAACGTGGGCAGGGGTCCTGAGCAGGACAGCTCGGATCCCCAAGACCCTCAGGAGTCAGTGGAGGCCAGCCATCGCTGGCTGGAGCAGATCGCCAGCGCTGGGCTGCTGCTCCACTTCCAGTCACTGCTCTCCCCAAACCTGGTGAGTACAGCCCATAAATCCGCTCTGTTCAGTTAATGTAATGTTGGGAGTTTACACGCCCTGCGGTGAAGGTTGGGCTGGCAAAAATGGTATGGGTGCGGCTTCATCGCCCGTGGCGCGAAGCGTCACGGGCGATGAAGCCGCACCCATACCATTTTCAGTTACAGGACGTTTATTAGGCAAGTAAGAATCAATAACAACATCAGTTGTTGTTGAAGTTGCAAGAGACATGCAACATGCATAAAGCTAAAGGTCTGACTCAGAGAGCTTTCTGTTTTCAATGATGAAATGCTGTTGGTTTAGTGGTACCACAATTCTAGATAGTTGGTAGTAAATATGAGCGTGTTAATTTGAAATATCTTTGAAATTTGGGTTGTTTTGCATGCCATCGTGTTTGGCGGGGGCAGTCAGGGCATTTAGGGGGGGTACTGCCCCCCATACCCATGCCTATATCCGGCCCTGTTCGGCAGTCAACTGCTTTTGTAGTCCAAAATGTTCAAAACACATGCACGTACTGTAGTACACGCGCACACACACCCACACACACAGACGAGCACAATGCAAATGCAAATGGGTATGGCAGTCTTGAAAATACCGTAATTGTGTTATTGTCGACATTGTGTGCTGTAGATCTGCGCGTTCTGTTCGTCAACCAGTATAATACCCCATAGGAAGGCTCTGTGAGGGGATTACACAGCCTTTAATTACTAGACAGGCTACAGTTAAGAGGCTGACAGTACACTATAACGCCAACAAAAGGACCAGCCGCATCGCAGTAAACACAATGCAAAAATCCATCCTGCAGTGGTTTGTCTTCACTCTATGGGCGCCGTTTCAACACAATCACTATGTCAGGGACAGGCCTTGTACCTCCTGTTTAATGTCATTATGTTTGTTTTATTCATTTCCATGAATGAATGCCCCGTTTCATGGGATGCTACTGCTTTGTTGTTTGACAGTGTTGCGCAAAAAAAAAAGAGCCAGTAGAGGAAATAACTCTGCAAGCTCTCAACAGAGTTACAGTAAGTCACTATAAAGGAGTTATTGAGCTCTAAGAGAGCAGTCACACGTTCTTCACTTGCACCATCCATTCCAGGCGCTAGTCATTACTGCTCTTTGTCAGAGTTTTGAACAGCGAAGGTTTTTGACGTCTGATACTTTGTCTGAGAGACGTTTAATGGGATTAAATTAAAGCCGACTGCAAATGTGGCCATTACAGGGCTGACTGACAGGTTCATTTTTAGCGCGTGACTTGGATGAATCATGCCTGTTCGCTCGTCTCGGAAGAGCATTTCATGTCTGTCTTGAGAGATAATTACTTTCAGGGAAGAAGAAGAAGTTTGACAGGCTGAAGGTCTCATGTAGCCGATGTATCTATTTAACATGTTCTCTTTATATCACTCCTGGTTCAGTCTGAGAATTCTTCGTTTTCTTTCTGCAGTTTTCATTGTGAGGACTGATGGGGCGTTTGGATGTACAGTTGTTGCTAGTGAGGTTGCTAGTGTATTTCCACTGGAAAAACAGTTTACAGGAAGTGATTTAGTGGTTCAAATAATACTTGATCGTGAGTATAGACAGAGTTGCGCCGTTGCAAACTCTGTTCACTTCATGGGATCAGTCCAGTGGCAGCTCTACCATAAAGTTGTGTTTCACCATGTTAATGAATTTTCTTTTAAGATCTCTGAGAGTGTACAAATGGTGAAACATCTTGATGACATCATCAAGATGTATTTTCACCATGTTAATGGATTTCTTTAGACGCTTCTTTTTTCTGAGAGCGTACAAATGGAACCAAATGAACCAGTTAGGGTTCATTTGGTTGCATTTGTACGCTCTCAGAAAATGGGTGGAATTAACAAGACAGAAAATAAATGAAGGAAGTGAAGGCACATTTGATGAAAGAAGCAAGCGAGAGAGGATGAGAGAGCTGTTCCTACACGCCTCGCCTCCTATATGTTTTGACAGAAGTGTTTAAAATAAATAAATATATGAATAATATTTACCATTTCTGCTATATGGTGTGAGTGGTCTGATTTTAATAAATGCTTTCTTGCATTGGGTAACATCGTTAAGTTGTTATTCGGCCTTATTCGGCTCTTGAGGATTTTATATGGATAAATCATCTTATGGAAATCACACTCATCAACGTGTGATCACTCACACGCACGCACGCACGCACACACACACACACACACACACACACACACACACACACACACACACACACACACACACACACACACACACACACACACACACACACACACACACACACACACACACTGTCCAGTCGCAGATGTGGTTGTTTGTGTCTGAGGATGTAGAGGAGGATGTTTGAATAGGAAGCACGCATACACACACGTGCATGCACGTGTACACACACACACACACACACACACACACACACACACACACACACACCCGCACACACACACACACATGTCCACGTGCACTCGCCAGCCACGCATGTACAGTCCAGTGTTGTACACTACAGTACACAGACGCATGCAGGCAAAGACAAACACGCCTAAAACAGGCACAAACATTCTCTGGACTTGCTGACAGACCTTCACAAGCAGCGATACTGTACACACATGTGAGCAATGAGCACAACGCACGTGTTGCTGTCATGTGCGTAAACATACCGTACGCAAAGGGGCCTCAGATTCAGGAAGATGCTGGGGGCATGCATATAGCTAAATGTGAGAGATTCAGATGCCAATCTGACCGTTTTGTCTTTTTCACAGACGGACGAGCAAGCCATGTTGGAGGACACGGAAGTGGCCTTGATTGACCTGGAGAAGGTCACTTTCTACTTCCGGCAGTTTGAAGGGGAGCCTCTGGTGGCAAGTATGTACTTTCAGGGACGGATTAAAGTAAATAAGAGCCCTGTGCACAGAATCACAAAGGCCTCACCACTTTTTTTCCCCACATAACATGTTCTGTAACTGTTTTCAAGATTTTCCTGAGAGTGTACAAATGGAACCAAATGGACCCGCTAGGGTCCATTTGGTTCTAAAAGGAAAATCATTAACCCGATGAAACACCAACATCCCCAAAGTATATTAATGACATAGTAAAATGTTGAAATTTTCCCTTTCACTATCTATCTACGAAATGTACTCAACTAATTTGTCACTGTCCGACCTTAGTCTGTGAAAAACATTTTCAAGCTGTTTTGACAATTATTTTTGGAACGGAACATCCGATCTGTTTAGTTCAAAGCTTGTTGGAAGCATGACTTTGAGAACATTTTGAATCCAAGGGCTCCCATTAACCCCGGGCCCCCTGTGCATGTGCAAACTTGGCACAAGACACAATTCATCTCTCTGTACACTTAGCACAACAACCGAATTTGTCGGTCTTGTCTGTCTTCACTTGAGGTCTTGAGGCCCGGATGTAACATTTCCCAATTGGGGGGGGGCTGTTGGGTGGCAGGCGGAAATGGTATGGGGGCGGCTTCATCGCCTGTGTTCGCTTCGCGCCACGGGCGATGAAGTCGCACCCATACCATTTTCAGTTACAGGACTTACAGTATATTAGGCAAGTAAGCATCAATAATAACATCAGTTGTTGTTGAAGTTGGTTTAGTGGTGCGACAATTGTAGTTAGCAGGCTAGTGTTTCAAATCATTTTTAATTGCAGTATAAGCACTTTCATTTGAAATATCTTTTCAACTTAGGTTGTTTACATGCCATCATGTTTGCTGGGGCAATCAAGGCATTCAGGGGGGCATTGCCCCCAATGTCCATGCCTAGATTTGACCCTGGTCTTGAATTGTCTGCTCTTCTTTGCTCCCCCTCCTCTCTCCTGCCCACAGACATGCCCATCTCCTACCAGGTGGAGGGCACCAGGCAGGCCCTGAAGGTCTGCTTCTACCTGGAGAGCTTCTACTTCTCCCAGCTGCCCCAGCGGCTGAAGAACGGAGGAGGCTTCAAAATATACCCTGTGCTCTTCACCCAAGGTACAGTTAAAGAAGAGGATTTAATTTTATAAACGCTGCACAAATGACAGCTTAAACTCAGACTGACCCTCTCTGTCTCTCTCTCTCTCTCTCTCTCTCTCTCTCTCTCTCTCTCAGCCCTGGAGAGCATGGAGGGATACTACTATCGGGACAATGTGTCAGTGGAGGAGTATCAGGCTCAGATCAATGCTGCCTCGCTGGAGAAGGTCAAACAGTACTACAAGAGGCTGAGGTATGTAAACAGCCACACGCTAAGACGCTATGCATTTTACTTTGGAGTGGTTTCTATATCCTTTCTTTTTTGTGCAACCCCTTTATATTAGTCTACACTCCTCTGTCAAACTGGGGAAAGGTCATCTGGTCATCAGGTCAACTGACCTCATCGTCCCCTCTATGCATCCAAGCCACTTCTTTTCAGGGCAGAGTGTAGCATGTGTTAGGAACACGGTATTGCGACCAGTTCCGTCTGAGACTAGGATTACTGCATGTTTTTTGTAAAGTTGCATACCTACCATCTAGCTCACTTGAACTGAGCCATGTGCAGACTTGGCTATGCTTAAGGAGAAACAGACATTGATCCGATTAGTAGTTTATATTCTATAGAAAATGCCCATCCTGCTGCCCTAGAACTCTCTTGCAGAGAGCCACAGAGGGATTGGCCAAACGGACACATGTTTGATGATTGAGACTGATTGATGATTGGTTCAGGACTGTGCAAGGAGTCACAGTGATTGGTAGTGGTGGAGGAGAGTAAAAACCTGGTATTAAAATCAGTGATGGGCAGTAGCTTGTTACAAGTAGCTAAGCTACATAGCTTAACTACATTTTCCCGTAACTTGTAGTGCAGCTTACTACATTTGTTCTGGGAGTAGCTTGTAGTGAAGCTACACTACTTGTTTCGAGTAGCTTGTAGTGAAGGTACACTACTTGTTTCGAGTAATAAGGAAAGTAGCTTACTACATTTTCTCACACATTTTCAAATTTCACCCATTATTAATGGGTAGAAAACCTCTAATATGCATCCCAAAACTTAAACATGCCACCATCCCAGGCTCAAACCCACCCCTAAATTATTATTATGATTTTTATTCACATTATTTTATTATTATGATTATTTAAAACGTTGTACATTAAGTTGAGATATATATACATATATATTATGTAGTGTTGATGTAGCAAGCTACATCAAGCTACTTTTGTCGTGTAGCTTGTAGTGTGGCTTGCTACAATTTTCTGGGGATAGCTTGTGGTGTAGCTTAGCTACATTTTTTCGAGAGTAGCAAGTAGTGTCGCTTACTACATTTTCCCAGTAACTTGCCCATCACTGGACATTACAATACACATAAGTGTTGAAAATATACTTAAAATACTAACAAATACTTTCAAAAAGTACTTATATGCAGAATATCCATGCACTATATTTCACTCTTTGAGCAACAAATACTTCAACAAATGACATTAAAGTACATATAGTTACTTTTCACCGCTGTTGATTGGCTGAGAGAGGTGCAATTGGGGGGGCGGGGGGTGGGTGGTGGAGGAGTGGTAGGGCTGCTGGAAATGTTTCAGTGGGAGCTGTCACTTCACGCCCCATTGGTCTGACGCTCACCTGGGACGCCTCCCTGATTGGCTGGGAGACTCGGGGGCGAGGCTGACCAAATGAGGTGGAAACAGAAATGGGAGGCTCTGCTGTTTCCCTTGTGCCACATCTGTCACTCTCTCTGGCCAACTCCATGAGAGCACGGCGATGTTGCGTACGACGTGCAACGTGACGTCCGGAACGTCAACGCTTGCTGTTGAACACGAAGCGCCGTGGTCTCTTATAGGAGATGAAGGCTTGGCAGAAATGCTTACATGCTGTTATTTATTTGTGTTAGCTGATGGGACGTTCACACAAGTACGGACTATGAATTGTATTGGTGAATATAAGAAGAAGTAGTTGGAGCCATTTGTATTTTACATACAGTACATACTGTATTCTGCATTCAAATACAGCTTAGTTTTTTAGTCATTTTTATTATGATTTCAAACAAAAGAAGAAATAGGCACGTGCACGCACGCGCGCACACACACACACACACACACACACACACAACGCAAAAAGTCCATTCGGCTGTGAGCCAAGCTTCATGGGACGTGCTGATTATAGCATTGCGCCCATGTGGTCTGCAGACACCCTAAACCACTTGGCTATCAGGCTGTTTGACCCTACAGTACATACAACTTAATGCAACTCCTTAAAAAAAAGAAAAAAACGATCCTCGCCGCTTAACTATTCATATCCTGGGGGTTGCATGCACAACATCCTATACAGTATTACTAAAAACAGCATGGCACCATCTGAGTATATGAAGATAATCTGTCTTGCACGCATCACCAGAGGTTCCTGAAGGCCTGCCAATGTGCTCCCCTTATGGAGTATACCTGGGAGGGTGAGCGGTCGACACGTCAGGCTTTAAGCTAAAACATCTGCTATTAATTGTGTGGATAATTTGACGCAGAGCTCTGAGCCCCACAGCCCAACGTCGATGCCATTATTTCAAGATAATCTCCTTCTTTTTTTGGTGTGCGCGCGTGTGGGCGTGTGCGTGTTATATGATTTACAGCAGCGCGAGGGCGTTTGCCACATCGCTGCACAATATGTATCGGAGGAGGATGTATTGGGAAAAGCTGTCGATGGTAGAGTTAATTTTAAATTTGAACACACTAGATGAGAACACCAGGAAGGCGTCTCTGTTGCCTCATCATTATCTCCCAGAACATTGAATATACTAAACACTACGTTTTTTGTCTTCTCCGTACTGTATGTCCAGTATTTTGGACTGTCATTCTCTCTCGTTTGGTTTCTTAGACATTTTTTTTTTTTTTTTTAGATTTTTTTAGATGGATTACATAGATTGATAGCCCGCCTTGTTAGTCTTGTTAGTGTTGTTCTGCACCCGTTTGGCGCCATGGATTTGTCATCGTCATTGTGGTATTTGCAGATATCAACAGGTCGAATGTTCAGCCTAGGAATTTCACTCCTCTAATTAAGATACTATACATCTATATACTACTGATACTTTCTATTGGAAGTTGGGTTGTGCTTTTGGTTCACGTTCAGAGGAAGCTTTCCTTACTAAACCGGTAAAAATCAACCATTAGTACAAGCCATTATACGACTAGGCTATGCTGTATGTATATGTGTCAGCTCATTATTTTTTATATTTGGCAGCTTGGGCCGTGTCCACAGGCTGGTGGTCAGAGGATTATTATGGGGTTGTCCAAGAGCAAGGCAATTCCACTATAGGCAGTTCCACCATTCCATCCATTACAGGCAGTCGGTCTATTTGGCGGGGAATGTGCTTGTGTGTGTGTGTGTGTGTGTGTGTGCGGTTTCCATCTGTTTGTGTGTCTGTCCGTAGAGGCACGCAGCAGTGTTTGTGTTTGTGTGAACCCGTAAGCACCTGTTCTTCATTCAGTGCATGTCAGTTTTTGGGCTGCAATCATTTCAGAATAATTGACTTCCCCCTCTACACCATGCCATTGTGAAATAGCGCCCACCTCAGCGCTATGCCTGTGTGCAAATTCCATTGGCAAAGGTACATGATAATGAACATTTAGCATACTGACCCACCTGGCTTGCTCATCACTATACTATGGCATCATCACTGTTGGGTGGAATGCTTGTTACTGTATGTATAAAACTTTGAGACAACTTTTATACAAAACTGCATGTGTTTTTGATTTGATACAGTGTAGTTATTTGTACCTAAAGGAGAATTCCACACCAAAACACATTGGGCATCCATCTACCTTGATCCATGTGACATGATACTGTACATAATGCCCTTGTTTTTTGTCATCCATGACCCCTTTTTTTCACCCTGAGGCCCCCCTCCCTCCAATGCAGTTTGAGTCTATGACAAAATCAAGTGCAATATGACGTCACAGTAATCAAGGTAGATGGATGCCAAATGTGTTTTGGTGTGGAATTCTCCTTTAACTCTTCGAGAGCGTAAAAAAAAATTACGCTCTCAAGAGTTAAAATATTCATCATCTGAATTACCCCAAATTTACACAACTAGAGATCTATGTTTGCCTGTTATGTTTACGAAATCCATCCTGGAATTGTAGATGAAAACAGAAGAAATCTTTGGGTGCTGAATGCTGAATAAATAGTACACCCTGGTATGAAAAAGGTTGAAGACCACTGAAGTAGATCATTAATTTATGAGGCCTTTCAAAAACCTGAGTACGTTTTACATGAAGAAAAATAAATAAACAAATAAACACACCATACCGTTAATAACTGAATCTACACGGCTTCTACCCGACAGCAGCAACAACACGGGAACATGTCAGCTCTGCGGCGCGCCTGCATGTACAGTATGCATGCAAGGCAAGGCAAGCCACTACTATGTGCACCACGGTGCACACACACACACACACACACACACACACACACACACACACACACACACACACACACACACACACACACACACACACACACACACACACGTGTGCACCTTTCCTACAGTTTGACCTGAGCAGAAAGAGGCCTAATTGAATTGACAGCAGAGGCTCCAGCCGTAACAGGGAGCAGATGTGCGCTGACAGCCCAGGCTGAACGGGGGGAGATTAGTGGGGGCTGGGGGGGGCCATCAGGGTGTGTATGTGTGGAGGGGGGGGGGGGGGGGGGGGGGGGGGGGGGGGGGGGGGTCAGGGGCGGATCTAGGCATGGGCATGGGGGGCAATCCCCCCCAAATGCCCAGTCTGCCCCACCAAACACGATGGCATGCAAAACAACCCAAGATATTTCAAATTGTGATATTTCAAATTTCAAAGTGTTTCTATTTAAAATGATGTGAAACACTACTACTGCTACTAACTAACTGCAGCTGTGGCACCACTAAACCAACAGCATTTCATCATTGAAAACAGAAAACTCTCTGAGTCAGACCTTTAGCTTTATGCATGCTGCGTGTCTGTTGCAACCTCAACAACAACTGATGTTTATTATGGATACTTTACTTGCCTAATAAAAGTCCTGTAACCGAAAATGGTATGGCTTCATCGCCTGTGGCGCAAAGCGACACGGGTGATGAAGCCGCCCCCATACCGCCTCCCCCCCCCCAACTGGGAAATGTTACATCCGCCCCTGGGGGAGGTGGATTGCTTCAGGAGGACCACGGCTGGCTGGCTGGGCTGCAGAGGAACGAAAGGCTCCTCCGTGCTTCTCCTCAATCAGCGAGACACACCGTATAGTCACACAGAAGGCTGGCTTGTCTGGTTGCAGCACAGCACCGCATGTTTTCGCCAAGTTCTCTCTCTCTGCTCCTCTCGCTGCTGCAGTATGTTCTCAAGCTTGACACTTCGCCCCTGACAAGTTCTTCCACTTGTCTTGCAGTCCAGTGGTTTGAATCCCCGGGTATGGGTAGTGTTTAAACGAATACGACACCTTTTTTCCAACGCTATCTCCAAGTTTGTGTACTGCAGGCTGCCCTCTGCAATGCTCATGACCGGATGATGGTACTGTTAAATCTCTGGTGCCTGAGAGATGTGCCATGGAAGGTTCCAAAGGAAATTCAATCTAGTTGTCAAACTTTTGTTTTCTTTTTGTTTTCATTGATGCAACATCCATGCCTACTTTTTCTTTCTTAGCTATTGTTCCAGGAAAAATAAAAGGCTGTGGTTTCCATTAGCAAGTGATCTTCGCCAATGATGTGTTTTTAAACCACAGCACAGTGTGGTGTAGTGAAACAGTTTGAAGGTAGTGGCACAATCCATTTACGATTTAGCTGTTTTGCAGACGCTCTTAATCCAGACTGACTTACATTAACTTACAAAATAAAAGCATGGCAATGCATCATATGTACAAGCAATGAATATGAATCATACATAGAATGGAAAATCTATATAATCAAACTATATTAGTTTGATATGTACAGTATATGCATACACACTGTACTGTAGCGCCATGTTTACAAAAAAAAGTTGAGCCTTTGCATACACCTGTAGGAGCGTCCCAAAGCAACCTAACATAGTGTAAAGGTATATCGTAGCCAGTGTGCTCTAATATGGCAAGATTTACTGTCCTGTATGTAGACGGCACACAAAAACACCTGTAACATAGGGCCTACATGTTGTAGAACTCTGTACCGTGAACGATAACAAAATGTCTGTTGCTTGTCACGCCAGGAACGCATTTCATTGCTCCCCACCCAGAATATCAAATTGTCTAGTTTTTTTGCGGTAATGTAAACACTCCCACCTGCAGCCTGCTTCCCCACTAGACAAGTAGCGAGTACAAAGTCGCCTCTGTGTTGCCTTGCATGCGAGTCGCAGGCTGCGCTCTCCAGCCAGCCAGCCGCGCGCCATGTGTCTTTGCATTGACCGCAAAAGGCTGTGACGTCACTCCTGGATGCAGCCAGGTCAGGTCGTCCCGACTTCAGGCACCTCGTTATCCTTGGAGTCGCGCCACCACTCCGCTCGCTGCTGCTAACCCGCAGCAGTGTGGTCTGCAGCCAGATGCATGCTGACTGACTGACAGATGGAGAGAGAGACAGAGAGCAGTGTTGCCAACTGCCAAAATCCAAAATGCACTAGTAGCACTTCCAAAGTGCACTAGAATGAAACGCTAGAGCAGTGGTTTTCAACCATTTTCATACCAGGGCCCACTATTTATGCTGCATTTTAGCCACGGACGACCACCATTTGATGTTGAGTTTAGTCTCTTCGGACTAATTTAGGAGAAATAATAGCAATTCTTCTGCATTTTCTGAATGTGTAGATTCTTGAAAATTTGGTTCAATTTAACTCTTGAGAGCATAAAATGAAACCAAATGGATGGGTCCATTTGGCTTCATTTTACGCTCTCAAGAGTTACAGATCTAGTTACAGATCTAGGAAGGCAGGAGGACTCTCTGGCGCCTGTCAACCAATTTCACCCCAACTCACCAGCAAAAAAGCACTAGATTTTCCGCTAGGAGTTTTTTTTTTTTATTTTAGCGCTAGGGGGGTCTGGAAAAAAGCTAATGCGCCAAGTTGGCAAAACTGAGAGAGAGGGAGAGGATCCAGCTCCGGCGCATGCATGCTTGCATCGCATGCCACGCCGAACTGAATGAACCGCCACAGCTGGAGCTGGATCTTCTGAGAGGGTGTCGTTTTATGTGCGCGGCGCGTGTGCATTCACGCCAGCAGTTGTGCGTATTATGCAGGCATGTGTCTGTAACTGTAGTTCTCTCAGTTGATTCAAAACCACAAAGGCAGAACGTGTTGCATCAAGGCTTCTCTTCCTTCCTTGAGCGGTCTCTTGCATTCTTCCGTCGTTCACCTTTGCCAACATCCACCCCAGGAGATGTACAGTATGTATGCTGCAAACTGCAGAGGGGGTGTTGATTTGAAATTTTCCCACTATCCAACGGTCTGCAACCTATGTTTTTTTTGTGTCTCCCCGCACTCACATAAAGATACCGTTGTGATTTCTATCAGGATGATTTCATCAGCCGCAGAGACTTTCTACTCTCGGCTCATATGGTCAAGTTGTCCACAAAAACATGACACGCAATTTGGCTACACAAAGCGTGTGCCAGATTGCAAGCACATGCCGGATCCCATAGGGATCAGTGGTACAACAGAGGCAGCGTGTTGCATTCATGTTTTCGGTATCTTTTTTTGGATCAGCTGATGTCTGCATCTGTGTGTTTTTTTTTTCTTTCCCGAAAATCTGACACGTACAAAACGGGAAAAGAGTAAAGACACATTGTTGTTTTCAGTTTTGTATCTCCTGGTGCAGTTGTTGTGTTGCACTTTCTCCCAGTGCTCTCCGTTGCACACAGACATGGATGTTGTGTTGGGTGGAGCAGGGTAATTGGTCCCTCATCTGCCTGTCATGGAGCCAGAGAGGAGATGATGCACGGCACTATAGAGCTTTCTCTTCTCTCTCCCTCCTACCCCCTCATGCACAGCTATACATGTTGCAATCCATGCGAGAGCGATTGGATGAAGAAGTGCAGAACCCCCGCAAGGGAAACTTGCTTGGGGAAGAATGGCAGATGCAGGGGAAAAGGCAAAGACGTGAATATAGGGAAAGATCGATCATCAGAGAAGGTTGAGTGAGACGCAAGATAGGGCTGTCAAGGGAGGAGAATTGCTGTAGATTGGTTAGGGGAGCAGGGGCGGATCTAGGCATGGGTATGGGGGGGGGGGGGGGGGGGGGGGGGGGGGCTGGGTATTTAGGGGCCCCCCTAAATACCCAGTCTGCCAAACACAACGCCATGCAAAACAACCCAAGATATTTCAAATTAAAGTGCTTATATTTAAAATGATATGAAACACTACTACTTCTACTAACTTCAATTTTGGCACCACTAAACCAACAGCATTTCATCATTGAAAACAGAAAACTCTCTGAGTCAGACCTTTAGCTTTATGCATGCTGCATGTCTGTTGCAACTTCAACAACAACTGATGTTATTATTGCTGCTTTACTTGACTAATAAAAGTCCTGTAACCGAAAATGGTATGGATGCGAGTTCATCGCAATGAAGCCGCACCCATTTTCCCATTTTCTTGCCCCTACAACATGTTCTCTTGCCCCCCCCTCCCAAATGGGATATGCTACATCCGCCCCTGTAGGGGAGGGAAACCATGCAAGAGGGAAAAAAAACAAGTCCCGAAGGCTATTGAGAAATGCAAACCTTGCAACTTCTTGTATTCTTTCAAGGGATACAAACTTGAATGTGCCATGGTAAATTCCGAAACGTACAGCCTTCAAACAAAGAATGGAGGAAAGACACAGAACAGATGGAGCAGTGCATGTGCCCACGTAGAAGGGTTTCTGATTTCATGCAGTGTTTACTGTGGCCCATATGGAAGCAAGTTTCTAGAAGGGAAGGGCGCTGTTGTTCCATCAAAAACACTTAATTGTGTTCATCGACTAGGCATGCACCCGGTGTGAGTGAGGGAGGGCAAGAGTGAGAGAATATATGATGTATGTTTGATAATATTGTATGTTTCGACAAGTGCAATCTGTCTTGAGAGTCTTGAGGGATCCATTAAAAAAAACTGCACGAACAGTTTCGAGCATTCAGTTTCTGACCCCTCAATGTCGCATCTTATGTCTGACTGTAAAAACAATTGGTTGCAGCTTGTTCATCTCCCTTTTTTAGATCAAAGTAAAGTGGCATTGGCCCTTCACCAACACACTACTACTGTTGAAAACGGCTCATGACAAAAGTAACTAGCAATATTAGTCGAAGGAACAGTTCAGGTTATTGCTGTTTTGTTATGTTACTTTTACAGAGAAAAGTATTAATGATTCTGTAATATTACCACTCACATCAGTGCAAACATATGCATGGGTTAAAACCTGCATCTTGGCTTGCACAGTCCAGGCAGCTCTAGGGGGACAGACAGACAGACAGAGACCCACACTGTAAAGGCATTAGGCTTTTCCCTCTAATCGAAGTGGATATGGCAATAGAAGAGAAAAGGGTTTTGGCCGTGGAACATAAGGCAGCCCTTAAGCCCTCTTTATAGCCCACTGAAATGCAGCTCTCTCTCTGTAGTCTCCATTCATGGATCAGCAGGACTTCAAAGGGTCCAGAGACACTGCCAGGCCTCATCCGTTGGGATGCTACTGTACTGTTTGCTCATGATACTGTACTGTACTATACATACGGTATACAATATCAGAAGCAAACAGTGCAGTGCATTTAGGAGCTCCAAGCTCCAAGCCTGGATCTCAGTGTTCCCACACATTCACACCAGGGGTGGATCTTGGTATGGGCATGGGGGGGGCAATGCCCCCCTAAATACCCAGTCTGCCCCACCAAACACGATGCCATGCAAAACAACCCAAGATATTTCAAATTAAAGTGCTTATATTTAAAATGATTTGAAACACTACGACTGCTACTAACTAACTACAGCTGTGTCACCACTAAACCAACAGCATTTCATCATTGAAAACAGAAAACTCTCTGAGTCAGACCTTTAGCTTTATGCATGCTGCGTGTCTGTTGCAACTTCAACAACAACTGATGTTGTTATTGATGCTTTACTTGACTAATAAAAGTCCTGTAACCGAAAATGGTATGGGTGCCGCCCCCATGCCATTTTCTCCTGCCCCCCCCCCAATTGGGAAATGTTACATCCGCCCCTGATTCACACAGTCGCACACACACTGTACTGTACCTAGCTAATTTCCCTTTTGACACCACCAGTCATAATTTATGTGGAGGATTACATTTTTACAGCATCTGTCGGAATGATAAGCAGTGTGCTCAGTATTCAAGTCTTTTTCAAAAAACAACAACATTGTGAATTCCTTACACAGTGACTCTGTAGGAGGTAAGTAAGCCCATGTATATTTAAATATCTGATTTTGTGGAAACGTAGTTGTAACACCAGTACTCAAAGAAACTTTGCTAAACTGAACATTAAACTTCCTTGTACACCCGAGGCTTTGTAGAGACAGCCTGGGGTCACACAGGACTGCTTATATCTGTAACATTTACATTTAACTGCTGCCTAAGCAAACTCGTTCAGGAAATTGCGAACATTTTGTGCAAATCGAAGATGTATATACATCACATCTCCTGTTATGAAAACAGGAAAGGTGTTGCACGCTAGTCACAGACAGGGGGTCCAGGCATTAAACTCGTATTTATAGTATGTACAGTATATTACATAATGCCGGCGAGAGCTATAAATGCCGAAGTAACGGAGTGCCGTGAGACCTTCGGTGGGTCCCGGTCAAACAAAGAATTGCCTTCAAAACACACCTCAGCACCTACCAGTCCCACCGGGCCCCCCCAAACAACCTGGCTCCTGTCGACCTCTCCGCCCTACTCCACCGTACAAAGTCTCGGCTATTAGAATTGCCTCTAATCGCATCGGCGCGGTGCAATTTGTCTTGATCAGAAAGGACGAAATGCCCCTGCGTGTAGAGCAGGTCACAATGTCGCATTTCATTTGCTGTAACAAGTTTCCTTTTGCTTTATTTCGCCTTTCTCCCCACACCACCGAACAACAAGGAAACGATCCTCAATCCTCTCTCAATCAAATCCCTCCTGTCCTGCTCAGGCATGACCTGTTGTTGAGGGTTGATACGGTCAGAGTGGCGAGAGTCACATAATGGGACATGATTAATGGCACTGGCTGAGCGTGCAAGGTGGCCGTTGTTTGCTATACACGGTGTGTGTGCGCGCACACACACACACACACACTGAATGCACCACACATGTGGACATTGATGCATAGCTTGCACTTAACGCGCATACACACATGATCAGCCACTCACTCACTCACACACACGGTCCATACCAGCTACTGCCCAGGTAATCTATGCTGTCAATCTGCTGGCATTAGGCCAAGGCTGAGACAACAAGAAACTGCACAGCACGGCTGGCTGGTATGATATCATGGGTTTGGGCACTATCTATCTATCTCAATGTCTTGTCCGGTAACTGTGAAATCTGTGAGTTTTACGTGGGCCATTGGCTCACATTTAGTGCACTCTGAGAGTCCAGTTGAGTTGACACACCCTCTCCTGGTGGCCTTTATATCTTACAATTTACCATTCAAACCTCAATAATCTAGTTCCAAGTGGTGCCAGGCTAAATGATGGAATGTTGGTTAACCAGATGTAACTCAAAAGCAAAAGACATCTTTAGTTTTGGGGTCTGTGTGGGGGTAAAATGTCCTCAAATGGTAGTCTGTGGCTCAAATTCTGAATGAATAGTGGGCCCTGGTATCAAAAAGGTTGAAAACCACTGCTCTAATCTCTTTGATTCTTTTGTCAACATTTGTAAGACTGATCATTGCATCCTAAATCTGACCGGCATCAGTGTGAATCTCTCTTACTGTAAGACCCTATCCCAACTGCAGTATGAGAAGCTGCAAAAAAACAAAAAACAAAGACGCTATAGGGACCTCTGCGCGCGCGCGCGCGTGCACACACACACACACACACACACACACACACACACACACACACACACACACACACACACACACACACACACACACACACACACACACATTAAGGCCCACCACAGTCATAATAAACAACCTCTGAAACCATACATTCTTAGGGCCGTTGTAACTAATGCATCCTCAAAAATAAATACAAAATCTCGTTTAGGTTAATGGAGTTCAGCTGGTCTCTCCAGCGAGCTGCTCTGTAGCTGTATAGCCTCACAAACACATTTCGGTTTTAACCCTCGACAATAGCAAGAACACGACATCCAACCCCAGCAACCCTGTGTGCAAAACCTCGTCTACTTTTTTAGTCTTTCCTCCAATTATATTATTTCCCAGTCAAAGTGTTACTGTATATCTTTTTAACCTCATGGTGTGCACTGCTAAACGGCTATGTGCAGTGGTTAATAATACAGGTTCAGGTGGAGCTAACAGTCCGTTTAATTGGTTCAAGGCGGCCTTCATCATTCACAAGACAAGCCTACTAAAGATAGCCCTGGAGTTACGTAAAAAACGCTGACCTCTTCTTCTATTGCTCTTATAAACAGCTGGCGAGCACATAAAACAGCAGGAGGTCCATAATGTAGCATGGTGAATAATGTATGAGCAAGGTGCATTCTGTCTGTAAAGCACTTAAATATTTTATTTAGTCATTAAAGTTTTTCACCATTAGCATCTAGCATCTATTGGGTTATATTGGGTGTGTGTATTCGACTGTATTACGTCTGTTTCCTTGTGAAAGCTACGGACAAACAAAGCACAGCAGTCAATGAAATTGGCCTCCGGTTCATTTCCAAACTAAATATAATTCGCTTCAAAGGAAAAACAAAGAAAGGCGTGGGATTTATTTGATTCATGAGTTGAGTTATAAACTGTGAAAAACAACTACCATATAACTCTAACTACGACGATAAACGTCTGATGTTTTTACTGGAGGCGCTGTGGGAACTTTTCAGAAATCCTGCAGTGACAGTGAACTCACCTCTTAGCTTCCTTTTCTTTTCTTTTTTTATCCCATGATTTCCTAGCCCATTTTTCACCCAGTGCCAATTCCCAATGTGATCCTGGGCTCTATACACCCTCCGCCAACCTGTGGAGGTATAGCCGACTGGGCTCATACTTCCTTCAATGCATGATGAGTCCAAGCTGCCTTCTTTTCACCTGACAGCGGGGAGTTTTGCTATCAGGTGGTCCACGTTATTATTCCAACCAGTTCCTGTCCCCTGCATCTGGCCAGGGGGAGGCAGTATAGAGCATGTTTTTGTGAGTGTAGCTACCCTAGGGCACACGGGGAGAACATGCAAACTCCATACAGAAAGGCCCTTGGGTATGGGCACTGATGACGTGGAGGAGCAGACACGCTGCCAGCACCCACAGCAGCGTCCCTAGCGGGAATTGAACCCAGGACCTTCTAGCTGTGAGGCGACACCACTAACCACTGTGCTACCTACCATGCCCCCTTATCTACCATTTTATAGAAAGTTGGGAAGAAGACTTTATACCTGAGAGAAGCCATGGTGAGCGAAGAGACTCAAACTTGTATTGGCTTTCGTTTGAACAATAGCCAAACGTATCGGTTTTGGCAACAAAGGGAAAGGAAGACAAAGTAAAAAAAAAGAACTCCACTCTACTCCAGGACAATTGCCAGTCCTCGCAGACGCATCCAGCAGGGCCAAGGCCATTCATTTCACCCAGTGATTATCTCATACACTTGCTCCTGGGGGTCCACACGGTTCTAAAAATACTGCCAACCACAGCTTGAGGGACGCGAACCGAGTCTCCTGGAGGTCCTGTGATGATGATGAAATAATAAGAGTCAGACGTTTGGCTGGCTGTGTGGTTTACAGTAGGCCTGTATTACATCCTCTGGGGCTTAGGCTGTGTTGTCAGAGGTTGGAAACTCGGGTACTTTAGTCTTATTATTATGAGTGAGAGAAAAAAAATTACATCTTAAGCCCACACGCATTGAAGGCATGCATACATACAGCCTATCCACTCACTCTCTAGTGGTTCTACGTACTGTATGCGTGTACAGCATGCTATATTAGGGACGCGTCTGAATCCGGTAATAAATATATAGGGAGCCTATACCATTTCATTTCCCTACCAACGATGACTCACAGGTTTTTCGCCGTGATTCCTCTGTGCTCAGTTCTCATAGTCCAGGGGTTTTTCAACAGGTGGTCTGGAGACCACCAGTGGTCCCTGAGAGGGTTCCAGGTGGTCCCCATGCAGGCTAAATGATGGAAAGTTGGTTAACCAGATGCAACTCTTGAGAATGTAAATGTGTCGCAGACTGGATATTTAGGGGAGGCATTGCCCCCATCGCCCATGCCTAGATCCGCCCCTGCCTCATGCTTGCATTTTTCTGACTCTCTGCTGCTGTAACTCTTGCAAACCAAGAGGGAAGGAGGTGCGGGTGGAGCTGTGTGTGTGTGTGTGTGTGTGTGTGTGTGTGTGTGTGTGTGTGTGTGTGTGTGTGTGTGTGTGTGTGTGGTGTGTGTGTGTGTGTGTGTGTGTGTGTGTGTGTGTGTGTGTGTGTGTGTGTGTGTGTGCGTGCGTGCGTGCGTGCGTGCGTGCGTGCGTGCGTGCGTGCGTGCGTGCGTGCGTGCGTGCGTGCGTGCGTGCGTGCGTGTGTGTGTGTGTGTGTGTGTCTTTTTCTTTCCTCCTCATCAACTTTTACACAGGACCCTTAATGGAGGGTTTGGCTGCAGGCCAAGCCAGAGATGCCCTAGACTCTGCTTCTTTCAACCTCCGGACCTCCACACCAGACTAATTTTTACTGGGCCTACGAGGATACTTAATTCTCTTTGTTTCTTCTTTTTCTTTCATAACACAATAGGACACTTCAGGTCCTCTTTTTTATCCCCCACAGTACAGGAGCATTAGTGGTGGCTATGACATCCGTGAAGTTAAGGGGGGGGGGATCTAAAACACAGATGTTTTTTTCAGAGGAGGAGCGTGGGAATGGAAATAGTATAGCGTGACATCGTCCGCTAGCAAACCACCCCCCCCCCCCCCCCCCCCCCCCCCCCCCCCCCCTACTCCAAATACAAACCAGTCAACGATCCCTGAAACATCTTGTGGAAGAGATGAGAAAATATTATTCTAATTATTTAGCATGTTCAATCCATTTGACCCTTCTTCTTCTGCCTGAATTTTAGAGCCTGTTGTATAATAATAATAATAGTATAACCCCCACAAGCACAAGTCATGGAGACAACATGGAGAAACTGGGGGAAAAACACGCCCAGATTTATGCCATTTTTTTTCGGTGCGTCATGCACCTCCTGCATATAGGGGTGCATGGCTGGTCTACTATTCTTGTAAACCAGTGGTTTTCAACCAGTGGTCTGGGGACTACCAGTGATCCTTGAGAGGGTTCCAGGTGGTCCCCAGCTAAATGATGGAAAGTTGGTTAACCAGATGTAACTGGGCTAATTCATCATGTGAATTAGCCCAAAGTCTACACAACTAGAGAATGTAGAAGATTAATGGTCATTTTGATCTGTATGTTTGACTGACAGTTTTGTTTCCCAAATCCAGCATGGAATTGTGGACAAAAGCAAAACAAATCTTTAGTTTGGGGTCTGTGGGGCTAAAATGTCATCAAATTATGAATAAACAGTGGGCCCTGGCATGAAAAAGGTTGAAAACCACTGTTGTAAACTGTTTTCTCCAGCACGCCACCCTGCCTTTGTTGTTCCTCCTGTTCTCGCTGTTGGTCTACTATGATGCTGATTCTGTGTTGGAAAAGCATCAATGTTATTAAACCTTCCACCGAAGAGGCATTGCTGCAGTATACATAGGCTGCCGAAGCCGCTATGGGTTAATGAGGCCTTGGGTAGAGCCTCCTCGCGTGCACATACTGTACATTACAATCATATTTCTAGCCCTGACATTGTAAAGATCTTGTGCACGGCGTGGCGCGCGCCGCAGGTCATTTCTTTAATAGTGCAGCGCTGTCCGCAGAGGATTTACGGCCCTGGTTTAATATAGAAATGCATGCGTGTGGTGAAACCGGTCGGAAAAACCCAAGGCCGGAGCGTTGGTGCCAAAGAAATATAAATGGAATGAATACTGGATAACACAGGGTTATATCATAGTGGGAAAATACAGTACTAACTCTTCCTAGTTCCTACATGGATGTATATTTTTCTCTTTTACTCTATAGAGTAAAATCGCTGTACTCACTAAGGGCACGATCAATTATTAAGTGCCTGTGTGTGTGGTGTGTGTGTGTGTGTGTGTGTGTGTGTGTTGTGTGTGTGTGTGTGTGTGTGTGTGTGTGTGTGTGTGTTCGTGTGTGTGTTCGTGTGTGTGTTCGTGTGTGTGTGTGTGTGTTCGTGCGTGTGTGTGTGTGTGTTCGTGTGTGTGTGTGTGTGTTCGTGTGTGTGTGTGTGTGTGTGCGCGTGCGTGTGTGCGTGTGTCACACACACGCAGCCCACCTGCATTTCATTACAAATTTTCATTATAGAGGTCAATAGGCAAACTCGGCGGCACTTATTAGTGTCAATCAAGGGAAGGCGACAAATGTTTGGTCCTTGACGCCGAGCGTAGATCAGTTTTAATGGGGTTCTTAATGTCACGGTTCTGTTTAAGGCACACCGCAATATAAGTCTATTATAAATCACTGTCATGCGGGACAAAGGAAGCAAAGAGATGCTACATCCATCCGGGGACAACAACAACGCTAGCTTAAAAACACCCCAGCGTTAATCGGGAAGAAGCTCAATTAAGAGAATAACAACCTTGAGCCCTTGTGCAACTATAGTATACGTGTCTCATAGCTGCAGACAGAGTGGAAGATTTCGATTTTAAGTTCCGGCACAATCTCCCCCTGCTTAATTATACAGGACTGAAGTAATCACCGCGCAGATGAATCAAGGTGTCAAGCATCTCTCCATGAAATTACTGCGGCCATTATCAGTTTCACATTAGAATTCATGAAATAAGGCCGATCATTAGGCACTGGATTAACTCTTATTGGGGCTCGACAAAAGGTATCAGCACTGGTATCAGCACTTTCCTATAGGCTGTGTGGTGAGAAATTCAGCACTATACGTTGTATGAACAATCAAGAGAGAGAGAGAGAGAGAGAGAGAGAGAGAGACAGGGAGAGAGAAGGAGAGAGAGAGAGGGAGAGAGAAGGAGAGAGAGAGAGAAAGCTGAAATGCACATGGCTTTCTTGTCAACACCTTCCTCACTGCAGCCTGAGAGATGGAGTCTGCGTAATCACCATAAGATAGAAATTACTATAATATTACAGAAAAAACAAAGCAACAGAGTATTTCTCAACATGTTACGATGACAGCCTGGAATTACTTCATACTGTATACAGTAATATTCTATAGGCTCCATTTTTGTTACATGCTAAACCCCTTATCCCAACCCCTTTATCCCTTTTTACCATTTTTAAAAGCTTTTGGGAATAGTTCAATAAACTATTGAAAAATGTTTTTTTAAATAGTTTAAAAAGGCAAAGAAGTTAAGGGATAAGGGGTTTAGCTGTGACGAAAATCTAGGCCTATATCTGCATAGATACTGTACATATATTTACTGTGTGCGTGCACACGTGTGTGTCTCCCCACATGTGTACATTCTTAAGCCTGAGTTCTTATTTAGATCAATAAAAATCCCCAATCAAAATATGTTTGTAGTTTACAAATGTTGCGCTTATTCATTAATTGCGTCTTTGACTCACTTGCTTCATTCCTTAGCTCAATTGGTTCCCGATTTATGTCACTATAAAAACAACAATCAAAAGTGGTTTTATATTCAGCTTTGAGTCATTAATTTCCTTATTATTATGTCATGCAGACAAACGCCACGGCCGTAACGAACCTGGCCTCAGTCCCTGGACAGATTGTAGTCATTTACTGGCACTCCGAATGCAGATGAATGCACTGTTTTTTCTCAGATTCTTGTAAACCAGTGGTTTTCAACCAGTGGTCCGGGGACCAGACACCAGTGGTCCTTGAGAGGGTTCCAGGTGGTCCCCAGGCTGAATGATGGAAAGTTGGTTAACCAGATGTAACTCTTTGAGTCCATTTGGTTTCATGTAAACATGAAACCAAATGGACCCTTGTGGGTCCATTTGGTTTCATGTTTACGCTCTCAAGAGTTAAAATATTCATCATATGAATTAGCCCCAAGTCTACACAACTAGAGAATGTAGAAGATTGATGGTCATTTTGATCTGTATGTTTGACTGTTTCGTTTCCCTGGAATTGTGGACAAAAGCAAAATAAATCTTTAGTTTTGGGGGTCTGTGGGGCTAAAATATCATCAAATGGTGGCTCTGTGGCTCAAATTATGAATAAATAGTGGGCCCTGGCATGAAAAAGGTTGAAAACCACTGTTGTAAACTATTTTCTCCAGCACGCCACCCTGCTTTGTTCCTGCTGTTCTCTCCCTAAAGAACAGTGCAAGTTGGTATTTATGATTTCAGAAACAGATACGGCATGAATGGAATGCGTGATGCATATGGTCATTGCCTCTGGAATGAGGTAATGGCGTATGCAGCTTTATAGCGTGAGGTTTAATGTAGTGTAGTAGGCCTATTTTTAGCCCCGCAGAGATTTGATAGAGTCACAGAGAGAGAGAGACTGCTGAGCTAGTAGCAATAACACTCCACCTCCATTGGAAGTCATTGCAGCACACAGCATGTGCTGCATATATACGACGACTCAACTCAGTCCAGGGCTGCCTCCGGTGGAGGAACTTGACATTGCACTGAATCAAAGTGCAGTTGCATGAATGGATGAGGCAATGGCATTGAATCTGGAGTGATGCCCAGGATAAGGGATGCTTTAGCCTTGTGTTTTCTGCTGAGCTGGTTCCGAGTCACTCTCATTATTGATAGTCATATTATGGCAGCGTTCCACGGTGAACCGGTGGCCTACTTTTTTTTCCCCCCAGAAACAAAAAGTCATGAAACGTGCGGCTCTGGTCCAATAGGGTCCAATCAGCAAAAACTGCAAATTAACATCTATCCTGTCGGTTTAAAGACTGACTATAAGAGTGTGTTTCTGTATCTAGCTGAGCATTTAGGGCCCTGATACACCTAGCAATGTTTTGATCAACATCAACGAGCAATGTCAATTATCAACGTTGACTTTTCACCTTTCTGTAGAAAATGATCAACTCCTGGTTGTTCAGAAAAGTCAGATCTTTAGCGCCCTCTACTGGGCAACATTTTGGAATCCTCCAATCACAGCCCTCCTGGGCGTCACCTGATCCTTTCTCTCAGACTGAAACTATGGCTGCTGCTGCTTCACTGCTGTGGACAAAAACAAGGATTTTGTAACTTTTATTCCGCTAAATGAACATTTTGAGTTGGGTGGCAGCTGGGTGAAAATGATTCAATGCAAACTAAGAATTCTTTTTTTTTTTCTGAGAGTGTACAAATGGAACCAAATGGACCCGCTAGGGTCCATTTGGTTCACATTTGTACACTCTCAGGAAAAAAATGGAAATGGGTGGAATTCCCCTTTTAATGGGAGGTGTTGCCTGTTGCCGTGTGTCTCATCATGTTGCCTCGTTGATGTTGATCAAAATATTGCTTGTGTATCAGGGCCTTTAGAGTGGTTTAGTGCAGGGGCGGAGTGGGCTTGGCCAGGCCATCTGGACTTTGCCTTTTGCCAGGCCACAACCCCCAACCCCCAAACCTTTAAAGGCTACTCCTTTAAAGGTTTATTTTCAAACGGACCTGTGCATTACCATTGTTCGTCACTAAATGGCGATTCTAGATAATATTACTTATCCTTTATAAGAGGCACAAAATAAGCTTCTACATTGGACAACATTAGACCAAAGAAGCCCTGGACACTGCCTAGACCTGCCTAAAGGCACTGGATATCTAAAAAAGGTACTGCATATCAGAGTCATGCAGAGTCAAGCAAAAAAACAAGTGGAAGTGCTTTGGTTAAATTGGACCTCCTTGTCTGGGTGCACACCACCAAAAATACACAGACAAGCAGATGGTGTGCAACAATAACAGTAATAGTAATAATATAATAACAAGAAAATAGCAATAGTGATGATAATAATAAAAATAGACAGATTGATCAGTTGCTCACACTGGCATCTGACTACAACATATATACCTGCCTATATACCTGCCTAAAGGCAGGTCTATGTCTAGGTACTGCATATCAGAGTCAGATTGAGGTTTCCTTAGAAGCAAAAAAAAAAAAAAACAAGTGGAAGTGCTTTGGTTAAATTGGACCTCTTGCCTGGGTGCACACCACCAAAAGCATACAAAATGAAACCAAATGGACCCGCAAGGGTCCATTTGGTTTCATTTTTACACTCTCAAGAATTAAAAATATTCCTCATGTGAATTATCCCAAGTCTACACACCTTCCAGGCAAGCATCTAGCGCATTCTAATACATTCTGAAGTGCCACTAGTGCATTTTGGATTTTGGCAGTTTGCAACACTGGCCACCACACACACAAGAACATATAAAAACATGCATTAAGATGCAATTCATTTTCGTAGGCCTATTATAGGCAGCCCATTTATCAAATCTGAAATGAGTACATATGTCCCCGAAAAAACAATATTTTCCATTGGTTTTAATATAGTCTGTTATCCTCTCAGCTCTCGCAGCAGTGTGTGTTGTGATTACTACTGCTACTTACTTGTTGATGGGGGTTGCACGTCTTTGTCAGATAACGACGGCTGGCTTTGGGGGAGAGGAGGGACGAGGGAGACTGCCAAACATTTCGGTTAATTTTTAACATTTTGCCCCTTCTTCTTCAAGGGCCTTTCTCCTCTTGTCCCTCTCTCGTTCAGGCCCACCTTTCCTCTTTTTCTTATCCATTATCCGTTGTTTACTTTTTTTGATTACTTTCTAGTCGTCAATCTGATCAATTGCCTCTCGCTCTCCTCCTACTCCTCCTCCTCACTCGACACGCGACAGGCATGCTTCTGCAGCAAAGGCAGAGCCATCTAATAGAACTGACATTGAGGGGTCAGAAACTGAGCGCTCGGGCGCTGATCATGCAGCCTGAATGACGACCTTGTCCCCTTTTTCAATAGAAGTCTATATAGAACAGCCTCCATTGGACTGGCCCCATGAAGTGAACCGAGTTTGCGTAACTATCTCTGTCTATGCTCTAAGCGACAGGCAGGGGGTGTCCCCCACTGATCCCAGGCCAGCTGGGAGCTGCGTAGCGCAGTCTCTCACTGTCCTCGATCTCTCCGGTCCGATGCATCATGCAGGTGGAAGATATCAGGTTACAGCCAGTCACTCACACTGCTCAACTAAACTCTGTAGTACTAGGACACCTTTTATTTTTGGAAGGAGAAACACTAGTTTGCCTGGCCTGGGCTGGCCTGGGCCTGCCGCTCTGGCCTGCCCTGGACGTTTCAAAGAAAAACATTTTTATTTTTATTTATTTTTGTACCCCGTCCAGGCCACTAAGTGGCGCAGGCCACCGGGAAAAGTCCCGGTGCTCCCGATGGCCACACCGCGCCTGGTTTAGTGCCATTCGTTTCCTTCCATTAGGGAACAGTGTAGGCTCAAATGGTGGCAAATCTGAACCCAATCTTCTCTGTGTGATTTCCAACAGAGCATTCTACCTGGACCAGTCCAATATGCCTCCCAGCTCTGGACCCAAAGCTGCTCTTATTGACAAGGTAAGAACTCGAAGGACCACCTCACAACATTCTTATACTTTTTTTTTACTATTAAAGGGGAGGTCCACCCATTTTCAACATTGTAATATGTCATTAGTATACCCTAGAGGTGCTGGGTGGACATGATAAAAAAGTTCCCCCATTCTGTGTTCCCAAGAAATGGAGGTCTGAAGAAAACCACTAACGTGGTGAAACATCTTGATGACATCATCAAGATGTATTTTCTCTATGTTAATGGATTTCTTTAGACGCTTCTTTTCCTGAGAGCGTTTTCCTGAGAGCGTACAAATGCAACCAAATGAACCTGTTAGGGTTCATTTGGTTGCATTTGTACACTCTCAGAAAAAAATGTTGAAAATGGGTGGAATTCCCCTTTAAATGAACAAGTTTATTGTTGTACCACTTACTTTACCCAGGTCTGCACTGAACCAGATCCACTGTTTTCCCTTGTTTGCTATATTATATAGACAAGCTCACAATTTGATGCCGCACAAATGTTTCCCCCCTGAAATAAGGAGTTTAGGTTGGTTAAAGCCATTTCACAGCTGTACACTGTACATTTTTCCCTCAACTTATTCAGGTGTAAAATACCATGGATTTATTTCTTATTTAAAAGTTAAAATATGGTCAGTTCCTTGCCACCACAGTCCCACACACCAGCCCAACTGCTGTTAGGGTTATTTGCTGCTAGCCTTCCTTTGTGTGTGGGTGGGTCTTCAACTGTACTTTTAATAAAACAAAACTTAAAATGTTTTTTCCTGTTCTTTTCTTCCCTGAAACCCAGACTTATGTTTTTTCTATCCGTATGCTGCTGCCTCTGTGCAATCTGGCAGACACTACCACTGCACCAACAATTTGCTACTTGTTGTACCTGCATGACAATCATAGTCGTTATTCTAACTAGGGCTGCAACTACAGATTATTTTCATATATTCGATTCATCTGCCAGTTATTTCACTGATTAATCAACTAATTGGATTATGTCATTTATTTGGGTATTACCTTTTAAATATATTTGACTTTATTAGACATGCTCTAAATAACACAGACTCAGCTGCTAATTAAGCTGCTACTCAGATCAAGTGTCTTTATCTGTGTCTTGATCAAGTGTCTTTACGCATATTCTGAATGCATACATTAGATTAGACTGAGAATAACTGCACATGTGTCACAACAGTACTCTCTAAACTCAAATAGGTCGTCAGTTAAAAATAAATATTGAAGCCATATGTTTTGTTCTTGATATAATATCTACAGTATGTGTCCTATGATTTGCAGGTACTATTGTGCACCCATGATACATGTACAGTGAATAGTTGCTGTTTTGATTAACACATTCTGTATGGGTGTTTTAAATCTTATTGAAAAATAGACAATCTATAGTGTCAGGTCAACATGGGTTAATCGATTACTAAATCAGTTGACAACTAATTCAATTATTGAGTGATTCAATGAATGGTTGCAGCCTTAATCCTACCTCCTCCTCCTCCTGTGTCCTGTAGCTGATGCGTCCTCTCAACGCTCTGGAGGAACTGTACCGGCTGATTGAGAGCTTCATCAGCTGCCGCCGTACGGCCGCCTGTCAGTACACCGCCTGCGGGGCGTCGGGCGTCGGCCTGCTCACCGTGGCCTCAGAGCTCTGCTCACGCCTGGGGGCCACGCACATCGCCATGTGCAACAGCGGCGTGCACCGGTGAGTGTCCACAGAACGTTGGGGTGCAGCACAGTAGCGTACACTCCCTCCCTCCTGCTGTTTGACGCACTCTAACCCTAGAACACTGAACATGGCTGATTTCCACCTAGATTTTCATAATGTTGCTGATGTCTGAGGTGGGCGGGTCTTTCAGTACCTTCATGATGCTCAATGACATAGAATGTGTGTTTGTTTCCCTGCACACACCCCTATTTTTCTCCAGGTAGGTTTCAGGTGAATTTCACCCGTGTTTAGTGAAAAAAAAAACACACACATTCACCCACAATTGACTTTTTGTATTATTATTATTGTTTTTTTACTTTCTTCTTCACTGGACCAATCTCACAGGGAATGTTTGGTCCAAAGGAGAAGTTGCCAACTTCCTACAAAAGAATATTTTAAAAATAATATGCACATTTTTCTCCGATTTTGGCTCGCCATGATAGGCCCCATGAAATATTTTTTTAGTCGCCAAAGTGTATTTCTGTACTTTGATATATTGTGATGAGAAATATGTTTTTATTAAATAGTTTACATTGGTGTTCTAGGGCTAATAAGTCCACACATGGCATAGCCGGACTGTCGGGCTATTTTTACCCTAAAGCCGTGCAGATCGATGGACTTCAGCATGGTGTCCCATATTCCAATGCCCGGTGGAACTCTCACACAGCTTTGTAGTTCAGTCAGTCAGTCATAATACCGCCACACAAAAAGGCATGTGCCACACTGTGAATAATGATTTTTATTTTCCCTCTGCAGAAGGAAAAGACCTAGGGTGCAAAGTTAAACAAAAGTGTAGAGAAGGTGCCCTTTTGATGGGGACTGAAAGCCCGGCATCTAAGGAAAATGTTAACCAAGGCACCCTTCTGGGTTGAAAAGCCTTTATTGAAGCGGATTGTTCATAGAAGTTATAAACCGAGATTAACCAAGCGTAGCAGCCAGCACAGCCTTATTCAGGCTATATTATTTTCCTCTAACTCTGGGCTTCCCCAGAGTTACTTTCAAAGTGTCCTTGAGCAAGACGCTGAACCCCTAATCGCTCCTGATGTGCTGGTTGTGGCTTGTTTCCGCGTGTATAAATGTGTGTGTGGATGTGATCTATGTAAAGCGCCTTGGATAAAAGTTGCTATATAAATGCACCATTTACCATTTATTGATTCGTGTTTCACCATTAATCCTGTTGAAGTATATGAGAGTTAGCACTAGTCTGAAGTGATTGTTTGTTTCTGCTAATTATAGGACACATGACACATTGATTGACACATGACTGATTGATTGATATGAATATTTTATTAAAATATTTATAACAGGGGGGCACGGTGGCACAGTGGTTAGTGCTGTCGCCTCACAGCTAGAAGGTCCTGGGTTCGATTCCCGCTAGGGGCGC
Source organism: Benthosema pterotum (assembly GCA_039105355.1). Lineage (NCBI taxonomy): Eukaryota > Metazoa > Chordata > Actinopteri > Myctophiformes > Myctophidae > Benthosema > Benthosema pterotum. The sequence continues at coordinate 37,021,556 of CM076982.1, read as the reverse complement.
TGCTGTGGGTGCTGGCGGCGTGTCTGCTCCTCCACGTCATCAGTGCCCATACCCGAGGCGGGGTTGGTGAAAGGGCCTTTCTGTGTGGAGTTTGCATGTTCTCCCCGTGTCCCCTTGGGTATATACCCTCACAAAAACATGCTGTAATCCTGGGCTCTAAACTGCCTCCCCCTGGCCAGCCGGGGCGCCTGATGGAGGGGACAGGAACTGGTTGGAATAACGTGTTCCTTCCACGCGCTACGTCCAACCAGGGAAACTCCCCCTGTCAGGTGAAAAGAAGGCAGCTTGGACTCCTCATGCATTGAAGGAAGCATGAGGCCAGTCCGCTGCCTCCCCAGGTTGGTGGAGGGTGTGTAGAGCCCAGGATCACATTAGGAATTGACACTGGGTGAAAAAATGGGTTGCAAAATTGTGGGATAAAAAATATAGAGATAAAAAAATATTTATAACCAGTACAGGTAGTACAATCAAAGTCGTGCTAAAAGAATAACACCTGTGCCATTGTGGTCCATTGTACTCAATTAACCTATAGTAGTTTTGCGTTTGAGTCGAGAACCGCTGTCCATTCTGGTGGCACCATAATAGTATGCTTTTTTCCCCCACCCATGTTTGAGACCGATTTTGTGTGTGTCTGTCTCTGACTGTCACTACTAACTTGTCCTCTGACTCTGCTCTCATATTCTATCTGGCATCATATTTCTTCTGTACGCTGATGACAGGCCAACTTGATATTTGATTATCGGTTAATGACAGCTGTGCACTGCTTGGAAACAATAACGTCCAAGCGATGACAAGGAAAGAAGTCTGCACAGACAGCTGCGGCTATAAACTTTAATTTGCAAATCGCCACGTTTTGACCAACGAGTGGACTTCCTCAGACGGTCCCCGAAGGATGACCATTCGCTGGTCGAAACACGATCTGCACAAAGTGGAGCAGCAGCTGTCTTGTTAGTTGTTACAGATCTTTTTTTTTCATCCTGCACCAGCACCTATGATGTGGATGTGTGTAACAGTTCCTTTTGTCCTATAGCGCCGACATGCCACAAAGAATGTTAATGTGGTCAAAAGATTTTGTCTCCATAATACTGTTTCATGTGTACTCTGGTTGCATTGTAAAGATGCAACCAGAGTCCTTTAATATAATCACATTTCCCCACACTCTCCACACTGAACCCTAACTGTCACTGTTCAGTTATACGGCATTATAACATTTTAATACAAGGACAACTTAAGGACCCTTCTGTGCACCGCAATGACATACAGTCAGTGGACACCTTCATCAAGTGACACAGAACCAACGATTCATCAAAAACCAGACAGTTCTCATATAAATACTTGGCTATCCACAGTAGACAGCCGTCCTGTGCTAGAAAACATAACAATGACATACTGTACCTGTACACTTCACTAAGGCTTTTTTAAGGCAGTATCGGGTGAACGGACAGTCATTTTGATATTCAATCCCAGGGAACATCATTAGGTACTGAATTTCAGCTCGGTTTGGCAGCCTGACGGTGAAACTGAAAAGAAAAGCAAGTCTTTTTTTTCTCCAGCAAGCAAAGAACATCTATAAGAAGGTAATTGGGAAAAAGAAGAATAATGAGCCCTCACCCAGGCTGCTGCATGGGCGGACGCTCCTGAAACAAGCAACAAAACTCATTGCAGAATCTCTATCATCCTAAAGGCTCCGAATCGGAAACCTCTGTGTGTCTTGGAGGTGGTGCAGATCAAATCCTTCTTCAAGACACACTTTTGGCCTCATTCAAACTCGATGCTGAACTCTATTGCTAGATTTTGTGCCATAGAGCAGTGTGCACTCTAGCACTTAGTAGTACTTCCCTTCTTTTTTTTAAGCTGTCACGTTGCCAGTGTTTTTCTTACAATATACTTTGTAGTCATCACCAATTGTGTTTTTATTATACTGTACCTGCCAGTATGATGCTTCACCACTTTTTGTCTGTCTGTTTTTCTTAACCCATTTTGGGTCACGAACGTACATTGGTAACGCTTTAGCTATTGAAAAACAGCAGACCTACAAGCTCACAGCGCGCCACCGAGTGGCACGCTGTGAGCTTGTAGGTCTGCTGTTTTTTTTTTGGGAAAAACAGTGAAATTGCGGTGCTGTTATTGGTCAAAGTGACAGATGTGTTCACCATAAATAGAGGACATTTTGTAGAATCGGTTCGCCTATCAAAATATGTTTAATGGCAAAAAAATTGGCGGTCTTTGCACACAATCTACGTGGAAATACTTTTAAATCTATTCCCATTGAATTCTATATATAGATTCTCCTCGTCTCACCTGCGGCGTAGGAGGAGACATTCGTCAATAAACGAGGGCAGAAATATCCGGATCGTTTGTCTCCCTTGATCCCCCCCCAACCCAACCCCCGCACGGGATCCTGATCCCGTCTTTCATCTCTCACTTTGTTCTTTCTCACAGACTCCACCCTGCTGCCACTCTATCCAATACTCTCAATCTTTTCTCTGTGATTCTATTCTGTGTGTGTGTTTGTCCATCTCTGTCTCTCTAGCCTGGCCGTGTCAGTCTCTCTCAGACGGATACAGGGTGTGACTGATGGTTTGATGAAGTGTCGTGGACTGAGCCTGCCTGCTTGCATGAGCCTTTAATAGAACACCGCTGTCACTGCAGGACTGCTACCCTGTTATTAACCCACCAGGGGCGGATCTAGGCATGGGCATGGGGGGGGGGGGGGGGGGGGGGGGGGGGGGGGGGGGGGGTGCGTGCGTGCGTGCGTGCGTGCGTGCGCGCTGTGCGCGCGGGTGTGTGCGTGCACGTGCGCACACACAAGGCAAGGTGCTCTCTCTTCCACGTACGTCATCAGCACACACACCTATCTAGGTGGGGTTGTCGAAAGGTCCTTCGACAACCCCATTCATTTGCATGTTCATTTGCATGCCACCTAGGCTGTAGTAGGTACTCTACATCCCCAGAGAGCCTCTGCAACATTGAAGTGCTCGGCTCTAGTGGTTATATAGTGTGAACTGCAGGCAACCCATGGATTCATGACTAGGAAAACATTGGGCTCTTGTTCATTTGCGCGTTCATGGAGGAGAAGAAAAGAAACACTTTTTTCCCGCATTTTGGTGCGGAAGTGGAAGTAGATGTTACTTCCAGCGGTCTTCCGGGTGCTTCAAAACGCCACAGAGCAGCTTGTATTGAAATCCAGTTGAGCCTATATTTTATTACTCTATGAGGTACCCTCACAATATACTGTACATGCACCTTGCCAGTAACCCTGTACTGCCCCCCTGGTCCTCTAGGAGGGGAAAGGAACTAGTTGGAATAATCTGTTCATTGCACGTGCTACAGTGCGTCCCACCGAGGGAAACTCCCCCTTTCAGGGGTTGTTTTCTCATAACAATAAAGCTCCTTTGAATTGAATTGATGAGAAGCTGCCTGCTAACTCCTCATGCTCAGCAATTGGCACAGAGAGAAAGACTCATTCACATTTTAAAGGTGCAATGAAACGTTGGGCATTTTATTATTTTATTGTAACGCGCTCTTAGCCGGCCTTCGAAAAAATCAACCGACAAACTACAACTTGTTCAGAACGCAGCGGCAGAGTCCTGACTAAAACGAGGATGCGAGACCACATCACACCGGTTCTGGCTTCCCTACACTGGCTCCCGGTAGTGTATAGAATTGATTTTAAAATTCTTTTACTAGTCTATAAGTCACTAAATGGCCTTGCACCCACCTACCTCCAGGACTGCCTACCTAGGTATGTCCCCAACCGCCCCTTAAGGTCGGCCACTGCTGGCCTCCTTGAAAAACCAAAAAGAATGGCTTCTAAAAAGTATGGGGAGGCTGCTTTTTCCTTTCAGGGACCGTCTGCCTGGAATAACCTCCCCCTGCAATTAGGTTAGCACCCACCCTAGACGCTTTCAAAACACAGCTAAAGACCACTTTTTTATCCTTGCATTTGGCTAAGTTTATATGCTGATGCTTTTGTACTCTCTATTTGTATTTTATATCTTTATCTTTATTTTGTTAAACATACTGTACATATATTTTCTCTCTCTATATATATATCTTATTGTTTTTTGTATTTTTATCTCTTCTGTAAAGCACTTTGTGCTGCATTCGTGCATGAAAGGTGCTCTATAAATAAAGTTTATTATTATTATTATTATTATTATTATGAATACCACCTGAAACGCTGGCCTGTGAACCAATCAGAGGGTCACGTCCCTTCAGGCTATGGGGTTGTTAAAGACCGTCTTTGCAGATGATAACGCCTGCTGGGACCTGCTACCGCCAAATGCATTCTATGCAATATTGTTTGTAAACAATTCTAAAATCTCTAAAAGGCAAAAATTGTGAAAAAACGTATTTTTCATTTAGACCATAACTGTAACTTTAAAGCTAAACCAAACCAGTGTAAATGCCATTCTTTGTCTGCCGCTGATTGCATTAGGATTAGTTTTAATAACAGCAAAAGTGTAATATCTGCAGGAATCAGCACTTTGCAATATGCTGCACTGCTGTTTTTACCGTGACGCCACCAAAAATCTATTTGAGAGGCAAGAAAATAATAACACACTGTGCCAGACAGACAGAAATGCTAGCAAGAGTAAAAATAGAAAGCAACCCAAACATTCTACGTTCTAGTATTGTGTAAGGTGAATCACTGAAGCCTCGGGCATATTTCTTATTGGCCAGGGACGTTTCTGTGGAGATGTTTCATTTCTGGCAGGCACAATAATAAAGATGTCTGCGTAACATGTCTGCATAATATAACAAAGACACCGTCCTGATTTGATACCAGTGGGCCTTGTCCGTTTTGACCTTGTAGTTAAACGTGTCTTTTATAGAAAGGTTGAAGGACGTCTTGAAAGGTCTGTGATGATGCATGAACACATGCAGCTTTTCATAATATGATTTTAAAACCTACTTTTCCATCTCCTCTTTTGGCCCATCTCTCTGCCCTTCCCTCTTTCATTCATCTGTATTATCTGTCTGTTGGAGGTGGTTAAGTGGTTGTGAACTGCCATCCCATAAACCAGATATACTGTACTATAACGTATAAATCACTTTATCCCATCAAAATCCTCTCCCGAATGTCCAGGGGAGCCTCGGCCTCGCACACTGTGGTACATGCATCATGTCCAGCTTTGGCTGGAGTGGTATTTAAAGATCAGCGGGACGTCCATGCACTGTATATGCATGGTTTTAAAAGCCCCCCTGGACACCGAGGAATGTACTGTATTGGCAGAGCCAAACGATAATCTCTTTTGGACAGTGTTTTCATCACGTTGTCTCATTGTTGCGACATTGATGGGTCAGAAAACTGAGCTCTCGGGAGGGCTGTTGCAGCCTGAAAGAGGGACAAAAGAGGGACATTTCCAAATGTGAACCAAATGGACACTAGCGGGTTCATTTGGACTGATCCCATGAGGTGAACGTGAGTTTGCGACAGTGTAACTCTGTCTATACCCAGGGCGGAGTATTATTTGGGCCGAGCCTTCCAGTTACCACTTGTACATAAACACTGACCCTATAGTTGATATACAGGCTCTCCAAGCAATCTGTACTTTGTTTATACTCCTTTTTTCCCTTTATACCAAATCGACTTTCGCCGAAACGATCCCCTCCCCCCAGAACAGGGACGCTAGGGTTCATGTGGATATACAGCCACGAGAAAGAACACTGAGATGATAATAATCAAATAGGTCAGATTCTTTTTGCGAGCCTGATGTTTCTCAGTGGAACTCAATCTGGCCCGCTATGGAGCTTTCGGACAGTTCAATTTGCAGCGTACGTACAGGGCCAACGGATCGATACGCGTGCTTGTTTTCATGCAAAGGTCGCCGCCCGGTCCCCCTCGATGCCTGCGTCTCTAAAGATTTGTCCACGGCGCACTGTTTGTTTGTATGTGTGTGTGTGTGTACCAGGGGCGGATGCAACATTTCCCAATTGGGGGGGCAGAAGAAAATGGTAAGGGGGCAGCTTCATCGCCCGTGGCGTGAAGCGCCACGGGCGATGAAGCTGCCCCCTTACCATTTTCTTCTGCCGCACCCATACCATTTTCAGTAGTGTTTCAAATACTTTTACTGTAAATATAAGCACTGAAATATCTTGGGTTGTTTTGCATGCATGCCATCATGTTTGGTGGGGCATTTAGGGGGGCATTGCCCCACCATGCCTATGCCTAGATCCGCCCCTGGTGTGTACCGGTCGTGTGCGTGCAAAACGGCTCCGTCGCAACATTTTCCCAACAAACATCATCACACGCCTGCTGCAGAGAGTGCATGACTCTGTGCCACAGAACACAATATATACTGAGTTGGACTCCGATCCGTTCTCCCAGGCCAAATCAAGATTCATTCTGAACTGGTGCCTTTCAGTCTAAGTGGGAGTGGGAGGTTGATTATTCCCCTAGCGCTCGGTTATCTTTCTTACCGTAAAAATCACTTTATTTTCCCAAGCAACTGAAGTGATTCATTACTGCCGGGGTTGCACAGAGGTAAAGGAGGATTATCCCGGCGACAAGGTGTCAAGCCGGTCCCGACACAAAGGCTAGAAATTGTCGCATTGTGCTTCGCTATCTGCCATATCGGGGGCTGTGCTGTATGTGTGTGGCCTTTGTATAGCATTGCGTCTAATGCTGCTTTTTATAGAAATGCTGTTTTCATCCAGCCCCAAAGTCGTCTATTTCAGACGGCGTTTCAGTCTGGAAACGGAGTCTGGGCGTCTTTGTTTCCTTCAGGACTGTGGAAACTGTCACACTGTTGAGTCAGCTTATAGGGACTGTATTGTCACTGCCATTGAATCGCCTGAAAAGACCTCATGTAGTTCTACGGCACAATGCGGTTCTTTTCCAGGGGAGAAAAAGGACATGACTTCTCCCAGGGATCGGAAAATAGAGTTCAGAGTTCTTTTTTTGCGTTTTAGTTTCTTGCAAAAATAATCATTTCAGGGATTTATTTATTGTACAGTGATGTTTTAAAGACCCCTCGGGGGGCATCCAGAAATTATTTTGGGGGGGGGGCACCCGGATGACTTGTCTTTTTGATTTATTTCTTATTCCTACTGAATGGCTCGGAAAATAGGATTTCAAAGTTTTACATAGTAGACGTCCTTAACTTTCCCTAATGATTATATCTGGTTTCAATATTTATTTATGGTGTATTTTCTCTATTATCAAGGTTATTGTAGCGGCCAATTTGTATTCATCAGTCCCCAGCCCCCAAAACATTTTAGAGGTCGGATATTTTAATTTCCCCACATACACGACACCTTGAATACTAGTATGCAGACTGAGGCCATTATGTTTAAGCATTTCCCAAATGGGTATGCACCACACACACTTAGTTTGATGATGGATGAAATTGCTCTTTGAGTAAATCCCCTGCACAGTTAGAAAAAGCATCCCATAAAATATGAGTTTCCAAATTCGCAACAACGTGCAATTTGCACAATACCATCAACAAAGTTGCTGCAGAGTGTCGACTTGTTGGGTGTTTGTTGAGCCAATAGAGTGGAGGTGAGGTGGAGTTAGATACTGTTTTTAAAGGGGAATTCCACCCATTTTCAAAATTTTCCTGAGAGGATACAAATGTGAACCAAATGGACCCTAGCGGGTCCATTTGGTTCCTCAGGAAAAACGGGTCTGAAAGAAAAATCATTAACATGGTGAAATACATCTTGATGATGTCATCAGATGTATTTCACCATGTTAATGATTTTTTCAGACCTCCATTTTTAGGAAATACAGAATTGGAGGAACTTTTTTATCACGTCCACACAACATCTCTAAGGTATATTAATGATATATTAAAATGTTGAAAATGGGCGGAGTTCCCTTTAAACTAATCTGTTTACAAACACAGTGTTTGTACACACTAAAGTTGCCTGTATTACCTTTAACCTGACATTCTCCCTGAACCTCCAGGTCTACGCTGAGTGTGACGCTGGAACAGGCCATCCTGTTGGCCAGGAACCACGGCCTGCCCCCCCGCTGCATCATGCAGGCTACCGATGTCATGCGAAAACAGGTACGGAACAAGCACACACTGGCTTATGCACGCACATACTGTAGGCTGTACAGACATTGGACACACACTCTTACACACACACACACACACACACACACACACACACACACACACACACACACACAGGGGCGGCAGTGGCTCAGCGGTAGAGTCACCAGATGGTAACCGCAAGGTTGCCAGTTCGATCCCGCAGAGTTAGTGTTGAAGTGTCCTTGAGCAAGACACTAAACCCGTAATTGCTCCTGATGTGCTAGTATGATGTGATGTGCTGATGTGCTCCTGATGTCCTTGCATGGTTTCCACTGTCATCAGTGTATGAGTGTGTGAAAGTGATGCACAAGCTATGTAAAGCGCCTTGGATGAAGGCGCTATATACAGTAAGTGCACCATTTACCACACACACACACACTCACCGGATGGTCACCGCAAAGTTGCTGGTTCAAACCCGGGCTCCCACAGAGTTAGTCAGTGTCGATGTGTCCCTGAGCGATATACAGCACTTAACCCCTAGTTGCTCCCGATGTGCTGGACACTAGTACCTTGCATGGTTTCCTCCGCCATTGGTGGGTGAATCCGTGAATGGTATCTACAATCTTTGCAAAGCACCTTGGATAAAGGCGCTTTTTAAATGCACCATTTACCATTTGTAATTGAGGTTGCTTGGCTTAGTATAACTAAGTAGTTGCAGACACATAAATGCACAAGCACACTCTCGTGCGCGCACACGTGCACCCACGCACCCACACAAGCACACACTTATTGCTGCACTCCATTCGCACACATTCTTTGACTATCTGTATTCTCCTGAGCTCTCCACTCTTGCCGTCTGAAGTACAATCTAAGATGGAAACAATTTGCTCTGCACTGGTACTAGTCCCAGCAGTGACATTATTTCTAACAATGTTTTCATGCGTGTGAATAAGATGCAGGTGCAGCAGGGAGACGTTGTCACACTGTAATGTTGTCTCTGTACCTGCACTTGTCATATCATGTGAGGATGTGACATTATCCAATGATGGATGGGTGTGTGTGCGAGTTTGCTCCCTTGCAAGTTTCTCCTGGACCCAATTATTTGCATGTTGTAGCTTTCCAAAGGCACCAACGCTTTTTTTTTATTGGTACCCAGGATTTTTCCCTGCCTGCCTCCTCCTCCAAGGTAATTTGTAAAACCTCTGTACCCCTCACTCCCTCCCTCCTCTTTCTCACAGACTGCAAGGTTGCCAGATATCCCATTCCTGCAAGCCTTTGAGAGAGAGAGAGAGAGAGAGAGAGAGACGGAGAGAGAGGAGGTTCGCAGGGCAGCTTGTGGCTTGTAGTCTCTGTCTAGCGGGGACTGAGGCAGGGGCGGATATAACATTTCCCAATTGGGGGGAAGTCCTGTAACCGAAAATGGTATGGGTGCGGCTTCATCGCCCGTGGCGCGGAGCAACACGGGCGATGAAGCCGCACCCATACCATTTTCGGTTACGGGACTTTTATTAGGCAAGTAAAGCATTAATAATAATATCAGTTGTTGTTGAAGTTGCAACAGACACGCAGCATGCATAAAGCTAAAGGTCTGACTCAGAGAGTTTTCTGTTTTCAATGATGAAATGCCGTTGGTTTAGTGGTGCCACAACTGTAGTTAGTTCGTAGCAGTAGTAGTAGTGTTTCAAATCATTTTAAACATAAGCACTTTAATTTGAAATATCGTGGGCTATTTTGCATGGTGGGGCAGTCCCCCCCCCCCCCCCCCATTTCCATGCCTACATCCGCCCTAGACTGAAGGAATGAATAATACTCACGACTTCTTCTTCTTCGCACAGTGTGTGGTGGTGTGTGTGCATTTTCACACAAAACGTCTGGAGAATCCTTCCGGCCAAGAAGCAAGAGCTCAGACCTTTTACCTCTGGCTCACATTAGAAGCACATGAGTGGTCACTCAGTCTCTCTGTCCAGTCAGCAGAGAGAGAGAGAGAGAGAGAAAGAGAGAGAGAGAGAGAGAGAGAGAAAGAGGTTAGCTGAGGCTACCTTGTAATTCAAGGGAGGGCTAACTCTCCTCCAGTAAAGAACATGGCTGCCCGCCAGAGGAGGGTGAACCGATGTTTGTGTTTGTGTATTTGACCCTTGAGTCCCGGTTGGCGGTGCAGTCAAACGAGGAGTACACAACTAAAGGGAGAGGTGTTGTTATTGTTGAGTGGAACATACAGTCGAAATTGGGCAGCGTTTCAGCTTTTTTGCAGCGTCGGGGAGTTTTCTATTCTAACCCCCTCCCTGTGTAATCGACTAAGCCCTGTTAATGCTTTCCGGTCAGACTACAAGGAACCCAAGATGGGTTATGCTGTATTGATCGATTTGTTCATTTCTAGTCAAAGTGCCTTCAGGTATAATTTGTATGATTACATGAATTAATATCTCGGTATGGATCTGTTTTTTTTCCCCCTGTGTCTCACGGGACCCTCACCTCATTTACCACAATGTTCGCTCAACACAGGCAACATCCTTCGGAAAATAAGAATGAGATCATGGCATTGAGATCTGTGCCTGTGTGTGCATGTTTGACTATTTTATTTGTGCCTATTATACAGCAGTGTTTTTCAACCAGCGGTCTGGGGACCACCAGTGGTTCTTGAAAGGGTTCCAGGTGGTCCCCAGGATAAATGATGGAAACTTTGTTAACCAGATGTAACTCTTTGAGAGCCTAAAAATGTGGGCCCATTTGGTTTCATGTTTACACTCTCAAAGAGTTAATATATTCATCATGTGAATTAGCCCAAGAGAATGTAGAAGATTAATGGTCATCTTGATCTGTTCTGCCTGTTTTGTTGCCCAAATCCAGCCTGGAATTGTGGACAGAAACAAAATAATTTTTTAGTGTTGGGTCCGTGAGGCTAAAATGTCCTCAAATGGTGGTTTGTGGCTCAAGTTGGTCCGTAAGTGCTGAATAAATAGTGGGCCTTGGTATCAAAAATGTTGAAAACCACTCGCAGAACTGTGTGACCATCTGAGGGTCTGGTCATCACATGGCATGTACTGTAGCAGCAGACTAACCGCCACAACTAGCTCCATCCATCCATCACGGCTGTTCCACTCCAGCACTGCACACTTTGTAAACAGCCTCAGACCACAATGTTGGACAAACCCGTGTGCAAGCTCCTTAAATGTTGTTTTTTCCCCTCGCTGCATGCTATTATCTATTACAGATCATACCTGTTAGTCCTGAAGAGAAGGTTAACCATTGCATTGAAGAAAGTCAATGAAGGTCAGACCTCCATTTTTAGGAAATACGGAATTGGGGGAACTTTTTTATCATGTCCACACAACATCTCTAAGGTATATTAATGACATATTAAAATGTTGAAAATGGGTGGAGTTCCTCTTTAAGCCTTGCATTCTCTATTGAATAATTCTGCAGTAAATCCTCAAAGGTTAATTTGAACTCAGAGCGCCTAAAGAGTTAACATCAGCGGGTGAACGCACTCTGGAAGAACACACACACACACACACACCAACACACACACACACACACCACACACACACACACACACACACACACACACACACACACACACACACACACACACAACACACACACATGCAGGACAGATCAATCAAGGCTGTGCAAATGGAATGAAATGGATTCTGCAAGCTCGGCAAAATAATGTACTCCCAGTGGACCTCCCAGCGAGCCTGGCTGCGAAATGTTCAAAACATCACTGAAACGATGTGAGCAGAGATATGTTTTTATAAAATACGTTTCATATCACAGAATGTACCGTACAAGCACCATATATACATCCAGGCAATGTGGACTATACTGCTTCTATGGTTTTATGACAGTTGACAAAGCCACCCGAGTCCAACACAAATAGCCGGCGGCATATTTACTATTATTTGCTAAAACAACTACTTCAGCGACTTCTGTTTCCTTTGTCAGACTGTATATATGTACTGTCCTTTATGCCTTTGCGACGTAAGGGCAGTGTTGCCAACTGCCAAAATCCAAAATGCACTAGTGGCACTTCCAAAATGCACTAGAATGCGCCAGATGCTTGCCTGGAAGGGAAGCACTAGAGACGGAAGCACACAGCTAGAGAATGTAATGACCATTAATCTTAATCATTAACTCATTGAGCGCGATCGGATTTTCTTTGTTTTCTTTCCACTGCCGCGGCTCAAAACCAGTTCGATCAGTAAAAAGCCCTTATTTTGAAGCTCAGATCTCCTAAACAGGATGTGCTGTTTCTGTTATGTTGTGTCTGTTGTCTTGCCTAAATCGATCATCTGGCGATCTGCCCCAAAACATCCGGCTCACAAGTCAGGAAGTGCTGTGTAGCCCTGGCTGCTTAACCCATGCGCCAGCGACATTGAGGGGGCAAACCGGAGGAGCCGTTTGAATGCATTGGATTGAAATGGACGTCAATGGGACGGGGGTTGTCCCCGGGGGTTGTCCCCAATTCTGTCCCAAATGAAAGTCAGCAATGGATGATCATCAGACGATGCGCACGGACTAATAGTTGGATTAAAGAATGAAATCTACATCTCGTCGTGATACGAGCCGTCCGCGTGACGGCGGGGGGGTTCTAACGGGATGTCCACGAGCCCGCGTGGACGGCGCCAAGAGAATTAATCATTCTCTAGTTGTGTAGATTGGGCTAACACACAAATGATGCATATTTTAACCCTTGAAAGCGTAAAAATGAAACCAAATGGACCCGCAAGGGTCCATTTGGTTTCATTTTTACGCTCTCAAAGAGTTACATCTGGTTAACCAGCTGTCCATCATTTAGCCTGGTGACCACTGGTTGAAAACAACTGTCATAGGAGGAAAATGGTGAAAAATGAGGGTTTTATCTCTGGCACCTGTCAACCAATTTCGCCCAGCAAAAAGCACCAGATTTTCCGCCAGGAGTTTTTCACTAATTTTGGCGCTAGGGGGGTCTGAAAAAAAGCTAAATATAGTGACAAATGCGCCAAGTTGGCAACACTACCTAAGGGGGCATGGGGCTGTCTTGGAGACACCAGGACGGATTGGATGTGATAGGTATCGTATAATTGCTGATGCTATCCTGCTATCGTAGACGGACAGTCGGACAGACAGCCCATAGAGGGGGGTGAAATACGCTAATGCACTGTAGGTCAACCGTAGCCAGTACAAAGGAAAGGCACTCAAGATGTGTGCTTCTGTTTGTGTGCACACGCAGGCGCCATATTATCTGGCAGTTTAATCCAGAAAGAGGCACACACTAAAACCTCAAACCACACTAATGGGTTGCCATGCAACTCCTTGCAACCAAGCAGTTGCGAGTAGTACACACAATAGATGCACATTAGGCCTGTGAATCTTTGGGTGTCCCACGATACGATTCGGTATCAACTTTTTTGGGTCACGATTCGATTCAAAAACGATTTTTTCGATTTTTTTCGTTTCTCGTTTCTCGTATAAACCCCCCCCCACCCCCCCCCCCCCCCCCCCCCCCCAATTCTAAAGCTTTCTTCTTTTCTTTTTACAAAATGGTTCAATGGGATTTCAGCATGATCTATCCCCCTGTTGTATTGTGCTTTCTGTAAACATATTTTACAGAAACATTATTTTTCGTTTGGTACTTATTTACAGTTTGGTATAAAAAAAAAGATTTACAAGTCATGATTTGTTGTTCTCAGCGTCTTGTTTTCCAATTGGTCTAACTGTACTCTATGCATATTGCCGGATCGGGGAGGGTCTTAGTGAAGAGCTAATTGAACCAATTGAATCCCTTTGTCGACATGCGCCACCCAGCGCACCGCGCAACAGGACATCACACCACTGCGATGGAGGCTAAACTGCCTTATTGCATCCTGTTGATGTGGTTTGGGCTCAAGATTCACATGGATAAAAACAAAAATAAAAGTGAAAGGTTGGATAAAGTTTTGTGAGTGCAGGTGTTCTTGGCTCTCCCCTGGCTTTTGTAGATTACAGTGAGACAGAGTTGTTTTCTTCTTTGTGTCTTTGGCGCGCACACACACACACACACACACACACACACACACACACACACACACCACACACACACACACACACACAAACACACACACAACACACACACACCAACACACCTCCTTCTCCTCCAGCTGCAGCTGACTGTGTGCAGGGTCTGCAAAACACTGGAACATCAGCAAAGTGCATAACTTGGCCCTGACTTGGCATTATCTGTTTCTTTTTCCACACACGCACACACACATGCTTTCCAAAGTTCTTACCTTGTATTTTCATTTTATTTTTTATTTTTTACAAATCACACATTTATAGCCATGCTTGCTTGCATTCATAGACAGACAGGCAGGTGTGGATAAAACACTGCGGGGATGGCTAGTTTTAGCTTTCTGCTTGCTGTGTTGCTTTGCTTTTTGAGTAGCAGTACAGGACATTTGGTTACCCAATATGTACGTATAGCACTTTCCCTGTTTACCTCACTGCTGCTGACCACTAGCACTGTGTGCCTTTGTGGAAAAACAATCTTGCCCAGGGAAATGAGCTTTGTCACCAGTGATTGATTCTGGATAGATTCTGGATATTGATTCTGTTATGTTAATCCAGAGGTCTTCAACCTTTTTCATACCAGGGCCCACCATTTTCTTCTGTATTTTAGCCACGGACCATTTGATGTTGAGTTCAATCTCTCTGACCCAAACCTAAGGATTTTGGCCAACAATGTAGGAGAGATAACTGGCAAAATGTTGGTCAAATAGCAATTCTTCCAAATGTTCTAGATGTGTACGTTCTTGAAACTTAAGTAATTCAGATGTTTAAATATAATTTAACTTTTTACTCTGTAACTCTTGAGATTTTACGATCTCAAGAGTTACAGATCTATAAAGTCCATTTGGTTTACAACTGTCCGTCATTTAGCTGGGGACCACCTGGAATCTTCTCAGGGACCGCTGCTGGTCCCTGGACCACTGGTTGAAAACCCTTGTGTTAATTCATTATAATGTTCGTTCATTCATTCATTCATTCATTCATTCATTCATTCATTCATTCATTCATTCATTCATTCATTCATTCATTCATTCATTCATTCATTCATTCATTCATTCCAGCCAGCAGAGGTCATCTTATTTCAAACAGGTACAAACCAATTCACAAAGAAAAGTTTCAAACAACCCCCTTCAATGTCACAACTCTGTTTACCTGCAATGCCTTGGGCCAAAATAGTCCCAGCACAGGGAGCAGGGCTGAAAGCTCCCTGTGGCCCAAGCCTTATCTAAACTAAACTCTGCTGTCTGCAGTGTTATATTCCTAGGCTACAATGGATGTCAGTGGCTGGCTGCTTTAATTCTGATCTATGCTGATGCCTAGGAGTGTTTTTCTGCTCGTCTTTCAGGGCGCTAGAGTCCAGAATTCTGCCAAGAACCTCGGAGTCCGAGACCGCACGCCGTCATCAGTGCCAAGGTATAACATTACAGTCTGGTCCACTTATTTTGGTCCTAAAAAACACATCTGCCATTACACTTGTTGTGATTGGAATGGGTAGTACAGTTGTGCATGCCTAGTTGTTTTGTTTGTGTGTGTGTGTTGTGTGTGTGTGTGGTGTGTGTGTGTTGTGTGTGTGTGTGTGTGTGTGTGTGTGTGTGTGTGTGTGTGGTGTGTGTGTGTGTGTGTGTGTGTGTGTGTGTGTGTGTGTGTGTGTGTGTGTGTGTGTGTGGTCACAGACATTTGGGATTATTTACAAAGCTATTACTACAAAGCAGTATTTTGGGACGTCTCTGACAGCGAGGCATGGACTGCCTCGGCCACTTGGCTTTCTTTGACACATGGGCTTTTGTGTGACAGTCGGCCATTTTGAACCTTTTAGTAAAATTGACAAATAGAATTATCATCTGGGAGATGATTGGTGCTGAGACACGGTGTCCAGACAGAGCGGGGAACCTGCTGCACTCTCAGTGGGTTCGTGTCATAATCAGTGCAACGTGTATAAGTGTCTGCTCCGCTGGATACACAACGACACAAGCTCTCATCCACAATCAACGCTCTGATGCTTCACATGACCAGACAGTGCCAGATATTTTCAATTTGTCCTGACCATAAAGTAGTCACAGAATGTTTATGCCCATTACGATCGATCCCTCAGTGGTTGGTGATTACAGCGCCATTTGCTGGGCAACTCTTACCGGAAGTTTGAAAAATACAGTGGATGGGAGCCCACTGCTGGACATCTTGTAAACAAACGTAATACATGAATGACTGTGACCATTGTAGTATACAGTAATTGCTTCAGGAATATAAATGATGACATATGATGGGTTGTTTTCTAATCACTTACTCTAAGTGGATCATTTTATTGAGGCATTTAGACAGTGGCGTATACTGTACCTGGAGGTATACTTTCTGTCTCTGAGGTCGGACAAGATTTGTTTTCCAAACAGCAAACGGTGAACAGTCATGATGCGATACTTGGCCTGTCGCTGCTGCCCTTTCCTTGTATCTGTTCCTAGGTTACAAGGACAGTCAGATGTTGAGTCACCGTGACTCAGCCATCGATCCTACATCCCTGAAAACACAAATTCTCATCTTTTTGAGATTAAGACAGAAGATCTCTTATTTGGGACCTAAATACAAAAATACTATAACTTTTTGCATATTTTTTTCTTTCAAGCTGATGATGTATCAGCGCGAAGAATGTGTATGTAGTGTTTCGTGTGCAGCACCGTAGACTTGAATATTACAATAATTCCTCCCCAAAGTATAGGTGAGTTGGCGTCTGCTCATCTATGTCAGGGCTGGATGTAACATTTCCCAATTGGGGGGGCAAATGGAAATGGTATGGGGGCGTCTTCATCATCGCCCGTGTCGCTTCGAGCTACGGGCGATGAAGCCGCACCCATACCATTTTTGGTTACAGGACTTGGGTATTATTAGGCAATAAGCATCATTAACAACATCAGTTGTTGAAGTTAAACAGACACACAGCATGCATAAAGCTAAAGGTCTGACTCAGAGAGTTTTCTGTTTTGAACGGAGAAATGGTGGTGGTCTAGTGATGCCACAATTGTAGTTAACTTAGTAGCAGTGGTAGTGTTTCAAACCATTTTAATTATAAGCACTTTAATTTGAAATATCTTTGAAATCCGGGTTGTTTGCATGCCATCATGTTTCGTGGGGCAGACAGGGCATTTAGGGGGGCATTGCCCCCCCCCATGCCCATGCCTAGATCCGCCCCTGATCTGTGTGTTTCTCCACACAGACTGTACAAACTATGCCAGCCACCACCTCCAGACGGTGACCCATAATGCAGTGCGGCGTTGAAGACACGCTGAGGAGCTTTTGGATCTCAAACATCGCCGGCCGTTTCCACCAACTCTTCTTCTCTCTGCCTATGAAGGAACTCTGATTGGACCGTTGGGTCCAATAATTCTTTAGATTCAAAGAGCAGTCGCCTCACTGTAAATAGAATATTAAACAGTAAATAGTATTTTAATACTTTTTTTTGCTGTATTCCATACATGTCTTTTGTTTGTTTGTTTGTTATGTTTTTTTTATCCTGCATCTCATTAGAATTCATTTTAGAATGGGAAAACAAATATCGTTGTCTTAACAGTGCAGTGTTCACCCTGCAAACCGAAGGAATCATTGTGCTGCTTGGTTTTCATGAAGGAAATTCACAATTCATAGTATTAGATACTTTTAGCATATCGGCGAGTGGGGTGTTAAGTGATGGAAAACACATTGAAAGCTTAAAAGAAAGCCGTTTCTTTATTCACGTTTCCTTCGAGCCATGCCTGCCTCACTGCTTCATTTGAGACTCATATTCACGTCATTCCTCATTACTATTATGTGAATGTTTCTTCTTGTATCACTATGATGTTCACAGGCTTGTAAATATGCATTCTTTTAGAAGCAGAGGGTCTCTATTGAAAGTGGAGTTGCACTCCTGTGTTTTCAGCTTTTGTTTTGTCATTATTTTCCCCAGACTGTTTGAGGAGGTCGACGTGGTTCACTGAATGTTTGACGTGAAGGTTTGTTTTACTTTCTACACTGCCGTTTTTTGCGGCTTTTTGAGCAACACAGATCTAAAGATGTTTTGTACTATCAGTATTAACGTGTCATATAGGTTTATGCCACGGTCTTTGAAGAAGTAGTGCTATGAAACATACTTTATTTTATATTTGCCAGTACTCAGGACTGAACTGTTACCATGTGTTACTTATCATTATGCTATTGGGACGTTAACATTGTAGAAAGGATGACTTAGCTTACTACTATGCAAACAAAACACGTGGTTTTAAACTGCATCAATAAGCTCCAGTTTTATAGTGTTTTTGCATAATGTTTCATTATTACATTTATTGTACAAATGTAACTTGACTTGGCAGTCCGCATTTCATATTCAAAACACGAATTAAAAAAGCATGTGAAAATATGTTTGTAAAAAAATATTAAAAATTATAACATTGGTCGAAACTAGGCCCGGGACTTTAGCGCGTTAATTGAGACTAATTAATTACAGAAAATATAGCGCGTTATAAAAAATAACGCATTTATTCGCACCTTTTCTTTGTCCACCATTGGAACGGAACGTTTGTCACTGATGGCCCATTCACACCATTGAAGTGGAACGTTTCTCACTGTATCACCGTTTCACACCTACCCAATATGCTAACGCACACGGAAGCGGCAGTCCACCCGGAGTCACGACATTGAGGAGTCAGAAACTGAGCGCTTGAGCGCTGTTCAAATGGCCTGAATAGGGACAAACTGCAGTTGAAGTCAATGTAGAAGAATCGCCATTGGTCTACTAGCTCTATGGAGTAAACGTAACTCAGTCTATACTCTAAAGCTCCGTCCGCCTCGTCGTCCTCTTCCCCCGCAGCAAAAACAAAACAAAACAACTCGCAACATGAACAACAAACCAGATGAGCAAGCATTACTCGGCCCCGTTGATGGCAAATTTAGATTTAAGCAAAGAACGGATGGAAGCGTGGACAAAAAGGCAGTTTATGCAACAAAGAATGTGCATACCATCGCAGCAGTTCGAGCCTCAAATCACATCCAACATGTTGGAGCTAGTGTTACTGTCCCCGTTTCGTAGAAATCTATGTAGAAGAGCCGCCATTGGACTGACCCCGTGAAGAGAAGGGAGCTTGGGTAAGTCTTTCTGCATTCTGGCTAGTACCAGAGCGACGTTGAGGTGTCCGACATTCAATGGCTTGAATAGGGACAAACTGGAGTTGGCGACCGGCGCTCATCAGTGCAGCTGGAGTCGAGTTCATATTGGCTGTAGCCGTGTGTGTGTGTGTGTGTGTGTGTGTGTGTGTGTGTGTGTGTGTGTGTGTGTGTGTGTGTGTGTGTGTGTGTGTGTGTGTGTGTGTGTGTGTGTGTGTGTGTGTGTGTGTGTGTGTGTGTGTGTGTGTGTGTGCGCGCGCTCAGATGATCAACTGACGTGGGCTTTGGGCAAACGGTTTGATCATAGTAGCCTAGTTCAGAGTAGTTCACTTCACTGTGTTTATCTGACACTAAATTGCATGATAATAATGACTGCTAAATGTACGCAAATGTATGCTCCAGAACAATCAGCGCTGTGTGTGTGGCACTGCCAGTATTTTATTTATTTTGCCCCAGAGTCAATTATTGTACTGGACTGACTGAGAAATGCTAACGTTTGTACTTGAATTTGGTAAATAAGAAGAAGAAAAAAAGAAAAGAGGAAAGCTTTGGAATTGGGGAATCTTTTTGAATCGAGAATTTAAAAAAAAAAATCTAGAAATCTAGTTTTTGGATCGAATCGTGACCCAGAAAATTGATACTGAATTGTATCGTGGGACACCCACAGATTCACAGGCCTAGTATTCAGTTCATTGCTTCACTCATTCAGTTCATTGCTTCACTCATAATATAATAATAATAATAATAATAATAATAATAATAATAATAAATTCAGTTCAAAAATGTGCTTTCTCACTTTTCTCAGGTAAATAACAATATGCGATTAAAATGAGATTAATTGAGATTAATTAATTATTGAGCCTCTAATTAATTAGATCAAAATTTTTAATCGAGTCCCACCCCTAGTCGAAACATTTCTTTTTCTATTGTCTGCCATCGTAGCCTAGCCTGGGTAAAGCCACACCAAACTGTTGGCAAAAAAATTCCTACTCCAGAACTGGGGTGGCAAATCAGGACAAAGTGTGCAAACATATTTGAATACTGTGTTCTGATTGGCCACCCCAGCTCTCCGGAGTAGGAAATGGGTGCCCAATTATTGACCTTATCCAGACCAATCTGCTGACAGTCATTTTTTTGCCGACAGCTCGATCTGGCTTTAGCCATGGCTAATTTTAACCTACTGTTTTGTACAGTTCTATAGTAGGCCTACCTTATTTAACTTACTAACGTGTATAGTTGAGTTAATCATAATATTAATATTGTTTTACCATTGGTTACATTAACAATTAACAACCTAACATTAACAACCAAATGAACACAGGCTCTCAGGAGCTAAATTATATTTAAACATCTAAATTACTTAGTTTTCAAGAATACACACAATTAGAAAATGTAGAAGAATTGTTATTTTGACCAACGGTTTTCCATTTACTCTCCTAAATTGTGGACAAAACCTTGAAAATTCTCGCTTTTGGGTCAGACATTAAACTCAATATCAAATCCTGGTCCGTGGCTAAAATGCTGAATATATGGTGGGCCCTGGTATGAAAAAGGTTGAAAACCACTGTGCTAAACAACAATTTGGACTCCTAGTCATTTCTCTCCTGCTACAGACAGCCTACTAAGGGAAACGGCACAACACACCTGTATTCTATTCACGATAATACGATAACAGAGCAAACTGCTGCCTCGGATGATTTGGTGCAGCGCAGCAGCAGATGCGTAAAAAGGTGCATAGAGAGAGAGAGTGGAGTGGTGCACACACCACACAGTACAGTTAATACATGTGGACCCACCGCGGACCTGTGGATAAATGATGATGGGAGGGAGGGGCGCTTCTTTTTTTCACCGATATAGCGTTATAATAGCAGCCAATGGGCGCTAGATGTGTAATCACTGTCAAGGAGCAGGTTGGTACCATTGGCTTCCATGGGGGCGGATTGGCACATATTTTCCCACCGGGACAATTTTGCCTTTGCCAGGCCACCCTGGTTAACCAGATGTAACTCTTTGAGAGCGTAAAAATGAAACCAAATGGACCCTTGCGGGTCCATTTGGTTTCATTTTTACACCCTCAAGAGTTAAAATATTCATCATGTGAATTAGCCCAACTTAGTCTACACAACTAGAGAATGTAGAAGATTAATGGTCATTTTGATCTGTATGTTCCAGGCGAGCATATGCATATTCTAGTGCATTTTGGATCTTGTCCAGGCCACTAGGTGGCGCAGGCCACCGGGAAAAAACTCCCTGTACTCCAGATGGCCAATCCGCCCCTGCATGCGGACCAGGGGGACGCTGCTAGTCGCTAGAGAGAGAGAAAGGGACAGGGAGGGGGGAGAGACACACGTTACGTACGGACCACCGCGGTGGGGACGGTCCCGTGCAGAGAAGCACAGAGCTGCTGGCCGTCCAACATGATGCTACGAGCCGCTGATCAGGTGCAGCAGCAGCAGCAGAAAGCATCCCACTTTATGCCGTGTGATCTCAACTCTACGACTCATGCCGTTTCGTGGTAGCCTACGACGTGCAGGGTTGCATTGCGGTGCTTTTTGTATTCCGACCGACCGAGAGAGAGAGTCGGTGTACGACTTCTTGGAGGAACGACCCATGACTACACCGTTCCAACTTCTTCTTCCGTCCCGCTGAAAGGTGCTATCACAAGAAGACATTCCAGGTTTCTTCATGGCGTCTCCGCAGCAGTCGAGAATTCAGGCGTATCTGGAGAAGAATAAGATCGGACCCTTGTTTGAGGTAAGTGTGGCCACAAGTCATGAAAGTGTTTGGTTCTGTTCATTCATGGTTCAAACCGCGCGTCGTCGCGAGCTGTTGAAATGTGCATTTTTAGGTTCTACTTTTTTAAGTTATGGATTAGGTTTATCCAAATTACGCGTATACCTGCATTGAGAGTGGATTAGGCTACGTTATATCAAGTAGTAGGTGATCAATCCCCCCCTCCCACCACACCCAGACATTGAATTTTACGAACCGACTACTCTAGTTTAAACAGCAATATTTTCAATCCAGGGATATTGTGTGATGTGACTTCATAGAGGACTCTGAAACGTCCCACGGCGCTGCGCTGCAGTTTTACATACTGTAGCAGCAGGAAAGAATGGTGTTTAACCTCATGTGGACATGGTTTAACCTGGACTGGGAGCAAATGGATGGAAACTGGGAATACACAGGAACTGGCATCGTCCACAAGATTCAATATACCACCAAAATGCATGCATCTATAGGCCTACCTGTCCAAATAAGTGGTTTTCAACCTTTTTCCATATACCAGGGCCCACTATTTATTCAGCATTTGAACCGCGGACCACCATTTGATGACATTTTAGCCCCACAGACCCCCAAACTAAAGATTTATTTTGCTTTTGTCTACGACTGCTGGCTGGATTTCGGAGAAAACAAAACCGTCAATCATACAGATCAAAATGTCCATTCATCTTCTACGTACATTCTCTAGTTGTGTAGACTCTGGCTAATTCATAAGATGAATATTTTAACTCTTTGAGAGCGTAAAAAAGAAACCAAATGGATCCATTTGGTTTCATTTTCACGCAGGAGAGTTAACATCTGGTAAACCAACTTTCCATCCATTTGTCTTTTACCTCCACTGTGATTTCCTGCTTTTGCCTATGCAGAAGTTGATATTTGTAGGCCTACGTCTCTAAATGTTTTGATGAAATGAACATGGTGAGCCCTATTGTAAACAAGTAAGGCTCTGATGGTGTCATCTCAGTCACAGTTAACAAGCTTTGTATTGAGTTTTCCTTGATATGTACTGCAATTCTCCAAACTGTTGCCATCAGTCAGTCAATCAACCCAACATCACCTTCCACCACTAGACTCTTCTTTCACACTGTGCTGAATTCCTCCAACACCAAATTTCACTCAAATTAGTCGATTTTGGCTAATGTTCCTCCCAGAATATGGATGCTGAGGTTCAATTTCCTTAAGTAATCGATGTTAATTCCTGTAATGGCCCACATCACACAGGCAGGTTCATGGCTAGCATTTGTTTAGTGATTTATATAGTGACCTTTAGATCAGACAACCTTTGAGCCACAAGTTTGCATTTCGGAGCATTAGTATTTCTTTGCGTAATAATGTTAAAGGGGAATTCCACCCATTTTCAAATTTTTTTTCTGAGAGTGTACAAATGGAACCAAATGAACCCGTAAGGGTTCATTTGGTTGCATTTGTACGCTCTCAGAAAAAAGAAGCGGCTAAAGAAATCCATTAACATGGTGAAAATACACCTTGATGATGTCATCAAGATGTTTCGCCGTGTTAGTGGCTTTCTTCAGACCTCCATTTCTTGGGAACACAGAATAGGGGAATGTTTTTATCATGTCCACCCAACACCTTGAAGGTACATCAATGACATAGTAAAATATTGAAAACGGATGGAGTTCCCCTTTAAGCTTCTGAACAGCTTCTTGAGTTTAGACTTAACCTGTAATAGTATACTAATTCAACCAAGACCAAGCAGCCTATAGGATACCACACCTGCTCCTCTGACTGACTGACTGACTGACTGACTGACTGTCTAGGGAGCTGTTTGCTCATCATAGTGTGTTCTCAGTGTGGCATCCTAGCAACCAAGGGCATTACTTCTTTCCTTGTTTGCAATTGGATTTCTTGTTGAACCAGACAGGTGTGTGTAGAATAGAGAAGAAGGGACATACATGGGTAGAACATTATCTGAAGCGGCTGGGTTGCTTGTTTCGAGTCCAACATAATGATAATGGACTAGACATGTGTACATGTGTACAGCCATTAAGGATGATGAGTCAGCGGGGGTGGTTCTAGGTCAAGTTAAGGTGTGTGTGTGTGTGTGTGGGTGTGTGTGGGTGTGTGTGTGTGTGTGTGTGTGTTTGGAGTTGCACACATAATAATGAATGGATTATTGAATCTGCATGCACATCGTGTTTCAAATTTGCTGATGAAACACATTCTGTTTTTTACCTGGCCTTCTAGTTGTGCCACACACACACACACACACACACACGCACACACACACACACACACACACACCGTCTGCATGTAAAGCAGCTGTTGTATGCACTACTATGCGGTGCAAGCCTGCTAGGATTAGACTAGCGAAGGCTGTTTCAGCACCGAGGACAGCGACTCAGCAGCCCTAACATGCAGAGAACCAGTGGAGTATGTCAGAATCAATATTACATCATGTCGGGGGGCCACAGCACTCAGCGAGACGCTACTGAACACAATGTGGATATCCTCAGTGTGCCCCTGTCTCTGGGCTGTAAAATCCTGGGTGTTACTTCAG
The DNA here is from genome assembly GCA_039105355.1 of Benthosema pterotum. NCBI lineage: Eukaryota > Metazoa > Chordata > Actinopteri > Myctophiformes > Myctophidae > Benthosema > Benthosema pterotum. The sequence goes on along the minus strand of CM076982.1, from coordinate 36,997,112 downwards.
CTCTCAGAGTGGGAGAAATTAGCCCTTGTAGTGGGCTTTGCTCTGCTTGTCTTCCCTGTCTGGTGTTTCTGCACCCATTTGTGTGCTGCCTCTCACCCGACAACTCTTACCTGGATGTTTTCACTGGTTGCTTGTCTTCTCCTGTCTCCACCTGTTCTTGCTTGTTGCTCTGTAAAACTAGGAATGTGTTTCCTGCACAACCAAGAACAGAAGAGAAGAGACTTGTTTTCATTTGGCTACTGAAGAATATTAAAGGGGCTCCCCCACCATGAATTTGACATTTTTTCATTATTTTTGGGTGATTTGAGTAACTATCCCCCAGGGTATCTCACTGCTGCCGGTCGTCCATTTGTTCAATTAGTGAATATAACTGGACAAGTAAATACAAGGAAAGTACATGGTACCCATGGGCACACACCTCTGTCTGAGTGAGTGAGTGAGTGATGTGACTGTGTGGTCCTGTTCAGGCCCGGATGTAACATTTCCCAATTGGGGGGGCGGGTGAAAGTGGTTTGAGGGCTGCTTCGTGCTACGCGCGCCACGTGTTTGCATGCCATCATGTTTGGTGGGGCAGTCAGGGCGCTTTTGGGGGCCCATGCCTACAGATCTGGCCCTGGTCTTATGCTTATGTCTGAGTCAGAGTGATGTGTGGTCCTGTAACAGGTCCCATTTGCTAACAGGTCCCATTTGCTAACTTTGAAAGCTTTTGATCAGTTTCGTAAACTGACCCAGTTGTCCAGTGAGCAGTTGTTCAGGGGCCCACATATCCCTAGTGGCCAGTTGGTTCTTGTGCACAGTGGTCCAAGTGATTACAGGTTCCCATGTGGCCAAGTTCAGTGCAGTGTGTGCGCGTGAGTGTGTGGGTGTGCATGTGTGTTTGCAAACAGGTGAATATTCAAGTTGAAAGTGTGCAGTGTGTTTACTATGGCAGGCATTAGTATGTGTGCAGGGAGAACAGGATAAACAGACATTTCCTTTTCAAATACGGTAGAAGGATGAGTCAGAGATTTATGGCAATTTGAGTTTTGGGCAAAGTAATAGTAGTGTAGTTGTGAACGCAGTGAGCGAGATTACTGTGTAAGCCAGGGTGAAATATCTGTGCAAGCACGATCATGGAACAGGAAACTGAGCTTTAATATTAATGCATGTTCAGTTTTTACTGCATGTATTTTTATCTTCACATTTTTGTCTTGCTTTTAAGAGACATTCATTTTTGGCAGAAACTGACTTTTTTGCTGTTTGCCTGGGACGTCATCGTAAAGCGGTGTCCAATGTCTCCGCTGTGTCTCCACTGTGTCTCTGCTGTGTATTTGAGTTTTACACCCCTGGACTATAGAGAGTCGCCTCACGATTAACGAAATCTAGGGCACACTTTATTGTGATGTATGACCTACCATTCAGGAGTTTTCACGCCAAATTTTAGATTGTGCTGGTATGGCGCCACCATTTTGACTGAAGAAAAATGAGGATTGAGTGTCTTGTGTCTTCCTTGGCCTGGCCACTGGCAGCCTGCACTAAACGCCTGACGGTGATTGGGCCAGCAGTTTGCCAGCATATTAGCTGTGGACAGAAACAAGGGACAGACAAAATCGAGATTATAGGACCTCCGTGAGAGCTGAAACAAGGTCAGCTTTGACAGGGAATTGTATCGCAGGGAAGTAAGTCCCACTGACTGCAACACAGTACACTGAAATGCCCCAGTGTACTGTAACCTTGAAATAATATTATTCCACATAGACGTACTAGACGAGATCCAGAGTTTCCTTGAAATACAGAAGTAAGGAGTTTCTCTGTGAAGGCTGTGTAATGCTAGGGAACGCTGTGCCTTCCCAAATTTGAAGATGGGGATTTTTCAAATTAGAGCATATGAAAAATGATGTCATGTGCGCAAAAACAAAAATATATACTGTTATAAATACAGCAAGAGCAATGTGAGCACCGTATATAGCAGTGTTTTCAACCTTTTTGATCCCAGGGCCCACTATTTATTCAGCATTTGAGCCATGGACCACCATTTGAGGACATTTTAGCCCCACAGACCCCAAAATTAAAGATTTATTTTTGCTTTTGTCCACAATTCCAGGCTGGAACTGTAAAACAAAACGGTCAAACATAAAGATCCAAATGACCATTAATCTCCTACATTCTCTAATTGTGTAGACTTGGGCTAATTCAGGTGATAAATATTTTAACTCTTCAGAGTGTAAAAAATGAAACCAAATGGACCCGCAAGGGTCCATTTGGTTTCATTCGGTTTCACGTTCACCAGAGTTAACCAGAGTTACATCTGGTTAACCAAACTTTCCATGATGTTTCAGTATGTGATTGGCTCCTCTGGGGGTCTGTTAACACCCACATGACAAAGCCACACACTGTTTTTGGAACACGGAATAACAAATTCCACCTCTCAAATAAAAGGATATTTGATCCCTTAAAGACAATGGAAAGTGATGGCATTTAGGGGGGCATTTTTGCCCCCCTAAATGCCCTGACTGCCCCACCAAGCGCGATGGCAATGCAAAAACCCAAATTTTAAAGATATTTCAAATTAAAGCGCTTCGTTTACATTATATACTGTATATATTTAAAGTGATTTGAAACACTACTACTACTGCTACTACCTGTATCTAATTACCTTTGTCGCACCTCTAAACCAACACCATTTCATCATTCAAAAAAACTCACTTTCCAGTACAATATATAAATCTTCTGTGGATCACAAAACTAAAGAATTTACTTATGGGGGCAGCGACACAGGTGATAAAGCCGCCCTCATGCCATTTTCCGCTGCCTTCCACACAATTGAGAAATGTTTACATCCGGCCCTGAGCCACGAAGCAGAAGAGATTGATTGATGCCTCAGTCCTCCACCACAACACAACCCTACCCCACCCAAACATATTTCCCGCCTGCCTGGCTGTGTACACATGCAATACTGTAAATAATTTATTCGCAGTATCGATGCACACAGAAAACAAGCCCCTACTTCTGTATGCACAGAAAACCCTATATTCTCTTTCTTCTATGAAGAAGAATTATCCTTCCCCTCACTCTTTTTCCCTCACAAGCTCCAAGGCCTGTGCTGCTGCTGCATCCTTAATGGATTGGGCACCAATAACTCATAGAGAGCCATGCCAGAATGTATAATGGGAGATGGAATGGCGGAGATTCATCCGCTGGTTGCACAGTGATTTGGGGATATTAGTTAAATAGGTTTTGGATGAAAGGCCTGCAATGATTCAACACAGAGCACAGGAGTGTTAAAAATCTACGGTGGATTCCTTTTGGGATATAGAGTACTGTACAGCAGCGGTTTTCAACAGGTGGTCCGGGGGCAATCAGTGGTCCCTGAGAGGAATTCCAGGTGGTCCCCAGATAAATGGAAAGTTGGTTAACCAGATGTAAACATGAAACCAAATGGACCCTTGCGGGTCCATTTGGTTTCATGTTTACGTTCTCAAGAGTTAAAATATTCATCATGTGAATTTGCCCAAGTCTACACAACTAGAGAATGTAGAAGATTAATGGCATTTCGATCTGTATGTTTGACGGTTTTGCTTCCCAAATCCAGCCTGGTATTGTGGAAAAAATGTCATCAAATGGTGGTCTGTGACTCAAATGCTGAATAAATAGTGGGCCCTGGTATGAAAAAGGCTGTAAACCACTGCTGTAAGCTACAGTATATATATCAGGATAGGTTACTGTAACATCATTCATGCTTGTCACGTTTTATCTCAGTGTATTTCTGTGTGCACGGCGGCAAAGCATGACGTTCTAACTGTATAGGCATCCAGGCTGGTATACCCATAAATAGCTAAACAAAGCACAATGCATGCCATGTGTTTCCTCTCCTCTCCTTGCAGAGCTGTCTGCTGCACAATGCAGTCACATCCTCCCTCCACACTCATCTATACTGCACAACTGTTGCAGTAATTATGGTGCAGTTGTACTCCAGCACTTGCTCTTGTCTGCTAAAAACAATTACCCTAGTGTTCCATTGGTTTATCAGCTTGCACGCCGCACGCCTTTTCCTTTGGCACTTCCATTAAGAATAATATCATAGGTCTATCTGACAGACAGTGCTTTTTATATAACCTATATCATAACAATGGCTTTTTCTGAAAATAAGAACAATTATGCTGTGTGAAATGTCTCCTCATTATATGTTATTAGGGATGTAGCAATGAGACATTATGGCCTGTATCAATGTCTGATATACAGTAATTAGTGGCTGTGTTTCATTCTGGAAAAGAATACATAGGTTATCTGCACTGCTGGGTTTAATTAACTTTAATACCTTAGATATACCCACTGAGCACAAGTGTCTAAAAAGTTCTGAAAGTGAAAGTTTTTTAGGGGTCTAAACTTAGATTAGAACTTGATTAGATGTCTTATACTGTAGATGTGTTCAAGCCAGTGTTACTTACCAAGTGTGCTCATTATGAGCTACTTTGGAGTTGTTTATCTGTAAAGCTGCTATAAATTAATGGGGGGGGTCCTTGACACAAAAATGTTTGGGAACTACTGCTCTAAAAGAATGTTCTGCGATAACATTTGACACTCAGCACCCTACCCTACCGTACTTGCTTATTTTTTGACATAGACTTCAGTGCTTGACAGCTTGTGTCTCTTACAAATCTGGCAACATACAGTAGAGCTGTTCGTCTTAGCAGAAAGGCTAGCTGTCAGTCGCCATGCTGCTGCTGTTATCATGAATAAATGCAGTTTAGCACAACATTCTGCTGTTCAACAACTTATGGATATGTGTCCAGTGTCCACCATTGCTGCCTTTTTCTTTAACTCACTTCAATAGTAAGTAATAGTGTGTTTTACATTGAATGTGAAGCTGTTTCTGTACTGGTCTGTGTAAGTGCTGGTGTGGTGTAGAGTGCAGTGTTCCTGCCCTGGCCTGCCTGACTGGTAAATACCTGGTGTGGTCACAAGGTTAGCATGGCCAGAGCCATTTCAAACCTTTTTGATACCACATCCCACTATTTATTCAGCATTTGAGCCACAGACCACCATTTGAGGATATTTTAGCCCCACAGACCCAAAACTAAAGATTTATTTTGCTTTTGCCCATAATTTCAGGCAGGATCTCACAAACAAAAAATGGTGGTGCTAATTCAAATGATGAATACTTTTAACTCTTGAGAGTGTAAACATGGAATCAAATGGACCCGCCAGGGTCCATTTGATTCCATGTTTACGTTCTCAAGAGTTACATCTGGTTAACCAACCTTCCATCATTTATCTGGGGTACCACCTGGAACCCTCTCAGGGACCACTGGTGGTCCCCGGAACACCTGTTGAAAACCACTGATCTAGTAGAAGGAGTTGTGATTTTGAAGGGGCAGAAACGAGTGCTAGACCGCTGTTCATGCTGCCTCAAGGGGGGACAAGCTGGAGTTGGGAAATTACATTGTTTTCAATGAAAGCAGTGCAAATAAGAGCTATTTTAGGCATGAGTGCAACATGCCTCCCGTGTGTGTCATTCATTCACAAGAAAATCTCTGACCCATTAAGGTTGGGTACTATACCGCACACCACTCACCAGGCTTTAGCTAACAAAAACGATGACAACAATCTGCTGGAGTGTTGTTGTTTTTTAGGTTTTCATAATGGTTACCTTACATTGCGTCTGTATGGAAAGGTTGAATTATGTGCAAATTCTAAACAACTGACTAAGGATAAGTGCTTCCAATCTCCAGTACTCCAAGAATAACCTGCAGAGAATTTATTCACAGAAAGTAGCTCATATCTCTATGGTGGAGTTTTATCAAACAAACAGGTAGAGCAGATCACTGCCTAAGCAGAACTGCGTTGTCTCTCTAATGGCAAAAACGTCCCTGGCCCGCTCAGTGGGGAACAAATGTACATGCGCCACAGTGATGACCAGATCACAGTTTGAATCAGGGAGGGACAGGACACTGTCGCAGTGCCACTGTGTCCTCCCACCCACGATGGGAGTGGAAATTTCTCATCTGAGACCCCCAAATGACACCCCCGAGCTCCCCGCTGTTCTTGTGTTGTTGTTGTAGTTGCCCGGCAGCATAGAACGGAAGCTTTTTTCCCTTGCAGCAACGATGCCCGTTTTCATACAGCAGATCTACCTCAGGGGAGCGCTTTATCCATTCACACTGGTATTGACAGCTTGTGTCGTGTTGCTAATCCCCTGTGCTTCTCCTTTCAGCCCGGCCCTGTAGGGAGGTCAGTCAGTCAGCCAGGAGTCACGTGCACGCACACACACGGGTGCACACGCACACACCTACGCAGTACGCACCCACACACTCTGTCTGAACTAGTATCCCCTAGGGTGGGATCTAGTTTGAGCTCTGCTTGTTAGTGGCACACACCTACTGCCCAAGATTTGACGCCCACAAACAACATCCCGAAACAAAGTAAAATAAGACACTACAGGCAGAAGAAAAGGACCCCTGCAGATGCAGACATTCGTGGCACAATAGACCTTTAGGTAAGCCCCTCCCCAAACTGCTATGGTCCAATCACAACCAAGCATAACATGTGATAGACAAACCTCTCCACTAATAGCTTTCCTATATGATAAAACATTGTTGTAAAAAATAAATGTCTCATACACACATTTTTCCACTGCATAGAGCATGCCTTGTTGATGGATTTGGAAGTGATTTTGAAGGTTGGTTCCAAAAATGAACCAGTATTTATTAAAGTAAAGTCCATGATATTTACTTTGGAATGAATGAGCCCGGCTGGAAAGTGTCCTAGGCTGGACAAGAGGGCAGGGCTTACCTAAAGGTCTATTCTAATCCTTTTATAAAATGAACAAAACTCTCAATCCATAAGATCAATCAGAACATGTATTGGAGACTGCCATGATCCTACACAGGGAGTGAGGATGCTGTTATTTTAAATTTTCCCCACATTTATAGGCTGTTAATTGATACTTTCGCCAAGCTATTGTACGGACACTACAGTGGCCATGCGGACATCAAGTGGAAATGGTGGTGGGGGGGGTGGCTAACGGGAAAAGTGCCAGGGTTCATTCATTGGCAGGTGTTTCCAATTGTCTCAAAGTGTTCTCCACTGTATACTGTAGTTAGTAGCACAGTGGAGCTGGCTGCAAGGCCAAAACACCAAATGCCAGAGAGAGAGAGAGCGAGAGCGCCAGCGGAGTGAGAGCTGCTGGCTCAACAAACGGTGCTAACATAATAAACAACTTTGTTTTAAATGCATGGCAAGCATCAGCCTCCTCAGCAAGGCTGTTGTAGTTCATGTGTGTGGCCCGCCTGCGGTCAATAAAAGCGCTACGCGCTTTAATTACAAAGCAGCCTCATCCATTGTGTCTGCCAGAACCCAAAGTATAGCACTCAGTGGGCTACAACGACATGACGACATTGAGTGGGACATTTATACAGTAGTACAGTGGTGAGCACATGAGATTGTCACCGGTGTCATCTGATCTGACCTATCTGGTACTGCAGTGTTACCACACCCCCTTTGTGGTACCACATTTCACACTTTGGACTTTGGACATTCTATAAGATCTTGAATGTGTAGTGGCAGTTGCGGGTCATAGTTTGAAGGCACAGGGTGTGGACTGTAACTTTGTGATTGTAACGGATGTTTGCCAGGTATAATTCTTAATTGTGTGAGCACTCCGAGCAGAGCTCAAGTACTGCCGTTGGTTGTGAGCGGGGAGGATATGGGCAAAAAATAAGTAAATAAAGTGATTATTGTGCTTTATTTTTTCTTTTAACAAGAGGCAGATGAAAGGAGTGGTTGCACTCTGCTCATGCACAAGTAGGCCACGTGTAGCACCACTGGACATAGTGCCGTTCCAGTTTGAGTGTGTGATTTCTTTTCAGTTGAAAATCCTACTCGTTTGCACCCTTCTGTGTGTGTGTATCGGGGGGACCTGCTGAGAATTCAATTTGAGAATGTGTCAGAAAATAGCGTGAAACGTTTTTTGATCAATGTGTTAACAGTAACGCTAAAACATCTAGATATGGAGGTACAGCAAAAAAAAAAGTTAGAGGCGGAAAAGTTGTAAATGAATTCACCCTTCAGCAAAAAAAAACAAATATATATTTTATCTGTCAGCAGCGAGTTAACTGCACTATAAACTTTCTTTATCCAACAGCCTGGACCGCTTTTATCACTCGTGCCCCACATGAATGAATGAATGAATGTGCTTAGTTGTGTCTTATCTTTTCCAGGGTACTTTTTTCTTGTCATCCTATTTGGTTTATTATTGTTCAGTCATGCTGCTACTGTTGTTTCTGCACACTCTGCCAGCCAGTCTCACAGAATGAGGTCAGTGAATAGAAGGCCCTGAGGGTGGCCTGCAAGTTGTCCTTATCCTCCAGAGCAGGGGTTTTCAACCTTTTTCATCCCAGGGCCCACCATTTATTCAGAATTTGAGCCACGGACCACCATTTGAGCACACTTTAGACCCACAGACCCCATAACTAAAGATTTATTTTGCTTCTGTCCATAACCATTAATCTTCTAGTTGCGAAGATTAGGACTAATTCACATGATGAATATTTTAACTCTTGAGAGTGTAAAAATGAAACCAAATGGACCCGCCAGGGTCCATTTGGTTTCATTTTTACGTTCTCAAGAGTTACATCTGGTTAACCAACATTAGCTAGGGACCACCTGGAACCATCTCAGGGACCACTGGTGGTCCCCGGACCACCTGTTGAAAACCCCTGCTCTAGAGGGACTGGTGATTATGCACCGGGTGGTCACCACGACGTGACCCTCCCTGTTGGGGAGGTGAGGAGGAGGAGGAGGTGGTGCTTATATCAGACTGCAGATTTTTTTGCATGCCTCATGTGGAAGAATGGCTTTTCACCTGTTATGTAATTCGTGGTTTTCAACCTTTTTTGATGCCAGGGTGAGGGTCCACTGTTTATTCAGCGTTTATTAAGACACAAACCACCATTTGATGACATTTTAGCCCCACAGACCCCAAAGCTAAAGATTTCTTTTGCTTTTGTCCACAATACCAGGCTGGATTTGGGAAACAAAACAGTCAAACATACAGATCAAAATGACCACTAATCTTCTACGTTCTCTAGTTGTGTAGACTTTGGGCTAATTCAGATGATGAATATTTTGACTCTTGAGAGCGTAAACATGAAACCAAATGGACCCGTAAGGGTCCATTTGGTTTCATGTTTACGTTTTCAAGAGTCATGGTTATTACACACAAAGGCGAAAAAGCGAAACTATTTTTTTCGCGCGAATATTTCGCTTTTTTTAATACATATTAGAGTTAATGTAAGCTTACACACCACGGCGAATTAGCGAAATAGCGAAAATGCGACTATTTTCGCTTTTTGTTTTTTCGCTTTGGTGTCGAATTTTTCAGCTAGTCGCAGGCGACTAATACCCGCTGACCAATCAGAATGCAGTCTAAACTGCGCTGCCGTGTTGAAACCATAAACTGCACCGCATCTTTCTCTTTCTCTCTCTCTCTCTCTCTCTCTCTCTCTCTCTCTCTCTCTCTCTCTCTGTGTGTGTGTGTGTGTGTGTGTGTGTGTGTGTGTGTGTGTGTGTGTGTGTGTGTGTGTGTGTGTGTGTGTGTGTGTGTGTGTGTGTGTGTGTGTGTGTGTGTGTGTGTGTGTGTGTGTGTGTGTGTGTGTGTGTGTGTGTGTGTGCGCGCGCGCGCTTGTCCGTGTGTCTCTCGCTTTGTATGCATGCCTGTCTACCTGCCTGTATGTGTGTGTCTGTCTCTCTCTGCCTGCCTGCGTGTGTGTCTCTCTCGGTCTGTCTGCTATTAGGCTATGCTACCAATGGTAGCATTGTATTCTCCAGGCAGAATGAGTGAAATTTAACCCTGGACTCTTAGCTTTGGACAGTATTGCAACTTGCAGTTTTGCAGTGTGTGTGTGTGTGTGTTTGTGTGTGGTGGTCCACTCAGTTCTTAGTGCAGTGAACAGACACTACCAGAAAAAAGAAAAATGTTAAAGGGGAATTCCACCCATTTTCTAAATTTTCCTGAGAGGATACAAATGTGAACCAAATGGACTCTAGCGGGTCCATTTGGTTCCATTTGTACCATCTTGGGCCTGAAAGAAAAAGATATGCCAGATATACAACATCATACAGAATTAAATATGTGCTAGATCGGTATCGAATCGAAATCGAAATTAAATCGTAATCGAAATTAATCGAAATCGAATCGCTTTTGGCACTGATTTATCGAAATCGAATCGCATTGAAAAAAAAGTGTGATCGAGGCATCCCTATTGATTAATGCAACTTTTGTCATAGATCGCCCCGACATTCACCTGACATTGTTTGCGATGCCAAAGCCCAGGCCAGAACGCATCAATAAAAAACGATCGAATGATCACATCACATATTCCCACGGCGATTGTGAGTGGCACTCATTGCAAATTAGAAAGCTGCACTATCATTTTCATCCCGTCGCAATTCATATTGCGGATTCAGCGTACAGTAGCTGAATAATTCAGTGAAGGAGCATATTTCTAATAGTATTTGATTCATCTATATTGTGTGAGTTACTGTGTCCGCAAATAGAGGCCACAGTCACTTTATAAATTGAATTCCAGCCCTCTGGTTTTGTCCTGCATTGAGCAGAAGCATCCTTCCTCCTTGTCCAGGGGCTTAGCCAGGGCTGGGCTTGGCTGGGCCCAGGCCCAGGTATTTTTTAAATTTGGCCCAGCTAAAAAATAGTGTGTGTAAAAATGTAATTCATCAACTGGTATTGCAAAAATAAATGCCATGTGGTTGTACCAAGGCAGCATGTGTAGTTACAGATGTGCAAGATGTACATTTGTTGATTTTGAGAGTTAAAACAACAAAAACAAAAATGGACTGCACCCTTTTCAGTTTATTTTGTTAGGAGGAGTGTGCTTTGATGAAGTAAACATCTCTATTGCTTCCTTATTGGTTGTAAATGTTGGTTGGTTAATGTCTTTGCAATCAAATCAAAGCTTCTTGGTTGGTTGGCTATTCTGTAGTTGTCTTTGTTGGTTGGTTGTATTATCTATTAAATAGTTCATTTATACGCTGTTTTGACACTTGACATTTTTTTAGGAAATGCATATTACTCACGTGCGCACAGTGTGCCCAGGCAGATTTTCCCCAGGCCCAGGAAATTATGAATTCCTGCCTACGCCACTGTCCTCGTCATAAGTGCCATGATGGTCTTGCCGGTTTTTAACGCTTTGATATGTCAAAGAGAGGTGGGGGGAGTTTTGGTTATGCCTGAGTATGCAGTTCCCCTTTAGCTTGTAGTAATTACAGCACTAGGAGTGTAGACAGACAGATGAACAGTGTGCAGTGAGTACACACACCCTGAGGCACAGGTTGGACCCCTGAGAGTCCAGAACGGACAGTCAGAGAGAGAGCGCCATGATCAGAGGCAGGCAGAGGACACACACGTTTACCGTTAATGATGAGCAAGCTAAGAAAGATGTGTTAGATGGACGGAGAGAGATGGAGACAGAGAGAGAGAGACAGACTGCAGAAGATGGTGTTAGAGTTAATAAAGTTACCATGGCCTGACCTTCTTCAGGCGATTGATAGTCGTTCTAATGGAGCCATGCCAGGAGCAGACAGTTTGATATAGATAAGCCTAACGGACACACTGTTTTGAGAGCCAGCGAGAGCAATCCTCGACTGCCGTCGCAATGGTTTCATAACCGCCGCCATCATTTTGCATATCGTGACTTGGGCTAAAAACTGCCATAGATACTTGCCCAAATGTGTTGAACTCATCACATTTGCCATGATATCCATGGCTGTTCTCAGCCCAAGGAGTGTTTTTCGTCCAAAAATAATGCTTGAAATGGATTCGGAACCATGAAAAACCCATAGTTTGACATGTCACATATTCTACTTAAAGAATAATCATTTACCCATGTTATGGATAAATATTGTCTGGGCAAAAATAAAAAATGTAAAGTGTTCCATAGGGTTCATACAACAGGAAAAACATGGTTTACAAAAATCTTCACAAAACGCTCACTAAACTAGATTCTCCTACAGTACATAACTACTGTACATACACCATAACCCTAACCCCCAACCCCCAGCCTAAACCTAACCATAACCCTCGACCGTTATGCAATCCGTCGTGACTGTTATGCAAAACAACCACGACTGCCATGCAAAATGGTCACAACGTTGATGAAACCGTCACAATGTGGATTGCTTTCACCCCCCCTGAAGTTTTTGTACAACAGAGGACAGGATGAATATGTTTTTTGCCTGCCTGCCTGCCAGCCTGCCAGCCTGTCTGTCTGCCTGTCTTCCTGCCCGCCTGCCTGCCTGTCTATCTGTCTGCCTGTCTGTCTTTCTGTCTGTCTGTCGGTCTGTTAGACAGGCTGCCAGTCTAGTGAGGTGACCATGCCCTCTGTCTCTCACGCTCCTCCTCCTCCTCCTCTCCTCTTCCGCATGAACTCCTTTTCGTCTGCCTGCTGATTCAAGGTCTGGATCTCCTCCAGTTACCCCCCCTCCCCTCCCTCCCCCTCCCACTCATCCTCTGCTCATTACCAAATTTTTGCACCATCATCTCCCGTATATCACTGACGATATAGAGCAGCCATACTGTAGGGATACTAGGGATTCTCACTCACCTCAAATAACTCAGCAGTCATTACGTGAGTCGCTATTCATCGTCACATACGGTATTAGCAGCAGCAGTAAATCAATGCTGGGCCATTAGGAAGAGTCACTGGGGCAGTGTGTCTAGATTTTTACCCTTTCTCCTTGTAACTTTTTTTTAATTCAAGGACAGATTTATAGGCACGTTGAAAAATTGTGTGTGAAATGCAGTTTTTTTTAGGGGGCCAGGCATGCGCGTTGGTTGCTAAACCAGCCCGAGGGTTCGACTCCCGATCCCGACCTTGCTGAGCCGTGAGGCCAGTGATAAGGCAGGAGCCTATCTCCTGTGTCTGTAGTGCAGCGACAGTGATCACTCTCCACACCCTCGGCTCGCCTCCGGCAAACACACAGTGTTTGTGGGCCTAGTAGCCAGATGCAGCGCAGAGATTTCTGAAAGCTGCTCTCTGCAGTGGTGGGCAGGATCTGTACTCCTGTGCCATGACAACACCACCCCAACATCCTTACTGACGATTATTACCATTACATTGACACTGACATTGACATTCTCTACCATAGAGATTGAGGATGATTTTACTGACTTAAATTCTGTTATTTACATCTTTAAGAATAATACTATAATTGAGTCTGATGGTCAAAGGACAAGCAACCAAATTAATGAATCAAGTGTAAAGGGCTTTACAGATGGGGCGTGATAAACACCTGCCGCGATTACACCGTTCTACTCTGTGTCAACAGGCGAGAATCATGTAGCGAGGAAAAAAAGTCTAAAATCAAATGCAGGCGTTGGATTGTATGGTGTGGTTGATGTTAAGACGGTTGGAGGCGAGTCAGGCGAGTCAGGCGACCCCCCACCAATAGCTCTGTTTTCAGTATGTCCTATTTAGTCTTTTTTTGGCAATGTGTTTGTGTGTTGAATATTATTAAAATCAATAAAAATATTAAAAATAAAATGCAGGCTTGGGTACGAAATGAGCATACACGCAACAAACAACGCTTGCTATATGCTCAGCGTTTTCTAAGTACAGAACACCGGTCCTGTTGAAAATGAACTAGAAGACGTGATTTATTACTCCCAGTCTGCAAAGCCCTTAAATCACTGTTACTGTTTACTAATCTCCCTTATATACAGTCCACCAAGTGTACCGCTTATGTGTGTACTGTTACTGTAGGTTTAATACTGTACAGACACAGCCATGCACACGCAAAAGCGGGCACACACGCGTGCACACACATATGTCACGGTTAATTCCAACGTCCCCATGCAGTACTTTTCCACAAAGATTTCCCCTTTGTCTTTGCGCCAGTGGAAGATGGATATCCCATTGTCCCTGAAACATAGACATCACGTCTGGCAACCTTGTTGGGAGTCAGCATTGTGTGCAGGCATCTGAAATCACTGTCTGCTCCCATCTAGACGGCCATAGCTCAGAGCAGCCATTGTGAAAGTGCAGCTCAGCTCAGCTGTAGCATGAAGGCCCTCGGGGTGACAGTAGAAAGACTGAGGGTGAGGCAAACTTATGCTGTAACAACTCTGTCTTATTTTAAACCACCTCCTATACCCTTGTGTCGGTGTTCTTGGGAGTGGTCTCTGTGTCTAGGTCGTCCACAGACAACCCCTCCATCGTCACTTCCAGTCATCCCAGTTCTTGATAATATCAAGAACTGGGATGACTGGAAATGCATATTATGCATTTGGCCAGGTCGTTGGTTGTCCTTTTTGAGGGTAACAGGAAGGCTCAGCCTGAATAATACTCTGAGTACCCTGAGTATAGACAGAGTTACGCTGTCGCAAACTCCGTTCACTTCATGGGATCAGTCCAACGGCGGCTCTACCATCAAGTTTTGTTTCACCATGTTAATGAGTTTTCTTTTAGGACCTTTTTTTCCTCAGAGTGCACAAATGTGAACCAAATGGACCCGCTAGGGTCCATTTGGTTCACATTTGTGCGCTCTCAGCAAAATATTGGAAAAGTCCCTCTTTCATCCCACTTTCAGGCTGAAACAGCCGGAGCCCTCCCGAGAGCTCAGTTTTCTGACCCCTCGATGTCGCAGCATTTCGGCTTGTCCGAGTATTATTTGGGCGGAGCCTTCATGTATTCTTCTTGAGTAAATCCACTTATATTAATGTAGGTGTCTTCTTGATTGTGTTGGTTCCCACAGCAGTCGTTTGCTGGTTGGCAGTTCTTGATTGTTCTTCTTTAAAGCACATTGGGTCCTTGCTTGTCACGTGAAACATGCTATATAAATAAATTTAACTTGACTTGATGTTTTTAGCAGTGTCCTGCTAGTCTCATTGTCAAGGCTGCTACTTTCATACTCACAAAGGAGTCACCATGCATCTCCTTGGGTCCAAACGATTGCAAGGAGTTAATGCTAACACCGTCTTGACCCTTTGGTGTGTTTATGGTCCATTGGATTCCAAACACTGAATCACTAGGGGCAACAATATGTGTGCCAGTGTTCAAGGCTTTAGGCTTAATTAGTTTCTGATCTATCAACTGATAAGATTGGGCTACTGAGGTGTTAAAGATTGCCTTAGATTGAGGTAAATGTCTTCTGTGTCTATCTGTATTCATGTGTTTAGAAGCAACATCAGGCTCTGTCCAGGTGATTCTGTATAACTGTGAGAGTGTATCCTACGTACACCAATTTCTTTTGCATTTTATAGTGTATTCCATCTGCTGTCTCCACAGCTGTGCAGTTTTACGCGCTTGTATATTCACACTAGCAGTCTTCACAGTTTGAATCACACTTGTAGTTTAAGGAGCAATATTTATGTGTGTGTGTGTGGAAACAACAAGGATCTGTCCAGGTGACTCTGTAAGTGTGACATTGTACCCTAAATGGACCCCAAAGGACCCTTTTAATAAACTCTTGAGGTTGTATAAATGGACTAGCTGTTCTGGGGTCCATTCCGCCTGTGCAGTCCCCACTGTGCAAATGGACCTGGGGGGTATTTCACGAAAGGTGGATTAGCAAATCGGGGATTTAAGCCAAAACCAGGCTTATTAAAGCCTGGTCTGTAGAGCCTGGTTTATTCTGTTCCACTAAAGCCAAGCAAGGCTTAAAATGGGAGGATTTAGCAAGCCAGGATAGTCAAGCCTGGCTAAAAAAAACAGCTTGGCTTTTTCTTTCTAGACCCCTTTGGTAGAAGGCAGAATCACTGATCCTTCTTCTTCGTGGGGTATTATGGAAGCTGCCATCCTTAATAGTTGCATTACCGCCTCCTTCTGTATATCTTACTTAGTAGAAGAACTTCCATCTATCCCACAGACTTACTGTTACATTGATACAATGACTTAATCTTCTAAGACAAATACCGATGCCATAATAGATACATGTATTTCCACACTCACTCAAGAGGGGCCACAATGCATATTACTGCCATTGCCAAAAATAGAGCTTGTAGAGTGTCTATTTTTGCTATATTTGAATTGAAATCCTGAATAAAAATCCTCATATTTTTAAATGGAATCCTTAAAAGTAATCATTTTTTATTTATTTTCAATGCAATTATTTATACCAGTAACTTTATGAACTTTATGACACAGTACAATATGTAGTATTGTATGACACAGTACTGTACTCACAGTACAGTGAGTACAGTACAGTATAGTACAGTACAGTATGTACAGTACAGTATGATACAGTACAGAGCATAGAATATAATACAGTGCATTGTGGTGCAATACAGTATGATACAGTATGATACAGTACAGTGCATAGAGTACAGTACAGAGCATTGTGGTACAGTACTGTATGATGCAGTACAGGAAAGCACAAGGTGGTACTGTACTGTATCATACTGTACTGTACTGTACTGTACGATACTGTACTGTGCCACACTGTATTTCACTGTATTGTACTGTACTGTGTCATACTGCACTGTGCCATACTGTACCACACTGTATTGTACTGTACTGTATGTACTGTATAGTTCTTTGGAATATACTTTTTTTCTTTAATGACCAATATGGTGTTATTTATTGATCAGCAATATGACTGCAGACTGATAAATAAGGCAACATAAACTTTTAATAATTGAAGAAGTGTTAAAACTCATTGCTTTGTACTCAGATTGACTGTCTAATGCCCAGTAAAGACATCAGGATTAGGTTAAACCTGACTGTTAGCCTGGTCCGGAGCAGGCTAAGTCCATAGCATTAGTTTCCATGGGAACTAATGTGGCATTGCTTTCATGAAACCAAATCAAGCCTCAACATATCCAGGTTAACTGGTCAAGTTAATCTGGCAAGATTAACCAGTTTTCATGAAACCGAATGAACGCTAATCCAGGATATAATAAACCGGGATATCAGTGAAATCCTGGCTTTTTCCCTAATCCACCTTTTGTGAAATAGGCCCCTGGGCTTTGGGCTCTTAAACATAACGGCTGTATACATGTTATGTAGTTAGTGTTACCTGGTTATTAATTATCTGGTAATTGCTGTACAGAAAAAGGAAGGGCAACCCTAACCCTATTCTAATTGGCAGCCCGTAATAAGACAGGAAAGCGTTGTAGTGTTTTTCACCGCCTTGACACTAGTGTACTGTAAGGTGATCACAGGCAGCCTTTGAAAATGGCTGACAAGCTCACAATGCAACACAACACGGGGCGTTCATTCTCACTTTGATCTGCAAGGTTGCACTGCGCATCTCTTGAGGAAAAAGGTTAAAGCCATGCACCTAGTAATTAATATTCAGCGAAAAGAGAGCAGGCAGGTAAACGGGGAAACGACGACAAGCGCGATTACGTGCCTCGCGCCGCCGAAAGCGATGTCCGCCCGCGACCGTTCCACAAGCACTCACCCACAACAATTAGTTAACATGTGTTGAGCTTTTCTCTACGACTCTGAGATATGAAAATCGTTTATTCACAGTCACACGAGGAGTGCAGTACCTAATTGAACATATGCATGCAAACAAGACACAAACACACACACATGCAGAGGTAAATGCCGTGGGTGTTTCGCTGATCCAAGCCAACACTGGTAGTGTTACCGTCTGCTCCACCGTGAAGATGTTGGCCCAAATTCACACTCTCTGCCTACGTATGTATGTATGGTTCCTGTAGGGGTTGTGAAACTAGGACACGTGTTATTCAAATTCATTATCACAGTAAGTGAAAGAAGTGTTACGTACTCTATTACTATATGATGACTTATGTAAGGTAGTGCTATGAATGATGCAGTACGCAAATTAGGATTAGGTCCCAATTTAGACTGGATCCAACAAGGACATGCAGGTACTTGGTTATATAAGCTCATGATTCAGGTTTTGACATCTGGGTATATGGATGGCATCTGTGTAATTGGTATATGCCAGCATGCAAGCTGTCACTGGCTGTACACACTAAGGACGTGAGCAACATGCCAACACAGGCATATGTAGAACACTACCTTCTACTGTACTGGTGCATTCTAAAGGATGTACACACAGTATAGCCTACAGTGGTCGTCTGTACCCTCTGTCTCCCTATGCGTCCACCACTTTAGTCTTAGAAGATAATATTTTCACGCAGATAAGTCAATTTTCTCCCTGCTCGGCAGTCGGCACAATTAAACACCACCATTAACATTAAGAGCAGGGAGATACAAAATATAAAACACCCATAGGTGGTGCTGGGGTGGTGGTGGGAGCAAACATCACATATCAACCAGGAGCCATTATTCAGAAGGAAGGCAGGAAGGAGTAGACAGTCTAGGAGAGCTTAAAACCAATTGATCAGCTGACTGACGAATCAGCAAATCACATTTGTCTTATACACACTGAATATGCCCACATATTAAGGCATATTAATCCGTCAATTACATTTTGACCCTTGAGCATAGCGTGGGTATGCTTGAGTATATAACTTTAATACTAAAGTAGATATCTTATTTTATCTTATTTTGACCTGGAGACGCCTCACCTTGAATGCAGGAATTTATGAGTATAATTTAGTCTAGGAAGTGAGCAGTGGCAATTATTGATGGTGGAGGATTGATGATAATGTTCTAATTAATAACTCAGGCCAGCTCATTGGAGAGGAATGTGAACAAGTTCATTAGCTTAGTTGAAGATTTATTAATTTTAATCATTGTGAATTGAACTTAGGCTAAACTCCTGTGAAGTTTGAACTTGCACAACACTGCTGTGGCCTTTTCCTATCCATTGACCAGAGGGGACTCTACGGGGCTCCATTTTCATCCATGTTAAACCCATTATCCCTGAACCTCTTTGCCTTATCTTTTTTTAAAGACATCTTTGAATATCTCAATTGGCCGAACTACATCGACACGTTGTGAGTTTGTAGATTGGGTATTTTACCTACGGTACTACGTTTTTTTTTATTTCTGTTTTTCTTCTTCAAAATAGCAAATGGGTTTAGGGATATGAAGTTTAGCATTGGTAAACAATAGAGCCCCATATCCTTGGCCCAGCACAAAAGCACATGCAGTACAACAGGTTTTCAACATGTGGTCCGGGGACCAGCAGTTGTCCCTGAGAGGATTACAGGTGGTCCCCAGGATAAATGATGGAAAGGCGGTTAACCAGATGTAACTCTTTGAGAGCTTAAAAATGAAAGCAAATGAACCCGCAAGGGTCCATCTGTTTACACTCTCAAGAGTTAAAATACTCCCCATCTGAACTAGCTCTAGTCTACACAACGAAATAATGTAGAAGATTAATGGTCATTTTGATCTGTATAGTATGTTTTGCATGTTTTGTAGTATGTTTTGACTGTTTTGTTTTTTCTGAAATCTAGCCTGGAATTGAGAACAAAAGCAGAAGAAATCATTAGTTTTTTGGGTGTGTGGAACTAATATGTCATCAAATGGTCGTCCTTGGCTCAAATTCTGAATATATATAGTGGGCCCTGGTATGAAAACCACTGCAGTACAACATAAACACTCTGGGCTTTTGCCTGTATCACCCTCCTAACATTAAGCACACACGCGCCATCCCCTTAAAGACTTTTTTTAAGACCTGGCAATAGTGGGATATTTAACGGCGCAAAGTGGTTTGGCTTCCTGAACGATCGACCAAATTACAGCCTTTGTTTATGGGCCTCCTGTTGCTAGGTTAGTTTAATTACCCTCGAGCTAAAGCAACAATTACAACTTTTTACATCTCACTGTCGTTAGTGGTTTCTAATTGCGAGGCGTTGCACGTGCCACAGACGTTCCACTGCAGATGTGTGAAGCAGAGAGAGAGAGGTCTGTGTGAGATCCGTAGCCGTTCCAGTGGAAGGCCATTTTCCTATAGCAATGACAAATCACTACTCTTTACCCAAGAGTGTGTGTATTGTCTTTAGAGCAGGCAGGCAGGGAGTGTTGGCAATGAATCTGTGTCAGTGTGGACGGCAGCAGCAGACCCGAGAGACAGTTCCTGTACGGCTCCTTGTGTATCTCCTCTCGCATGCTGGGAGCTACCATAGAGCAACGGATGCCAAAACCCTGTGTGCCAACTATACACACTTACTATACCAGTACCTGTATTTCCCAATACAGGAGCATCTTAAAATATATATGTTTTGACCAATTTCAACCTGAGATACCTGTTTTGTGCAGATCACACCTATCTATATAAATTTCCACCCCTCCTGGCCTCCTCCAAATCTTTGAAATATCCATGAATGTAGGAGGGGTTGAGAGTGAGTAAGAGACTACAAAAGTGCAGGCCAATTGTGCAATTGAACTGTCTGACAGCAGACCGAGGCCTAGATTTTCATCACCACTAAACCCCTTATCCCTTAACTTCTTTGCCTTTTTAAACTATTCAAAAAACATTTTTCAGTAGTTCAAATGGCCAGTCTGCAAGCTCACAACGTGTTCATAGACATGTTGAACTATTCCAAAAGGTTTTTCAAAATAGTAAAAAAAAATGATAAGGAGTTTAGGATAAGGGGTGTACATTGTGTAAAATAGCTCTAGTTTGGATAAAGGAGCTATTTGAATGTACCATACCTTTTACCATTCATATCCCCTGTGTTGAACTGTTTTGCTTGTTTTTTCCTGCACGCACCCACCCACAAGGCATGCATGTCTTGCATTCACATACACTAGCCCCATGTGCTGTGCACGTGCATATAAACACACACCCATATGCACACACATACAGCAGACATAAAGCCTGCTCGCACACAATGCGTGGGTAACACAGATGTTCATTTATTTCCCATTGAGAATTTGTTTTATTTGTGTTGTTATTCATTACTGTGCATCGCATGGATGCTGAATAACAACCTACTAGTATTAACCTATACAGTATGGCTCTACCGTAGCAAGAACATTTTGAATATTAGCTACGATGATGACGTGATTAGCAAATTGGATAGCCGGAACTCCCATGATGCATTTGACGGTTCTTAAATTAGCATGCAGCGTGACATGTGCCCTCTGCCCTCAGCACCTGTTACTGTGTCTGCCGGTGTACCAGCAGCATGTCTTCTTCCCTTTTATATCTCCATCTTTCATCCCTGCAGCATTATGTCTCGCTCTGCAGTTTTCTATGCGTTCTCCATCGGTCCATCCCGTGTCGTCCCCTCTATGAATAAATTAGCCTCTTAAATGGTTCCCTGTACTTCTCCATTCAGCCACCTTCTCTCCACTTAAAACACTCCACTCTTCTCTTTACTGGGCTGCCACTGTGTAGACATATTTTACAGATCTATTGATTAAATTCATGAATGAATTGGCCTATAACTTCGGGTGGGAACATCGACTGGGTGATCTTGATTGGATTCTTGTTCAAAAGTCATTGCCCCGCCCCTGTTGTACTGTGAAGGACTGGCACCATATCTGACTAACTATCATTTGTTCTTTTACACTGCCTGGCGCTGTCTGACCATCCCTGGTCGACCACTGTACAATGTCAGACCGGTCAGAACTCGAGGTGCACAACACAGAGGGATGAGGCAAGAGCAAGTAACGCTACAGAGTGTATTGAGGGGAGCAAGGAGAATTGCAAGAGGAAGGTCCAGGCCAGGCAGGCGGACACAAACAAGTGGGGCGGGCATGATGCCCAGGCTGAAGCCATGCCCAGACACTGAAGCCGACGAGGGAGACAGAGAGGGAGAGATTGAGAGAGAGGTTATGTGGAAGCAGGGTGCATGATATTCACTACAGTGCCATAAACAAACAGACCTTGATGACAAGACTGAGCACGCAAATTGTGATCGGCCAGAATCCGATCACGTATGACAGTGGTTTTCAACCTTTTTTGATACCAGGGAGTCCACTGTTTATTCAGAATTTGAGCCACGGGCGGACCACCAATTAAGGACACTTTAGTCCCATAGGAGACCCCCAGAATTCAAGATTTCTTTTGCTTCTGTCCTCAATTCCAGGCTGGATTTCGGAGAAAACAAAACAGTCAAACATACAGCTCAAAATGACCATTAATGTTCTACATTCTCTAGTTGTGTGGACTTGGGGTTAATTCACATGATGAATATTTTAACTCTTGAGAGTGTAAAAATGAAACCAAATGGACCCGCAAGGGTCCATTTGGTTTCATGTTTACGCTTTCAAAGAGTTACATCTGGTTAACCGACTTTCCATCATTTAGCCTGGGGACCACCTGGAACCCTCTGGTGGTCCCCGGCCTGGACCACTGATGTATGATGATAGCGAGCTTCACATAGGTGTGAATTAAGTTTTCTTTCTTCGTCCTGGTGTCCTGATCTCAAGGAATCCTGTGCTTTGTGCTTTTTGTTTCCCAACCCTGCAGGAGCTGATGACCAAACTAATAACGGAGACCCCGGACCAGCCCATTCCTTTTCTTATAGACCACCTGCAGAGCAAACAGCTCAGCCCCACCAAGCTGCAGAGAACACTGTCAGGCTCCGCGGCTCTGTGGGCACAGAGCTCTGCAGGTAGTGGAACAGAGCAGTGGAGGCTGCTGTATGCATACATGCACATGCAGTAACAGTACTGCACACACACACATGCATGTACAGTACATATGAATGCATGCATGCATCAGTGATGGGCAAGTTACTGGGAAAATGTAGTAAGCTACACTACTCTACACTACAAGCTATCCCCATAAAATTGTAGCAAGCTACACTACAAGCTGCACAACAAAAGTAGATTGCTACGTAAACACTGCATATGTATAAATGTATATCTCAACTTAATGTACAATGTATTAAATAATAATCATAATCATAATAACAATAATAAAATAGTATAAACAAAAATCATAATAATAATAATCTAGGGGTGTGTTTGAACCTATGGTGGCATGTCTAAGTTTTGGGATGTATATTAAAGGTTTTTTACCCATTAAATATGGGCAAAATTTGAAAATGTGTGTGGGAAAATGTAGTAAGCTACACTCCTTGTTACTTGAAACAAGTAGTGTAGCTTCACTACAAGCTACTCAAACAAGTAGTGTAGCTTCACTACAAGCTATTCCCTGAACAAATGTAGTAAGCTACACTACAAGCTACGGGAAAAGGTACTTAAGCTACTTGTAACAAGTTACTGCACATCACTGGCGCACACACACACACACACACACACACACACACACACACACACACACACACACACACACACACACACACACAGACACACGCGTGCAGTTACAGTACTGCATTGCACACACACATGCATGTACATATGAATTTACACACATGCATGCATATGTGCGTGTGCGGCCGCACACGCACACACACATGTTTTATAGGTTGTGACAACAGCTTATCCCAGTATTAACTCCTTGACAGATTTACCACAAATCTTGCACAGTGAGTGATTTACAACCGTTTACCGTCTGCTTATCACTCTAAAAGTCATTTTAGGCTTTTTTTTAATAAATAAATAAGCTTGCAACAATATGCAGAGAACTCCTCACAACACTTTACAACTTTAATTGAAAAACAATATAACTTTAAATGCATTTATCTCTGAGCGTGTCCTGGAAACTGTGAAATGTGGAAAATACAGGCTGGTGTGTCAAATTGATTTTTAAATAACCAAAACATGTAATTAGGTAAGTTTAGTTTTTCCCCTTAAAGTAGACACCTCAAGCTGTCTTTGTTATCATTCATTTGCACAAAGTCATAACAGAGGATTTTCTATAAATGATTTCATTAGTATTGAGCCTAATGGGAACAAGCCTACTGACCTACTCAACCTACTGACAATCTGTCAAGGAGTTAAGGCAACTCTTATTCCAAAATAGATGAATTATGATAACTGCATGGATTATTCATCCCCCAGCAGTATACTGTTGCACAGTACAAACTATACTGTATGTATTCAGCTCACTGTACACATTCTGCTGCTGAATAGAATACCTCTGTCATCTTGCTTCTGTCTCCCCTGCAGCAGAAAGCAAAAATACCCGGAGGGAGTGCAGGAACTACGAGAAGCCATGGCAGATTCACCCTAAGAAACCCAAGAAATCCAAGAGTGACCTGGCTGTCTCCAGCATCTCTCCCCCGTCACCAGAGTCCAAGTCCCGTGAGTAGCTCTGAGTAGTTCAGAGTGCAGTTATTTGCTACTCACAGTTCTCTGCGAGCAGGCCTGGATGTAACATTTCCCAATTTGGGGGGGTGAAAATGGTATGGGTGCGGCTTCATGAAGCCGCACCCTTACCATTTTCATTTGCAGGACTAATAATGACATTAGTTGACATCAGTTGTTGTGTCTTTGCAGGATCAATAATAACATCAGTTGTTGTTGAAGTTGCAACAGAGACGCAGCATGCATAAAGCTAAAGATCTGACCCAAAGAATTTTTTCTGTTTTAAATGATGAAATAGTGTTGGTTTAGTGTTGCCACAATTGTAGTTTAGTTAGTAGCAGTAGTAGTGTTTCAAACCATTTCAACCATAAGCCGTTTAATTTGAAATATATTTGAAATTTGGGTTGTTTTGCATGCCATCATGCTTGGTGAGGCAGTCAGGCCATTTAGGGCGGCATTGCCCCCCCCCATGCCCATACCTAGATCCGGCCCTATCTGCGAGTAGTAGGCTATATTTTGTCAACTTAACTCCCAAACTGTTGTTATTTGTCTTTCCTGGAACTTGATGCCGTCAGTAGACGGGGGAGCTGTAAAGTTGTAGTTATCATCTTGGAGTGAGGGAGAGAAGGATGTTCGTTTTGGTCAGAGAGAAGATGGAGAACACGGCGGATATTTTGAGTCTGGCTAAGAGTCATAGCCCACTTCAATAATTCAACATTGTACTCTGTCTTTGCCAAGTTTGGTCTATTCCAGGCTGCAGTTAGACCATTGCCTTCGATCTTAAGTACATTGCTCTGTGTGTGTGTGCGTGCGTGCGTGCGTGCGTGCGCGTCTGTGTGTGTGTGTGTGTGCGTGCGCGCGCATGCATGCTTGCACATAGAGCGAGTGGGATACACTAACTTTAGAAAGAGACTAACTTTCTAGTACAAAGGTACTGCAGTGAGGAAGATCTCTGGCATTTTATTTTATTGTACTGCTCCCTGGTAATTGCAGATACAGTACACTGATTCAAAACAGGGCTTCAAAATCAAGTCACAAATTCATACAGTAGTAGTGGTAGTAGTAATACATTTCTACTGTAGGTGTACAACAAAGATCGAATATTCAGCATAAACCTATTAAAAGGAGATTAAAAAAGAATTTGTGGAAGTTCAAAATGCTTTTACACTGATAAGTGATAATGATAACCATAAGTGAGTGCAGGATTTTGCCTTGAGGAAACCCAAAACAATAATACCACTTGTATGCTAATCCCCCAAAATTATGAAGTTAAACTACCCTTGCACGGCCTCTGAACACAATTACATGTAGGCCTGCATAATAATAGTGTTAATTAATAATCTAATATAGCTAATACACCCTGCCTGCCTCTATAAAAATCATCCTTTCATCAGATACTATGCGTATACAGTACAGCCCAGGGTTAATGTACTGTGCCCTCGGTTGTTCCAATTGACTGATACTGTAATGGCTTGTCCTTAAAGGAATCAAATCCTTAACGCTTAAGCTGAGCAATAAACACTTAAGCTTAAGCTTTAAGCTGCTGTTGTGGATGCAGCACCAGCAGCGCTATACCAAACACTCCCGCCTTACAGCTGGAGGGCTAGCTGGAAGGCTCCCCTAACCGATAGTAATGTAAGAGTATATTCTCCAAGCCTGGGCTTGGCAAAGATGTTTGCTTTCTGTTTCGTGGGCTGTCACTGTGCCAAGCAGCCTACTTTGGATAGAGGAAAGACAGACTGCAGCAGCAGCAGCAGCAGCAGCAGCAGCAGCAGCAGTGCTCTCTGTCAGAGCAGTGATTCTTATTTTCTTCACCTGTCCTGACATTGTGTATACACTGTACATGTAGTGCTGCAGGGGTCTTCAGCTGGCTGGCTGGCCAAGCCACGGACCAGGAGCTGCAGGGGCGGATCTAGGCATGGGCGTGGGGGGGGGCAATGCCCTGACTGCCGCACAAAACACAATGGCATGCAAAGCAACCCAATATATTTCAAATTGCTTATATTTAAAATGATTTGAAACACTACTACTGCTACTAACTGACTACAGTTGTGGCACCACTAAACCAACAGCATTTTATCATTGAAAACAGAAAATTCCCTGAGTCAGACCTTTAGCTTTATGCATGCTGCGTGTCTGTTGCAACTTCAACAACAACTGCTGTTATTATTGATGCTTTACTTGCCTAATAAAAGTCTTTTGACCGAAAATGGTATGGGGGCGGCTTCATCGTCGTCGTGGCACGAAGCGACACAGGCGATGAAGTCGCCCCCCCATACCCCCCCCCCCCATTGGGAAATGTTATATCCGCCCCTGAGTAGCTGAGGTATATAATACACTCACACAGACTGTAGCTCATTGTACTGTAGCTGATTGTCTCATGTATGTATGTTTAGTATTGGCAGATTTTACAATTACAATTTAGGCATTTAGCAGACGCTCTTCAACCAGAGCGACTTACATTAAGTAAAAACATTTGCAATGCATCATACAGATTACAATTTACATTTTAAGATGAATTTATAATACACTTAACTTACACTTAACACTTAATTTTCAATGTAAGCACTAAAACAAAGTAATACATTAGTCACTGTTATCTCAGTCTAATGAGGTGCTCTCTAAACTACCTAGGAGGGCATTGCAAGTACTATGGTTTGGTATGTGTAATGTAGTACAAGTGCTATGGGCTGAGATGGAGTCTGAAGTCTCAAGTGACATTGCAACTTTGATTGCCTCATAGATTAATTGGACAGTTTGTGTAAAGTATTATTGTTTTATTACCACTTATCTTTACTGATTTTTTGTGACTATGCATGCTTGCATGTGCATACGCAAGCGTGTGTGCACGCTCGCACGTGTGTGTGTGTGTGTGCGTGCACGTGTGCATACTCTAGACCTTGATCCAAAGACACCCAGTAAATTAATTTGGCATGTGGTCGCCCGCCGGCATCATTAGATGTTTTATTCAAAACATAGCGATGTTGCAGCCTTGCGGCAGTATAAGGACATTAGCCGTATGGATGTGCAGACATGGAAGCAACAGAAGTACGGTAGTACCGTATCCATCTCTTCCTATAGGAGAGATCCTTCCCTCTTTGCCCTCTCCCTCTATAAATAATGTCCACGTTCCTCCCATTCATGAATTAAACATCACACAGGGACTGAGGGGATGCTGCCTGCCAGGGGCTGAGAGGAGGGGGTGGTGGTGGTGGTGGTGGTGACGCACTATGTGGGTCATTTCCTACTCCTGCTTGACCCATTTTGAAAAGTTAATCAAACACAATGATAGACAGCCCACTGTCCCCCACTATCCTATCCACTCAATCCATGTAGTCACACTAACCTAAAGCAGGGGTTTTCAACAGGTGGTCCGGGGACCACCAGTGGTCCTTGAGAGGGTTCCAGGTGGTCCCCAGCTAAGTTGTTTTAACCAAATGTAACTCTTGAGATCGTAAAAATGAAACCAAATGGACCCTTGCGGGTCCATTTGGTTTCATTTTTACACTCTCAAGAGTTAAAATATCCATCATGTGAATTAGTTCAAGTCTACACAACTAGAAGATTAATGGTCATGGACAGAAGCAAAATAAATCTTTAGTTTTGGGGTCTGTGCGTCTAAAAATATCCTCAATTGGTGGTCCGTGGCTCAAATGCTGAATAAATGGTGGGCCCTGGGATGAAAAAGGTTGAAAACCACTGACCTAAAGCATTCTGCTGAAACGCACACTATGTCTATACACTCTGTGTCTATACACTGTCCACTCTGCAGTCAGGTTCAGACAAAAGCTGTTTGCAAATCGTATTGAATTCAGATCGCTTTCCAGGTCGATTCCCGGCCGCGGTCGATTCGGTGACTTATGTGTGGTGGTGGCTGTGGCACTGACATAATGCTTTACTTCTCCTCTTATTGACGGCGGCGGGGTGGTGGGGGTCGCCCAGTGCCCCGATCGATCGAGGTCCCGTCCTGGGAGTGGAGGGAGAGCAAGGACTTTGACGAGCTCAACCACATCCTGCAGGAGAGCAAGAAGCTGGGCAAGGCCCTGGAGAACCTGTCACGCAGTAAGTGTGGTGTGCTGAATAAACCAGAGCCTTCTAGTGGGAGAGTTAGGATATTGAGGGGCCAGAAACCAGAGTGGAGCATGTGACTATACAGAGCCTCTCCGAGTGCAAACTGCAGTTGGGAATACATTGTTTTCAATGAGAACGGCGCAAATAAGAGCTATTTTAGGTACGTATGCAAAACGACAACTCTTTTAAAGTATTGTTCAGTCTCGAATACAGTCTCTGTAATGTTTATGTTGTACTACTATTAAAGAACAAGGGTTTTAAAGTCATTAAAGCTGTATTAAATATCTGAGTCCAATGCATTTCTGCATACTCCTACTGCTACATTGCACTCAGAGCAGCCTCACAGGCAGTCTCGCGAGACCCCCCCGTATCGCGAGATTGTCAGTTGCTAACAATGTGTGTGAATGGGATGCTGTTGGCTCTATGCTCCTCCAGCAGCGCGAGCGACCTGGCGCACAGGAGTGAACGGGAATATCCTAACTCTCCCACTAGAAGGCTCTGGAATAAACTTACCTTACTGCAGAGCCACACAGGCCCCTGTGTTTACTGTTCCACCTTACGATTTAATGCCTTGTAACATATACAGCGCTAAAAGTACGAAATTGTAGACTCCCAAATCCCAGACCTTCTCGGTAAATACCACTGTAAATCCGGGGAAGAAAGAGGATGTAGTGCCTAATCTAACAGGCTTACCGCTAAGCTCCGAAGAATCCCGAGCTGAGCTTTTGTATAGTAACATATGATGGTGTGTGGCGAGATGTACAGTATTTCTCTGTGTGTTTTAAATCCATCTCTCTCTCCCTCCCCCCCCCCCCCCTTCTCCCTACCTCCCCCTCCTCCCTCCTTCCTCCAGGCATCGCCATCACCGATGACCTGGACCAGGTAGGTGTGAATCCACACAGGGTGCCGTTATGTTTAATGTATGGTTCTGTCTTTTTATCGCTCATCGACATCACTCCTGACAGCAATCCCTTGGACACCTCTCGTCAGCTGAACGTTGGTTATTAGTACTACTAGACCGATGCCTTGATAACGATGGAACGAAGTCTGGAGGGATCTTCATAGGCTCATCCACTGGTCCACTGGTAGAGCCTTTTGACCAGGGCCTTTTGTGGTGGTTCTGGACAACTGTGGCATTACTTTAGTTATTGAAAAATATCAGACCTACAAGCTCATAGCGTGCCACGGAGTGGCGCGCTATGAGCTTGTAGGTCTGATATTTTTGAAAATGGTGAAAATGTAGCTGGCCAGGCTCTAGTAGAGCCTGACCAGAGCCTTTTATGGTGTTTTTGCACAACCGTGTATCCAACCGTATCCGACCGCCTCGACACGGGGGCACTGCGCTCCCTGCAGTGGTGTGGATCAAATGTGTATCAAATTTGAAGTTTGCGCATCTCGTGTTTGCGTGGATTACAGTGTGTGTGCTCGCCGCAGACAACCCAAGGCCCCAGGAACTGAGGATTATTGAAGTTGCCGCGTCCTGCCTGGTATTATTGCAGCATTACTTGCTGTATTGACTCAAATATTGGAGTCAATCCCAGAAGAAAAGCCTAATGCGCTTGGTTGAGCAGGTTCGTTGAAGAGGTAGGGGACAGGGCCGTCTGCTCTGTAGTTTAGCATCCACGTACCCAGCCAAACACTATTTGAATTTGATACACCGTAAAGAGGACATGATACTAGTGACTACACTAGGTTAAGTTACTGTATATTACAGTGTGAACTGAATGGAGATGCATGTGTACTCTGTATCGATGAAACAGCGCCACCTGTGGATACGCTAAACCAGGGGTTTTCAACAGGTGGTCCGGGGACCACCAGTGGTCCCTGAGAGGATCCCAGGTGGTCCGCAGGCTAAATGATGGAAAGTTGGTTAACCAGATGTAACTCTTTGAGAGCGTAAACATGAAACCAAATGGACCCGCAAGGGTCCATTTGGTTTCATTTTTACGCTCTCAAGAGTTAAAATATTCACCATCTGAATTAGCCCAAGTCTACACAACTAGAGAATGTAGATTAATTGACATTTTGCTCTGTATATTTGTTGATCTGTTTTGTTTTCTTTTCTCCGAAATCCAGCCTGGAATTGTGGACAAAAGCAAAAGAAATGTTTAGTTTTGGGGTCTGTGGGGCTAAAATGCCATCAAAATGGTGGTCTGTGGCTCAAATTCTGAATAAATAGTGAGCCCTTGTATGAAAAAGGTGAAAACCACTGCGTTAAATAATGTGGGAGGTGTACAGGTGCATTTACAAATGCACCTGAGAGGTTCACAGAGTAAAGGTTGGAATGTTAACCATCGTTTCTAGTCTATTTGAAACCAGGTATGAAAGCCATGGGTTGGTTAAAACATGGGTAATCCTGGGGTCTATAGGTGAGGACTGGCATATTCCCATAATAAACCCATCATCTGCCATACCCAGACCTTGGCTTTACAGACTGATTGGTCTGGGTACATATTTTAGTACATTTTGACAGAAACTCAGTGGCTGTTGCGCCTCCTCGTTTCTCGTCTGGCGGGTGGACGGGGACGGAATACTAAACATTGTCTCCGATCCCGCATTGAGAATTGAATTTGGTACCAATGCTGAATTTAGTTAAAGAGAAGCATCCTGTACCCTTCCCTGTGCGCATAGGGGATTTCACAGGGTTGCCTCCGGCTTTGCCGTATTCAGGGGGAGGAAACACTGGGTAAGGAATGACAATTTCTGTCACTGCAGCAGTCACTGGTGATGAAAAGAATCCTCTCTATTATGGTTTTCTTAACCTCACTGCCACAGCATCCATCATGCTTCTTTCCTCAGGATTACAACAACACGTCTATACAGGTATATATTCTGCTGTGCAACATCTGAATACATCAAATGGTTGTGCCTCAAAACCGTTTTATCTGGTCAACTTTTGAATTTTCAGTTCAACGTAAGAGACTTCAACAAACAAAATGGTAAACGGTGCACTTATGCAGCACCTTGTGTCCAAGGCGCTTCGCATTGCATTACAACAGTGGTTTTCAACCTTTTTGATACCAGGGCCCACTATTTATTCAGTATTTGAGCCACAGACCAGTTGATGCATCACATTTTAGCCCCACAGACCCCCAAAAGTAAATATTTCTTTTGCTTTTGTCCACAATTCCAGGATGGATTTGAGAAACAAAACAGTCATACCGATCAAAATGACCATTAATGTTCTCTAGTTGTGTAGTCTCAAAGAGTTACATCTGGTTAACCAACTTTCCATCATTTAGCCTGGGGACCACCTGGAAGCCTCTCAAGGACCACTGGTGGTCCCCGGACCACTGACTGAAAACCACTGGATTACATCAACACAGCGATGGCAGCTGAAGCCATGCAAGGCACAACCAGCACATCGGGAGCAATTGTGGGTTGAGTATATTGCCCAAGGACACTGGGCAAGAGCTGGGATTTGAACCACTGACCCCACGGATCATTGGACGTCCTGCTCTACCTCCTCCCCTGAGCCACAATCGCAATGCAATGAAGTTTATTATTGCAAAATAAACTGGATATCAGAGACTGACAACAAACATGAATGTGATATGGATCTGTCATTGTTGACATCACTGAGGCACTGTACATAATGGGATCTGATCCACCCTGTAGATTAAGGCTAGCCCTGGTGGTGCTGCAGGCCCGGATGTAACATTTCTCAATTGGGATAGGGGGAGGCGAAAATGGTATGGGATGGCTTCATCGCTCGTGTTGCTTCGCACCACAGGCGATGACGTCACACCCATACCATTTTCAGTTACATGACTTATATTAGGCGAGTAAAGCATCAAATTAACCTAAGTTGTTGCAACAGACACACAGCATGCATAAAGCCAAAGGTCTGACTCGGAGAGTTTTCTGTTTTCAATGATGAAATTGTGTTGGTTTAACGGCGCCACAATTATAGTTAGTTAGTTAGTAGAAGTAGTAGTGTTTCAAATCGTTTTAATTATAAGCCCTTGAATTTGAAAATTTGGGGTGTTTTGCATGCCATCTTGTTTGGTGGGGGCAGTCAGGGCATTTAGGGGGTCATTGCCCCCCACATGCCTATGCCTAGATCTGGCCCTGTGGTGCTGCAGTGCAGTGTGGGGAGGTGGAGGGCGACCTGAACAGAGGAAGGAACAAGGCATCAAGAACACTGGGAATATTGAGTTGACGGGAGAGGAGTGTTATGAAATGGGAGTGACAGCTTGCGTCACTTGGACTGTCGTTTTTAAAATCGAATTCCTTGTCCCAGATGGATTTAATGGTCAAAACAAGGTTTGTTCGAGCGACGGCCATAGCCAGCTCTATTGATGGTTTGCGGAAACCCTTTGTGATCGCCAGGCAAAAGACGGGTATCCGGTTCCATCACAACACATAAGTAATATTCAGTAACATCTGGTTGCGATTTTTGGCTCTTCAAAATAAGGGTTGCGCAGGGGATCCGCATCCACACAGCTCTGGCTTTGGTGGTGTTAAGGGCGGCAGAAGAACAGAACTAAAATACAAATACAAACGTGTTTTTGTACCTATCCTCTGCCCAAGAACAGAGGCAATTATTGCCATTGTGAAGATGAGACTTTAGTCCTTGGTGAAACTCCATTCACAGTTGTGAACAGGTTTGCTGGTTTATTTTATGTCCAGGGCCTCCTTGGATTGGAGAGTGATGGTTATTGAATTTCACCGAGATAAGATTTAGATTTCATTGCAGTCCGTTCAATCCTGAAAGCAAGCAGCCGCTTTCTCATCTTTTGTCTTGATGTCACTTTATCTGTCGGGCCGTTTGTCAGCCTGTCTTACTTATCTCTTCTCTGTCTTTGTTCGCCTCTCTTCTCCTTGCTATCTGTCTTCTCTCTCTCTCTCTCGTAGAATCTGGGGGGCTATAACTCAGTGCTGCGCCCGCGCGTGGTGGGAGAATGGGTTGGCCGCGAGGAGGACGACCCGGACCCCTTGGCTGCAGAGATGCTGCAGCCACCTGTCCCTCGAGCCAAGACTCAAGTGTGGGGGAGTGGAGGCAGCAGCCCCGTGGGGAGGTAAGTGGTGCAGAGCTATTAGATAGCTATTACACACACACACACACACACACACACACACACACACACACACACACACACACACACACACACACACACACACCACACACACACGTGGAGGAACCTGATTTTGCAGGCGTTTTTCGCACACTCTTGTTTAGGTGTGGGTTGAGTGAAATTAAAGCAGTAGAGCACCACATAGAGTTAGACAGAGTTGGGAATGGTGGTAATGCAAACCAAGGTAGTTAATAATATCAACAGAAATGCGTCCCGATCCGGGGGATTTTGTCCATGCTGTGTGGCCTAAAACAAAAGTCAAGTTAAGTGTCTGTAAGTACTTCACAATTAACATAATTATGGAGGAATAATGAGCATCTAGCTTACCGCCTGAGCACCCGTCCGGCCACCCAAGTGAAGACTGAGGCAGACGCTCAAATTGAGGAGGTATATAGTGGAAAATACCTCTACTCCCCACAATGACATGTCCAGGGCTGAGGCACTGTCCTTGGGGCTGTACTCTTGGCTCTGTCCCAAAGCTTATAGAATGGGATGCTGCCCGCTGGCCAGGCCTATAGTGGTTCTGGTGCATGCCACATATAGGCTCTGGCCTGAAGACGTCTCACATGTTCGAGTCTCGTTCACAACAACCTTTCCTGCACATCTCTCCCCTTCTGTCTCTACTGTCCATCCTCACCGTAACTATCAATGAAGGCACAGTAGCCAAAAAAGCTCATCTTAAAACAAAAAAACAAACACACGCACACACACATAAATACGGTAAAAGGAGATATGTGTTCCAATCTGAGATCAGGAGATCTTTTGAAATTGAAACTGTGATTTTTGTGATCACAAAAATCTTGTGTGTCCAAAAGGACCAAACCAAGCTGCCCTTGAACTTCCTGTGAACTTGTTCGCGTGTATGTATGTACGTGTGTGCATGTGTTTGTTCAAGTTCTCGTAATAACCATGCAAGTGTGCGCGTGCGTGCGTGCGTGCGTGCGTGCGTGTGTGCGTGTGTGTGTGTGTGTGTGTGTGTGGCATTTCTGCTGCTGATGTGGCTAATTCTAGCAGGATGGGATATAAGGCATAAATCTCAGGCCTGAGCCACGCAGAGGCTTAATCTTGTTAGGTTAGTCTATGGGTGGATTATGAGGAGAAATTACATACAGTAGTAAGGACACCCTCGGTGGGAGATAGGAAATGCGAGTGCATTTGGAGCTCTGTGTGTGTGTGTGTGTGCGTGCGTGTGTGCGTGCGTGTGCGTGTGCGTGTGCGTGTGCGCGTGCGCGTGTGTGTGTGTGTGTGCGTGCGTGCGTGCGTGCATCTGTGCGATTGGTTGGATGGCTCAGTGTCCCAGAATTAAACCTCTCATGTCACAGTTGTTCCTCTGATTAAACAGGAGCTCATTTGATAAATAATTTATATCATCCTAATTGCATTTCCTGACTAATGAATCCCACTGCAGACTCTGAGTGTGATACAGTATCCACTCTCTGTCTAAGAGCCTCAGCAAACTCCAAGAGAAGATACTTACAATATATGCAATAGGACTACACAGTCTTAACATGTAATACATGTTTAATACATCATTAAGAGCTATATTTTGTAGTGGAACGCCTTTCAGTGTTTTACAGACAGAAAATCATTGGCTTTGAAAAAACAAAATGAAAAACTAAGCAATAGTTAGAGATAAATGGACGGAGGACAGACACGATTGGCAAACATACGTCTAGCAGCCTCCTCAGCCAGGCCTGCTGGTGAACTCCTATCTACTGTATGATTGGCTGCAATCTATATGAAGGAAGCATATACTAGGAGCTTGTGGGAAATCACACACTGGCATTGGTGTATTCTGGGATATTGCTCATTTTTACAGATCACACACAAGACTTTCTCATTCCACATCTTTGTGATTTTTGTGTCATTTCCTCCTTCTATTTCCCATTTTTCTCCCTAGCCTTTATAATTTATATATACTGTATATATATTTTTTCCTTCAGCAGACAGACCTGCTATACATAGTTTATCAACTGTACGTCTGTCATTGATGCAGACGATGAGCAGTGCAGAGATAGACATACTGTATTCTGTATGAAGAAATAATCCATTTACAGTTATGGCATGCAGTCACACGCACACACACACACTATGCATAGTACACAGTACGGGTTGGCCTTCGGGTTGAATGCCAAGAAGACTGAATTCATAACTTATCAACTCTAACATCCCTTTCGGAACATCTACCTCTGGCAACAACTGAAGGCACTGCTGTGCTCCTATAGTACCACCTGGGCTCATGGGTCAACCTCAACTGAGCAGGATCTTAACAGTGAGTAATGCACTTGCACAGAGGGCCCTGAACGGCATGGCCAGCATTACGGAACTCCAATCTTTCCCCCCATCGAATCAAACTCAGCTTCTTCTACCCAAAAGTACAGCCTGGTTTCCTATACAAGCAGTGAATGCTGCTGGAGCCTGAGGCGGACCTCGCAAAAGTCTCTAGATGGATGCTACCACCAAACTGTGTTGTGTGCAGTACACATTACCAACATGAATCTGTATAATGGAATTTCCAAGGGTGAGCCAGAAAAATAGCAAGCCAGGAGAATAAGATTAGCTGGACACTGGTCAAAGACACCAATTAGAGCCTCCTGTCAGCAAGTTAGTGCTGTGGGAACCAGGCATCAGTCAAGAAGAGGATGTCCCACACTAACATAGGTGGATGTACTCAAGAAAGAGTTTTTCTCTTTTGATCTTGATCCAAGCAGACAAAGAAGTATTGCAGTGTATTTAGAACCCTGGGAAATATGTGGCAGGTTCAGCAAGAACGGAGAATGCAATAATACTGAGCCCCACTGAGAAGTGATTTCAAAATGAACACAGCCTCGAAGAGCCGTGGTCTAGGCATTTTTTCCTACCCATATTATTGATGGATTGCGTCAGCATTGAAACACTGAGGTTGGAGAGTGATGAAGCGTTTTGTTCAGCTTACAGTATGATTGACCCTCGTCCATTATCTATAACCAGCACTCATTCAGATATGATTACCATCATATTAACCCCCCTCCCCCCTCCTCTAATCCACGTCCCTCAGCGACCAAGATATGGAAATTAATTCTTCTCCTATTGGGGTGAAGCAGAAGTCAGCTGCCAAGACTTTTCTTAATTTATTTTATTTTTTTATGTATGTGTGAGACACGCCCGTCGTTTGGTAGTAATTTTCTTCGCTTCCTCCTCCTTATGCTCCAGGCAGTGACAGACACAGGAGAGATTTACTGTCTGTAACACAATTCCACCTGAGAAATGAACCAATGCAGAGACCGAATGTGTGTGACGAAGCATAAATTGAACGCGGGTCGTTTCTCCCTATCAAAGTATTGATTTTCATTACGACATTGAGAGGAATCAGAGAGGCTTGTGCTAGTGTCGGAGAGAGACATACTGTACAGCTAAACTTTAGGGAAAATTCCCCGTTAATATCATAAGATTTTTGGCTAATTTTACAGGATGATTAATCGCTCTTTTAACCCATTCTGCACGGGGTGTTTTTACGTTTTTTGAAAAATAGCAGGTGTACACGCCTCATAGCGCGCCACTCTGTGGCGTGCTATGAGGCGCGTACACCTGCTATTTTTGGGCGAAATCGTGAAAACGCAGCACAAATCACTTCCCCTGTATGTATTCTAGAATGAAACTGCACTTTACTGACTTGCACTTTGGTGATCCGTTTAGATCACTGTGTGTCTTCCATCTCTCCTTGCTTACAGTATACCCTGTGGAAAATATGCCTTTACTATATGTAACAAATATACTGTCTCTGTGGAAATATTAGCATAATGGCTGCACACAGTAAACAAACACAGTGAATGCATTTGCCGCACTCTAGCAGATTTTTGCGTTTGTGTCTGTATTATTATACTGCCTCGAGCGGTGCAAGTCTCGTCTAATTGTCAACCGCTGTGTGTGCAACCATATAGCCTCTGGCTCGAATATACACAAGTGACTTAAAGATACCCAAAACGCCTCTTTTTTCCCCCCCCATACTGTGTGTTTTTGTGGCACGTTTCGCTGCTTCCACATACAGTACATACAGTACCATACAGCAACATCTTTGATCATTGCATCCCCTGCTGACAAACAACTCCAGGGGTTGTGTTTAAACCTCACCCCCTCCCCGTGTCTTGCTTATCAAACCTCTCTATCTCTATCTAAGCATGATGCAGTACATGCACAAGCGTGTACTGTATCGCCTACACACGTGTACTGTGTAACACCTACACACACATGTGATTTTAGGCTCTCCCATCAGGGGGCGCATAGATCTGTAACTCTTGAGAGCATCAAAATGAAACCAAAAGGCTCCATTTGGTTTCATTTTAACACTCCCAAGAGTTAAATTACAGTATATTTAAACAGAATTGCACAATTAGAAAATGTAGAAGAATTGTTATTTTGACTATTTTTCCCCCCAGTTCTGTTTCCCAATTGTGGACAAAAACATGAAAATTCTTTGTTTTTGCAAGAAACTAAAATGGTTGAAAACCACTGCTATAGAATCTTATGTACTGTATGTCCTTAAACCTTCAGCTATGTTGCAGCGAGCCAGTCCAGTGTAGAGTATCAATGTGCTGCAAGTAGCTAAAGAGTAGTTGCAAGGTTGCATGCCCTTTAAGCGCTAGCGCTTCTCCAGCTCAATGTCGAAGGTCTCACCACTGCTATAGAATATAAGCAACTAAATATGCAAGATAAGTACATACTTTTCTAGACATGTGATTTATCTACACATTTTGAAACAAGCCAGTCTGTAGGTTTGTGTGTTTTATGTCAATCTGGTAATGTCAATCTTTTTTTCCAAATTTTTTTTGGGCCTGGCACCTCCCTAAAATCGCCAATGCCTACACATCACATAGTGTACTCTGAATAATTGTAATGCAGATGGCAGGAGGCTAATAAACATCCAGTAGCTCTGTGGCTTGACTTTCGGCCGCGACTGCAATTAACCTTTTTTTATTATGTCTTTACAACCGATCATTTCCAGGCCGGTACACAACAGGTACTGCACCTGCGTGGGTCTAACAACCTGGGAATGGCTAGTAGTACCAAATGGACGTTTTTGTTGCTAGGCACGCTCGTAGGAAGAGGAAGTGTGTGTGTGTGTGTGTGTGGACACTTTGTACATAGGCTTCTAAGAAACGGCCCGAGAGATGCGGACACGGAGAGGAACATAATAGTCTCACAGGGAAGGAGCTGCTATTGTGAAAAGAGTGCTATTTCATCTGGCCAACTGCCCGCTGGCTCCCAACGCACCACTGTGAGTTAGGAGAGTCTCGCGGGCCAGTCGTTGTCAAGATATTCCAGATGCGAATGCTTTGTGGTATCACAACTGGGAAATGTTTAATAAGAACATACATTAACATTTAGGCCGCATAATTGAGCGCAAAGGGATCTGCTGAATGCACCACGTCTGACACATTGTTAGCATGTACATTTCTGGATAAGAAGACATGATACGTGATCTAGCTTTGTATAAGGTTGGGAAAACCTTTGACTGTACTTGTTTTTTTTCTGTTTTAATGTATTTTTATTGAAAGGGACATTTAAAGTTCTTTCAGGCTCAACTCCACGTGAATGTCTCCACACCGTCTTGATATATTGATGCGTAAATCATGCTCACTATAACGGAGCAAGGTAGGAACTCTGCCAATACTTGTCTCTCAAAAACAGGCTGCGCATAGTTCGACGTAATATCTGCCTGCGATGTTATCAGCAGGAAACATTTGTTTATTTTCGGAACTAAATTTATCTTTTAATTTTTTTATTGATTCTGTGGCTGATAATTTTTTGCTTTATCTGCTTGCCGCAAGTGACGTCATTGCAGGTAAATGTCAGAGACGTGAACAAATGCAACACAGAGCCCAAACAGATGTCTGGAGGAGATAATGTGGGAGTCTTAAAAAGTATATTGAAGAGGAATGGAGTCTTAAAAAAGTATTCAAACTACAGTAGTTAGAACTAGCTTTAATGTATACGTTTCTATGTGAACGTTTGTTCACGTGATGTAACTCTACATCAGTGGATTTCAACCCTTTTCATACCAGGGCCCACTATTTATTCAGAATTTGAGCCATGGACCACCATTTGAGGACAGTTTAGCCCCACAGACCCCAAAAGTAAAGATGTCTTTAGACAAACATAGAGATCAAAATGACCATTAATCTTCTACATTCTGTAGTTGTGTAGACTTGGGCTAATTCAGGTGGCAAATATTTTAACTCTTGAGAGTGTAAACATGAAACCAAATGGACCTGCAAGGGTCCATTTGGTTTCATTTTTACGCTCTCAAAGAGTTACATCTGGTTAACCAACTTTCCATCATTTAGCCTGTGGACCACGTGGAATCCTCTCAGGGAGGTGGTCCCCGTTGAAAAACCCCTGCTCTCGCCTACATAATTTCTTTCTTTGACTTGTTCAGTGTTCGGATCTTATCCATAGATGACTGATACACCGTGTGTATGGATGAAAAAAGGTGAAGTATGCCTATTTAGTCCCCATTTACTTCCTGTGTCCCTCAGCCTGAAGATGGAGACCAAGAGCAAAGGCCTCAAGGAGCAGCAGCAGCATCACAAGAAGCTCCTGGCAGCCATGTTGTCCCAGGACTCCTTCGACTCGGTGCACAGCCCTGCCCTGTCGGTCACAGAGGAGGAGATCGAGGATGAGGACGACGCTATGGAGCTGTTGGGTAATGTCAGCAAACCTATTCATAATTATGCATCATAATTACACAATACAATATGGTTCTCTGTCTGTCTCTGTCTCTCTCGCTCTTTCACTCATACACACACCCATAGCCGTTACGCAACTACAGCTATCCAAACTGGTAACAATAATTATTTTGGGACTTCCTGCAAATATGAAAACATGTGCGATCGGTGTGGTCTTGATTACAACATTGTAAGCATTTCATTGAACACATTTTGTCTCTCTCTTTTACTTTGGAGAATACAGTACTTTTTAGTCAACTATTGTGCTTGTAAATATTAATAATGAACTGTACATTTTGAGTAGGCGAGGGAGGCGATGTCAGGTGTGAGGGAGATGTGAGGATCAAATATGATCACCACAGAATGCGTTATGTGAAAGTAAAATGTGACATTTTTGTGCTGCATGGCGTTCAGTCTCCCACTGACGCACAATGCCCAGCAAACAGCTCTAAGAACTGTAAAGATCTGGAGATTGGAAAGAATATTGGAATATACACAGAGGTGCAGTCCTCAAAAAAATAAACATTAATAAAGTATTCGTCAAACCAATATATTCAAGCTACTTTACAGACTTAATCAAGCCCAACTAGCCTATAATAGTAGAGCCAACACTGGCGCTGACTCAGAATAGAGGGCTGGGTCTGGAGGCAGAGGTGAGAGAGGTGGGTTGATTGCTTTTTGTTTTGTTTTGTTTTGTTTTTGATTTGTTTTTTCTGAAGTGGGGATTATTCTGCGGAGTGTCTAGTGTTGGTGCTTGATCATCTCGTCGGTGAGGACACGAGGGTGTCTTGTCTCAAGCCAAATTGAATTTGTTCTCTGAAATGTGCTTTGATGTACACGCACGCACACACGCATGCACGCACACACCACGACTTCTTTTGTTCCTTTCTGTCTACATTCAAAGGGATATATAACTTTTAAATGAAATAAACATATCAAAAAATGATATAAAATATGAATAATAGTAATAGTTCGTAGGAATATGAACAGAAGTACTGGACAGAAAACCGACAGCCCCCTCACACATTAGAATGTCCTACTGCAGTGGTTTTCATCCTTTTTCATACCAGGGCCCACTATGTATTCTGCATTTTAGGCATGGACCAACCATTTGATGACATTCGTTCGCTTTTGTCCACAATACCATGCTGGATTTCACGAACAAAACAGTCAAGTCAAACATATTGTTGATAAAAGTGACCATTAATCTAATCTTCTGCATTCCCTAGTTCTGTAGACTTATTGGGCTAATTCAGATGATGAATATTTTAACTCTTGAGAGTGCAAACGTGAAACCAAATGGACCCACGAGGGTCCATTATTTGGTCTCATTTTTACGCTCTCAAAGAGTTACATCTGGTTAACCAACTATCCATCATTTAGCTGGAGACCACCTGGAACCCTCTCAAAGACCACTGATGGTCCCTGCACCACCGGTTGAAAACCCCTGTCATACTGTGTGAGAGGGACGTGATTTTTGAATATACCCGTATATACACACACACACACACACATAATACACACACACGTATACATACATACACGCATACAAAACATGATGCAATTTCTTTTATATTGCAGCATATCTAGCCTGCAGCATCTAAGTCACAGACCATTGCAGATGAGCTTTCGTTTTAATAACTAAAGTGCACTGTCGTCAATAACAAATGATCCTAAGCGTGCATAAGGGAGTGTCTCCTACAGTGCTGTGTGTGTGTGTGTGACTAGACAAATGCTAAACTAGATCCTTTTTTATTGACTGGCTGTGGGCTAAGCAGTGGAGGATTTAACAATCTGGGGGACTCCTAGCAAAGCTGAAGCCGGGCTTTATGCCGGCAACAGGTTTTGTCTGTATAAATAAAACCGATTATGATGTGATCGGTGTCAAAGTTTCACAGCAGATTCTGGTGCATTCATAGTATCACCCATATATGCAATATACTGTAGTGCAGTGGTTTTCAACCAGTGATCCGGGGACCACCTGTGGGCCCTGAGAAGATTCCAGGTGGTCCCCAGATAAATGATGGACACTTTATAGATATGTAACTCCTGAGAGCATTAAAATGAAACCAAATGGACCCTTACGGGTCCATTTGGTTTCATTTTACACTCTCAAGAGTTAAATTATAATTTAACATCTGAATTACTTAATTATTAAGAATCTATACAATTAGAAAAAGTCAAAGAATTGTTATTCTGACCACCATTTGGTCAGTTATGTCTCCTAAATTGTGAACACAGCCTTGAAAATCCTTTGTTTTGGGTCCAAGAGATTAAACTCAACATCAACTGATGGTCCGTGGCTAAAATGAAGAATAGATAGTGGGCCCTGGCATGAAAAAGGTTTGAAAACCACTGCTGTAGTAGTGCAGTAGTCGGGTGAAAGTCATACCAAAAAGTGGGCCATGCTGGACTAAAGCTACTACTG
Organism: Benthosema pterotum; assembly: GCA_039105355.1. NCBI lineage: Eukaryota > Metazoa > Chordata > Actinopteri > Myctophiformes > Myctophidae > Benthosema > Benthosema pterotum. The sequence continues at coordinate 36,954,784 of CM076982.1, read as the reverse complement.
TGACCCATAGCAGCAGACACTAGTGCCGTATAATGGTGATAGATACATCTGTGCATTAACTGGCTGTTTATGCTCTAAAATGGCCCTCCTAGATCATACCTCTGCTTCTCCCCGGTGCACAGTATTATTCCTCCAGTGGTTTTTCACACTCACGGCTCAGTGCAGTAAATCAGAGGAAGTTAATGAAGTGTAGCTTGGTGTGATGATTCTCTGTCAGGGTCTCTGGTCCCAGTTCACTGCTGTGGTCAGTGGAGGCCTGGAAGCACTTCTTCTTCCACTCTGACGGAGTGGATGCCACCGCAGGGGCGGATCTAGGCATAGGCGTGGGGGGGCAATGCCCCCCTAAATGCCCAGTCTGCCCCACCAAACATGATGGCATGAAAACAACCCAAGATATTTCAAATTAAAGTGTTTATATTTAAAATGACTTGAAACACTACTACTACTGCTACTAACTACAGTTGTGGCACTAAACCACCAGCATTTCATCATTGAAAACAGAAAACTGATGTTATTTTTGATGCTTTACTTGACTAATAAAAGTCCTGTAACCGAAAATGGTATGGGTGCGACTTCATGATGAAGTCGCCCCCATACCATTTTCTTCTGCCCCCCCAATTGGGAAATGTTACATCCGCCCCTGTGCCACAGCACTGCTCCCTGAAGCACACAGAGACTGTGTAGAATATGGATGGGTGGGTGGATGGATGGATGGATGGATGGATGGATGGATGGATGGATGGGGAGAAAAGATGTTCCTTCGAGGAGAGAGTGAGAAAGAAAGAAAAATTGGCCTGGGGCCAAAAGCCATATTAAAAATCACACCCATGTGAACAGAATAAGGGTGCCCCTATCCTCGTACATCAGTGTTTTTTCCAACCTTTTTCATAGCAGGGCACACTATTTATTCTGCATTTTAGCCACGGAGGACCACCACATGATGACATTTTAGCCACACAGACCCCAAAACTAAAGATTTATTTTGCGTTTGTCCACAATTCCAGGCTGGATTTCAGAAACAACAACAGGGAAACATACAGATGAACATACAAAATGACCATTAATCTTCTACATTCTCTAGTTGTGTAGATTTGGGCTAATTCACATGATGATTATTTTAACTCTTGAGAGTGTAAAAATGAAACCAAATGGACCCGCAAGGGTCCATTTGGTTTCATGTTTACACTCAAGAGTCCCATCTGGTTAACCAACTTTTCATCTGGTTAACCAACTTAGTTGGGGACCACTTGGAACCCTATTGCGGACCACTGGTTGAAAACACTGTAGTACATCATCATGATGTAAAATATTTGCTCAGGCACGATGATGCAAAATGATCCATTCGTTGTCACTGGGAATATCGTGTTTGTGTTGTGCACAAAATTAGACACTAAGCCGATTAGCTCAGACACTGAATTCTCCATTCATAAATTCCACGCTAATGTGAATTTAGCTCTTTAACATATATTCCATTGTATGTTGTGTTGTTTCCTCTTCTGTTCCTCTTCAGAAGACTGCAAGTCTGAGACAGTTTACAGATACATTAAGCCAGGGTGGCCAACCGGTCACAGACTAAGAGCCACGTTTTTCACTGTGTTACTGCAAAGAGCCACATCAAATGGTCACAACGGTTAGAAAACCGCCGCGACAGCCGTCACGGTCGCAAATAGATTCTCCCTCTCCTGCCATAAGACATGTGCATTTGTGTGCAGGTGCGCAATGCAAAGACACACTATTAAAACATATAGACATGTATTTTGAAACAGGGTTTACAATCCAAAAAAGTATATGACACTCTCAAGAGTTAAAATATGCATCATGTGAATTAGCCCAAGTCTACACTACTAGAGAATGTGGAAGATTAATGGTCATTTTGATCTGTGTGTTTGATTGCTTTGTTTTCACTGAAATTCAGCCTGGAATTGTTGACACAAGTAAACGAAATCTTTAGCTTTGGGGTCTATGGAGCTCAAATGGTGGTCTGTGGCTCAAATTCTGAATAAATGGTTGGCCCTGGTAGAAAAAAAGGTTGAAAACCACTGGTATAGGGAATGAATGACTGCCCCATGAGGCCAAGTGTTTTTGACGGCTTCATGTGGAAGCCCCTTAAGAGCCGCATTTAACCAGCTGAAGAGCCGCATGTGGCTCGCGAGCCACAGGTTGGCCACCCCTGCATTAAGCGGTGTGCGTTTCTCATCTATAAAAAAAAAAAATCCGACTCATTAGTGACAGTTGATTGGCTATTTTGAATTACAGCGCATCAGGAGACTGTGAGTGTGTGATTACCCATTTGATTAAATCCTCCTCCTTTATGCATGAGAACATGAGGACCCCTAGTGGTTGGTTAGGGTTCTGACAGGCAAATGGGGCTGTTCTATCTCTCTCTGCATGGTGGAGAGGTGTTGTTGAAACTAAGCTTAACATCACAAACTGTCAACTCAAACGTCAGTAGTAGCAGAAAACCTTCCAATTCTCCCTGTCTATTTTTCATTATAAATGCATTATTCTTAAAAACTATAACAGTAAGTAACACCATCACCACTATTTCAAAGTCAAACTTTCTAGGGGGCTGTGAAATGGATTTTCAGTAGTGGAACAATCACATTTTTGATGTGTAGATATTGTTGAGCCGCTCATTTTGAAAGTAGCCCTCAAGTCAAAGTGTGGGCACTCCTGATTTAGAGACAGAAATATTGTCATGTATGGGGCAAGTGGGAACAATTTATTAGGATCTTTATGTCAATTCAAAAATGACCAAAAAATACCTGTTACTCAGGTTAGTTTAACAGACTTAAAACACATCTATAGAGGCAACTATAAGCCAAATATTAGGGTGCTTGAACACTGCACTCTGTCAGTCACAATGTGGGACAGCAGCTCAATTTGTGGGGCACATGAAAGTCTTGGAAATGAGGGACTGTCCCACACAAAGAGGGACATCTGAACACCCTAGACCAGTGGTTTTCAACCAGTGGTCCGGGGACCACCAGAGAATTCCAGGTGGTCAACAGCTAAATGACGGACAGTTGGTAAACAAATGGACCCTTCTACTGTAGATCTGTAACTCTTGAGAGTTACATTATAAACATCTGAATTACTTAATTTCCATTTATTGCCCTTTGGAGCAACGTTTTGCCAGTTATATCTCCTAAAAATCCTTTATTTTGGAGTACGAGAGACTAAACTCATCATCAGATGGTGGTCCGTGGCTAAAATGCTGAATAAATAATGGGCCCTAGACCACCAATAGCTTTGCTGTGGAGAGAGTGCAATACTACTGGGGAGTACTGCTGCTGACAGACAACCTGGCACAGTGCTTCACAGAGAAGGCCCAGCAGTGTGTCTATCTACCCCCTATGGCACTGCACAGAGTTGACCTTCCCTCCATTCCAGCCCTAACTGTGTTTTCAGAGTACCATCGAGGCTCAGCTTCTCACCTAATGTCTCACCTCCTGGTACAGTCACTGCACAGCTAGTGAGGAGAGAATACAAAGGAGGACAGTGAGAACAGCAGGAAAGATCATTGGTATCTCGCTGCCAGGCCCGGATGCACATTTTCCATTTTGGGGGGGGGGGGGGCAGACACATAAGGCAAAAATGGTATGGGGCCGACTTCATCGCCTGTGGCGCGAACGATGAAGTCGCACCCATAGCATTTTCTGTTACAGGACTTATATTAGTCAAGAAAGCATCAATGATAACATCAGTTGTTGTTGAAGTTGTAACAGACACGCAGCATGCATAAAGCTAAAGGTCTGACTCAGAGTTTTGTGTTTTGAATGTGAAATGGTGTTGGTACTTAGTAGCAGTGGTAGTATAATTAAATCATTTTAATTATGAGCTCTTTCATTTGAAATATCTTTGTAATTCGGGTTGTTTTGGATGCCATCATGTTTGGTGGGGCGGTCAGGGCATTTAGGGGGGCATTGTCCCCCCATGCCCATCATGCCTAGATCCGGCCCTGCTCGCTGCATATCCCAGGCAGGTATTATACCAATTATGATGCATAAGGAGAGTTACTATCATCATCAAGGACACGACTGACCCTTCCTACCAACCTGTTCTCCCGTCTGCCGTCTGGGAGAACAGGAGCATCAGTGCCAGATCGGAAAGGATGTGAGACAGTTTCTTTACCCCCAGACAGTTCAACTTTTGAACTTCAACTTGAATCCCTTTCTACTCGGTGGTATATGAACTTGGGAAATTGGGAGCTAACAGGTATGCAGCATTACTATGGATTAGACCAGGAGTTTTCAACCTTTTTGATAACAGGGCCCACTATGTATTGAGCATTTGAGCCACGGACCGCCTTGCGGGTCCAAACAGACCCGCAAGGGTCCGTTTGGTTTCATGTTTACACTCTCAAAGAATTAGATGTGATTAACCAACTGTCCATCATTTAGCCTGGGGGACCACCTGGAACCCTCTCAAGGACCACTGGTGGTGAAAACCACCAGTGAATTCCATTCGGTTGTTATGCGGTTTGCAGTACTTTCTTTGCACTATTTGTTTGTTACTTTCTGACTATTGTCTTTCTTTCGACTAGGAGTTGAACTTGCTTTCAGATAGAAACAAGCAATAAATTAATATGTAAATTGTCTCCCAGAGTGTAGTTGACCTGTTAATCCGAGTTTCCAGAAGTTGCTTGTAAATACATTCTATAAATATACTATATAGCCTACAACTTCTGCTGTTGTTTATGATTCATTCTATGATCCATTCTATGATCCTGTCTTATCTTATTGATGCAACTGTGTGTGCGTGCGTGCGTGCGCGTGCGTGCGTGTGTGTGTGCGTCTGTGCATGCGTACGTACGTGTGTGTGTGTGTGTGTGTGTGTGTGTGTGTGTGTGTGTGTGTGTGTGTGTGTGTGTGTGTGTGTGTGTGTGTGTGTGTGTGTGTGTGTGTGTGTGTGTGTGTGTGTGTGTGTGTGTGTGTGTGTGTGTGTCTGAGGGACGTGTTGTGTTGGGGTGCACCGTGCACACTACAAAGAACATTTCAAAGAACAAGTTCAGTTTGGCTTGTGTGTTTGCGGACATTGCCAAGACATTGCCAAGGTGAAACCACTGTCAATGGAGAGTTGACAGTGGTCAACACTCTCTCACACACACACACACACACACACACACACACACACACACACACACACACACACACACACACACACACACACAGGTGCACAATTACGTGCATGTAGCTTATTGTTATGTGTCTGAAGAAGTCTGTTTCAGTTTCCCATCGTTTCCGTTGACCATAGTTTTGATGATCAAAGCAGCCATTCCAAATGAATTTCAAAACCACATTACAATACCACTTTTTCCTCCAGGTAATCAGAGCTTTGTTCACCATGCTTGTCAATTGGACATAAAGCCTGTTTGTTTTGTTTGGTGTACTCACTGTACTGCACTGCAAAACAAATCAGCTCTGTCTAATTGAGTGGTATGACGATGCTGTGGCAAGTTGCCATCACCTCCGAGGCCCCTGATTCACACGTGGAGATGATACGATATGGGAACAGCGGACGAGAATAAAGCAGGCCCGGATGTAACGTTTCCCAATTGGGGGGGCAGGCGAAAATGGAATGGAGGCAGCTTCATCGCCCACACTGCTTCGTGCCACGGGCAATGAAGTCGCACCCATACCATTTTCGGTTACAGGACTTATATTAGTCAAGTAAGCATCAATAATAACATCAGTTGTTGAAGTTGCAACATGCACACAGCATGCATAAAGTTAAAGGTCTGACTCAGAGAGTTTTCTGTTTTCATTGATGAAATGCTGTTGGTTTAGGGGTGACACAACTGTAGTTGGCTAGTAGCAGTAGTAGTGTTTCATATAATTTTAATTAGAAGCACTTTAATTTGAAATATCTTTGAAATTTGGGTTGTTTTGCATGCCATCATGTTTGGTGGAGCACTCAGGGCATTTAGGGGGGTATTGCCCCCCATGCCTAGATCTGGCCCAGCCCTGGACCAGAGCACAGGAGAGGAGCTGAGAAACTATGACCATGTTGTTAGTCTTCAAGCGTGACATTGCAGAGTGTCCACTGGAGGGCAGGAGAGGAGCAGTAGCCATGCTTTTCAGCACTGCAAGCACTGCCTGTTGTGGTGACATTATCACTGCCACTGCTCATGCAAATGCATGCATGGCTGTGAAATTAGGGACAAACAGTGACTGACTGAATCATCTCCAATTCAATAATGGGGCTATTAGGTTTCCAAATCTAACTGCATTCCTGCAAATCATTCAGAAACATTTTGGATTAAGTGCATTAAGTGTCGCAAACATCGTTCACTTCATGGAATCATTCCAATGGCGGCTCTATCATCAAGTTATGTTTCACCATGTTAATGATTTTTCTTTTTGGACCATTTTTCTGAGAGTGTACAAATGTGAACCAATGTGGTTCCATCAGGAAAATCTTTGGAAACGTCCCTTTTTCGTCCCTCTTTTAGGCTGCAACAGCCCTTGTGAGTGCACATTTTTCTGACCCGTCAATGTCGCAACATTTCGGCTGGTCCGAGTATTATTTGGGCTGAGCCTTCATGTATTCAGATGAGCAGTGATGGCCCAGGCACACAGCACACAACCCCCGGCTGTTTTCATTAGTTTGACGCATGTACGGTAAACCTCATCAAAAACAAATATGATTCATGTTTGCCTGTAAAACTTGTGGAAAATGACAAGACTCGAGCCTTTCGTCAGTCAGGGAAACCACACTTTTATGCTTATCCGAAATAAGAAACAGCTTAAGTCATGGCTTGTGGGGGAAAACACCCTGTTTTTGGCTTTGCAGTGTTGTTTTATGGTGGGTTAACAAGACAAGTTAGTTTCCCCACAGTAATGGCAGTGAATGGCCTCGTCCTGCTAGGTGGAAGTAATGAATGTAGTACGGCCTTTTGTTAAAATGTGTTAACACATCGGGTGCCCTTGACTGCGTAAGTCAGTGTTAACCCATTGAGTGTCTGTGAGGGACCTGCGAATCCATGTTAACATGGACTCACAGGTTGGTTTGTTAAATGGATGTTTCGCCATTTTTGCTTCTCTTCATGGCATTTAGGTTTAACAACACTTTTCTAGTGGTCTTTACTGTATGTGTGTAATATGTGGTTTTAGAAATGTTATCAGTGAGCCCTCAGCCCAGTGTCTCTGATGTCATGGACATCGCTACTTCCTGGACTAAATTCTCGCAATTATTCTGTGCACTGCACCTCATTGTGGACAACATTCCAGGAAGTGGCGTTGATGACATGAGGGCCACTCGGAAAAAATAAATAAGGTCCGCACACTGGACTGAAGCTCCAATTTAAAGGTGTTTATTTCACCATAAGCATGATGACGTTTCGAGCCTCACGGCTCTTCATCAGAGGGCCACTCTGATGTTGTATGAGTGCCACTCGGCTCATGCTATAATCTATAATATATACATTATTTAAAACATGCATATTACATACTTAAATACCACCTGGAAAGTGTTCTAATTCTTGGTTTAGGGTTAAATCATTAACAAAATGTATTGTTTTTGGAAAAAACAAACAAACAAAAAAAAAAAAAACGGTGAAATTCCTATTTAAAGTTGGAACGCCACCCATTTTCAACATTTTCCCCGAGAATGTACAAATGGGACCAAATGGACCCTGGCGGTCCATTTGGTCACATTTGTACACTCTCAGGGAAAAAAAAGCTCCTAAAAGAAAAATCATTAACGTGGTGAAACACCACTTGATGTTGAACATGGGTGGAATTCCCCTTCAAGAGAGGACCATAGCATGACTTTACTGCTGAGATCAACAGGCACTGTATCCTAGATAGCCAGTCCTACTCCCATCCCGTCTATCCATCACACTCACGCAGCAGTACCCCACATTGAGAGGTAACAGAGATGCTGAGAGTGTGACACATCCATCAGACACCCCCCTCCCTCCCCACCTCACCTCACCCTGGGGTGAGTTAACAGGCCTTCTTTGTCCCCTGCATGGGGGTCCTGAAACAGGAGCGGGTGTACCTTTACCCACTGGAGGTGATTCACAGTGACAGAAGGGTCTTAACACACGCTACGCCGATGCATCGGGGCTATTACCCCAGCCCTGTCTGATCTCTGATACATGCAAGGATTAAGGCAGTGTCTGCTGCCTGGGATTAGCATGCCTGTGTGTGGTTCCCTGTGTTAGCTCTTTGGTTTTCCCCTGAATGAGACCATTATGGCGGCAGCGACCAAACCAAAGCCTGACCAAGACAGTGGTATATATCCATGTCCCACGCCAACCAACCCCCCCCAAAAGACGACTGAGGCGCTGCTTAAGAAAAATCTCCCCTCTGTTCATGTGTCCTTCATTTCGCCATCTCGACATTAAAGTTATAAAGAAAACCAGGCACAGGAACTGGTCGTTATTGGATATTTATTCGCTCCATGCCAGCTTTTGGTTGTTGTGGTGGCTCCGGGGGGGGGGGGGGTGCTTGTCTCGCCCTAATGAATGACTGAATGTGGAGCGTCTTCTTAAGAGAGCATCCCTGCTGCTCATGTTGTTCCAATCTAACTGGCCCCTGTTTCATGTCCACCGACATCTCAAGTAGCTGGTGCTCTGGTGTTTTTAGCCTGTGTCTCTCTCTTTGCTCGGCTCAGTTTGCAGCTGCTGAAACCTTGTTGTGTTGTGTGTGTGTTGTGTGTGTGTGGTGTGGTGTGTGTGTGTGTGTGTGTGTGTGTGTGTGTGTGTGTGTGTGTGTGTGTCCGTCCTCGCGTGCGTCGTTCAACTGTCCAGAGTACTACTGCGGTAATGGCACTGCCTCTTCTTGTTCTCTTGTCTTTCGCCAAACATTGGCAGACGCCTCACGCAACTCCTGACGCCAGCAAAGCCCCCCTCAAGCGTGCCCCCCCCCTCCCCTCCACCTTCTCTGCACTCCCTGACCCCCCCACCACCCCCCCACACCCACCCCCCCCTGCGCTGCCCGCTTCTGCCTCGCCCCAAATCAACCCGAGAGACACAACAGTTGCTCCGGCAACGACGTAAACAAACAACCGTGCACAGAAAGCAACGAGCGCATTGTTTCCCAACAAGAGAGAAAGAGGAGAGAAGGAGAATGACGGCGGAGGAGGCTGCGAAGAACGAGAACACGAATGTCATTTACTGTACTTCCACACTAAATCCTTCATATAAAAGCTGTTGGGGCTTGGCGCGGGGACGCGTGTACACACATCTCCTCCTGAAGGTTATGATGGAGGCGAGGGATGGAGGAATGTCCCCCAGTAAAAGACCAGCGACTCCCATTACGAAAACCCGTAAAAGTCCTCCGTGGTGCAGACGGATAAGTTAATCGAGAGGCAAATTGCAGCGGTGTTTCCTGGAAGCAATTACAGTACCAATAGGCGAGTGGACGGCTGTGATCGCTGCCTGGATGTGACTGTAGTCGTTAATGTTGAGCACAAACTGATGCCAACCTCTCTATCTGAGGGGTTGGAGGGGGTACAAACACTGCCAGAAGCAATGAGATGGTATAATGCAACCAAGACTATACTTTCTCACTATAGTGGATAACACAACCTTATCACGAATAGTGCGCTCTGAAATGATGAATGCTCCCACAGTAGTATATCTTACGTTCTTCCCCAGCGTGCGGTTTGACAGTTTTGTGAGTTTTCTGGCGATAAAGAGAGGCATCAAGTCACCACTTAGGTATGTCAGAGGTAGTCAGTTTTGAGATCTCGTCTGCTGCGAGATTAAGATGTGCAGCTGACATCCAGACAGGCTTCCTTTGGGTGGGTGAGTTATAGATCTGATGACTTTATGCAATAATTGCTGTGTGTTTGTGTGTGCGAGTGCCTGTACGTGTGTGTATGTGTGTGCGTGCACAAGTGTGCATGTGTGTGCACATGATTCTTGTGTTTGTGATACTGTATCTATGTGTTTATCGTAAACAAGTAGACAACAACAATGGCTTCCACACAACTCAGACGTAAAGAGCTCAAGGCTTGGGTTTTTTTTCCAAGCTATACCTCCAAGGGAGATGCTGCTTCTGTTTCTAAGCATGATGAGGTCATCTGCACTATAAACTCCTCTTGATCTTGGTCTCGCAAAAAATTAGATATAGAAATAGAATTTTTCAGTATTAATTGCTTAATTAATTATTTGTTTCTATATCGTTGGGCTGTAGGTGGCAGCGTTGTAACTGGCAGACAGACTCTATCCATACCGTGCTGCTGCAGTGTAAAATGCAAGCGTATGTATGTGGTCCCGTTTCAGTGGGATCAAGTTCCTATAGCTCTGAGCATCAGTGGAGCGCAGGTTTTTAAAAGACGACGACGCCTCGCAAAGAAATGAATCTAAACCCGAGGCGAGGCAGAGCAGCTCCACTGTCATGTATCCCAGCCATAGCGGCTGGCATGGCCGCCGCTGCACGACGCTGCCTTGTCTGCAGGCCGCATGATGATCTTGCAGCATTTTGCGGTTAGAAAGTGAGTTAAAAGGGAGGCTTGCACCGATGTCTGTGATAAGACTTTTCCACAGGGCCTTGGAGCTGTGATCTTCTCCATCTGATTCTGATCAGTGTTGCTTTTTTTCTTTCTTTTCTTTTTACCGCAGCGCTCGAGATGTGAGGTTTTGGAACCTGACAGGCATATTTCTAGGACAAGGGGGTTTGGGTGGGTGAGGCGGGGTGAGGGGGTGGGGGGTGAGTTGACAGGGTGGGGCGCGGGGGGGGGGGGGGGGGTGAGGGGGAGGGGGTTCGCTCGCTCTTGAAAGCTGAGACGTAATTATGAAATGTAAGTTGGAATATTGTTTTTATTACAAAGCCAAACAAATGCGCCTCTGCCTCCACATCACATCAAAGACGCCTGCGTCGAAGACTAACCGCCGCCGCGTAGAGAGAGAGAGAGAGAGAGAGAGAGAGAGAGAGGGCCGCGTGCGATCGTCGAGGCTCCTCCTAATCAAACGCAAATGCTTTTATTTTTTGCGCTCGTATACGTGTGAGGGCGGGCGGGTGTGGGGTCTGGAGCGCAGGGGCGGATGTAACATTCCCCAATTGGGGGGGGCAGGAGAAAATGGTATGGGTGCGACGCATACCACTACAGGACTTTTTTAGGCAGTAAAGCATCAATAATAACATCAGTTGTTGTTGAAGTTGCAACACACATGCAGCATGCATGAAGCTAAAGATCTGACTCAGAGAGTTTTTCTTTTTTCAATGATGAAATGCTGTTGGTTTAGTGGTGACACAAGTGTTGTTACTTAGTAGTAGTAGTGTTTCAAATCATTTTAATTATAATCACATTCATTTGAAATATCTTGGGTTGTTTTGCATGCCATCGTGTTTGGTGGGGTGCAGACTGGGCATGTAGGGGGGCCTTGCCCCAATGCCCCCCATGCCCATGCCTAGATCCGCCCCTGCTGTAGCGGAGCATACACACCGCCCGCGGCTGTCGGTCTCGAGCGCTCCGCTCTGTATCATAGAGCCTTTTCTTTTTTGGGTGAGTGGGGGTTGGCGGGGGGTCTTTACTCGATACGTGGTCTGAGTGCGTTGCTCACACATGTGGGGGCGCCTGTCTGTGTGGTGGTGTGTCACATCTGGGCGTGTCGCCCCGTGCGCGCGCGCGCCGCCGACTGCGTCTGCGTGCCGTCGTCTGCGTTGTGTCGCGTGTGACACAACGGCCCGCCTTGCCAGTACAAGGAGAGCTAAGAACTCTCACTTACTGTACAGTCCATTAATTAGAGGCCCAGTGCAGCTTGTTTTTAGAAATGACCTCCCATGCACCAAGCCGCAGCTCACGCCACCGCCTCCTTTATATGAATCATGAAAGCGTGGAAATTCAATTATTTCACTTTAGATGATAGACAGTCGCTCCCACTGCGCTCTGTGAAATTACTGGGATTGTGTGTGTGTGTGTGTGTGTGTGTGCCCACCCCGCTCGCTCTCCTCGCTCGCCCGCCCCTTTTCCATGTGTGGTATCCAGTACGCCGCACCGTAGGTGCTGCAGTTTAGATGATTCCACACACCATTCATCTGTCAGCGCGTCATCTGGTGAAAGGGGTATATTAAGTTATTTGTGAGATGAATGCGCTAATTATGACTTAAGCTCTTGTTTTAGCGCGTCGGAGAGCAGCAGCAGCAGCCCCCGAGAGAGCCAGTCAGTCGGTCTCTATCTAAACGACATTAAATTACATGGAAACTTTGGGAGGGGGAGAAAAAAAAAGACACTCAAAGCAACACAAACACTTGCTCTGTGTGTGCCGCTCATCTCTCTCTCTCTCTCTCTCTCTCTCTCTCTCTCTCTCTCTCTCTCTCTCTCTCCTCTCTCTCTCTCTTCTCTCTCTCTCTTCTCTCTCTCTCTCTCTCCCTCTCTCTCTCTTTTCCCCACGCTGCTGCTGCTGCTCCTCCGGCTTCGGTGTGAGTGATGGTGGCACGGAATTCCTCTCTCCGCTCCTCTCAGCCCCCTTTTGTTGGGACGGCATCGCTCGAATAGTTTCCATTTCCCCTCCCTCCCTCCCCCGGCTGCTAAAGGGCCCGTTTTTATTTATCTGCCGCGTCTCGTCGCCGTTCGACACGGACGGACGGACGGACGGACGGACGGGGACGGGGTGCATGCATGGCTGCATCCCATAGCACCCAGGGAGTGGAAACGTTTGGGAGCCGACAAAAAAAAAAAAAAAAAAAAAACAGGGAGGGAGGGTTGCAGACAGACGTTTGTTGTTGTGTCTAGACGGCGGGACCCCCGGGCCGGGACCCACCGGCCACGGCTGTCACAGGGCGAACCGGTTCTCAGGGGGGGAGAGAGAGACCGGCTGTAAACGTATCACAGTCGCATTGTGTGGAGAGAGGCTGGGGTGGAGCTGACACTCACTGGACCGCCTTGTGGATATGTGTATGCCTTTTGGTACAAGTCGAGGGCCGGAGCCGCCTGACTGTGTTTCAACACACACACTATCATCCCGTGGGTCAAAGATAATTCATTTGCGGGCCTGATTTGGCTACTCTGGGCCTTGAGTTTGACATATGTGCCATAGAGGATATATGGCGTATAGCATAGTACACACAATTTAGACATTATGGTCTAGATTTTCACCACTGCTAAACCTGTCACCCCTTTGCTTTTTTGGCTTTTTAAACTATTTAAAATTTTAAAAAATTCAGTAGTTAAAATGGCCAGTCTGCGTTCTCACAACGTGTCAGTAGATTGCCACTTTGAACTATCCCTAAAAGTTTTTTTCAAAATAGTCCAAAAAAAGGCAAAGCGCGTGACAAAAATTGAGCAAATAATGTGTATTTGGCCAAAGCTCCCCTCGCCGTCCCTCACTCGTTTACCGCTTTAACGAAGATCGAGAGGAGAATTCATAAAGGGAGCGTATAAAGTTAATTTACGCATGTGGTCCAATTAAGAATCCAACGCAGGTCTACACGCAGTCCAAGTGGTTTCTTTAAACGCATTAAATGCTGAATACAAGATCCTTTCACTTGAATGAGGACGAGTACCTCAACCCCCCACCCCCTCTTTCTCTCTCTGTCTCTCTCTCTCTCTCTCTCTCTCTCTCTCTCTCTCTCTCTCTCTGTCTCTGTCTCTGTCTCTCTCTCTCTCTCTCTCTCTCTCTCTCTCTCTCCCTCTCTCCCTCTCTCCCTCTCTCCAGTAGCAGTTTTTGCAGTAATGGGACTAATTGGTCTGCACAGAGGAGGGTTTTGCCATGGCTGCAGTTCAGAGCTGCTGTTGAACAGATGAAGGACTGCGCCCACTGTTTAAAGTCCATATCTGGCACTGCTGCAGCGTACTGGCACACGACAGACCAAAATGTAGATTTAAGCCCATATAAAAAAAGCTAATCGTCCATGCATGGAAATGCAGTCCCATGTGAACACACATACAGGCATGCACACACACACATTCTTACATATGTTAACTACTTAGGACCACTCCAAAAAAATGGACTATTGCTATCCTTTTTAGGACCACCCTTTCTAGACATTGTAGAGACATATGAATTACACTCCTGAACATGAAAAAAAATCTATTTTAATACAATCACCGCAGATTGTATTAAAATTCATTTTAGAACATTCTAGATATTAACAATTTTACCCTACTTGTTAGGACCAAGAGTGGTCCTAACAAGTATAGTCAAATTGTTAACATTGTAGAAACATTGTAGAAGCTAATACCTTTTGTTAACGTAGATGTATTGGCTCTTATGAGTTTAATCATGTTTGTAAATACATCGAAGATGCAAATATACTCCACTACAAGTGGTTGCCTTGGCCTGGAAGAGAGGTCATCAGGTGGTCTCCAACCTTCGTAGAGTGTTTCGACCCTTGCCCACGACACTCTCCAGTTGGCTGGTCAGCAGTGATTGGCCAGATCACTGCCCCTCTCCTCCAGGCTACATGTTTCTATGTACTAGAAGGTCTTTTTTCCAGGACTTGTGTTCTGCAACGTTAGAGGGACACCCCTTTCCACTAGTGCTACGAAGATGTAATAAACACCAAAAAATATTATTTGAGCTCTACAAGACAAATCTCACTTCAAATGTTGAATACACACAATAGAACTCAAAATATAGCCACCTGACATGATGCTGTATTAGGAGGACAAAAGATAATGAGTTGCTTAGCTCCGCCCATGACACAAATGGTAATTGTCAGGACTATCTTGATTTGTATGGACCATGGCTATACAACACACTTACAAGACATACAGGTGAATTAAAGGGTCAAACATGAATAAATGGGACATGCATTCAAAGTGAAATATACTGTAGACACCGTGCTATTCAAAGCTGCTATTCATCCCATGGTTTTGAGGCAGTACATGATGAGCGTTCAGGCAGACTAGTCTGGTCCTGAATGCCCCAAAAAATGGTGGCTGATGACATTTAGACCTTAAGCAAGGTCCAATTCTGCCACTGTGACACTGTGGCCAAGTGACACTGTGCTGAATGCATTTTGCCACATGCCAAGTGATACAAGTGACCGTTTTGTCAGAAATTGAGTAATTAGCAAGTAAAACCCCAAATTAACAACAGTTAAAAAAAAGAAAAGAAAAATCAAATAGCTTTAATTTTGATATTTAATGTACATAATGGGTTAACCCTTGGTTAGTCCTTTAGGAGGGCTGTTTGTCCACCGCTCATGTCTCTTCCATGTCCGGCGTTGGGAGTCTGGTGCAACGCACAGGTCCTGTGCCTCCTGGTGAGACGTAGGAGGGGCACGGACAGGTGTCAAACCACAGAGCCTAGTCCCTCCACGCATCAGAACCTCCCAGTTTTGGCGGAGTATTTCAGGGGCGGTGGATTGGACGGCCTTGGCCTTTCCCTTGTGGGATTGATCAGGGGTAGCTACTGGGACGTGAGTCGGGGTGTCATGAACCCCGGCTGGGTCACCTGAGTGAGGGGTATGATGTTCGAGAGACCCGAAACCCCAATGAGCTTAGGATACATCACTGAAGACACGTCCCAGGTTGCATCCATTCGATGTATTAAAAAAAACCTTTCTATATGATTTTTATGAGCCAAATTCATTTCAAGTGATACAAATCCCCATTTTAATCTAATAATCTAATCTAATAATTAGGATAATGAATAACTAAAATAGAAATTGGTCTAATTCTGATAAATTGTACTTAAGTTGTTTTAAGTTGTTTCTATATGATTTTGATGTGCTGAAACCACTCTGCCATATGCCAAGTGATATGAGGCAGATTTTTTTTCTGGAAACCAAGCTCACAGGGCTTTTATAAGATGTGCCTGTAGGCCACTAAAAGTATAGACCTATTCCATTTCATGGTGATTATGCAATACAGCAAAAAATCATAAACAACAAAAGTACATCAAAAATTATAGCCAATTTCCAATTTTCGTAATTGCTTATTATAACTACTAAATTTCTAACAAAACCGTCACTTGTATCACTTGACATACGGCAGAAATGGATTCAGGACATCAAAACCGGACACTTTTGCCTGTGACCAAAAAGAGAGATTTAAGACTTACTTATGAGCTTGTAGATTGTTTCTTAGATTTACTTTGACTTATTAATGAAGTTACTTTAGAGAAAATCATTTCATTTTGAATTTGATAAACAATTTTAATAATTGAAAAAAACAATTTTAATAACTGAGAAAAACAAATAAAAATAATAAAGGAAACAACAAACACAATAATAATGAGGGTAATAATAATAATAATTAACAATTATAAGGGTAATAATAATAATGGGACCACATTTTTTTATCTTCCCAGGGGAGAAATTTGTCTAGCATTACATGCACATTACAATATGCCTCCAATTTAGGCAAATCAGACGCTCTTAAAGGGGTATTTCACTTTCAAAAAAACGTTTTGTCTTTTTATGGTCTACTCAGTTCCATGCACATTAACCCCTTTATATACTGATCTCCCCCAAATCCAATAAAATACACATTTTGAGAGATAAATGCATTTTCCTCCAGTTTGCTTAACAAAACAGCTATAGTACCTGAATGTTCAGATGGCACTTGCCTGGAAAGCTTCACACAAAAAGGATGAGGAGAGTGTGGTAGTCAGACCTCAAGAGTGAAGTATAGCTACAATGGAGTCAGTGCTGCCATTTGGGGCCAATACATTGACCCTTTGAGATCACAAGCTTCTGGGCTAGAAACATTGTTAATAGGAGGAGATATGTATATGATAGGTTACTTCTTGCTGATCCCTGCTGGCTGACCTGGTATTATAATCAGAGTACCTAGTAGTAAAAGAATAGGTAGACATCAATGGCAATGACAACTGCGTCAGCCGCATCCCTTCCGACCTGGAATGACATTGTCAATGTTGACATGGCTTTTTAAACTTGTATTCCACCCTCTGTGAACATCACAGTTAAGAATGGTGCCATTGCATAGGCCTACACATGACCATTGAATAGATAGAATTTAGTTAATATACTTCTGGCAACTGGTGTGACAACTCGTGTGATGACCACATTCATGAGTTTGATTTAAGCATATTTGCATGAATTGAAATTCCAAAACCAAATAGACAAACGATAGGAAGCGCTTGTTGTCTTTAGACGGACCACCCTGGAGCTATTCAGTCACTGTCCTATGCATGTGGGCGGTGCTTCAAAGCACCCACACGGCTAGGGTTTGTTGGTAAATCAAGCGCTCCCTTCCCCAGGTCATCTTCACAATACAGTGGAAAGAAATAGCGCACCTGGGTTTGTTATTATCTGATTCAAGGTGTGGAGTATTGGGACTAAGAGTTTTAGAATCAATCATACACAGCACTTTGACATACACATGAATTATAAGGACATTTTAAGAATTATCAGGACCTTCTGGCAGTCAAATTTGGGCATGAACGGATGAATATGCATCATCATCATCATCATCATCATCATCAATACTATAATTCAGAAAATGTCTGTCTGAATGTCTGAAACCGCCATTACTCCTCGCTGGCTGCACCAATCGCTCACACGGTTTCACACGGTTGTTAACCATAATATTAGGAAGAGACTGACAAAGCCCTTTTTTCAAAATTAACGCATTATATTGGATCACCACATCATACATATATGGGGATACTCTGACCTCACGCACCATGGTTTGATTATGTTTGAGTCACCACGTCATACCTATATGGGATACTCTGACCTCACGCCCCAGGGTTTCATTATGTCTGAGTCACCACATCATGCCTATTATGGGGATACATGTGACGTAGTGCTTTGTAGACGTAAAGCTTCATAGACGTAATAGGGAAATGTAGCAGTGCTGAAGACGTGTCCCAGATCACAAATACAACGGGCACAAACGGCATGATAGACATTTTAACAGGTAGTTAATTAATAACACATTCCACAAATAAAATGCATAATTGTGCATTAGATACTATACAACTCTATTTCGGGTGGATGTTTTTGTATTTCTGGCATCAGGGGGTTAATAACTACAAAATGTCAAAGGGATATTAGCAGGCACCCTCTTGAATTCTTAAGAGGTTGCCCTAAGCTACAAGACTCGGTTCAGCCCAAAAACAGCGCGCCGGCTCCCAACTAAAGTATATGGGAATGCTAAAGAACATATTAAACCATTGATTAGTGCTAAAATATGAGAAAACAAAGGATTGCTTTCCAGAAAGGCACACTTTTCAATATGTGAAGACACAAATTGTCTACAACATAACATCTGCCCATGATAAACATCTCTCACTCTTCATTGGCAATTTTAGAACCTCATACAGGTTCAGCATAATAGCTTCTTCACTTGGACAGGATACCACCAAATATGACTAAATTCAATAGACTATGCTGAGCTAATATTGTTCTGCTAAAGACATGGAGAAGTTGGAAGAGTTACACAACAACACTGCTCTAACAGGGAGACAGCATATGTTAGGATGTTGATATTTGCCTTATAATTTACTAATAGACATAGATACTAGAAATTGAGATTGATACTGGGGCAATGTAAGATTACCAAAAAACACACATTAATGCACCTGCATGGGTTTTGTCCAGACTGCTTCAACCAACCAAAAGATTTAGGCAGTTTGCCTGTAGAGTGCAGGGTCGTTAATTAGGCTGCATTGCTTAATTAACGACCCAACCATTGCAGTATGGGGGAAGGGCAGCAGTTGAACTGAGCTTACAGAACTACAGCAGTGAATTGTTCTTACAGGTGAAAGACAAAATCAGAGTATCCTGTTATTGCATCATACTGATTTTTGCCTCACACAAACATCTATTCTAATCACATAGTATACGTGTATTTAAACTGGCTAAAATAAACATTGATATGAACTGTTTTGGATATGTGATATAGTAGTGATTCTTGTAGCTGGGAGTCACTTCTTAAGAAATCAAGAGGGTGCCCACTGATATGCCTCGGGCATTTTTAATTATTAACCCCTTAATGTCCAAAATATAAAAAAAAAATCCATACAAAATACAGTTGTATGGTATTTAATGCAAATTACTTGGTCTAAATGCATCAAATTTATCATTATATAGTGTTTGTGAATATGGATATGCACAAAGTATATGATTATTAATTATTGAATTGTTAATTAATGCACATTAACCCCTTTATGTACCGATCTCCCGCAAATCCAATAAAGACTCGGTTCAGCCCAAAAACAGCGTGCGGGCTCCCAACTAAAGTATATGGGAATGCTAAAGAACATATTAAACTAGTGATTAGTGCTAAAATATGAGAAAACAAAGGATTGCTATCCCGAAAGGCATACTTTTCAATATGTGAAGACACACATTGTCTGACTGCAGCCAAGTTGAAAGGTCATAGAGGTAGTAAGTAAAAGAAAGACAAGAGCGGTAATAATTCAGTAATACGCCTGAGTGAAAAGGTAGGTTTTAAGCCGGGCTTTAAAGTATAGGACATAAAAGGGGACAGGCTTGAGACAAAAATTTACAGAGTGATGTCAGAGGGGTCACAGAGTGATGTCAGAGGGGTCATGTCTATGTTCCCTCAGCTCTTAAAGTCAGGTTAGGATTAGGGGTAGGGATAGTAATAGATTAACCCTAACCCAAACGCCCAAACCTAACCCTAAACGAAGGCATGTCAAATGTCGCGAAGTAACGTTTGACATGCTTTCGGTTAGGGTTATGGTTTGTGCGTTTGGGTTGGGGTTAGTCAGCGAGGGAACATAGACCTGAGGGAACATAGAAATGGTCCCATGTCAGACACGTGTCACCATGATGATGCGGGCTGCCAGACACTTGTTACGATGAGTGAACATGATTATGTCATCAGTGTGACCCGCCCCAGAGTTTTCTAAACTCTGACCCGCCCGCCCACCCTCGGACAAAGTTCCCCGAGTTCTACAGTTACATGCGACCTGCGGCCTATATGAGCTATATATAGTAATTTATTGTATAATTAGTGTGGTTGCCTTAAAGGCAACACACTATTGTTATTAGTGTGGTTGCCTTTGGGCGACCACACTCTGCAATTCCCTCTGGAATTGCTCCTATCTAGTTAAAATATTAAGTTTGCCAGATGGTCCTAAGTAGGACACACACACACACACACACCCCACACACCTGATACACACCAAATGTAAAAATGCCTCCTTTTTAGGGCCATATGTAAAAACGCCTCCTTTTTAGGACCATGCCAATTTCAACACCAGGCATGGCTTATGACATTCTCTATCTGTTTTAAGTGGTCTTACTTCTTAGGACCGGGTTTTTGGTCCTAACTTGTCCACCGGTCCTAAGTTGGAAGGTGTTTTTCTTCGAAACGGTCCTAAGTAGATAACATATGTGAGAACACACACACACACACACACACACACACACACACACACACACACACACACACACACACACACACACACACACACACACACACACACACACACACTGTGTGAGGTTAATTGGGATGTACTGTACTGTATGCCTGTATTTCTTGAGAGCAGGTCTCCGGTTTCCGGTTTTGGCCTCGGTCTGGGTCTTGCCTGCAGTAAGGCTTGGATTTGACTTAGATCAAAGAACTCAGGGATGTATTCTTAATCTTTTGTCCCATTTCTTCATCTGCAGATTTATTATTGAATTAATTGGGCTACTCATAAGTGGCGCGATGTACTTTTTAAAAATTGTATTAGTCTCTTCCCCCATGCCTCCAGTATAGGGGTGGTACGATTCACTTACCTCACGATACGATACAATATTGATATTTAGGGTTCTGAATCGATGTATTTATTTATTGCGATTCTTAATGATATGGTGATTCGATTTGATATATCACATTTTTCCCCACAAATGACTGAGCTTTTATTATACTATAACATTCTAAAGGGGGATTCCACCCATTTTCAAGATTTTTTTTTTTCCTGAGAGCGTACAAATGGAACCAAATGGACCCTAACAGGTCCATTTGGTGCAATCATACACATCAATGCAGCCTGATAAAGTCGGTCAGTCTTTTTGACATGAATACATTAATGAATAGGCCTAAATAAATATTAAAATAATCGATTTTGAACCTGGTGATTCGCTATTGATATCATGGCATTAAGAACTGCGATATATTATTTGGCGTATCGATTTATTTATTTTTGCCCAGCGCTACCCCAGTATTGACTCAGTCTCATCCCCATGGTCGTAGTAATGACTAATGACTGGTCTCGACCCCCCTATGGTCTCAGACTCTGTCATCTCACTGTTTTACTGGTCATTAGGTGAACACAGCACTGTCGTGGATGAGCTCACTCCGTGCCTCTCCCCTTCCTGTTGGCAGCTCTGTGGCTGTAAAAGTTCACAGTTGATCCTATCTGCCCTAACACTCCTCCTCCTCCTCCTCCTCCTCCGTGTTGCTCACTCCTTCCAGGCCAGAATCAGCCTCCCCACGGCGGCTTAACACCGCCGATGCTGCAGCTTATAGGGTGGACCTGTCTCTGTAGCACGCCATCGTGCCGTCATGCTTCGCTGAATGTTTGGGAGAAAAGCCTTAATGTCCCCTTCTGACACAGGAAAGGTTTCGACCGCAACCCCCCCGTGTTTACCGCCGTGACCTCGCGTGCATCTGAGATTAGCCATCTCTGACTCCTTTCTCTCTCTGGAGGGGGAAAAAAACGAAGACAAAGAAGAGAGGAGCTGAGGTGACAGGCAGGCAGCTGTGTTCTCTGAGGTCATGTTGTTCTCGCTGGGTCACAACTGGGCGATGTCTTCCTTTTTTATTTTCGTATCATTTCTTTTTTTTTTGGACAACAGCTCCCCCGAGTGTCAAGTAACGATTTGTATCTCAGGCTATGACCCAAAGAAAGAAAGAAAGAAAGAGAGGGAAAAAAACTGGCACGCCACATTAGTCGTGGCCTCAAGAACGCAAATGTTGTCGGAAGGGAAGAGCGAGTTGCAGGAAGAGGAAAAAGGTGATTGCCTGAACTAAACTGGAGTCGTTCCCACGGCCGGCAAATTGCCCAAATGGCCCGTGGCCCTCTCCAAACCCCACCCTCCTCCACTTATTCCCCTGCACACCATGATGAATGGGACATTTAATATCACCATGCTTAAGGGTATTACTGCAACGTAACTGTCCTGCTCCACACACATACACACACACTCACACACTCACGCACACGCATGCACACCAAAACAATGCTCAGACCGTGCTGCTGCCAAGCCCAGACGATTGTGCATGCGTTGCGAGTAATGATCGATGTCACCGGTCGACTCCGACGTGAGAAAGCCGTGACCTCACTTTATGCATCTGCGCTCGCGTCTCCTCCGCGCTCTCGAGGTCTTTGCTGACGAGGTCGGATCTACGTACGTCGTCGTATACGCGGCCGCGTACGCCGTGCTCGCTCGGTGTGGGTTTTTATTAATAGGTCGTGGAAAAACTGAGCTAAGAATCAATTATCCCGAACAGCTATAATGCTAAGCAGTGGCATGTGTTTCAGTCACGCATCAGTGACTTGGCTCGAGTCGTCGCAATCTCTGGAGCTGGCAGGGCGGCCGTGTGTGTGCGTGTGTGTGTGTGTGTGTGTGTGCGTGTGTGTGTGTGTGTGTGTGTGTGTGTGTGTGCGTGTGTGTGTGTGCGTGTGTGTGTGTGTCTCCCAGCACACCAAAATGATTCCCTGTAATAACCCACGAGACGGGAAGAAACAGGTGAGAGCGTCTGGCTCGGTGCCATGCTGATAGATGGGAGGGAGAGTGAGTTCTACTCTACGCCGACGACTGTCTCTTTTCTAATCTCGGTGATTAGTCACACGTTCTCTTCTTTCAAGGTGTGAGTCCTGTTTTTCTTAGGGGGGCTTGGTAATGGGATATGTAAGAGAAAAGTATCAAAGTTGGTTTCATGTGATTACATGTAAGTATACATACACTGTACACACAGGTATGTGCGTGTATACTATATAGTATATGCCACATGCGTCAAACTCAAGGTCCCGGGGGCCAAATCAGGCCCGCAAATGAATTATCTTCGGCCCGCAGGATGATATTTAATTACAATTAGAACTGGCCCTTTGGTATATTGTGCACACCATGAACTAAATTATTTTACTATCTCTACTCAGTTGATTTACTTTCTCACCAAGCACTGCTCTCATTGAAAGCAGTGCTTGGTGAGGATCATAGAACAGGAAACTGAGCTTTAATAATGCAATCAGTCTTGAATGCATGCGGTTTCATCTTTGCATTTATCTTTATTAAGGGACATTCATGATTCTTGAGGCATAATTACTCTTACTGTTTCCCTGGGCCGTCCTCGTAAAACCCATGTGTTGAAACTGAAAGTCCAGCAGCTCCGGCCCTCGATTTGTACCAGTTGTTTTATTTTGGCCCGCTGTGGATTTGAGTTTTACATACCTGCTATATACATATGGTCTGTACTGTATTCTCTGTACACAGAGGTGTGTGTTAGGACTGGGCGAAAATAAAAACGATCCAATCCAATATATCGCAATTCTTAATGCCATGATATCAATATCGAATCGCCAGCTTCAAGATCGATTGTTTGATATTCACGTAGGCCTAAGACTGACTGACTGTTGTCACGCTGCATTGATGTGTATGCATGCAGTTTTTGTTATTTATATTGTTCAAAATTGCTTTAATATGTTCTAGTTGATTGAAATTGTCATGGTCCATATTGTTTATAATTTTTTTTTCTGGAAAATGGACCTGTTGGGGTCCATTTGGTTCCATTTGTACGCCCTCCGAAAAAAAAATCTTAAATGGATGAAATTCCACTTTAAAATGGTCTAGTATAATTAATAAAAGCGCAGTCATTTGTGGCAAAAAATATAAATCAATTCAGAACCCTAAATATCGATATAAATAAATATCGATCGTATCGTGAGATAAGTGAATCGTCCCACCCCTAGTGTGTGTGTGTGTGTGTGTGTGTGTGTGTGTGTGTGTGTGTGTGTGTGTGTGTGTGTGACACACACACACACACACACACACACTGACAGCGAGTTTGTGAGAGGACCCCTGTCCTGAAGGCGACCCCGTCATTGGGGTCGCTTTGGCAGAGATCTCGCATTCTTCCTCCGTTCGTTGTGGTGAGATGAGGAGGAGAATAGGACCAAAATATTGTTCTGTTGCACTCGGCGACTCCAGAACGTTCTGCACGAATCCAAACCTGATTTTTTTTTTCTTCAAAAACAGCTTGACCGCCTCAACTTAACCAAGTGAGAGAGACCAGACACCCCGCGCGCCATTCATCCTCTTAACATGTTAAAACACTGCAATGTGTTTTATCTCTCGAGGATGTTCTCGAAAAACACAGCACCGCCTGGCTCATTCAGACTCACTCTGTCTTTGATCCTCGACTATATTTAACCAACCGTTCCCGCTCAGAACACTGATCTCATATGATTCCACTCTGGGTGCCTGTCTCCCACAGGGGCGGATCTAGGCATAGGCATGGGGGGGGGCAATGCCCCCCTAAATGCCCAGCCTGCCCCACCAAACATGATGGCATGCAAAACAACCCAAGATATTTCAGTGCTTATATTTAAAAGTATTTGAAACACTACTGAAAATGGTATGGGGGCGGCTTCAGGGGCAGCCTCAAAATGGTAAGGGGGCAGCTTCATCGCCCGTGGCGCTTCGCGCCACGGGCGATGAAGCCGCCCCTTACCATTTTCTTCTGCCCCCCCCAATTGGGAAATGTTACATCCGCCCCTGGTCTCCCACGAAACCCACCATGGCCTCCTTGGTACAGTGCGTTCAGTGTTCTGTTGTGTTGCCGTCTCGTCTGTCTGTCTGTCTGTCTGTCTGTCTGTCTGTCTGTCTGTCTGTCTGTCTGTCTGTCTGTCTGTCTGTCTGTCTGTCTGTCTGTCTGTCTGTCTGTCTGTCTGTCTGTCTGTCGTGTCACTGTAGGATAGACGTTAGGCCTCTTTTCATGGGAGTGGTGCAATAAGGATATAGACCGATTACGGTCCTAGTCCTGTTTAGCGTTTAGCCATGCAGAGGGCCGTAATATATATACGTTTGAGACCTTGAAGAAATATTGCATGCGGAGAGCATTTCATCCATCACTGCAGAACAGCTGTACTCCTAAAGCAAGACCATGCTATAGAGGAGCGTCCGGGATGAAGTATGTGCCGTATGGGACGGAGAAAACCTTTGAGTGTGAATACACCTGTGCATGTGCGTGTGCGTGTCTGTGTGTGTGTGTGGTGGAAGCGTAAGAGAGAGAGGGAGTGAGAGCACGTCTGGTACATATGGACCTCTTTAGGGAGACAAAAAGAAAAGTTCTGTGTGTGTGTGTGTGTGTGTGTGTGTGTGTGTGTGTGTGTGTGTGCGTGTGCGCGTGTGCGTGTGCGTGCGCACGCGCTACAGCATGCTGGGTTAAAAAGCTGTCCTCGCCGGGACACAGGCAGAGATCAGACGAATCCATCAGCCATCCATCCCTCTCTCTCTCTTTCCGCTCCTATTCCGTCATTGTCTTTGTTGTTCTTCATCTCTTTCCCAGCTTGTTAGCCTCGCCGTCCTTTCGCCGCTGCGTCACGTGGACGCGAAGCTGTCATCGTCCTCCCTGACAGACGCGCTCCTCCTGATGACAAACAGTTGTGTTTAGTCGAAGCGCGGCCGAGAATTTGGTCAATGTCCGTTTTTTTTTCTCCTTCCATTTCAATTATCGACTTTGCTCTGGAGCGAGGGGACGGGTGGGGTCAGTTTGGACCAGGGGCGGATGTAGCATTTCCCAAACATTCCCCATTTTCAGTTACAGGACTTTTCTTACTAGGCAAGGAGAGTTTTCTGTTCTCAATTATGAAATGCTGTTGCTTTAGTGATTCCACAATTGTAGTTAGTGAGTAGCAGTAGTAGTGTTTCAAATCAGTTTAAATATAGGCACTTTAACTTGAAATATCTTTGGGTTGTTTTGCATGCCATCATGTTTGGTGGGGTAGGCAGTCAGGGCATTTAGGGGGGCATTGCCCCCCCATGCCTAGATCCGCCCCTGGTTTGGACCATTGGGGTTAGCGTGTGCGCTGTAGGGACAGCAGCAGCAGCAGTGGTTCTTTGCGTGTTGTTTGTTTATCCGTGTGCAGTGTCATTCCTCCTGGCTGTCTTGGCTCTGAACGACGGTCCGTCGTCGTATTGCCAAGCCATGAGGCCGAGTATGATTAATGACCCACTAACCCCCCCTTATTTTCTCTCTCTTTCTCCTTCCAGAGGACCTGGATGACCTGCGTATGGAGGGCGTGACGGGCCTGGCCCCGTCCGGCAGTAAGTTCAGCCAGGGCCGCAGCTCCTATCAGGCAGAGCCGCAGGCCAGGGTTACGCTCAACATCTGCTCCAGGTGTGCCAGGTAAAGGAAAACGCCGCCGATAATGCCACAACCTGTTGTGTCAGCGGTCCTGGCCCAAGCAGGCTCCTTAAAGGGGAACTCCACCCATTTTCAACATTCTAATATGTCATTAGTATACCCTAGAGGTGTTGTGTAGACATGATAAAAAAGTTCCCCCATTCTGTGTTCCTAAGAAATGAAGGTCTGAAGAAAACCACTAACATGGTGAAACATCTTGATGACATCATCAAGATGTATTTTCACAATGTTAATGGATTTCTTTAAATGCTTCTTTATTATGAGAGCGTACTAATGTAACCAAATGAACCTGTTAGGGTTCATTTGGTTGCATTTGTACGCTCTCAGAAAAAAAATGAAAATGGGTGGAATTCCCCTTTAACACCTTGTTTCTATGTATGCTCTTGTTGTCTGGTAAGAAGAGTGGTTTCAGAGAGAGAGAGAAACTCCTCTGTGTCTGTCTGCCTGCCTGCCTGCCTGTTGCCCCGAGGGTGCGCTTGGGCTGCCACGGTATCGTTTATCAGGCTTACGTCTGTATGTAATGCTCACAATGAAAGGAATTCAAATTAAACCAAAACAAAGGTTGTTGGGGCGAGGGAGCGGTTGGTATAGTCGTCACTGGAAATGGAGTCCCAAAGGAGAAGCACGCACATCGCATCAGCCAGTGGTTTTTCAACCTTTTTGATGCCAGCTGGGCCCACTATTTATTCAGCATTTAAGCCACGGACCAGCATTTGATGACATTTTCACCCCGCAGACCCCAAAACTAAATATTTCTTTTGCTTTTGTCCATGGATTCCCAATTCTGGATTTTGGAAACAAAACAGTCAAACATACAGACCAAAATGGCATTTATCTTCTACATTCTCTAGTTCTCTAGACTTCTTAATTTAACTGGTGCTAATTTAGATTATGAATATTTTAACTCTTTAGAGTGTAAACAATAAAACCTAATAGACCTGCGCAGTCCATTTGGTTTCATTTTTTACGCTCTCAAGATCTGTACATCTGGTTAAACAACTTTTCATCATTTACCTGGGGACCACTTGGAACCCTCTCAAGGACCGCCTGGTGGTCTCCGGACCACTGGTTGAAAAACCCTGACATAAGCACATAAAAACAATATATACATTGGAGGAAAGTGAAGTGAAAGTTGACACACTGTAGGTCCACAGTAGAAAATGTCAACCACTCACAGCGACCTTGCCCTTTGGTTGCAGCAGACTGACTAGGCGAGCACTGGTGCTTTGGCATGGGGGAGGTGAGTCTGAGTGTACAGGGTTTGATGAGGTTAGATCAAACATGGATCAGAACAAGTCAACTCCATATACGGTATATGGAGATCTATGGGTGGGGGTGGGGCAGTATCTTGAGTGTACAGGGGTAGTCCGGGGACCACCTGTGGTCCTTGAGAGGGTTCCAGGTGGTCCCCAGGCTAAAATGCACCCTTGTGGGTCCATTTGGTTTCTTGTTTACGCTCTCAAGAGCTAAGACATTCATGATGTTCATGATACTCAAGATATTCATCATGCGAATTAGCCATGAGGATCAGAATGTAGAAGATTAATGTTCATTTATGATCTGTATGTTTACTTGTGTTGTTTTCCAAATCCGGCCTGGAATTGTGGACAAAAAGCAAAAGAAATGTTTAGTTTTAGGGTCTGTGGGGCTAAAATGTCATCACATGGCAGTCCATGGCTCAAATGCTGAATAAATAGTGGGCCCTGGTGTCAAAAAGCCTGAAAACCACTGGACTAACTTAGGGGAAATGCACAATGTCGTAGCAACTTTAAGGAATCATTGTCAGTTTAGTCCACCGTCCAGGTCACTCTCCTTGGTATCATCCAGGCTCATCAGCACATACCTTAAGACGGCAGAGAGCGCAGAACTGTATCGTATCTCAAGTTGCATTCCAGCGGCTGTTTGTTTTCACAGAGCCGCCCCCCTCCTCCTCGTGCAGATACCTGTCCGCCGCTATCGCCCTCCTGTTCTTCTTCTTTCTCTTCCTTTTATCGCTACCTTTTCTCTTCCGACACGTTTCCTGTTTCCCCGCTGATCCGCGATGGCAACGATGTATGCGGCGCTCGGATTTCTGGGGGTGTCGGAGGACGATACCGGCGAAGGCAGGCACGGGCAGGATCGCCCGCGAGGCCGCGATGCCAGGAGCAGATAAACATCGGTATCAGCGCCCCAGCGAGACGCCAGGCACACGTCTGCCTGCATGTCCTCCTCCTCCGCTTTTTGGACCGCGTTTAGGAACTTCTTTTGTTTGGTTTCATTCACGTCGGTTATCAGCGCACGGCGTCCCGATGCGCATCAAAACTTGGATGCTTTTACTGTACACGTGGTTTCACAAGGACGATTGGATGTTTTCCTCGGCATGGGTTTTTGGCCGAGTGTTTCTTAACCCGGATGATTAATAGTTTATAAAACGGTGCCTTTATCCCTGGTTGTATCAGTGGCACCGTAAAGCCCCATCTGCCTCTCGGAGCTGGTATTGGCTCGACATGTGTGTCTCTTGACTGAAAGTCAGACATCTGTTCTACCCTTTTTCTCGCCCACCACACCCCCTCCCTCCCGCCCCCTCTCCTCCTCCTCCTCTCCCTCTCTCTTTCAACGGTTCCAGCCAAAATTCCTTTTCTGTTCTCTTTAACCTGACCACCAAAAATCCTCCCCAAAGTTTTTACTAGTGAAGAAACCCTGGGCTTTTTTTTCTTACTGATGTTTGGTGAGTGGAAGGGGCCATAAACAGATCGCTAAACTGGAATAGCGATGGACACATGGAATGCCTGTGTGTGTGTGTGTGTGTGTGTGTGTGTGTGTGTGTGTGTGTGTGTGCTGTGTGTGTGGTGTGTGCTGCTCTTGTGAGGCACGGAAATCTGTGTGTGAGTTTGCACAAAAACAAATTCATGATGCACGCACTGCACTGCAGGGACGCGACCGTGCAACGCACGTTGTCTCAAATTACCAAGGGCACGCACTAGGCACATTAACACATGCTGCGAGCAGCAGCGTGACATTGTCAGCGTGCACGATACATCCGGCCTGCATGCACACGTTAAATGTGCCCCTGTGCCAAGAGGTAGAAAGCAGTAAAGGCAGAGTCATGAATTGTAATGGGCGAGGGGCAGCACTTTAAAGATAATTCCACGCCAAAACACATTGGGCATGCCACCACCTTGGTTGCTGTGGCATTAAGCCCACAGACAATTTGAGTTAAATGTTTGCTTCCAAAATAATGTATTCAAAGATTGCCCACATCACAGGTAAAATAGCAGAACTACAAGACATAGAGTCTTGTAGATCTGCTATTTTTCGACAGCTAAAACACCAAAACGCGTTCACTACACAAAGGGTTAAAGGATAATTCCACACCAAAACACATTGGGTATCCACCTACCTTGGTTGCTGTGACATGATACATAATGCCTTTGATTTTCATGTCATAGATGCCCCCATTTTCTACATTTCACCCTGAGGTCCCCTTCCCCCCCAATGCAGTTTGCATTGCCACAGGTTGTCTTTATTCTAATACGGGTATTTTAGTAGCTCCAAACTTTTTTTACACAAACCAAACACTACAAGACAATTGGGCACTATGATTTTAAAAAAAAAACTCAGTTGGCACCTGTGCGACAGGAGTTTCAACCCAGAGTGATTGGAGAGGAGAGTGGCAGAAGGGAGGGGAGGTGAGGAGGAGGAATAGATATCAATATTACAAGTATTACAATAAAGGCTGCAACAGAGTGATGTAAAACTCAGTAAGTATTAAAATATGATGGTGAAAAAAGTTTGGATCTACTAACATGCCTGCAGTAGAATAAAGACAACCTGGTGCAGGTTGTCATGCAAACTGTAGGAAGGGAGGAGGACCTCAAGGCGGAAATGTAGAAAAAGGGGCATCTATGGCAAAAATCAAGTACACTAATACTGCATGTTGTCACAGCGATCAAGGTAGATGGATACCAAATGTGTTTTGGTGTGGAATTCTCCTTTAACACCCCTCACCCTGATGGAATTCCCAGAAAACGCCTATCAAATCCGTCCCTCGCTGGGGCCGATCTTTAAAGAAGACTGGGATATGAGGCACAGTGGCTTCCACAGTGTGTTCCACATCTGCACACAGACAGCACTACTGTACAGATGTGACCTTGAACCCCAGTTTTCTTTTGTTTGTCTCCTTTGCGAGCCAAAGGTTTGAAGCTCAAAGTGTTCACAACCAGTACTGCCAGCGACAACAATACAATTCCGGATGATCTTTGATCCTTTCCGTACATGGCTTGTATGACTCTAGGTGGGGTGATGTTGTAGTGCACTGGTCCAGTGGTTTTCAACCAGTGGTCCTGGGACCACCAGTGGTCCTTGAGAGGGTTCCAGGTGGTCTCCAGGCTAAATGATGGACAGTTGGTTAACCAGATCTAACTCTTTGAGAGCGTACACACTCAGGCGTTAAAATATTCATCATCTGAATTAGCCTAAGTCTGCACAACTAAGAGAATGTAGAAGATTAATGGTCACTTTGATCTGTATGTTTGCCTGGTTTGTTTCCCGAAATCCAGCCTGGAATTGTGGACAAAAGCAAAATGAAAATCTCTCTCTCTCTCTCTCTCTCTGTGTGTGTGTCTCGTCTGTCTGTCTGTCTCCTCTGTGTGTCTCTCTGTCTCTCTCTCTCTCTCTGTCGTCTCTCTCTCTCTCGTCTCTCTGTCTCTCTCTCTGTCTCTCTCTGGCTCAAATGCTGATAAAGGTGGGCCCTGTTGTCAAAAAGGTTGAAAACCGCTGCCCTAGCAGGTTGCTTTGCCCCCTTGTCCCAGAACCTGTGGAGTTGACACACGGCCTCGGTTTTGAAGGAGCATTCCTCGGATACAGTTAACCTGTCACCTCTATTTTCCAAGGCCTCATTTGCCCACTTGCGTGAGAGTGTTCACTGTGGTTAACATGGTGATGGTGAAAAGTGTTCTCGAACAGCAATTTCGAGACCCTCCCCTCATGGTGCCCCAGGCAACTGCCTAGTCTGCCTAATGGCAGAAACACCCCTGTTCAACAGGACTGAGACACATTAGTCAGCATTATACTCGTTGAGGAAAAGGTGACACTCACTTTCACACCCACGGCGTGAAGGCGACAACACTCTGTTCCTCCTCAAAGGGTGTTTATTAATTTACAGCAGCGCCGCCGTGTGTGTGTGTGCCATTAATCACACCTGAGGCTGAGGTGTGGCCATGTGATCCGCCAGATAGTTTACAAGATTATGGAAGGGACTTCATTTATACCTGAGCAATTGGTTTTCAACCCTTTTCATATCAGGGCCCACTATTTATTCAGAATTTGAGCCACGGAGGACCACCATTTGATGACATCTTAGCCCCACAGACCCCAAAACCTTCTTTTGCTTTTGTCCACAATTCCAGGCTGGATTTCGACAAACAAAACGGTCAAACATACAGATCAAAATAACCATTTATAATCTTCTACATTCTATAGTTGTGTAGACTTGGACTAATTCAGATGGTGAATATTTTAACTCTAGAGAGAGTAAACATGAAACCAAATGGACCCGCAAGGGTCCTTTTGGTTGAAAGCAAAAAGTTGAAAGAAAAAAATATATCCATCAAAAAAACAAACAAAAAAATAAAATGCTGCAGTCCTGAAGAAGCAATTCTCGCTGCACTATTTTATAAACAAACTAGTAAACTTGTTTTTGTCCGTTTAAAAATGTTCATTTACAATCTATAAGCATTCTTGGTTTTCATCAGAGCGACTTCATTAAACTAAAGAGGGAAGAGAGTGTACAGATGTCTGGGCCACACCCACACACTCCACCCTAGAATGGTCTCTCCCTTGCGTCTCCCTGAATCTCTCTGAATCCTCTGAATGCCGTTGCACCATGACATCACATACCACAGATTAGAGCCGGTCATTAGAGGGTATGTAATGCAGTTCCATTGAATTGGAGGGGCAAGATAAACATGTTGGAGGGCAGGAGAAAATGGTATGGTTGCGGCTTATCGCCTGTGGCTTCGCCCACTGGATGAAGCCCACCCATACCATTTTCAGTTACAGGACTTTTATTAGTCAAGTAAAGCATCAATAATAACATCAGTTGTTGTTGAAGTTGCAACAGACACGCAGCATGCATAAAGCTAAAGGTCTGACTCAGAGTTTTCTGTTTTCAATGATGAAATGCTGTTGGTTTAGTGGTGCCAAAATTGTAGTTAGTAGCAGTAGTACGGTTTCAAATAATTTAAATTTATAAGCAGTTTAATTTGAAATACATTTGAAATTTGGGTCGTTTGCATGCCATCATGTTTGGTGGGGCAGTCAGGTCATTTAGGGGGGCATTGCCCCCCCCCCCCCCCCCCCCCCCCCCCCCCCCCCCCCCCCCCCCCCCCAATGCCCATGCCCCTGATGTGTTTGTTCCGGGGGTTCACGGAACCTCTGCACGAACATCCTCGGCATGCGGCCGCTGGCTCTGTGTGTTATCAGTTGAGGGTGGCAGACCAGACTCCATGGACAACAGCTCTGCCACAGAACATAATGGGGGAATTTGGCAACACATAACCTGGGGAGGAAGGGGGGAATGGGGAGAAACATGCAAAATGCAATAAATGAACCCCAAAAACATCTTAAAAGGGTTAACAGATCCTGTCATGAACGCAACAAACAAACATGAGCATCAACCACAATTGGACATGCTTTGTATTTCAAATCAGATGGAACTGAAAGTCAAGCAAACGCCAACTCGGACATCAGATATCCTCCTCGTTCCACCCCGTGCGTTCCCTCCTCTCCAGTGTTGTAGTGGGACTTTTGGAAGTGGGGGGGGGACGCCTCTTAAAGGGGAATTCCACCCATTTTCTTTTTTTTTTCTGAGAGCGTACAAATGTGAACCAAATGGACCCTAGCGGGTCCATTTGGTTCCATTTGTACGCTCTCAGAAAAAAGGAAACTCATTAACTTTTTTTTTTTTACCATGCCCACACACCATCTCTAAGGTACATTAATGACATGGTAAAATATTGAAAATGAGTGGAATTCTCCTTTAAGACACGTGCATGCACACTTGCCATAAAAGTAAATGACAAGACAAAAATACATACGGTAGGCTTACTTTTGCCCCCAAAAATATTTTAGATGTACGAAGTGGGGGCATGCTGCGTCCCCCCTCACTGTGGACAATGTCCTCCCCAGACATTGTCCATGCCATCCGTTCTTCTCACTGTGTGTATGTGCACGTGTGCACACGCACACATGCCTGTGTGTGTGTGTGTGTGGCGCTCCTAACCGACATTGACAGGTCAGGAAACAGGCTGCTTCCTCCTGCTGGCCGGTTGAAGTGTAAAGAGCAGTGTGGCCTATGTGTTGTGGCCGTGTCCCTGTCTCTGGGGCTACGACTGTGGTTACGCCGAGGCTCGCCCACCTCCTGTATTATACTGTCATCAGTCTCCTTTTTTCTTTTGGAACCCGGCTTCTCTCGCGCTGTGAAAAAAAAGAAAAGTTGGGTTCCAATGTTGCAAACGCATCCCAGACTCAGGGGCAGTCCCGAGGACGCTCGGTTGGTCGGTCGGTGCCGGCAGCAGGCCCCGTTCAGGAAACAGATACCTCCGTGCAGACTTTTGTGGGATTTGTACTTCTCATTAAATTAATCGCTTTCATTTGCTGGAATGCTCTGTGGAAACGGTATACATACAGGACTGGAGGGCTGAGGGGTAGCTTTCATTGAAGAGCCAGGGATGGGCTACAGATAATCATCTTTGCAATGTTTCAGTGGTCTCTCAATCAGAGAGAGAGAGAGAGGCCTGCAGGGAGATTGACAATGATTATTTTATATAATTTATACATCCAAATGCTATGATTTTGTGCTGCAAAATTGGGGCTTGTCACATAGATAAAAGCGATGTGGGGAGGCGGGCAGGCAGCCACAACATGAAAGGCTACGGACTGCTTTCTTTTGTCTTGAGCTAATGGCCACACTGTGTGGACATGGCATGCAGCAAAGCGTATTTGGAATACGCTTTGCGCACAAAACATTGTGTTACAGCAGTGTTATGTTCTGACTGCTGACGGTTTGATGATTTTTGTATTTTTTCCAATTCTGTACATGTTTAAGAGGTGACAGTGCTACATTAGACGCCTTAGAGTGTTATGAACAATGATGTCTCCCCTTTGTGCTTGGGTTTTTTTTCATAGCAGCCGAACCTTTCCAGTCAAACATGCCAATGAAAAAAAACTGTAATATAGTGACATCACATTATCAGCCCCTCACAGGTAAAGCTGGCATACTTACTGTAATGAACTGGTGAGGGAGACACGTAGAAACAACAGCTTAACTAATACTCTACACTTTTTTTTTTGTAAAACGTCTTCCTTCTCATATAACAATAATGGCTGCTAATGTTTTAGGGTAGCAAAGAAAATCATGGCACTCTATCTTTAAGCATCCAGCACCGTAAGAGAGTATGTTTGTATAGGAGAGTAGAAACGCAGTGGGAAAAAAAGCCACAACGGTCCTTATCTATCTCTTTGCGGATAAGAGGACAACGTAGGACGGATCCCTGTGGTGGAACCATTCCACCAAACTGTTTGTCTTTAACCCGCAGTGTGCTTTTCCATCGCCGGGAACATTAATTTCTCTTTTACTACGCTGCAGAGACGGCCAAAATCTCTCTGAGATGATTCCATTTCTTTCCAAGCAAGATAGCTTTGAAAAGACCATAGGGGCTTGGAACACCGAGCGATTAAAGATCAGTTGTGATTTACGAGGAAAGGAAATTTAAGGGCCAATTTCCATTCATTTTTTTTTTCACTTAGTGCAGTGTGTAGTGATTGCGTTTGGATTGCAGTGCTACTACTGTAGCTCGATCTGTTCTTGTATACATATTAGGGTTGTCTTGATCACGTTTTTTGCTCCCGATCCGATCCCGATCATTTGAGTTTGAGTATCTGCCGATCCCGATATTTCCCGATCCGGTAACTTTTTATTGCTCGCGATACAATCCCGATCATTTTTCCCGATCAGATGCATTTTGCAAAAAAAAGGATTAAAACTTGGAAAATTAAATTTTCCAAGAAAAAGATCTTATATGAAGTTCACCAAATAGCATAATAATATTGCAGACTAGAATAGCACTCATGTCGGATCACTGGTTATACTGATATATTTACCAAAACCGAATGGTCTGATGACAAATGAGGGCCAATATTGATACTTTTTGGTACCGATACAGTATTACCGATACCGATATCAACCGATATGACAAAAAGGACCGATCCGATACTTTTCCCGATACCGATACAGTATCGGGACATCCCTAATGCATATGGATTAATATAACTGCATACAGTATCATCTCATGCCCCCATTGGCTGGAACAGAGATGATAAAAACCCGCCGTAAAACACTTCCTCTTTGTCTCGTCACCTCATACTGATAGATAGGAGCTGCCGTCTCCGACGTGATCCGACATTTGGACCCGAAGACACACAACAACTCGTCTTCTCTGATCAAGAGAGGAAAAAGTATAGATTCCAGAGATAATTGAAGCTCCTCTACCACCCATTGTGAACAATAGCGCTGCTGTTGTCGCTAAAGAAGGGCCTCTGATATGCTTTTGTGTCAGTATCACACGCCGAAACACAGCAGATGTTCATGCCGCGCGTCGCGTCACGCCGCGACACGTTGTGAGCTTGTAGATCAACATTTTTTATGAAGGAGGGGGGGGTATAAATCACCCCCCCCTAACAACTCACAGCATGTGTTATGTTACATGTCTCCAGGCTGCAGGGGGACAGCCTATCCAATACCAGGGCTGAGGAGCAACACAGGTCTCACGTCGCCGAGCAAGCTGTTCCTGACATCTCATGTGAGTTTGCACGCAGGCCCGGATGTAACATTTCCCAATTGGGGGGGGCAGGAGAAAATGGCGGCTTCATCGCCCGTGGCGCGAAGCGACACGGGCGATGAAGTCGCCCCCATACCATTTTCGGTTACAGGACTTCTATTAGGCAAGCATAAGCATCAATAATAACATCAGTTGTTGTTGAAGTTGCAACAGACACGCAGCATGCATAAAGCTAAAGGTCTGACTCAGAGTTTTTCTGTTTTCAATGATGAAATGCTGTTGGTTTAGTGGTGACACAGTTGTAGTTAGTTAGTAGCAGTAGTAGTGTTTCAAATCATTTTAATATAAGCACTCTAATTTGAAATATCTTTGAAATTTGGCTTGTTTTGCATGCCATCATGTTTGGTGGGGCAGTCAGGGCAGTTAGGGGGGGGGGGGGGGCATTGCCCCCTCCATGCTCATGCCTAGATCCGGCCCTGGTGGCATGTGTATATATACGTACTATACCCATGAGCACTCTTGACTGACACCGTTATGAACGTGCTGTGATTATGAGATAGGAAATTCTAAACTGTTAATTCTGAACGCTTCCATTGTCTTCTCTCTCTCTTTCTTTGTGTGTGTGTGTGTGTGTGTGTGTGTGTGTGTGTGTGTGTGTGTGTGTGTGTGTGTGTGTGTGTGTGTGTGTGTGTGTGTGTGTGTGTGTGTGTGTGTGTGTGTGTGTGTGTGTGTGTGTGTGTGGTGTGTGTCTAGGCCCATTGCCTGCGGTGGACATGATGGGAGGACGGGTGCAGGAATGCGAGGCCATGTCTCAAGTGTCAGCCGCCGTAAGTGTCTTTTTGCCCTGCGTCCATCGCCAGACAATTTAGATCGCTTTACCCCACATCAATTACCACGGCGCTGTCTCCTCCTCGGCTATTGTCTCCACAATTGTCAGAAAGGGAGTGAGATTAAAAAAGAACACCTTAATCGTCCTTGTCATTAGGACAAGACCCAGAGCAGATCAAATCCTCCTTTTTTACAGGGGCATTTCAGCTTTTACAACAACGGCCTTTGGAATTGAACAAGCGATACACCCAACGAGGTGATCTCCCTGGATCACTTTGCCTTGTCCTCTTAGGGCAACTTTTGTGTGCAGTTTGAAAAGGACAAACGTAAAGGAATATCTCATAACACAATTAGACACAAAGCTATTTTAGACGACGGACACAATAGGCACAACCCAGGCGTCTACGTGCCATTGTGCTAGGGGGTGAATGATGGCGTGCGTAGACTTCACATGCTATACGGGGTCACCAAGTTGAGGTGGCACAGCGAGGCAGCGGTACGGAGGCCGTCGCTGGCCCCGGCCTGCACGTACTGTAACACACACTCACACATTGGCACAGACACGCTCACGTGCTATTAATAAAGTGGTCGGCCAAGACGCCAGTACCGTTGTTTAATTATCCAAACCAGTCGATACCTTTTTATAATTACCCCAAATCAAGTGTTGGAATGGCCCTTTTTTTACTGCAGTTTTACAGACAGAACGGAGGCTTTGGAGCTGCTCCGTGTGCGCAGCAGATGGAGAAAAGCTCCAGACTCACTGGCATCATGTTCACTGAAGCACTGTGCAGTTCAGTCAGAAGCCGTGGTTCAGTGGATTAGGGCCAAACGCAACTGTAACCATTGTTACCAAATGGGGAGAGAGAGAAACATTGTGCATAGCTGAAACCGTGCATGAAATTAAAGGATTATGTCCCCTTTTGCCGTTTATTATAGTGAGAGGGAGCAGTTCGGGAATGTTGTCGCCCCCAGGGACACATTTTGATTTTGAATCGTGCGATGACAGTAAACTGATGTCAGTATTCATGCGAACGCAGAAGTATTTCCACCATGACATGGATTCCAAGCCTCCTCCCTCCAGTGGCGTTTCAAAGCAATTTGGAAGCCCAGGCAAAATCTCTTCTGACGTCATACCTATGACAGGCACAGTAAAATGGCGCCCCCCAAGGGATAAAGTTCTGTTTTACTAAAGAAAAATCTTGATCTACAAAGAATGTATGTGATTTTCTGTTTTTTGTACAGATTATTAAAGTACACAATGTAAGCTTTCATATTATTATGTGTCATTCGATGAAATTTGATCAGATTTGAAGGAGTTATAAGCATTTAAACCTGTCCGTTTCAAAAAACCCGAACTGAAAGCCCTTTTAATTTCTGAAAAATCTCACACCTAGAGCAGAGTAGAGGTGGCTGTAACAATGGGAGGTGACAAGGGTGTTTTTAAAATGTTCAATTCAAGTATAATGTATTTATCCATATGAGGCTTATTAGCCTTAGATCCTTTTAAAGCATATCTGGTGGTCGCCATGGGCGGATGTAACATGTCCCATTTGGGGGGGGGGCAAGGTAACATGTTTGAGGGGCAAGAGAAATTGGTATGGGGGCGCTCCCATACCATTTTCAGTTACAGGAGTTTTATTGGTCATGTAAAGCATCAAAAATAACATCAGTTGTTGTCGAAGTTGCAACAGACACGCAGCATGCATAAAGCTAAAGGTCTGACTGAGAGAGTTTTCTGTTTTCAATGATGAAATGCTGTTGGTTTAGTGGTGCCAAAATTGTAGTTAGTAGCAGTAGTAGTGTTTCATATCATTTTGAATATAAGCACTTTAATTTGAAATATCTTGAGATGTTTTGCATGGCATCGTGTTTGGCGGGGGCAGACTGGGTATTTAGGGGGGGCATTGCCCCCCATGCCCATGCCTAGGTCCGCCCCTGGTGGTCACCTCCTCCCCTCATGGCGCCCCAGGCAACTGCCTAGTCTGCCTAATGGCAAAAACGCCCCTGCCTCCCTCTGTGACATACTTACAGTACTATAGGTTGAGTCTGATCTGGCAACCCTGTAGCGCGAGGTTCTAATTCGTCCCATGTGGAAACGGAGAAGTGTGAACTTCTCCTGTCACCTACCGGTACTGTAGCTAATGCGGTTGTTTGCCGTTTTTAATGGCTTTATGTTGGGCTGGTTTTTGAAAGGGCTAATGCAATTTGTCTTTATAATAGCTTGTTAGTTTAACTGGTCCCTCTGGGGTCCCTGTGACCAGAGGCTTTAAAAATGGCATGGAAAAAAAAAAACTAAATGTAACGCTTTCAAGAGTTGAGTCATTTCTTTTGGACAAACAAGTAGCTGAAGTCATACAGTGGGAGAAGCCTCTATAGTCTCAGCGGCACCACACTCAATTTACAGTCTTTAGTAATTAATTCATGAAGATTAATAACATGACAGTCAGCGTTCTTTCCGTGTTAGATCCCCTAAATTATATTGTTGCAATATGGGTGTTAAGTAAAAGGATATTCTAAATGAAGGTTCCAGCTGTGGGCCTTTCATACTATCCTAGTAGAGCCTTGCCTTGTGCGCTGCATGGGCAGTCAATTTTTTGGAAAGTAAACACAGTTAATGGTTATCGTTAGTTTAACAAGCCTCAGCCAGCGCTCTCTACGTGATAATTGCCTAATAAAGGCGAGATACTTTCCTAAAGCAATCGCCGAAGCGGTTCCCCGACCGAGAACTCCTACGGTTTCCTGCAGCAAGTGTCAAACGATATGTTTTAATCAAACCTTCACTCTAGCCCTAGCCTGGGTGTTACCGTCATAAAGTCAGTCAGGGGAAAATTGTTCATTTTTATGGTAGAGAGAAGAGAAAAAAAAGATAATTAGAGTGATGCAATGCTATGTGTATGATTTCAAGGCAGCGTTGTGCAGGTTTATTTATATTTCCAGTGGAATTTGGCCAGGTTTCAGCAGATATACTACATGGCAGGGGCCCCTTTTTTCATATTTGGCACCGATCCGCTTCCATTTCTATCAACAGACTGCGCACCCACACCTCTATGCCTATGCATACATGATTATCTTCGGAGCAAATCACCATGATTTAGTGCATAGGTAACTCTAGAGCCATTTTTTATTCCTGCAAAGGTTTGTATCTTTTAGGATTTCCAGACTTTCCATATTAGTGGTTTTCTTTAATGTGGTCCTCTGTGTGCCGTGCCTTGAATTATTTTCTTAACTCAATAAGTGAACTTGAAGTGCAGTTTTGGCGAAAGAGTCATATCCACTCTGAAAGCTTATTCGTTGTCAGCATGAAACAAATTAGGGGTTTTTCAGCGCCGACTTACTCCGAACCTACTGTATGTTGTGATACTCATTACCGTATGTTGAAGGGAGTGTTATGGATGTGTTACAGTTGCTATTGCTTTCTTCCTGTTGTGATCTCCCAACCAGGCCCGGATAGAACATTTCCCAATTGGGGGGGGGGGTGAGTATGGGGACGGCTTCATCGCCTGTGACGCTTTGTGCTACGGTCGATGAAGTCACACCCATACCATTTTCGGTTGCAGGACTTCTATTAGGGATGTAAGCATCAATGATAACATCAGTCGTTGCAACAGACACGCAGCATACATAAAGCTAAAGGTCTGACTCGGACACTTTTCTGGTTTGAACGATGAAATGCTGTTGGTTTAGTGTTACCACAATTGTAGTTAGTTCGTAGCAGTAGTAGTGATTCGAATCATTTTACATATAAGCACTTTAATTTGAAATATCTTTGAAATTTGTGTTGTTTTGCATGCCATCGTGTTTGGTGGGGCAGTCAGGGCATTTACGGGGGCATTGCCACCCCCCATGCCCATGCCTAGATCCGGCCCTGAGTCAAGACAGACTAGAACCTGACCAATACATCGTAGTCCCACCTCTCCCACCATCTGTTGTGGGCCCTTCAGGAATACCCATGACTCAAATGCGTGCCTTTAAGCATGAACATGGCCGTGTTCCCTCACGCCAGGAACAGACCAGATCAACCAGAGGCTCAACAAGAAAGAACCAGACAGAGTCACAGTTGTGTTTTTATTCTTTTTTTTTTATTTATTAGAAGCCAATTTGCAAAACCTCAAACAAACAAAAACAAATTACTCCATTGCAGTGTACCGAAAAAGCAAATCGTTAAAAACCAAACAACAGAGCAATCCATGACATTTCGTGGGCTCCATTAAAAACGTCTGTTAATCTGGATTTTTCAGATGAGGGAAGTGTGTTGGTTGTTAAGGGATTAACTCAATATGTTGTAGAGCCTTACTTAATATATTAGTCCGTTTGTTCCCACGATTTTGCAACCCATTATTTTTTTCGTCCAGTGTTAATTTGCAAATTTAATCCCGGGCCTCTCTGCCCGCCTGGGGGCAGCGGACTGACCTCATCCTTCCTTCAGTGGATGAGGAGTCCATTCTGCTTCTTTTTCACCTGGCAGGGGGGATTTTCCCCACCCCAATGTAGTGTGTGAAAGGAACACCTTATTCCGGGTTTCTTTCCCCTCCATCAGGCACCCTGGCAGTTTAGAGACCAGGATTACTCCATGCTTGTTCTGAGGGTACTACAGTACCCTAGGACAGGGGTTCCTGAGAGGAATCCAGGTGGTCCCCAGCTACAGTAAATGATGGACAGTTGATAACCAAATGGACCCTTATCTGTATCTCTCTGAGAGCTCTCAAAAGTTAAATCATATTTGTTATTTTGACCAAAGCTTTGCCAGTTATCCCAGTTATTGTGGACAAAAATCCTTGGTTTTGGGTTTGAGAGACCAAACTCAACATCAAGTGGTGGTCCGTGGCTAAAATGCAGAAGAAATAGTGGGCCCTGGCCTGGTATGAAAACGGTTGAAAACCACTGCCCTAGGAGACGTGAGGATAACATGTGTACTCAACACAGGAAGGCCCTTTGGGGCCGACCCCTCCTCGGGTTTGGACACGAATGATGCAGAGGAGATAGCAGGCGCCCACAGCATCCCCACACAGCGGGAATCGAACCCAGGTCCTTCTAGCTACTCTTCCACTGTTCCC
The DNA here is from genome assembly GCA_039105355.1 of Benthosema pterotum. NCBI lineage: Eukaryota > Metazoa > Chordata > Actinopteri > Myctophiformes > Myctophidae > Benthosema > Benthosema pterotum. The sequence goes on along the minus strand of CM076982.1, from coordinate 36,912,831 downwards.
CCTTATTCCATTCTTGGTGATGTGTCGGCTTCATGAACTCTTTCCTTTGTTTTTTACTTTAATTCCACTTCACATTCTCAGACACGGCATGCATTAACACCAAGTTGTCCTTTCTTCTGTGTCCATGTTCCATGTCCAGCGTCTCCCTCCAAACATCTGTCACGTTTTTCCTTGTTGCTAGCCTGTCTGTGCTTTCTATGTTTCGTGACACGATGAGCCGTTTCGTGATAATTTCCCCAAGACTTTGGAGGGTTTCCTTCTCCTTTGTGTCTTAGGCATAGACAGTATGTCATAAGACCTGTCTTTGCGCCGTCTCAGGAGGAGGGCTTGGAATTGGATTCTAATTATGTTATTGGCGATATCCTGTTTGCTTTTTGGATGTTGCTGACTCACTGGCGGGGCCAGTGGGCCCTAAGAGCCCTTGTATACAGTACATTAAGTCCATTAGGTGATCGCATTGCGTGCCAAGACAACAGGAACACATTAAAAAGTGGAGCGTTACACCTCATATCCCGTATCCTCCCACAGCAACATTAGCTGAGAGTGGGACGTAACAGCTGAACATGACATTTGGAAAACATATCCGGATTTTACTGGTGGAAGGATATTTGTTGTGGTTATGCGCTGGATAAACTCAGTTGCTGAATATGGCTTCATCATAGAGTCATACTGCCACAGTATCTTGACAAAGAAATATGAGCCAGCACTTTCTTTTTTTTTTTGTTCTTGTGTCCTCATCACAAATTACTGTGAGTTTTTTAATCCCCACATCCCGGCAAAATGTTCCCTCCAACAACAGAAACGAAATGCGTTTACCAGGCACACTTCAAAACTATTGGATGCAATAAAATCGCTCCGTGCAAAAACAAGACGAAAACAAACCAGATGTGAAGTGGAGCTGCCTCTCTCGCATGAATCTACGAATAAATCAGCCATTTGTTTCTTACCAAAGTGTCAAATCGCTCAGAGACACGCACACACAGAAACATGGGGGCATTTCATGTTCCCCTCGCTCTCTCTCTCTCTCTCTCTCTCTCTCTCAAGGACGGATCTAGGCATTGGCCAGGAGGGGGCAATGCCCCCTAAATGCCCAGACTGCCCTACCAAACATGATGACATGCAAAACAACCCAAATATTTCAAATTAAAGTGCTTACATTTAAAATGATTTGAAACACTACTACTGATACTAACTAACTACAATCGTCTCACCACTAAAATCAACAGCATTTCATCATTGAAAACAGAAAAGTCTCTGAGTCAGACCTTTAGCTTTATGCATGCTGCATGTCTGTTGCAACTTCAACAACAACTGATGTTATTATTGATGCTTTACTTGCCTGTGGCGCGATGAAGTCGCCCCCATACCATTTTCTCCTGCCCCCCCCCATTGGGAAATGTTACATCCGCCCCTGCTCTCTGTCTTTCCATCGCCCATCATGACAACATCCACAGAGAATCTGATTCTTTTTGAAGGGCAGACTAAAGCCTTGTGTGATCGAAGCCTCATGCGACGTGACAGAAGCGGATGCCCCCCACCCCACCCCCCGCTTTGGGACATTTTGGGGCATTTGGCAGGGCAGGAGTCAAGTGTTTGTTAAAAAGTATTGAACACACGGATCAGATCCTCTGGCAGCCACCCTGTATGCCAGGGCCCTTTCTTTGTGCAAACATATGCCACGCATTCTTTAAGAACACATGTAACAAATTGCCTTGAAGGCTAACGTAATGTAATGATCAAAAATGTGTGTTTTGCAGGGAGTGTGTGCGTGCATGTGTGTTGTGAGAAGGGGGGGGTATAGCACCACCATCATCGCCCAGCCTATCTTATTATACGCTGACCAGACCACACCGCGAGGTGCGGGGCTTTGTCAATTACAAACGCCTGTTTCTCTCTCCCCCAACCTCCACTATGTTTGTATTTACCCAGACCCAGGTTGCTGGAGGTTTTGCTGGCTGACTGCAACGCATAACTATAAACCCCAAACAGTGCGTACATGTTGTACGAAGGGCAAAATCTGAAGACAGTTCCAGTTCCCGTTGGCCATCGCTGTTGACCACACACACACGCATAGCAGCACAACACATGCATGCTGTAAAAAAGATTTGACTCTGGACTCCCATCCGCTCTCTCTCTGTCATGTTCGCTCTCAGCATGGATTTAATTTTGCGAGAAACTGGATCCATGTTTGTTAGTTGGTGCAGAAGTATCACCAACCCCCCTCACCCCCGCCCCCACTCTCTGTTCTTCCTCCTCTCCCTTTTTTCTTTACAGGCGGTCTTTTGATATTGCCATAGTGTGACGGGGGATTATACAACTTGGGTTGTGCGTCGCTGAGATTAATACCCCCGTGAGTCATTGCTAAATGGTAACTGTCCTTTTATTACGGACATGAAAAGAAAAGGCCCTTCCTCCTCCTGGTCTCCATCGCTCCCTGTGCAGCTTGAATGCTTTCATTCAAGCATTTCCAGACAAAGCGACACAACAAACAAACAGTTTGGAACGACTCGGAGGTCGTGTCTAAACACATAGATCATTTCCGATAAGGACAATGGCTGCTGGCTCAAACCAGACTAGTGAAAAGAGAAGCACATTATGTGCATTTATTTAGTCTCACCCGCAACTGGGCTAGAGTAGCGGCCAAATCAGATTATCGTTAGTGCGAGACAGATGAGGTGAGGAAAGGGAGAGATGAGCTTATGTGTACAGTTACCATGCTACTGTGCTTTTTGTTTGTTCAGTCGTTTTACCTGTTGGTTTACCTTTAAAGGGGAACTCCACCCATTTTCAACATTTTAATGTGTCATTAATATACCTTAGAGATGTTGTGTGGACATGATAAAAAAAGTTCCCCTAATTCCGTATTTCCTAAAAATGGGAGTCGGAAAAAAACATTAACATGGTGAAATATATCTGATGACATCATCGAGATGTATTTCACCATGTTAATGATTTTTCTTTCAGACCCCTTTTTCCTACAAATGGAACCAAATGGACCCGCTGCATGGGGTCCATTTGGTTCACATTTGTAAAATTTTGAAAATGGGTGGAATTCCCCTTTAAGGGAGACCTGATTTGGACAGTAACAGAGTTGTTCCAGATCACAACACACAGTCCTCTCCAGCATATGCTTTTTTAATTATTGATTGATTGATTGAATTCCAGCACAACTCAAGTCCAGAAAACTGATAAATGTGAATGGACAAACCAGTTACAGAAGAAACATGGAGGAGTAACATGAAGTTTTGAAGGAGTAACATTCTACATTTTGGTGGCATAGGAGTGAAAAAATAGTTAGGGTTATGATGAAGCATATTTAATCTTCAGATTAGACATGCCTTCTTCACAGAACTCTTCTAAATGAACTGACGCTTCAGGAGACTGAACAGATTCTCTCCAGTCTAGTCTTATCAAGCCTGATACAAACCAGCTCGGTTCTTTACTCGGCGTCCGCCTAATACAGAGCAACCAGTTGTTCGACAAACAGTCATATTTTGGTTATTATAATCTTCTGTTTATCTTTGGATGTTATCTGGGGAGGTGAATTGCTTGCAGACTCCACATCCTGTCTGTGTGTCAGGATGCAGGAGTGCCTGTATCAAGGGCCCTTAAACTAGAGATTCTAGTCTCCAGGATATATGGTCCTTATTACAGCCCTGCTAGCTGCACAAAGGATGCTGCATGGCTGCAGAAACTGCAGATATTGCACACCGTATGCCTCACTTTATTTGGTATGTTATTCGGATCACCGCAGAGCACTCGTTTTCAACCTTTTTCATACGAGAGCCCGCTATTTATCCTGCATTTTAACCATGGACCACCATTTTTGATGTTGACTGTAGTCTCTCGGTCCCAAAACTAAGAATTTTCAAGTTTGCGTTTCCACAATTAACACAGATAACTGGCAAAACGTTGGTCAAAACAACAATTCTTCTACATGTCCTAATTGTGTAGAATTCTTGAAAATTAGGTGATTCAGATGTTTTAATATAATTTAACTCTTGAGAGGGTAAAATGAAGCCGAACGGCCCGTAAGGGTCCATTTGGTTTCACTCTTGTTACAGATGAAACCATACAGCTTTATCTGTTAGTTAGAGTTATAGATCTATAAGGGTCCATTATGGTTACCAAATGTCCGTCATTTAGCTAGGGACCACCTGGGTCCATTTGGTTTTATTTTTACACTCATGTTTGGTTTCATTTTTACACTCATGTTTGTTTTCATTTTTGGTTTCATTTTTACGCTCTCAAAGAGTTACATCCGGTTACCCGACTTTCCATCATTTAGCTGGGGACCACCTGGAATGCTATCGAGGACCGCTGGTGGTCCCCAGAACCACTGGTTGAAAACCCAGTGCCCTAGAGCTTCTGCCACAGCTGTTCCGAGTCTCTCTGAGGTCCACATAAAACATCTCATAAAACAAATCAACATATGTACTGATCAAGTGATTCTCATTATGGACTGACTGCACTGCAAGGATGTATTCAAGCATTTGTTTCGTATAATACTGCGAGGACACATTTTGGAAACGTCGTCCAATATTTTGGGGTCTTCCGAAACGGCTTTAGCCAAAACAGCAACGCCGTGGTGTGTCTTTATTCTGGAAAAAAATAATATGATGAAATCGCATTTATCTTTAAACGTCGAGGTCTGTCAACGGCTCCGTTTGACAGACCTCGATCGTCTCGTCGCAGAGACATGTGGAAACCGGAGAGATCTGGAGAGAGAGTGATGTCATGCGGCAGGAATCGGCCAAAGACGCAACCGTAGAGAAAGGAATCGATGGGGTGGACATCAGTTGTAATGTTTCATCTTATGTTTGACTGCTTTATGGGGGCTGCAATTAAGCATGGGGCCCTGCGGTGCTGTGGGTCCCAGCGCCGCAAAGTGGCTTAGAATTCTGGCAGGCACCGAGACCGAGTCCAGAGTCCCCGCGGGATCACGTTCTTGCCATTTATCTGCGGTAGAGCGCTGCTGCAAGCGCTGTTGTTCTTCAACCCATTGCCTCCTATATAACAGATATGTTTTTCAAGACCAGAAGATTCCAGAACCCTTTAAATGATTAGGCTGTCATATCCCTGGTTAGTCCATAAATTGCAGTTGGGAAGACTCCACGTCTGTCGTCATATGTCAGACTCTAAACTCTCTCCAGCATGTCTCGGCAATTTGTCATGTCGCGGCGCGGCGTATCAGCAAGGCCCCTAAAGCGCAACAACATGACGTAACCCGTTGGCATCGGGCACCGGTGACATGTTGATCAGACGTGTTTGTGGGATTTATTGGAAGAGCAGAATCTGCGCATCAGCATCTCACCTGTAGCGAAAGCTTGTGTGTGTGTGTGTGTGTGTGTGTGTGTGTGTGTGTGTGTGTGTGTGTGTGTGTGTGTGTGTGTGTGTGTGTGTGTGTGTGTGTGTGTGTGTGTGTGTGTGTGTGGTGTGTGTGTGTGTGTGTGTGTGTGTGTGTGTGTGTGTGTGTGTCTGTTCTCCGGCTTGGCTTAACGGATCATCTGACCACTTGTGCAGCACCATCAAAGGGGATAAATAGAGGGGGATTAGGTGTGCTCTCATTACAAGACTTGGCAGCCGGAGTTTGCTAAACTAGTGCCTTTCCAAATGATGTATGTGGCCAGGAATAGGTGCAGTACAAGCGATGTGGGCCCCAGTAAACCGGGGGCAACCATTAGCTGTCCCATCTGCTTGGGTCTTTTCATTTGGGACGATGATTGATTTCATTTTTTTTGCATGGTAACCCGTAACAGTACAGTAGGCCCCGACCGTGAGCTTATATGAATCCCGATCCCATTATTTATTGTTCGTTAACTGCTAGTCTGGGATTTTAGCTGCCGTCGGGCTCTCTGCCAGCAGACTGGCATGCAGAGAGAGAGAGAGGGAGAGTCTTGTAGATTTATTTATCCACTGGTCCCTCCGCCGCCACTACTGACGGTCTCTGGCGCTGCCGCTTTTCACCAAAAAAAAATAAAAAATACAGTCACAACGCTACACCACCACGCGGGCTTTCATCTCCGACCTCGCTGTGGTTTCCAAAGTTTTTTTTTTTGCTTTAACTGCCATTAAAATAATAATTGGCTCTTGTTTCAACTGATATGGCAGCCCTCAGACATATAGCTGGGTATTATATATGTATTTAAAGGTTTAATTGAGGAGTCTTTCTTCTAATGTGACTTTCTCTTTCCCCCTCCTCCTCCTGCTAACCAGCGTCAGGCTGTCTGGGAGGCTGATCTGAAGGCTGGGAGAGCAGGCAGCTCCGTGGGCCACACAGGTCTGCTGCTGGGCGACTCTCTGTTCTCCAAGGAGCTGGAGAACATGGGCAAGCACCTCGCCGGTAGGATAGTGTTCTGGATATGTGCGTGTGTGTGTGCATGTGTGTACTGTGTGTTGTATGTCAGTGTGTCTGTGTGCGTGCGTGCGTGCGTGTGTGTGTGTGTGTCTCTCTCTCTCTTTGACTTTAATGATGAATAATGCGGTTAACCCAGATCAAAAGCTTGCATGGGAATACAAAACATAGGCTCCACATATGCACATACATACAGTATGTGGTATACAGTATATTGTACGCAGTCATGCACACACACACACACACACACACACACACACACACACACACACACACACACACACACACACACACACACACACACACACACACGCATGCACATACAGACACACACACACACACACACACCATGCAAGGCACCAACCTGTTCTTCACCCACGTGGTAATAAAATATATGTACATACAGTATATGCATCATATACAGTATGTTGCATATATGCAATAATCAGGTACATACTGTATATTATGTGCATATAGTATATGTGGATATATATAGGACATATACAGTATGTGTCCTATATAACCACATACATGCCACATTATATGTGGACATTCTGTATAGGTCCTATATAACCACATATGTTAATATAGGTGGCCATGGTGGCCAATTTCATATATGTGGCATATATTAAAACATATATGTACATATATTTTCTTCCCATGTAGGGCAATTTGGGGGTTCAGAGTCGTGCTCAAGGGGTGCCAGTAATCGAACCAGGAACCCCACATTGTTTCTTTTTGCTTTGTTTTGTTTGTTTCTTTAAGTTTTCTTCATCTGGCATCCTTTCTCCTGGCCACTCTAGCGCTGATCCACTGCCTCCCCTGCCGGTATAGATCACTGTCAGGAGGTAGTCTAGCCAAAACAATAAGCGACATTTCGCTACATGAGATTCTGGGGGCTAATTAAAACCCTGTGTCGCTTCTGCTAATATGTGACTAAAATGAAAGGCCTGCAGTCCAACGATTAACCACCGCAGCGGGAATTCATTAATTTTGACGTCTCAAATTAATTGCATTAATTAAAGTTTAATTACACAACCCCCCGGCATCTTTAGCTGAGTCATTCCCAAAGTGCGTGAAGAAGCACAAAGCTATGCTTGCGAAGCCGGAGTTACATACGACTCCTTCTTGAGCATTCATAAGTTCCATCTCTCTCTCTCTCTCTCTCTGCTGCTTGTGCTCTTTGATATATGCGCTGGTGACGTCTGGGTTAGTCAGAAACCATCTTTTATTGTCATGGTGATCAAGTATGTAAGGGCTAATTTATGAAAGCAGATGAAAGCATGCAGCGGAGGGGTAGACCAAAGGCGAATGTCGCCCCGACCGCACCGGCATCATATCTGAGGGACATGTGTGACGCACTTGTTTGTTTACGCGTGTCCCCTCGGCTCTCCATTGGGCCGCGCCGCTGTACGCCTCATACACGCCTTACGCATTCCACAGTTATGCGAAGCACATTGCTGGGGCCGGCTTTCGCTTTAGTGTATAAAAGTTTTCAACGTCGCCGCGGCAGCAGTCCCAGCTGTTTAAGTCCAGTGTACGTTGGCACTGAGCGTCGCACTGCCTGCACAGCATGCATCTCTAAACATCTCTGCCTTCTCTCTCAGAGAACAAACATACAAAAAAACGTCCTCTTCTCAGGACATGGACCCGTAGAACTGTGCCGCCTGTTCGCAACACACTTGTGTTTCAGCTCTCCAACGCAGTGGGGCCGGCCGGCCGGCGGTCCTCAGATGGCATTGATTTCTAGTTGTTTTACGCCGAGTTACTGTATATTATTCAGACGGGAGGGCTCCCGCCAGGCGTTCGAATGAGGCGGTCGAACAAGCTAATTCGGCCCCTTTCATGCCTTTATTAGCTGCTAATGTGTTCCACATTTACAGCCAGAGTACCCCGGCTTTTATCTCATCTTCTTATACCCCAATTATGCGGTTGGGCAGCTTTTTCTTTGTCCACCGCGATAAAAAATGAATCTGCGTTGTTTCCTTAATAGCCCGGCTGAATTGGTCCCGAAGGAGGCAAGTTGAGTACAGTTTAATTAAAACGAGGTTGTGTAGAATTTAATAATGGATTGACTGTAGATATAACCTTTAGTCTGGGTGATGAGCGTTTAGCTCAGGGGAAGTCAGTCACTCAGTTCTCGGTTTTAACCAATATACTGTATATACCAGACAGTACCTGGAAGATGGAGTGGCGTGATTCTTTTTTACTTTTTCTGTTTTGTATAAATCTGTGAAGTTAACAATAATCTAATATACTATAATTAACTCACACACAGGCCCCTCGGCGGGTATGTTTTGATTGGCCAGATTAATCCCGCCCCTTGCCCTGGGCCCAGTGGTTAATTTGGCCCTGCTGATGCGTCTGGTATAAGTTCAACCACCTTTAAAGTCCAATAAGAGGCTGTAGACGTAACTTCTGTGGGACCTAGACATAGTTAATGACTATGAAATGGGATCGAGTGTATCCCTTTCATGATAGGTATATGAACAGCAAATGAATATTATATGATACGACCTGTTATACTGCGAACCAAGATTCGCATTATATCAGCTCTTTAGACGGGGCGCCCCTCAAAGCACAGGTCCAGCGCTGTGTCTGTCCTGGAGAATTCTGACGTGGCTTTTCTAACCTGGCCACTATATAGAAAAGTACCTCGCTGTATCAGTATCTCGCTGTGGCCTTGATGCGGCCCAGCTACGAGGCACACTCTTATAAGAAATGGTGTGAGCTCAGAGGTCTACTTTTATCTCATCACTGCTTATATAGACCCTGATTAAATCGCAATGAGTACTACGGGTATGTTGAAGTATAGAGTGCTTAGGTTTTGTCCATTCAAGATTTCAGGGCCTACATTACATAGTTACATATTATTAAAACCCACATGGGACATTAGACACACACACACAGATGTGTGTATAAATTGAGGTTTCTCTTCTTATAACCGCCCACGCCTCTCACACCGTGACACCGTCACCGTTGCTGTTTTAGTCTGCCGTAAACAGGATACGCTGATTAATAACCTGCCTCCTCCGTACAGTGGACGTTTTAATCTGGACTTATTTACAGATGGGAACGACGCAGCTCCGCAGCATTCCTCATTTGAAAATCATCCGCCTTTTTCTCTGTAAATGACGAGGAAGCTGCTGCTAAAAAGTCATGATGTTGTTAGTGTAAACCAGGAACTCCCAGGCTTAGTTTCCCTTGTGTCAACCAAGCGGCGTCCCTATCACAACCAGCTGCACATTGGAGGTTCCAGGGGCGGTTGACAGTGTTTAACACCAAAATTACTGTAGGGCATTACGCAGACACTGATATAAAACGACAGCTACCGAAAAATCAAAGAGCTGCCATCCGAAACCACATGGTATAAAAGCTTTGATAAAATTTGATCCAATCTCTCAGTAAGAATGGGGTATAGGATCGAAGAGGGGGAGGGTGGGAGCGAGGAGAGAGTGACAGAGGCGGGGAGAGAGAGAGAGCGAGAGAGAGGGAGAGAGAGAGAGAGGGAGAGAGAGAGAGAGAGAGAGAGGGAGATGACAAGGCAAGGAGAAAGAGAAACAGATCTAATCTATTACAAAAGGCTTTGATCAAGTAGCAGTTCCACTTGGTGAGAGTCTACAGGCCTACAGCACGCAATGCAACCATTCAGAACCCAATGCAGTCTTTTTCTCTTTATTGGGCCCATCCTCTGGAAATAAATAGAGCTGCTAATGACTCAAGTATTGTTTGGATTAAATCTGAACAAAAAATGCCAAAGATATTTGGTGTAGAGGGGAAACAGTGGGGTCCGGCATAGACTATTTGGAACCACACTCAGTACTATGATTATACTTTAAGGAAGATTTCTTCTTTGTTTCTTCTTTTTTTGTTTTGTTTTGTTTTGAGTATAGTGTAAGTCTTCTCATTGGCATGTCAGCAAATCAGGTGTGGGGCCTTGTATGTTGGCCAAAAGCCTGTACCACCAGACCTGTGCCTGGGCTTACCAAATAATTACCCATAATAATAAAGTCAGCCATCAAGAGCTTCAACTCATGATGAACAAAGCAGGGGAGTCGGGTGTCTTCTAGACTTTTCGAATTGCAGGTTTTAATTGTGTGATTATTTGGTATGCCCCAGGCCCAGGTGTGGTGGTACAGGCTTTTGGTCTACACACAAGGCCACAGTCTTGCTGATTTGCTGCCATGCAGCCATTGAGAAGACTTACACTATACCTGGCTGCACCATAGCGTTCAAGAATACCAGCCAATGTGCTTTTATGAAAACGTTGAAAACCAACCGATTGAAAAACATTGCATATGGAGAGATGCAAGGTTTTTTGGCCGATGGCGACGACATCGTACACTGCGGCCCTGACACACAGTGATGTCATGGTATATATGCCATACACTATACGCACCCCCACAGAGTTAATCATTTCCCAGCTGTCAGTGTGATTCAGGCCAAGAAAGACCATGCTTTGCCCCAGTTCCTTCTGCCTGTACAGTACCGTTATTTCCTCCCTCTGCTTGATTTAGAGAAATAACACATGTAAAACTGGTTAGGGGTTAAAACAACACAGGCCCCCGGTGTCACTCGGTGCAACGCAGAGGTTATTGTGCACATGGGCAGGTTACGGCGCCGTGTGCTGCACGAGGGCGACCTCCCAACAATCAGGGTTGATTAAGCACAGGGACGCCATGCAACCCCATTATGCATGTCACAGTGCTGAGTGCCTCGAGGTCCCGGAAGAACGCCGCCGCGCAAAACAATCTGGAATAGTTTTCGAATAAACTAAATCATCTCCCAGGGCTGCGTGCCTGGTGGCTCAGCCAGTTAGGGCTGATTTACAACGTATACTTGGGTCTGCATTACGAGTAGATCTACCCGTTCGTAACCGCGGTGCGATGGGCTCTTGTAGATCTGCTATTTTTTGGGTATCAATCAGGTCTTATGCTCCTTTGAATCTGACCTGTCTTGTCTCGCGTCTGTCGTGTGTCTATACACTGTCTGACCAATCTGAAAGAAAGCATAACAAGTAAAAGGAGAATTCCACACCATAACACATTGGGCATCCGAGTACCTTGGTTGCTGTGACAGACATGATACATAAAGTCCTTGATTTTTGTCATATATGCCCCCTTTTCTACGTACATTTCACCCTGAGGTCGCCCAATTGCAGTTTGCATTTGCGCAGGTTGTCTTTATTCTAATACGAGTATTTTAGTAGCTCTTCTTTTTCACACGTCGCATCAAAACACACACTACAAGATAATTGGGCGCAGCATGCAAAAAGCTAAATGTCTGACTCAGAGAGTTTTCTGTTTTCAATAATGAAATGCTGTTGGTTTAGTGGTGAGACGATTGTAGTTTGTTAGTAGCAGTACTAGTGTTTCACATCATTTTAAATATAAGCACTTCAATTTGAAATATCTTGGGTTGTTTTGCATGCCATCATGTTTGGTTGGGCAGTCAGGGCATTTAGGGGGGCATTGCCCCCCATGCCTAGATCCGCCCCTGATGTCAAAGGTGTTTTGGTGTGGAATTCCCCTTTAAATGACTGCCTTGTGAGTAGTGCTGCAGACGTCTCTAGCTCTGCGTACGTAGATAGTGGTGGTGTGTGATGACGAGGGGCATGTGTTTCAGATTGTTGGTGCGGGGGGAGAAAAAATAGAAGAAATGTTTTGGAGAATTTGATTTGCTCATAAACTAGCATGTCAAGGTTTGTGAAATCGTCTGCCATGCCTTTATGTGGTATTTATTTAACGTTGCGCACACACACACACTTCCAGGAATAGTGCGTCGCATGAAGTCGGTGACTCATCCGAAGGTATCACTCCGGGTTTGTCGAATCGCAATTGCTTAAAAGCACCAAACGATAAAGAAGAAAAAAAAACGTGGAAAGATTTACCCAGATGCTGATCAGAGGATTTGGCTGTATCTTCTCCTCTCACAAACAGAAATGTTTTTAAGACTACCAATGAAGCAAACAAATGTGTTTTTCTCAGGAACGAACGGGGGAGGAGAGAAAAAAACAGAAGAAGAAAAACCTAACAAGCCCCAATGTCAACTTGGAAGCTTCCCTGATGGCGGAAGCAGGATTCACCACAAATTTACTGTGTCTCTAAATATTGCCATCTTTGACCAGAAAAGGATTAAATCAAAACAGTCTCGCTCTCTCTGCTCTCTCTCTCGCTGGTGTTCAGGACAGCCAGTGAGTTTTATCCATTGCTCTGGTGAGATGTGTACACACAGAGCAGTTATCTTTTCTCCAACAACCATCTAGCCCTACCATTACATTGTCAGCTATAGAGGATGGTTTTAGGAATAGCCTGGTAGTAGCCCAAACACATCATGAAATTATAGGACTAGTAGTTTGGAATGGGCCTATGCGGATTTTGGAAATCATAGGTGATATATTATACGCTGTTTACTAAGGTGGAGGTGTCACTTCACATAAACGCATATGCAGAAAATGAGCTGAATGAGTCACACACCCTTAACAAGTCTTTGAGGGGCACGGTTACACAGTGGTTAGTGCTGCCGCCTCACAGCTAGAAGGTACTGGGTTCGATTCCTGCTAGGGGCACTGCTGTGGGTGCTGGCGGCGTGTCTCCTCCTCCGCGTCATCAGTGCCCATACCCGAGGAGGGGTTGGCGAAAGGGCCTTTCTGTGTGGAGTTTCCATGTCCCCTAGGGTAGATACCCTCACAAAAACATGCATAATCATGGGCTCTAAACTGCCTCCCCCTGGCCAGCCGGGGGAGGCAAGGCCTGATGGAGGGAATATGGTTAGTTGATGGTAGTCTTGGGCAATATACCGGTATTACCGTATCGCGACATTATCGCGATATTGGAAATCAATACCGAGTAATATCGTTCTATAAAAAATATCGAAAACCAAATATAGTCAAATACAGACATTATACTGTATTCTATTAAAATATGAGCAATGAGACATTTAATTGTAACAATACAAACAATTTTCATGTTACACACATGCCTAAAATAGCCCTTATTTGGGCTAGGCTTTTTGGAAACAATGTATTTCCAACTCCAGTTTTTCCCTATTTAGTCTGCTTGAACAGCAGAGCGCTCAGTTTCTGACCCCTCAATGTCGCAATTCTGAGAACTAGGTGACTGGTGGAACGTGTCCGACTCTGATTGCACGCCATTGGCATCTAGTGGTCAATACCGGTAATATCGAATATCGAGCTAATTAACACGTTATCAATACCGATATTTAAAAAATCAATACTGTCCAAGACTAGTTGATGGTTGGAATAACCATCAACGTGTTCCTTCCACGCGGTACGTCCAACCAGGGAAACTCCCACCTGTCATGCATTAAAGGAAGCGGGAGGCCAGTCCGCTGCCTCCCCAGGTTGGCGGAGGGTTGTAGAGCCCAGGATCACATTAGGAATTGGCACTGGGTGATTGATATACAAAACCGTGCCAGTCTTAACCCTTTCTGTACGCTGGTTTTCAAAGCATTATACTTTAGAAGTTTAGATCTGTAGATCTCAACAGCTACAGATGTACAGATCTACAAGCTCATACCGAGTGGCGGGCTATGAGCTTGTAGGTCTGATATTTTTTGAAAAATCATGAAAATGTGGCGCAAATATTTGAATATAGTATTTCAGAAGCAGACATTTTTAACTCAAATCTTTGCTTCTGTTTTCACCGATATGAAAACAGCATGTTTTCATATCGGTGTCCGCAGCCAAATAATAGATAATTCTAGTGGTCCTTGGCATGAAATATGTTGAGCATCACTGACACAGGAACATAGATTGTTTCAGGAAAAACTAGAATCTAGTGTCAGAAACCAGAATTTAGTGTCAGAAACTAGAATGTAGTGTCAGATACTAGAATCTAGGGTTAGAAACTAGAATCTAGTGTCAGAAACTAGAATCTAGGGTTAGAAACTAGAATCTACTGTCAGAAACTAGAATGTAGTGTCAGAAACTAGAATCTACTGTCAGAAATTAGAATTTAGTGGTAGAAACTAGAATTTAGGGTCTGCAACTAAAATGCAGCGTCAGAAACTAGAATCTAGTGTCAGAAACTAGAATGTAGTGTCAGAAACTAGAATCTAGTGTCAGAAACTAGAATGTAGCATCAGAAACTAGAATGTAGTGTCAGAAACTAGAATGTAGTGTCAGAAACTAGAATGTAGTGTCAGAAACTACAATGTAGTGTCAGAAACTAGAATGTAGTGTCAGAAACTACAATGTAGCATCAGAAACAAGAATGTAGTGTCAGAAACTAGGATCTAGTGTTAGAAACTAGAATCTAGTCTAGTCTTTCAACTTTTCATTCATTCAGGTCTTCTTTTCTTGCTGTCTGACTTTGTGCCACTGTGCTCCCTCCTCTCAGAGGTGGAGAAGGACCTGGCCAAGCTGGCGGAGGCAGGGAAGATGACCACCAGCCGGACCTCCAACAACCCCCACAGTAGTAGTAGCCTCCACCACACCCCGCTGCTCCACAGACCCCTGCCCAACAACCTCCCCCTCCCCACCAAGCTGTCCCGGCCGCTGTCCCCGGCCCCCAGCGGCCTCTCCTCGGCCAAGCCCACGGGCGTGGGCCTCCCACTGCTCAGCCCCAAGCCCACCTCCCTGGTCATGGGCCGGACTCAGTCTCCCAGCAACCCCGGCAGCAGGACTCAGACCCCCAGAACCCCCCAGGGCAGGCCGCTCACCCCCAATAGCTTACTGTCGCGCTCCGCCGTGACCCCCGGAGGTCGCAAGGAGGTCCACGTGACGTTCAGGAGGTCGCGGAGCCGCCCGGTGACGCCCACCTGCCAACCCACTCTCCCCCGACCGCTGCTCACGCCTCCTGGGCTGAGCACCACCGACAGCCTTGGAGCCAGCCTACGAGCATACCTGTCTGAGGTAAAACCTGGCAATAGTATTATTAGTATTATTATTTATCATGCAGATGTCGTCATTTCATTGTTATTCCATTTTTATTTCAATTGTTCTTTTGATTTTTTTTATCAGATTAATCACAGCTCAAATTTTATTTAATCATGATTAATCATTATTTGAACTGAATGTTCAAATTTTTTTCATACCAGGGCCCACTATTTTTTTCTGAATTTGAGCCACAGAGAGAGCCAGCGAAATCCTTTCAAGCCCTCGCCCGCGGGCGCGCCCGCTTTCAAAAGCGGGCGCCCGCTTTCAAAAGCGGGCGCCCGGTTTCACAAAAACCCTAACCCTACCCTAACGCTAACCCTAACCCTACCCTAACCCTAACGCTAACCCTAACCCTAACCCTACCCTAACCCTAACGCTAACCCTAACCCTAACCCTACCCTAACCCTAACCCTACCCTAACCCTAAGATACAAAACATTGAAGTCTTTTACCACAAACCTAACCAGCTTGTACCTCTGAAATTGAAGAGAGTCTACTTTTACACAACATATATAACACCTATAGACTCCTTCAACAAAGATGGCGAATGCAAATATTCTCTGTATATCTGTATATTGTACTCATACATAATGTTGTAAGATACAAAACATTGAAGTCTTTTACCACAAACCTACCCTAACCCTAACCCTAACCCTAACGCTAACCCTGACCCTAAATATTTAAGGCACCCGTTTGTGAAAACGGGCAGCCGCTTTTGAAAACGGGCGCCCGTTTTTGTGAAACCGGGCTCCCGCTTTTGAAAGCGGGCGAAAAAGCGGGCGCCCGCTTTTGAAACCGGGCGCGCCCGCGGGCGAGGGCTTGAAAGGATTTCGCCCCTGCTGGCCACAGACCAGCCTTTGATGACATTTTAGTCCCACAGACCCAAAGCTAAAGATTTACTTTGGTTTCATCCACAATTCCAGGCTGGATCTGGGGAACAAAACAGTCATACAAACATACAGATCAAGATGACCATTAATCTTCTACATTCTCTAGTTGTGTAGACTTGGGCTAATTCACATGATGAATATTTTAACTCTTGAGAGTGTAAACATGCTTTCGTTTTACACTCTCAAAGAGTTGCATCTGGTTAACCAACTGTCCATCATTTAGCCTGGGGACCACCTGGAACCCTCTCAAGGACCACTGGTGGTCCCTGGATCACTGGTTGAAAACCACTGCTGTGCAGGATTTGCAGGATTTTCTGTGCAGCTATTATATCTTGTAAAACCGTGCTCCATCATTTTTTTTCTTCGATGAAAATTGCTCAGTGGGTTGAATCAGTGTGCACATGAGGTAATTGTGTAAAAAATGTAATCAGGTTAATCAACAAAATGAATTAATGCCATTAAGTTATTTTCAACAGTATTACAGACAATTCTATAAATCTGGCATATACTGTAAGCATATAATGGCCATAAACCTCGGGTCATGGCTCATGAGCCTGAAAATCAACCCAAGTTTATAGTGATCTGTTAGTGTGGTGACAGTGAAATACTGTATTACGATCAGTGTCAAATAGGCTCTGTGCCCAACTAAAGTTGGCTGTAGAACATGAGAGCATTTACACAGAGATTGAAAGCGAGCGTTCTACACACAGAAATGTGCGTGCACACATAGGCAAGTGTGCACACACTGCACGCACGTGCACACACACACACACACCTGCATGTGCGCGCGCGTGCACCAGCACACGCTGCGTGTGGGGTTTAAAAGCAGAATACTAGCGGAATGTCATTTCACCAGTGGAAAAAATGTGTCGGGTCTTAAAAGGGAGAAAATTTCAATGGGATTTCTCTCTCAAGTTCCTTTTTCATGGTCTGCTTCACGGCAGCGCTGTTAAATACAAAACGCTTTCTTGAGGGCTTTATTAATGGCGGGCAGGAATTTTGCGATCCCTCTGTGTTCTTTTGACACTTAACGTCGGTTGACGCCTAGTGAGATTATCAAAAACACCAGAGCACTGATTCACATTTGATTGGGGCCACCTGGTCCCTGTTGTGCGAGGGCTGGGCTCCCCTGAAGGAGGTCTGGTTTTAGAAGGGGATTCTGGACCTGTTTAACATGCGAGTCGATGTACAGGGACCCCTGCCAAATTCCCCTGACTTATTCTAAGACACTGTGCTTCCTGGGGAATTAAGAACATCCATCACCTTGCTGTAGGGAGCATGGGACAATTTATATATTAATGTTTGGCCCCCAAGGATTATAGGTCTAGTTGGTGTAAATGAAAATAAAAACAGCTGTAGCACTAATGGGCCTGATGTTATAGTGTGTTCCAGGTCGTACAAGTCTATAGAATTCACCAGGGATTTTCTATATTTTGCCATGGGTCAGCAGCACTGCTTTCCTTTGCAATATCATTAGAGCCTGTTTTTTAAAACGGACTACTAATATAGAGGATTTCTCTGTTTGTGCCGCCAAGGCACTATTCGAAATTTGTTCCGTTTCGATTTTCTGCTTGAGCATTCCCAGAATCTTAAGTTGCTAAATGGCACATCGCAGCTGGACCTGAATGCATATTATCCAGATGTTTTTCATTCATACGGCAAAACGTTCCGGGAGGACATGAACAGATTGATAAGCAAACAGATGGTCCGATTAAGATGGATTTCCTTCTTAAAAAATAAGACACGCTTGTGTTAGCGAGACGCTGACCAAGGTAGTGTGTGCTTATTAAAAAAAAAAAAAACGAAGACAAAACTAAAGTAGCGTACCGGCTGTGCTCCAGCCTTCATAACAAAAACATGGATTTCCATCCCAGTGACTCATGTCTTCTTCTTCACTCTCAGTTCATTTTGCGCTGATGAATGTTGGCGTCGAATAAATCTTTTTTATTTTGTATATCTTGGACTACAGGGTGGATCTAAAGTTAAAAATGTCTTTCATATTATTTTTCCACTATCTGCTCTCCTTCCAGGATGAGTTCTACCAGCAGTTACAGGCCATCAGACAGCCCTGGCACATCCCCAGTGACACAGAGAGTGACATCCTGGAACCACCTGAGCAGGACAAGAGTGAGTGACCTCTGCAAACACTCCCTTAGGCTCTTTGACCCTTCTCTCTTTTTAGGTCATTCATTTTGTCTTTTGTCATTGTGCCAACTGTCATTCACTTTGTGGATTATGTCCCATTCACATTCTCTTTCTTTGGGGAACACAAACGTTCACAATTAATCACGTCCAGGACTGCAACGTTCAATCGATCAAGTGTAATCAAATGATTTATTATTCTGTTAGTTGTCAACTGTTTAGTAATCGATTAATCAATAGTAGTTTTTCCAGTGTTAAGTAAGTAACACATTCCACCCATTTTCAACATTTTACTGTCATTAATTAATATACCTAGAGAGATAGAGATTTTGTGTGGACATGATAAAAAGTTCCCCCCCCCCCCCCATTATGTGCTTCCTAGAAACGGAGGTCTGAAAAAAACACAACTTGATGACGCCATCAAGAATTTTGTCTCTTGATGACATCATCGAGTGGTGTTTTACCATGATAATGATTTTTCTTTTAGAACCTTTTTTTCTCAGGAACATTTTGAAAATGGGTGAAATCCCCTTTAAGGTGATAGTCATAGTCATAATCTGATTAATCGATGCGGCAGATGAATCGATTATGACAATAATCGTCAGTTGCAGCCCTAATCTCGTCTTTTTCAAAACTTCGGCTTGCCATTTATATTCACTGGTAATCAACAGTTCCATAGTCTGACAGATTGCCCTCCTTAATGCCTGACGCCTAGCCACAGTCATTTCCTTTGTGCATTGTTAAAGTTCATCTCATTAAAGTCACTTCTCAGATATGACTAATGCATTCAAACGGCAATCCGTCTATTAAAAACTGTATCTTTTTAAGGCATAAGTATTCCTAACACGATTCTGCACGTAAGTCAATAGCTGTAAGGCAACACATTTTCTTTTCCATATTCCACAGTTGGGTGATATCTTGTGAGATTCAGAGGTGAAATATGCTGTTGAGGTTGACTACGTTTTTATTTCCTGGCGTCATTGAAGAGATTCGTCTCCATTAAGATCTAGTCAATGGACATGAACGACTCTTACTTGTAAGTCATAAATCCTATCATTCTAGTGGTCTGGCTGGGACACAGTGCAGTGCATTGCTTTGGCTTTGAAACATGACAGGATTAGATCAGACCTCCCTTTGAGGTTCCAGCACATAAATCACACAAATGCTATTGGGTAATAAGGGGCCGATACTGTCTCCTTGCCAAGATGAAAATGAGAATAAGTTTTAATACGCTGAGGACCATCAAATTCATGCTCTCTTAGCGTTTACCGTGAGAATTCCTCTGTCTCTCGGACTGCTCAAAGAGTTTGTCAGAAAGTGATCTGTCAATGAACTAAGTAGAAAGTTTGATGTATGAAACCAGGCCCGGATGTAACATTTCCCAAATTGGGGGGCAGGCAAAAATGGTATGGGGGCGGCTTCATTCGCGCCACGGGCAATGAAGCCGCACCCCTAGCATTTTCCGTTACAGGACTACTATTACGCAAGTAAACATCAATAATAACATCAGTTGTTGTTGCTAAAAGGGTAGTGTTTCAAATCATCTTAAATCTACATTTTAAATAGCACTATAATTTGAAATATAATTTGAAAGCACTATAATTTGAAATATGCCCCCCCCTAAATGGGCATTTAGAGGGGCATTGCCCCCCATGCCCATGCCTAGATCCGGCCCTGTATGAAACTCAACTCAAACATTTTCATGCACCATATTATACACAATCCTATATGAATTGCCTACATAATGAAATGGAAAATAGAAATTGAACATAGACGACTTGAATCAGTCGCCTATGTTATATTTATTTTCATAATCTGATTTTTTTTAGGTTATTTGGGGTAGTACCATTCTACTGCTAACTGTGTAGACTTCCATATGCCTCTAGTACAACTGTACTATATCTCCCACAGAACATTCTAAGATCACCCCAGACCAATGCAGTGACAAGCTTTCTGTCCGCTTCCCAACTGCAAACACAACAACCTCGGGCCACTGCGGATGGAAGACACATTTCTTGTGTCTTCTTTAATCCACATTTGTTTTCATTTTGGAATAGATGCCTTCAATGAAAACTAACTTGACACGATTTAAAAAAGCAAGCGTGCCTGATGCTGTGTCTTTGAGAGCAAATAGATCTGCAAAGTATCAATTCAAGTCCAAATGATTAATGTCACGTCAGACATGTTCTCCAATTAATATCGTCCCTGTGTCCTCTGTAAACATAAAAAAAAGTCTTGGAACCGTTAACTCAGACAGAAACTCAAGTGCAGGACTTACAACTTTTATAGACCTCATGAAACAAGAAAACGTAACCACTATAATACACAGAGTACTTTGTTGACTGGGGTCCCTCAGGGCTCTGTACTTTTTTTCCCTTCTACACACAAATCTCTATTTGTATAGCCGCTCTACAACAAATCGTGAACTTTTAGATCGTCTATTTTTTGCAGAATGATCGCCTGGTATGACAGAAAAAAGGACGCTATAGGGGTTGTGTGATTGAAGCATGCAAAAAAAAGGCTGTAAAAATGGAAATGTAACTGCATGTGAAACGTTCCCCTGCGAGGCATTTTCTTGCTTAAAGAATGGGCGAAAGGAGTGAATGTAATAGCCCCTGGGCAGGGGGGGGCGGGGCTCTGGCGATGGTGATGATATGTTCAGAGAGGATATGAGAGGTGGAATAGATACAGAAAGAGAAACGCTGTAGCCGCAAGACGTGACAAAGCACTTGTTGGCGTGAGAGAGAGGCTCGCAGGGTGCTAAGGCTGATGATTGAATTTCTCTGGCTCACACCACGTGCGTGCATGTACATGTGCATGTGTGTGCATGTGCGCGTGCATGTGTGCATGCGCGTTCAGCCCCGCTCGATACGGTCGCTCGCTTCATTAGTACGGTGACACCCTCTTCCAAAGCTTCATGCCAGTGCATGTGTCTGTGCTGGCGCCAACTCTATGGTGAGTGCTAAATAATAGCGAAAAAAAAAATCCATAGCTATTTCCTGTTATTCTAGAGACTTCCACAATGGGGTAACCGCACATACCCCAATGGAGATGAAAAGAAAGTGTTTTTTTTTTCCTTCTTCTCCCAAACCCTCTGTTGTTCATGCCTGTGCCTAAACCTTGCAGTCTATTCACAAATTAAACATAGGCCTAAATTGTCTGTCATCAGCGTCTGGGATTTTCAGCATTAATATAGGCCAGTGGTCTTCAACCTTTTTAGTACCAGGGCCCACCATTTATTCAGCATTTGAGACACGAACCACCATTTGACGACATTTTAGCTCCACAGACTTAAAACTAAAGATTTATGTTGCTTTTGTCCACAATTCCAGGCTGGATTTGGGAACCAAAACAGGCAAACATACAGATCAACATGGCCATTAATCTTCTACACTTGGGCTAATTCAGATGGTAAATATTTTAACTCTTGAGAGTGTAAAAATGAAACCAAATGGACCCGCACAGGTCCATTTGGTTTCATGTTTACACTCTCAAAGAGTTTCATCCGGTTAACCAACCGTCCATCATTTAGACTCTGGACCACCTGGAATCCTCTCCGGGACCACTGGTGGTCCCCGGACCACCTGTTGAAAACCCCTGAGGCTATTGTACTGAATCTAATTTGATCTATACAGCATTCACTGATAATGCTGTTGCTATTATACAAAATGTAAATGTGGGAAATGGAAAACTGTTTCAAACTTCCAAAGGGAACGATGAGAAAAAAAGATTTCATCCTTCTAAAATATTATTTTCTGAAATACAGTACAAGTTATGCACAGTATAGTATACATACTGTATCCCCTATGGCATGTTTTGTAGAATAATGCGTTCTTCCCTTCTGTCCTAATTCATTCAAAGGTGGAGTTCGAGATGCCAGTAAGAGATCAGTGTTTTCAGGTGAGAATCTGAACAACTTTCTGCATGTTATAATGAAACCGAAGTGAGTAGATTTGCCATACAATATCGCTTATTATCTGGACCGCCAGTATTCAACAGCTCACGCATGTTTCTCATTAGCTGTGTGTGTGTGTGTGTGTGTGTGTGTGTGTGTGTGTGTGTGTGTGTGTGTGTGTGTGTGTGTGTGTGTGTGTGTGTGTGTGTGTGTGTGTGTGTGTGTGTGTGTGTGTGTGTGTGTGTGACTGTGTGTGTGACTGTGTGTGTGTGTGTGTGTGTGTGTGCGTGTGTGTGCGTGTGTGTGTGTGTGTCTGCGCGCGTGCACGTGTGGAATGGCATCGAGACAAGTGTTTTATTGAGCGCATGTCTGAACTTGACAGAGCCTCCACGTCTGTCTGTCAATGACCTCATCGGTAGAGCCATAACATGTTACCCCAATAACCACCAATGAGTGATTTAGAAGCCTCTGCCTTCATTTAAAGTCATCCAATTACACACGCCGGCTAAATAGAAGATGTAGCAGCTCCGAAATGTGATTGGTGTGTAGAGAGCGGCCCGTGTTTTGCGGCGAGCGAGGCTCTCTGCTGCTGCCCGGTTCCATTAAGTCACTTTGGGTTGTGAGTTTACGCGCAGCAGACAGCGTCGACTTTCAGCATCAACATTTTTTGGGAGAGGGAGAAAGCCTGTCTGGGTTCGAGGTCGTCTGCGGTTCTTGTGGTGCTCTGCCGGTGCCCACAGCTCCCAGTGCGAGGGTGCCAGTCTGGAGGCACATCTGAGGGCCGGGGCGCGCGTCCGCCTTGGCTATCAGAGAGGCCAGGGCGCTGCCATGGCAACCAGAACCCAAAGCTGATGTATGAAGTCACCCCAGTCACTCATTTCACCCAGCATTCCCTGCATGAAATATGGCCCCTGGAACATCCATCGGGTTAGCAGCGGGCAGGCCCTACTTTTCCACCTCCTGTTTATCTTTGACATGTTCAAATATTAAAGGGCTGTTTTATAGTAATTGCCCCAGTTATTATGCTTATTAGCGGTCGAAAGCGTCTGATTTTGGTTTCTAGGAGACTGATGTTTTGTCTTTGTGTTTGATTTCACAGGCCTATAATGGTGAAGACAGAGACATTGATCCAATCAAACAATTATGCAAAACCACTGGACATTTTGAATAATATGTACAGAGACTCTTATTTTTATAACTCACGTGAATTAATAAATGAAATAAATAAAGAAGAGATTGTATACTTTTTCCACAGATGCTGATATTTCCTAGATGATGTAGCCCTTGAAAAAAAAAACTGTTCACACCAATGTGATAGTATCACTTGCTAACCATGGAATAAAAATAATAAGAAGAAATATTATTAGTTTGCTTTTAAGCATGCCTTTGAATCTCCCTGAGGAGTCGAGAAAAAAGAAGATGCATTTTGTTGTTGACGAACCAGTTTCCTAAGAGTAACGCATATTCACTTTGTGAGGGTAGCACACCAATGTATAGAAGCAATTTCTTTACATGCACTGTCCAGATGTAGCGTTCTTCTTAAATTAGAAAGTAATAACTAAGGAATTCTATGATATTACTTAAAATGATTTGATTTGGTAATATTTTCAGAACATCCTGTTTTTTGAAATCAACGGACATGCTGCTGCGGTACGACCTTTCTGTTGATGTTGACGATTTAAAGAGGAGCTTGTAAGTCACAATAGAAAATACTGTCTTTTTATGCCGCATTAAAAGCACTTCAATACTGATGTCATGTTTTTTTTTAATTATTAGAACTGGGTACAGGGATGGGGAACGGTGGAACAGTGGTTAGTGCTGTAGCCTCACAGCTAGAAGGTCCTGGGTTCGATTCCAGCTAGGGACACTGCTGTGCATGCAGGCGGCATGTCTCCTCCTCCGGGTCATCAGTGCCCATACCCGAGGCGGGGTTGGCGAAAGGGCCTTTCTGTGTGGAGTTTACATGTTCTCCCCTTGTCCCTCACAAAACAGGCAGTAATCCTGGGATCTAAACTGCCTCCCCCTGGCCAGTTTGGCCACCTGATGGAGTGGACAGGAACTGGTAGGAATAACATGTTCCTTCCACATGCTACGCCCCCTGTCAGGTGAAAAGAAGTCAGCTTGGACTCCTCATGCATTGAAGGAAGCATGAGGTCAGTCCAATGCCTCCCCAGGTTGGTGGAGGGTGTGTAGAGCCCAGGAACACATTAGGAATTGGCACTGGGTGAAAAAAATGGGTTACAAAATCATGGGATAAAAATTAGTCAAAAAGAACTGGGTACAAGGGACCACAGAATCAGTTCCATGCATTGGATCGGCTCAGGCAGACGACATGTCCGTGTCTTTGTGCCGCTCCGGCACTTGTTTTCGGGTGATGACAGTAAGAGAGAAATGTATTCTGACCATGGCTGCATGTCTAACCATGCATGCGGTGTTTGCCTGGGCACACACTGGTTAAACTGTGGTCGTCTGACGGTTACATGGCAGACGTCAGTCCTAGTTTCAGTTTTCCATGTAAGAGAACGCACGCGCACACACACAGAGTCGACACACCCTTCTCCTAGGCACTGTCTGATGAGCCCTCTGTTCAGACTACCACTGTGGTATGGCATGTACCAAGTCATGCCGATTTCACGATCCCGTCTCCTTGCAGACGACGGGATGTGGTCGAGTGAAAGCCCTGTGAGCCCCGCAGCCTGGTTTGATTCCTGTAAAGGGATGTGTCAGAACGCTAATCAGCCGCTTTCCCATGTCAGAAACCACCTCTCTATAAAACGCAGCAGCATGTGGACTAATATCCCAGGTATTTCCACACACCACGTGTGCTCGTGTTCAGTGGAAAGGGGATGTGGTTTTGTATGGATTTGTGGAAGAATGTAATGATACGGCCTAATCAGCGCCGCAGCAGTACCGTGTTGATATAGTCTTCATGTCACTATAAACAGTGTTTTCCTGTCGGAGGACGAAACATTTTGCATTACGTATTGTAATTTACACATATTCTTATTCACCGGAGGAGATAAACGCCTGTGTTGGAGCAACAGCTTTGCCATCTGTTCCTATCTCAGAGATCGCCAGCATTGCAAACTTCATTCTTACCGTCAATATTTTTCTTTGAATTCACGTCTCCTCTTTTCCTTCACTCGGTATGTCAGCAAACTATCAAGAAGTCTGCAAAGATATGAAGTTAGTTGAAGAGTGAAGTTACTTCAACACAGATGTCTAAATGTCAAAACAGTGTTTCTTTTAAATTTCACACGATTATCTGTAACAATGAATGTCTTGATCCTTCGGAGCAGATGAAGAAGAAGAAATCTTTGGGGGACCTTCATTGTATCAATTTTCTCACCAATCGTGAATGATCTCAAACATTTCCCCCTGGAAGGTTTCCAACTTCCCATGCAGGTACATTTACACATTTGGCGTTAAACAATCATTCCGGAATTGTCTGTGTATACTTCATGGTGATGGTGTTTCACTTTGATGTTTAACTTTAATATAAGGTTTGATTATACTGTGAAATCTCACAACCACATCATGGGAATCAAGAGATTCAGTTTCACCCGCCGCCTACTGTACCTTTAATATCATATCCCTCCAGTCCCATACATACAGTGTGTTTACCGTGCTGTCTTTATGAGCCAGGCTGCATTCAAAGCTGCTGCCTGCAAAAGGCCACCCAGGAACAGATGGGCGACACCACTTTGCTTACTGGGAGATCCGGACCACCGTCAGTGGTCAGCAAAACTGACCCAGGGTCTTAATTTACGACACGAACATAGTGGGATTTAACCAGACGTACAGCACAAATAAATCTCTGCTGGAGCAGAGGTATGCTTTGAAGCCATATGAAGTTCTTGCATTAAACATTCTCTCTCTCCCCTCTGAAATGTACTGCAGTGAGAAGAATATGTAATGGAATACATGTCTTGTTTATGTGTGCATGTTTGTGTGTACGGCATTACAAAAACACTAAGCTATTTCGAAAAAACATATCGGATAATACTTAAATCATGCGCTGTCGGACGGTAGGGTCGCATGCCAAGTTCTCATGACACATTGCGACTGTGATGTGCTACTTTCGTCACGCGACACTCTCGCACAGCTAATATAAATCAGGTTTGAGAAACCATTAATGTGATCCCCATCTTAAAGGGGAAATCCTCCCACAGACACTCCTTTACAAGTTGGGCGATGGAAGGAGAAAAGAATGCCAGCTACAATGTCAGCTCAGTGCATGCAGTCACACCTACAGCAGTGGCTGTAAAATGTTTTCACGTCAAGGACCTCCTCAAAATGCACATGCATATGATTGTGGAGTGGAGGACCCCCATCTGGAAATATTTAGTGTAAGGGAGGGACCCTCATAAGAGAAGATTTGTGTACACATACTGTATGCTACAATGTGTCCTAAATTTCCCCCGGTTTTTCCCAGCAATCTTCTAAATGTTTTGGAAATGGCAGATTTATGATTATTTTCTAAAGCATAGGTTGTCAAACCGTTTCGTTGCTAAAGTAAATAGGGACCCACCAGAATCCCCTAAACTTCAATGGCCCTTGGGGGTCCCCGAATTTCACTTTAAGAATCACTGACCTACCGATGATACCCTATGATCTACTGTACTAAGTTACTAAATTAGGCATTGACCTTAACTCACTCTGTGCTGTCTTTAATGATGGTTTCCTTTGTGCATTTGCTCCATATGGTAATTGCTTTCATTTCTAACAAATGTAATGTCCCAGAAGTAGAAGGAAAAAAACTTTCTCTGAACTTTTGGAAATGCATTTCCCATTGGTCTTTTTCTTGGTCTTCCTCGCTCTCTAGTCAGAGTTCCTCCACCCCTGCAACAAGCAGTGAAGCACATATACTCACATGCAGAGCCACACACACACACACACACACACACACACACACACACACACACACACACACACACACACACACACACACACACACACACACACACACACACACACATTTACAGTATGATGTCACACTGACGCAAAGCTCCACTGAGAATGAATTGGACAAGAAGGAAAGAACGTGTTTCTGTAACCACCCTGAGTATTTTCTGGGGAAATGGGTCCATTTTCTGGTTCACAGCTAGCAGCACATATAATTAAGCTCACTCTGGGGCATTAAAGTAGCCTAAACATTGAAATAAACCTTTCTAGTTCACAAAGTCTGTCCCTTTCACTGTGTACTGCATGGCCTGTGTTCTCAACCTTTTAAGGCTGTGACCCACCTCCCCACCCCCCAAAAATAATCATTTTGAACCGGGGGACCCTCACCCTGTGTTCAGCTGCTCTATTTGACTCTCAGTCCAAGATAATAAATGTTAAAGTAGATCTGCTAGTTGTAGTCTATTATTTCACTTTGGACAATATGTTTAATCAGTTTGTTGATTACCTTTGAATGTTTAGTTTTGACCCAGTATTTATAAATGATCTTTTTTCTTTTAGGTATGCTACCCATGAATGGATGATGGATGGATGAATGAATGAATGAATGAATGAATGAATGAATGAATGAATGAATGAATGAATGAATGAATGAATGAATGAATGAATGAATGGACAAACTAACAAATGAATGAATGAAAAATCATAGATTATGCCATATGAGTAGGCCTATTAATCTAAAATGGAAATACCTGTATTAGGCCACACAGACTCCCACACTAAACTCTTAATGTTTATGTTGTACTATTACTAAAAAACGACCTAAGGGATTTAAGATAATTAAAGCTGGGCTGTTAGCTTGTTGTCCGAGTCCTTTCTGCCTATTTCTCATCCAGGACTTGTCCCTTGTTGTCCCCATTCTCAATAAAAGAAGAGACATCATTAATGAACTCGGTCTGCGTAACTCTGTCTATGCTGAGGTTTTGCCCTGTATTTATTTCCAGACCCATTTTAAAGTGCTTTATCGTTAGGCTATAACTGATTTGGGTGATTTGGAAATCCTCTGGTCCCCCTGGTAGCCAGAGGTGCACATGCACACACTCTACAGTGACTGGATCGAAGTGCAACAGGCCAACATATCTTATAGACCAATTATTTGTTTACAAACATTGGGACTGGATGCACAGGTGACCGTTTCATGTAATCAATTCCCAACAGATCTCCAAACATGTTGTTTTGGGGAGCGTTGGTTTCACTTCATTCAACCTCCTCTTGTGTGTTGGCTAGAGAGGTGCACCCTAGGATACGTTTATACTTCGTTGTGCAACAGTACTGCGCACAGAGAACCGCTGATATACAAGCTCACATCGCGTCATGGACGTGACTGTTGTGAGCTTAGACGTCTGCGTATGCGATACCGTCACACGACGAAGCATAAATTACACAGATGAGTTGCAGGTGCGCGTGGGGTGCAGCCATCTAGTAAAAGAGTTGCGACATTGAGGGGTAAGAAACTGAGCGCTCAAGCCTTAGAGTACGTATGTATGTCAATGGCTAAAGCTGCTGTTCATGCCCCATGCAGCCTGAAAGAGGGACAAGCTGGACTTGAAATATATTGCGCAAAACATGTCAGCTGTTTCAAAGTATTACAGTAAAACGACCTACAGTAAAATAAAAAAAGATGTGTCCCTATTTGTTGTCCTTGTCCCCATTATCTATGACTGTATGCCTAGAGGAGCCGCCATTAGACTCATGAAGTGAACGGAGTTTGCGTAACTCTGTCTATACTCTGTCTATAGGTTATGACACAAACAGGCTGAGCTGCCGTGATCATGTTGAGCGCACCTCTCGTTCTTATGACAGCGACTGGAGGAGTGGTTTGGAGGAAAACTGTTTTGAATTGCTATTATTGTTGAAGCACAACAGAACCCGAGGATTATATATTTCAAGGGCGAGAGAACACAATAACAATCCTAATATTTTTTTCTTCCATATTGGGATAAAAACAGCATTTGAAAGTTTGATGGTGCGTTTTTAACAAGTGGGTGAAGTTGGAACTTTTCTATTGCATGTTATGAGAGGCAGGGTTCTTCTGCAGCCAGTTTGCACGCGCATACTGGTGTTTACTCGTGTGACGTCGTCTGTAAAGGCGTCTATACATCAAGGCCCATCTCTACTCGATCCTGATTAGAGGAAGGCCCTCTCTCATCCTGACGAAAGGCTTTTCTCCCAAAGCCCAAACTGAAACTAGGGGGTTAATTTGACCTGCAGGGGCTCACTGGAGACAGGGAGGAACTAGGATTAGCCAAAAATGAAGAAAAATAATAACTACTTGAATTAAGTCAAATAACTTTAATCTTTAATAGACACAGTCATGCGATCCATGTTGGTGGTTCTCAATGTGATTCCAGGGGGTCCCCCGAAAAATGACAACTATAGGAATGAACCTACACACTACACTACTACTCACACTGTCCTATGTAGTGTCAAACTATATTGGTACGAGGTGACGTTGTTGAAAACAATATAGTTCCAACTCAATCTGTCGCTGCCATTATGTGCCATAATTCACCTCTTCTCTTAATTATTTCCTGCCCACGGCTGAACGGTGTTGTTAATCACCTCGACGGTAGGAGCGAGACATGACTGAACTGGAAAAAGAAGAAAACGGCGCGTGTGGGAGTTCAGTGGAATTACATGAGGTATATATATATACTGACAATACTTCTTTAGTTGTTGGAATGTTATGTCTGTTTGTGCAACGTGTGCAAGGCATAGGATAGCCGCAATGCAACTCTAATTTTACAAATTTCATCTGTGATCTGCTTGTATTAAACGACGTCAAACTCTTTTCAAACAGCAGGTGGCGATACTGCGTGTGCACTGACCAGGTGTCTGACTGACACTGACAGTGTCAGTGTATAAAACCAGCACCCCCCCTCGCCTCTTGTTTTCAAAATGGCGGCTCGTGATGTTTGTTGAGGAATATTTTGGACAGAAAGTAGCTCATACCATGTCTACGGTCGGTTTTGTGGCACAAAAGCTTGTTTGCAGATCGAAAGAGGATAATTCAAGCTTTCTCTACAGCTACAAGGTTGGTATGTTTGATGTTGTTTAATACAAGCAGATCACAGATGAAGTTTCTCATAAAGGAGTCAGTGGACCCTAGATTCAATTCCAATTTTAAAAGAATTTACAGTTGCATTGCTGCTAGGCGTAGGAAAACGTGCTTAAAAGTGACAAAGCAAAGCCAGAGATGACTACAGCCTACTAGCGCAGCACACGACAATAATGTCTCTTGAAAATC
This sequence comes from Benthosema pterotum, assembly GCA_039105355.1. Classification (NCBI taxonomy): domain Eukaryota; kingdom Metazoa; phylum Chordata; class Actinopteri; order Myctophiformes; family Myctophidae; genus Benthosema; species Benthosema pterotum. Next base: position 36,882,442 of record CM076982.1, on the reverse strand, counting down.
ATCCATGCAGCTGCATTTAAGCTGCTATACTATGTAATAGCTTATAATAAAGATTTTCAACTTTAATGGCCCAAAATAATGACTTGTACGCCTATCACAACAGTCCTAGTAGTTGAATTTACCACAGGCCCAGGGCCATGGGGTAACATCATGGCATGTTTCGACCTCCCATTGGTAATTGGACATTACTAACACTATATGTAAACCTCAGTGGGGTTTCAATTCTATGGGCAATCTCCGGATAATGGCTCGTATTAGCCAATGTGATCCACAATGTAGCCTTTAGTGGACTTAAATGTGACATGTTGGAGCCTTGAAGGTGTGTATTGTATTGTGTATCATAGGCGGACCTAGAAATTATGGGCCTGTGGGTCCATGTCCGACATGGCACATAGTGTCTACACATGCTTATCAATTATGGCAGTGGTTTTCAACCAGTGGTCCGGAGACCACCAGTGGTCCTTGAGATGGTTCCAGGTGGTCCCCGGCTAAGTTAACCAGATAAAAGTTTTGTTAACCTGGTGTAACTCTTGTGTGCGGAAACATGAATTATGGCATATAGGCGTGCAATATTGACCTGGCAGTACACAACCAAAATAACTAATACAAATGAAAGCAAACTGCTTAAACACTTGCAGTTATGTACCATATCATACCATAGTGTGGGTGTGTTTTAAGTTAGAAACCATACAGTTTGAAGGACATTGTATTTGACAGGCATTAGGCAAGCAGATCATATCACCCCCAGACCCGTATGATCTTTATCTCTGGGGTGGTATTAGGCCTGTTGCAGCCTCTCACCTTCGCTGTCTACACTGTCTATAGCTCAGAGGAGAAGTTATTAAATTGTACTTGAATGCAAGAATGCATTGGGAAAACCGGGGAGCAAATCGTACTGTTCAACAAACAACCACTTGGTATGTGGTTGTTTGATGCCTCAGTTAAAACGTTAAGGCCTGCAGTTGAGTTTTTTTTTTCTCCTTGTGATCGACACCTTTCCCATTTGAAAAGATTACTGCACAAGGGGTTTAATGCTCTGCTTGTCGACGGGGGGTACCCCTGTACTTTAATTTGACATATCTTTTAAATTTGGGTTGTTTTACATGCCATCATGTTTGGTGGGGCAGTCTGGGCATTTAGGGGGGGCATTGCGCACCCCCCCCCCATGCCCATGCCTAGATCCGGCCCTGGGTTGCAACGAGGGCTAGAGTGGTACTGGTAGATCCCACACTGTAAAATCCCCACTCCATCTCTCAGACCCATGGGGGTCCTTTTGGTTCCTACTGTAACTATCAATCACTTAGACTGTCAACACTCTGGAACCCCCATCGAGGACCCCTCCCGGGGGGTGGTCTCCGGAACCCATGTTGAGAACCAGTGGTCTAGGTAATTGGGTCTCCCCCCAAGGCCCCATGGATTATTCTGTCTTTTGATGGATGATGATAAATGGCACAAACATGGCTGAGCAACCTCAACTCCAATTCACACCCAGAGATGAAATACTGGGTCCAAACAGCTACGTCAGTAGCAGCAATCCCCCCTGGTCCTGGAAGTTGGAACACCATAAATTTGTTCTAGCACGTTTTTGTGTCTGTGTGTGTGGACGGATATTTAGAATACGGTTGTGATCTCTGCCTCAATGTGAAGTTTCCCTGTCAGATCAGTGTTAAGTTGATAGAAAGGCCGGGAGTCTCTGGAGTGTCTGTACTTTGTTAAAGCCCAAGGCCGATGCGAGACAAGCGTTAAGTGAGAACGGTAGGCTGAGGGCTGTCTTCCTCGTATTTCTCTCTCCTTCTCCGTCTCTTTCACAGACAAATTTATGGTTCCCCTCATTGACCATGATGTGGTCGCTGACTCCAGACACGTCTTTCTCTCTTATTCAAGGAGTGTGTGTGTGTGTGTGTGTGTGTGTGTGTGTGTGTGTGTGTGTGTGTGTGTGTGTGTGTGTGTGTGTGTGTGTGTGTGTGTGTGTGTGTGTGTGTGTGTGTGTGTGTGTGTGTGTGTGTGTGTGTGTGTGTGTGGGGGTGTGTGTGTGTGTGTGTGTGTGTGTGTGTGTGTGTGTGTGTGTGTGTGTGTGTGTGTGTGTGTGTGTGTGTGTGTTGCACCCTGGCAGACATGGTGGTGGGTGGGTGAGGCTCAGACCTGGGTCAGATGACTCACCCAAACTCTGCGCCTCTCTCTCTCAGGGCTCAGGCGAATCATTGCTCTCATATTAGCCTTTATTATTCTTTCAAACGCAGGGATCTAAGCTTGGTCCTGTGGTGCACCGTCTCATGGAAATGTTTTCATTTTGCGCGCCGCGCGCTGGCTGGTGTGTGTGTCTGTGTGTGTGTGTGTGTGCCCGTGTTTTATCCCTGTCTGGAGTGGATTGAAAGAAAATATTATGGCAAAGGGACAAAGCCACGGTTAACATAATGATATTTATACCTATTGTAAAAATGGTGAGAGCTTCTTAACTCTCCCGCATGCACTTAAAGACCCCTCAGGGGTCATGGTGGAGACCTCCACCGCAGCAGCAACTCTGGGCTTGCGTTTCACCTTCAAGAAACTGGTGGTTTTTCAACTGTCCTGCTTTGCCCAAAAAAACTCCAATGAATCCTCCAGATTGGGGCTCTTTTTCATTTTTTTTTTACATTTTCATTTACATATAAAGTTGCACTGACTTTATTGAGTCTGCATATGGCTTTTTATTCAAGCTGTGATTTATTACGCTCTCGCTCGCTGCTTTATTCAAATTTTCTTGCCAGCCCACCAGTCGTTTGTGTGCCTTCACCCGTTTATCACAGACCTCTGCCAAAAAAGCGGCCGCTGAAAGGACTGGGTAGGATTTTTCTTTGGAGTCTGAGAGTGTTTTCGCTTCGCCTCTTATTGTAATTTTATATCTCTGATAGAGTCATTTTCTAGTCAACTTTGTTTTTTCATCAGTTAACCACTTTAAACCTGGCATGGCATCCCCCTGTTTTTTGGGCATGTCATTATCGACAAAACTTTTGAAAAGGTTTCCAGAGAAAAACGCTAAAAAAAGCAACAGCAGATGCTGCTTTGTGATCTCGCAGATGTCTATTTTCGCTGTTTGTCGAAATGTCAAAAATATTAAGGCCTTAAGTGGTTAAGTACGGAGCAAAAAGCATGCATGCAGTTTTTGCGTTCGTAGATCAGAACGATGAGAGAGGAAAAAAACAGGTGTTTGGGGATAGAAGAAGAACAGGAAGCCTCCGATCCCCAGCACATCACGATCACGTCTCCACTGGGTATTCTTCAAAACCCCAGATGCTTCACCAAAAGTCAGAGCGTTCTATCCTGATTCACTACAGCAACGCACATACTACACTGAGAGAGAGAGAGAGAGAGAGAGAGAGGAGTCGAGAGTCATAAATATTCTGGCACATGATAATTGGAATCACCTCACAGCGAATGCATCAATGTGCTGCCACTCGTCTCCTCCAGCAGATGAATACTTGTGGGATGTTGGATGGCCAAGTTTTTCCAAGATGAAACGGTTTTGTGGTCAGGTACGGGATGCCAGGAACTTGTGATTACATACAGATCTTTTGTAACAAGAGAGTTATTTACTTAAGCGATTGTCAGTCACCTGGACTCCATCTTGACTCAACAATAACCAGGGTAATGGTTGGTAAACATCCAGTTATGGGTGAAGGAAGAGTGGGCACTAGTCTTCACCAGGGAAACTAGCCAGCAATAGAGACTGGGCACCTCGGAAGAGGGGAAATCCTGACCCTAAAACGGTGCAAATTGAGATTTCCTCGTGGCGGTGCGGTGCTCTGTTACAGCTACCACCTCGGCAATCTCTCTCAAACAGGGGTTTTCAACCTTTTTGATACCAGGGCCCACTATTTATTCAGTATTTGAGCCACGGACCACCATTTGAGGACATTTTAGCCCCACAGGGCCCAAAAAATAAAGATTTCTTTTGCTTCTATCCATGACCATTAATCTTCTAGCTGTGAAGACTTGGGGCAAATTAAGATGATGAATATTTTAACTCTTGAGAGTGTAAAAATGAAACCAAATGGACCTGCAAGGGTCCATTTGGTTTCATTTTTACGTTCTTAACATCTGGTCAACCAACTTAACTGGGGACCACCTGGAACCCTCTCAAGGACCACTGGTGGTCCCTGGACCACCGGTTGAAAGGTTCTAGCACAAGATCCGCATATGGAATCAATTCTGTACTGGCCATATATTGAGCGTGACTTGAGTGTACAGGGTTTGATTAGGTCAGATCAACATGGAATGTCAGAACAGGTCAGCTCTATATTGTGGGTGGCTGCAGGGGCAGTGTCTTGAGTGTACAGGGTTTGATGAGGGCTTGAAGTAGGACCGGGACTTCTTTTTAAGGCCTGTTCATGTCCTTTCAAGTTATAGTTTTAAAGTGTGTGTGCGTGTGCGTGTGCGTGTGTGTGTGTGTGTGTGTGATAACTCTGAAGGGGAGAAATAATCAACCAAAGTTAAGCTTCCAAACTCTTTTTGTAGAGTTTTTATATGCAACCCATAAAAACGCGCACCACACTGCTCTAGCATTACTTTACTTGGTATTAGAATGCATTAATGTCAGCTTCATGTGGTGACTTGTTTTTAGCCTTTTATTAAAATTCTGTCAACTGTGAACGCTTGCAAAAGTATTAGATTTTTTTTTGCGAACATACTGTATGCGCTTCCCCATTGTGTTCTTTCACAATAAACGTGTCTCTTCAAAAGGTTATCTGTAGTTTGCACAAACACCTCGTACTAACACACAAAGCACAGGGATACATTGCGAGGAACTGTTTAAACATTTGATTTGGCCGGGGACGGTCATTTACAGAGTTGCTGTTGTTCCGTCTTTGTTCCAATGACAGCATGGAGGGGATGAAGGGTGGAGTGGAGCTGAACTGTGTGTGTGATACAGTTACTAGCCAACAGGGAGGGGAGGAGCTGACCGATCTGCTCGGGTTTAATAGCCTCCAACGGATCTCATGATGAAACCAGAGAATGTGATGTGTGTATTAACACCAGAGAGCGCGTGGGAGGCTCTCTCAGCTGCTTCACACCTTCAGCTCTCTCTCTCTCTCTCTCTCTCTCTCTCTCTCTCTCTCTCCCCCTCCCATGCTGGTGACATTGCGTATCATTGGCCTTGTCATGCGATTGCGAGTTGATGGGGGGGCCTTTTTTTTTACCCAAATAATACCCATAATTAACTCCAGCCTCATTGTCACTTGATCACGGTTCTCTGGGCCACATTTTGGGGGTCGTCGGAGGGGAAATGAGGGAGGACAGATTAATTACCGCTATGTGAGAAACATTGGATGTGTGTTTTTTTGGTCTTCTGCCCCCCCAAACCCCCGCCTCCCCCAATCTACTAAAGATGACGCCGTTTCTCCTCATCGGAGGAGATGACGAGAAACGCTGCCAAAAGTCTGATGTCAATTTCCCAGCAAACGCGTTGGGGGAAGCGGAATTATTTGGGGCCTGGTGGTAGATTAGCTGTTGCTCTGCTGCTGACGCGGAGTTGTGATGGATGGACCCGAACTTCAACAAGTCACATTTATGGATGTCATCCCTTTGCTTAAGATGTTAAAGAGGAGTATCTGTGCAGTGGGACTCCGGTGGAGTTTGTGTGTATTCCCCTTCCTCTTGACAGCACTTTTAAGAGCTAGAATGAATTCTGCTTTTTTTTTTTTTTTTACTGGCTGTAGAGATGTTTTCCGGTTTCTGGTTTTCTGTTTTATTTCCTTGAACAAGGAACGGGCCCTGGAAGGCCCCTATAACAGCTGTCTTAACTTAATTTGTTTTACTGTAACCACCCTAAGGAAATCTTAAATATCTTCCCCAGATTTAGACCCATTTCAATCGACTGTACGTTGTAAATGTAATGTTTTATTCACAAATTGACTATCTTTGAAAACCTCCAACAGGTCGCATCGGAGCCATGGGAGCCAAATGTCGAATTTAAAGGAAGAAACCGTTCTGCTGAGAGAAGTTACGCCGGAAGGTAGGTTAACCCAAACTCCCTGATTTGGACCCACAATACGACCACACAGTTTGTTCTGCCCTAAACATGGGGACCACAAAATGGAACACCCAACAAAAATCCTGAATGTTCATTCATCTTCTCTGAGGGGGTAAAAAAGCCACCCTTTCGGTACCCAACCCGCAGACATAAATTAACATTGAAGATTTCACTGTGCATTGTAGGTGTGCAGGCAAGCATAATGGTACATGACCTCACCAGCGCCAGTGCAAGAGAGGACATGATAATTAAAGTGGATTTATTAGACTGGAGGGAGACACTTCTTTTTTTGGCACCCGGCGCAGGCATCTTACCTCACTTCATACGTCAGCTTAGTAAAAACATTGTCACTAAGGGGTATAGCGTGATCCTTCATGCATACTTTATTACCTGTTGTCAAAAGCCTGTGCCAAGGCCCAAAGAATGTTGCCCGTCATACCAACCCAGACGATACTGTTTATAGCGAATAGTTCTGCGTTGGTTTAACTTCATATACTGTATGTTGTTTAAATTCAGTTTTCGGTTCTACACGACAACAGTATCTCTTTACTAATAACACCATGTTAATCCATTCTTTTGGGAACTCTTAAGTTTCCAAGAACAACCTAAAAGAGGCAATTATCGAGTTATTCCGCCCTGGCACTCAAATATGAGCCATAAACTGTTTTATTGCGGGGAGATTTGTTGAAGATTGAAGTGGATGACTTCTGTGCATTGGCTGCTCTGCACTGCGCTCGCCCCTTCTTCCACCAAATGGTTCCCATTACGGGACAGGCACTTTGAATCATCCTGCTTCTCTTGCATCATCTCGATGGGACAGAAGCTGCCTGTAAATTCCCCCTCGATGACTTTGCGATATTAATGTCACACAGTCGGCCTCACGGTAAGCAGACATATTGCATGGGGGCAAGAGAGAGTTTGGTGATAACAGAATGTTTTCGAGGTCGCTCCATGATGTCAGTGTGGCGGCCCTGGCGGGTTAGCTCACAGTTGGAAATGAGTTTATGGACATAGCACACACTGGAGTTTAAGGGCCCTTTTAAGCTCTTTCAAAAACAATGAGGGCTCTGGGGCTGATATTATTTTCTCTAATACATTTCCATAAAGTTGAGACGAGCGGTGCTCTGGGGCCGGGCCTTGCCACTTTGCCAGAAAGCTTTTGAGTGAAGCACAGAGAGAGAAGAGGAACTAGAAAAATGAGGGGCGTAGAATAATGGTTGAGAGAGCAAGTAGCTTTCCTGCCAGCAGCTGTGCTCTCTGTGCAGTGTTGCCAACTGCCAAAATCCAAAATGCACTAGTGGCACTTCCAAAATGCACTAGAACGCACTAGAGCTGTGGGTGTTCAAGCATTTTCATACCAGGGCCCACTATTTATTCTGCACTTTAGCCACGGAGGACGACCCTTTGATTTTGAGCATAGCCTCTCTGACTAATTTAGGAGAAATAACTGGTAAAATGTTGGTCAAAATAGTACATTTTATAAATGTGTAGATTCTTGAAAATTAAGTAATTCAGATGATTACTTTAAATATAATTTAACTCTTGAGAGAGCGTAAAATGAAACCATAAAATGAATTCATTTTACGTTCTCAAGGGTTACAGATCTATAACGGTCCATTTGGTCACTCACCAATGGTCCTTTCTAGGAAGGAAGGACGACTTGTCAACCAATTTCACCCAACTCACCTGCAAAAAGGCGCTAGGTTTTCCGCCAGGAGTTTTTCACTAATTTTGGCACTTGGGCCGTCTGGAAAAAAAAAAGCTAAATATAGTGACAAAAGCTCCAAGTTGGCAACACTGTGTCAGATTGAGGAAGGGGAGAGTGGCCGGAGGTTGAACTGTGCCAGTCTTCCACAAGAGGGCACAGACAACATGGGCTGAGTGGAGCTGACGCCCAGACCAGTCATGTAATGTTTCTGATGACATGCCTATTTGGCAGAACGCCCCCTGTGTGGAGCGAGCCCTGGCCCGGACACCATCATTAATCTACTACTTGATGGAATAAATGGTATGTCTGGTCTCTGCAGAAGAGTGCAAAACCCCACAGCTATACAGAACACTTTTCAGTGATCTCTCAATGTCCGCTGTAATGTAGAGCAACATGTGAACTGCAGCTATACCGGTACATTAGCTTTATAGTGAAATGGATCAGTCAGATATACTTTTTGCTTGGTGTTATGAATAATCTCTACCTACTTTTTATCCATTTGTGTAGGACAAACAGTTTTTTGTTCGGGTGACTAAATGATACATATTAGCAAATTCCAAAACTAGGGTTTGGACCATTTCTGTGACTCATCTTGATCACATGACTACAGAGATAATGTCATTGTGTTTCAATTTGAGTGAGGTTTGGACAAAATCTGTTGGAATAGTAGAATAGAAAATTGTCATGTGTAAAGGCGTATATACAGACGGGCAGATGTGTGTACGCGTGCGTTTAGTGTAGATGTGTTCATGTACTGTGGGAGAGAGAGACATGCAGGAGCACACCACATGTTGATATTGCAGTAGTAGTAACACATTTTGTGTGTTTTTATATTTGATTTTACAATTATACAGCAGGTTTTCTTTTATCTAATCTCAGTCTGACTTTCAAGTGCAGCAAACGAGACAAGTGAGTGACGAGCGGCACTAATTCAAACCTGGATGGTCTGCTGGAGGAAAGAAAAATCAACCACATTCCTCAGCGGGAGACTCCCTCCTTGGCCAGGAATGGACACAGGAAATATTAGCCTTCTGGGATTCGGTTTGTTCTTTTCCGCTACCTCTAGATACCGTTATCCTATCTTGCCTACAATATGTTACTGTGGCTGGCTGTATGAGCCTATTTCTTTTGATTCATGAAGTAATACTGGTGCATTAACGTACCATTTAGATTCAGGCTTGGTGGTGGTATGATATACCGGCTTATTTCTTGTATTTGCAGAAATTGAATGGGCTAAAACAGTACTGTGTACTGCAGAGGTTTACTGTGGCTGTGGGCAGAGTTGCTGGAGCTTATTTAGAGGCACGCACACACACACACACACACACACACACACACACACACACACACACACACACACACACACACACACACACACACACACACACACACACACACACACACACACACTAGGAAAGATGAACAGATTTGTCCTTCCAACCCCTCTTTTCACTCTAAAATAATCTCAATGATTTATCATGCCACAGTACTTGAAACGTTCAAACTGGAAACGTTTGATACTTGCAGTGGTGGATAAATCATCACAGCAGCTTCCTTGTAGGGGGTGTTTTCGGCACCATGTCAGTAAAACAATGCGTTTTGCTTTCCTCCCATATTACTGTTTTTTATGAAGCCCATAATTCGATGTGACAATAAGTAGGCACGAGCTCTCGTATTTCTTTGTTTCCGTCCTCTTCAAACGTGCTAATGACAGTTCATTACACGATTCCCCATATAGTATAAATCAATAATCACTCCACCAGGCCGAAGGCAGGGTGAGAGTCCCGGAAGGGCACTTTTTCTAGTTATGATCTATTATGGATTGGACAGTCACTTTTCTTAGCTGATTGATCAAAAGTAATTTCAGGGTGAGTTACAGGCAAGTCTAATGTTGAGCAACTGTTAAAAGTTGTTTTTATGTTTGTTTATTTAGGCTTTGAAAAAAAACTGCTTTGAGCTGGTGCTTCACCACAGTGGTTTTCAACAAGTGGTCCGGGGACCACCAGTGGTTCTTGAGATGGATCCAGGTGGTCCCCAGCTTAGGCTGGTTAACCAGATGTAACTCTTGAGAGCGTAAAAATGAAACCAAATGGATCTTTGGCTTCATTTACAGTTTACACTCTCAAGAGTTAAAATATCCATCATGTGAATTAGCCCAAGTCTACACAACTAGAGAATGTAGGAGATTAATGGTCATTTTGATCTCTATGTTTGACTGTTTTGATTCCTGAATCCAGCCTGATATTGTGAACAAAAGCAAAAATAAATGTTTAGTTTGGGCTCTGTGGTGGCTAAAATGTCCTCAAATGGTGGTCCGTGGCTCAAATGCGGAATAAACAGTGGGCCCTGGTATCAAAAAGGTTGAAAACCCCCTGCTTTACTAACATGTGGGAGTGTTATTATGAAGAGATCATTGGCTGCTCAGTGGTATCAGCTAGCCTTTGGCCTCCAGGGGTCATAAGTTGAGGAGGGAGAGTAGTGCAGGGTTGATTTACAGGAGCATGTGGTCTGGGCTGCTGTTTGTCCTTGCAGTTGGTGTGCAGTTACATTGCTTCTTCACACATGGCTCCATATGGTGCCAAACCCATCCCTCCAGTGGTGGGGGGAAAGAAACACTCACTTTTTTTTTTTACTCAAGTAAAAGTATCTGTTGTAATCAGGGGCGTTTTTGCCATTAGGCAGGCTAGGCAGTTTCCTGGGGAGGGTGTGGGGCACCGGGTCGCATATGGATGAATACATTATACTTGTCCCCTATATCTAGGATTGAACGTTTGAAACACATACAATTTGATTCTTTAGTTTAAAAATAGTTAATCATTGTATCCCTTGGGGGGTGCCATTTTGCTGTGTCTGTCATAGGTATGAGGTCACAGGAGATTTCCCTAGAGCGCCTCTAAGGGTCCATTTGGTAAGGGGGCATCAAGGGAAAATGTTGCCCGGGCTCCAAATTGCTTAGAAGCGCCACTGCTGTAATGCTGTAAAGTAGATTGATTGAATAGTTTTTAACAGCTTGTAGAATTACAGTACATATCAGGCACAACTCGATGCAATGCTGAAAGCCGTGAGTGGACCCTATTTCTTCTTGTTTACAATAGGGGCCAGTGCCTCCATGTTAATTTCATCAGGACATTTAGGCACATACAATACAAATACGTAGAAATACTCTGTTACTAGTAATCATTTGGAATTATAGATCGACCGATCAGACTTTTGGCCGATGTTTCCGATCACCGATTAGTGGAACATCAGAAAGGCCGATAGCCGGTATCAGCCGATATCAGCCGATACGATTATTATGTACTTTAATAGAATAAAAGTGCAGAAGCAGCAAAAGTGTTTCAGTTTCCCCTCCATCACATGCATCTTTTTTAATTCAAGTACAGGCACAGAGCTTCAGACATAAGAAAAAGAGAAAATACATTTTGGATAATTTGGATAAATCTATAAATACATGAGGTGATAGAGTCAGAGACACACAGCTATACATCTCCTTACCCCCACAATCTACCGGATCTTCAATGAAAGTGGTCGATGTACCATTTTTGAACATTTATAATAAATACAAATAATCGGCTGCTCTTTTTTCGATTATTTATTTTGAGCACCGATACCGATTATTAATAAAATCATGAATATCGAATTCGATAATCGGCCGCGGCCGATAATCGGTCTATCACTAATTTGGAATTCTATATGTACAGTTACGCATTAGTAAAAGTGCAAAGGTACTGATGGCACATTGCTAGGCAATGCATAAATTGAAAAAGTAATTGTTAATTGAAAGATATTTGAATAATTCTACTTCACATGAGTGAAACACGGATAATATTTCATAGGGCTGTACTGTAGATGGTGGAAACTTTAAAATGTCGAGATCTTTGCACAGGTCTTTTTGCTGACACACCCAATGTATTCAAGTTCGGTCAATCGTATTATAGTGTTCTTTTCTTTTTCCTTCCAAATACAGTAGATCTGTAATGGGTCAAATGGTGGTGGAGACCTCCTCTAATCGCTACAACAACGGCATGCAATCTCTTCAAATTAGAGCTCTTGGTGCTGCTCCATAGCAATCTAATGGCCTCCTTTCCCCTGTAAGCTGATCTAATTGATACCTAAGCAAAGAGGTGGAGGGTAAACAGTGGAGGCAGCTGGTCAAGCAGCCATGTCTCTCGGATGGATCAGCCACCCACCCCACAAAGCAATGCAGTCTGGATTGTTAGTCCCTCTCCCTGTGGTTGTCAGCGCCGAACAGAGGCGAGGAGACAACCGCACAAAGGAAATATTTGTCCAATCTGTCCAAGCAAACTCCCCAATTGAGGAGTGAACTTTCCCATCGCTTTGCTCTGTGTTTGGGTGACACGTAATTGAAGGAGGAATGACACTTTGAACCAAGCAGGAGGCAAAGCATTAAAAAAGAAACCTTTTTTTGTGTGTGTGTGTGTGTGTGTATATGCGTGTAATTAGCTTTGCCAAATCCCTGATCGAAAATCAACACATGGAAATATATTTAGTTTACGACGACGAAATGAGGAAACGGAGAAAACAATCACTTGGCAGGATCTTCAAAAAAGTTCCTCTTAGGAAAACATTAAAAGTCATTGGAGTAATAATACGTTTGTATATCGATGATTAAAAAAGATATTGGTTTGGACCTCACTTATTTGTATGCATGTTTATCTCGAGATCTTAAAGATGTTATTTTAACAAGCCACATAAAGGGCTATTGACCTTTTTAAATGGGCCAGGCTTTTTTTTCTCTCTTTTTTTTTCTGGCCAATGATTACCATATGCAAACACTAAATATATCCTCTCCTCCGCCTCTTGGTTCAGTGCATGCCTTTTTAAATGCCTTGTTTTCCAAAGCCACTGTGGTCCATAGATCAGCCTGCTATTCAGACTGTAGGGGCTTCCTCCTGTCACCATTGCCTAGCTTCTCCTAGGGTTTAGGATGCCAGCGTCACAAAGAGTTAGGAAGTCTCTCTCTGTGTGCGGCCACCAACAAAACGTTTATCTACCCTTCGATTCATGAGAAGATCCTGGGTGTGCTGTCTGAGCCGCGGTCCAGTCAGTGTTGCCAACTGCTAAAATCCAAAATGCACTAGTGGCATTTGCAACATGCAGTAGAATGCGCTAGAGCAGTGGGTTTTTCAACCATTTTCATACCAGGGCCCACTATTTATTCTGCAGCCACGGAGGAGCACTATTTGATGTTGAGTTTTCTCTCGGACTAATTTAGGAGAGATAAACTGGCAAAATGTTGGTAGCAATCTTCTGCCTTTTCTAAATGCGTAGATTCTTGAAAATTAGGTAATTCGTTAGGTAATAAATTAACTAATTCATTACCCTTGAGTTACAGAGGACCCTACAGTTACAGAAGGCCCCGTTGCCAATGAACCTTTCTTTGAAGGAAGGAGATCTATCATATCAGGAAAAATGGTAAAAAAAAAAAAAAAAAAGAGGGTTTTATCTCTGGCACCTGTCAACCAATTTCGCCCCAACTCACCACTCACTAGGTTTTCCACCAGGAGTTTTTCAGTAGGGCTGGAAAAAAGCTAAATATTGCGACAAATGCGCCAAGTTGGCAACACTGTGTCTGAGCTGCGGTCCAGTCAATGTAGGCTGACTCAAAAGGGGGGGCTGTCATTGCGAGGTGAAACGGGTTGCCAGGGCGGTGAAAGCAAAGCTGTTTGTTCATGTCCAGGCGGCTGAGAATGGATGGGGATGCAGATGGGAGTTTTCTCTGGTGGACTTTTCTTTTGGCTTTGGTCTCCTCTGTGTTTGGAGAGACATGGAAACCCTGGCTGGAATGGACAGGAATCTTATTGAACGAAGGAGAGAGAGAGAGAACCTTTAGGGCATTGGCCCAACAGGGCCTGAATAGCACGCATAGGGGCAGTGTGTGTGAGTGGAGGCAGCTGGGGGCTGGGCGGGCGGGCAGGGGGGCTTTTTGTGGAGTTGAGGTCAGTGCAATGTGAATAGCCTCCGCGCTGTCACCAAGTGTTTATTTCCCTGGCGCCGGGCCTGAAAACACATGTTCTTGGATATTAAACGTGATGTATAGATTGAAATTGTACTAGTGAAAGTGATGAGGCAACGTCCTTGACAAATGGGATTAATTGACACTAAACTGTGCGTGCGTGTGTGAGCGAAACGTGACTGTCCAGGGTATATGGTAGACTGATATGATGCTATCGTTGTCTGATGTAACCCATGTGTTTTTGGGCCTTGCCCTCGGATTCACAGTGGAGCTGTAGGACTATAAAACTTCAAAAGCTGGACAGAAGAGGGGGAAAAATATCTCCTGGATTCATTTCTGGTGGGTAAACGGCATGTTATCAGTGGGGAGTGGGAGGAGGAGTGCATCCCCAAGAGAAAACTAGAGAAGGAATAATACATTGATTGTCCAGGAGAAACAATCGTTGCGCCTGATGAGCATCGTTTCCCCTAGATGACATGCCGTTCCGAAATATCATTTGTTACTTTTAAAAGGATAGTTCAGAAATACTTGCCATTAATATAGTGGTGTCAACTGTATTAATTGATTGCCAGAGTCCCGTGGTGGGAGTTCTGCTCTGGTTCCGGTCACTGGGGCCACACAGTAAAAGTAAATTAATCCACAAAACTAACATAATTTGTATTGTTGAATTACAGTGTTTCTAAAAATATTAGTACGTCCTTCGTTCATTTTTGACCCCTCTATCACATGGAACTACTTTTTGGGCGTAGTGATATGGACACAAAATACATAGTTCCCTGTGATAGAGGGGTCAAAAGTGAACAAAGGATGTGCTAAATTTTCAGAAATAGGTCAACAACACAAATTAAGTTCATGTTGTGGAGAACTCCCACCACGGGCCTCCGAACATCAATTAATACAGTTGACACCACCAGATTAATGGCAAGTATTTCATACAGCTTTAGTAAAAAAGATCTGAACTATCCCTTTAAAGCAGCAGACTTCGCATGAGTGGAAAGATCATGAGAACCGCACAAGTGCTCTTCTGTTCTGTAGCAAGAACCCTTGTGTCCACACTCCCCAGTATATTGATACCTGCTCGTGCCTTCATGTTGTGTTTTATATACTGTATGTCACTACTGTTAGTATCTTGTTTGTATCAGGGGCGGATCTAGGCATAGGCATGGGGGGGCAATGCCCCCCTAAATGCCCAGTCTGCCCCACCAAACACGATGGCATGCAAAACAACCAAGATATTTCAGTGCTTATATTTAAAAGTATTTTAAACACTACTGAAAATGGTATGGGGGCGGCTTCATGAACCATTTTCTTCTGCCCACTCAATTGGGAAATGTTACATCCGCCCCTGGTTTGTATCAGTACCGCTAGCCAGTATCTCAGTAACGTTGCCCCGGCATATGCAGGCGTACAGAAGTGACAAGATTCAATATTTTTGCTAACCTCTTGTATACAAATACACAAGAGTGAAACTATTTGTTTTTTAATACTTTGGTATAACAGCATAAAGTATGTACATCATACAAACTGTAGCACACGTTGAGGCACTTGAAAGAGCTCTGTCTGTGGATGGTTTCTGCTTAATGTTATCCATGTGTGTGTACTGTGTATACATGTGTGTGTGTATACAGACAGTGCTTATGGTATTTACATTGTGTGCACGTGTTTGTTTGCACGTGTTATATGCAAAGTGTGCTTGGTTATGTTATAAACACTACATTGTAATTCGACTTGCAGTCTGGCCCAAGGCGTCAGACTGCAAAGATAACCATTTTACAGTATATTTTTTTCGAGACAATAATGAGCATTTAAGAGGCCCCAGTCTAAATGATGGACAGTTGGTTAACCAGATGTAACTCTGTGAGAGTGTAAAAATGAAACCAAATGGACACTTGCGGGTCCATTTTGGTTTCATTTTTCACTCACAAGAGTTAAAATATTCATCATCTGAATCAGCTCAAGTCTACACAACTAGCGTATGTAGAAGATTAATGGTCATGTTTGACAGTTTTGTTTCTGAAATCCAGCCTGGAATGGTGGACAAAAGCAAAAGGAATCTAGCCTGACCTCAGTCTGAATTGTCATTTCGTTTCACTTCATTATTCAGACTGAAGTCCCTCTCTACCACATCAGTTTCTGAGATGGGCGTCATCAAAGCAGCAGTCTTAACGGTGATTGGTTCATACCAACCCATAAGAATATTGGGAAAGGAAACGACGTTGGGGTCGAAGTGATTGACAGGGATGTTGGCCAATCAGGTGCTGGGATTGGATTTCCAATCCGCACAAACGTCCCCAAAGGCAGGGAAGCCAGTCCTTGAAACAAAGGAAAAAAATAAGCTAGTGTTTTTTTAAGGTGCTGATTCAGGGCTGAGCCAGGCTAAAATAAATCTTTAGTTTTTAGGGTCTGCGGGGTCATCAAATGGTGGATCCGTGGCTCAAATGCAGAATAAATAGCGAGCCCAGTGGTTGAAAACAACTGGAAGCAAAAAGAGAAGGTATTCTCGTAAAAAAAAGATTGTACTTTTTGCGTCCTGCCATTTTTAAGTGCTGTGGCATAAACGTTTCTCCCATAGGTCACAGAGTAAAGGGGGGGCAGGGCTCCCAGGGAGCAGTTGTGACTTGCTGACAGGTGTACGAAGACCCCCGGGGTGAAAGGTCACGAAGGTTACCATGGCAATGCAGGTCTGGAACTGCTCCTTGTAACATGTACAGAATGCTGCACCGACGAAGCTCTCTCTGGCTACGGTACCACATATGGCAGTATCTTATTCTTCTTCTAGGCTTTATTTTATTATAGACTATTGTAGGCACGACCACATGTTTATCCGTTTATACGCACGCACTCACGCAGTATGGAATTCACACACATGAAAGCACATCCCACCTCACTTGGGCCCTGCTAGTTGAGTGGATGTGACACGGGGGCAACAAAAGGATTGGTTGTTGAGAATACATAAAACATTTATGCTGATCAAACAAGCGCAATGCGTGGTTCTATGTAAAGTAACATTACATCGATTCCAGTTGTGCCCATAAAAGGCAAAAGCACTCGTATATAAAGTTTAGGACAGGGGTTTTCAACCTTTTTGATACCAGGGTCCACTATTTATTCAGAATTTAAGCCACGGACCACCATCCTCCAAAACTAAAGATTTATTTTGCTTTTGTCCACAATTCCAGGCTGGATTTGGAGACACCAAACGGTCGAACATACAAATCAAAATTACCATTACCATATTTTCCAGTATAATACAGTGCGCCTTATGGATCATTTGACTGCAGGAGCTTCTATTCTATGTTGACTGCAGTAGCTTCTATTAACTTCTAATAGGCCATTCATTGAAGGTGCACCTGATAATCCAGTGCGCCTTATAGTGCGAAAATATGGTAATCTTCTACATTCTTTAGTTGGGTAGACTTGGGCTAATTCAGATGATGAATGTTTTAACTCTTGAGAGCGTAAACATGAAACCAAATGGACACTTGCGGGTCCATTTGGTTTCATGTTTACACTCTCAAAGAGTGTAAACCATGGATTACACCAGAATTTGATGACCAGGACTCTACAACTTCCAGTTTTATTTGTAAAAGTGTTAGGAATGTTGGACAATGGATGGCATGTCATCTGGAGGAGATTTACTCTGAAGGGTGACAGCTCATGATGTAGCGGATAAATCTTTGGTTGTGTTTGATCAGTCGCCATCGACAGCTGTATACAGTCACAGTCAAACTGCTTTGATACTGATCTGTGGCTGATTTCTACATGATCTTCCCAGGGCCCAGGCTACTGAGCAGCCTATTTATATGCTCATGCATCAAGCATGCTGCAGGTTAGTTTGATTACTAGTCTTGGGCGGTATTGATTTTTTTAATATCGGTATTGATAACGTGTTAATTAGCTCCATATTCGATATTACCGGTATTGACCACTAGATGGAAATGGCGTGCAATCAGATTTGGACACGTTCCACCAGCCACCTAGTTCTCAGAACTACGACATTGAGGGGTCAGAAACTGAGCACTCTGCTGTTCAAGCAGCCTAAATAGGGAAAAACTGGAGTTGGAATTGTTTCCAAAAAGCCTAGCCCAAATAAAGGCTATTTTAGGCATGTGTGTAACATGAAAATTGTTTGTATAGTTACAATCAAAGTCTCATTGCTCATATTTTAATAGAATACAGTATAATGTCAGTATTTGACGATATTCTGTATTCGATATTTTTTATAGGCCCAAGGATATTACTCGGTATTGATTTCCAATATCACGATCAACGGTAATACCGGTATATTGCCCAAGACTATTGATTACCTGTCGCACCCCATAGTGTTACTGCCACAGCATCATGCTTTTTGGTTCTATTTTCACATGGTCACTGTTGGGAGAAAGAAATGCTGATCAGACGTGTGTGGGAGCGTGGCCACACGGTGACGTCCCAAAGGTCACCATCAAGCCCATGCTTATTGACAATGTACTTCTTGCAGATAGACGAGAGCGGCCAGGACACACCTTGTGTATGTACATGGGGGGTAGCCAGACTCAATCGTGGCGAGTCATTTAATCCCAGAACCCCCCGCTGGCATTCTTGCCTGCGTTCCAATGGATCCCAATGTAATTATTATCTAGTTACAAACTCTTCACTGCTGTGAAGTAGTTGAACCATTGACAGATTGACAAATGTCTCCCAGACGGGTACAATGGGTACAATGACAAAGGGTAAAAAGAGTATTGCATAACCTGGTAGGGCACTTTTGGCTTTCAACTTGCATCATTCCCATCTTGCATCGCTCTCACTAGTTTTGTTAGTATTTTGATGGGATATTTGTGCATATTGAGTGAGCTATAGGACATGTACTTTTTTAATAACCATAATATTAATTTGCTAAATTCTCAAACGATATTGTTTGTTTTTTTAGAAACGTCAGAGACGTTGGCATACTTGCAACGCCTTGCAATGGAGATAAGCATCCTAAATCATAGCCGTGTTGATGATGTTTGTAATAAACCAAAAGCTTTTGTAAATCTGTAAATATTTGAGTGAGATGTTGAAGCAGACCAGCAAGAGACAGTGAAATCGTTTCCAGACCGTGACCGTTGGTCGCGAATTGCTACTGCTATAAAATAGTTGCGACCGTTGTTCACAGTCCTAAATATACGGTAAGCTCACTACAAACTATGCCTAACCCTAACCTTAACACCTAACCGTTGGCCGAATGCCAAGGGTTGCGGCAGTTGAAAAATACCATAAATCAATTGCGACCGTTGGGCCATCGGTGGTGTGCACACGCGCGCACACACACACACACACACTCAAAAAAAAATCTATGTACTGTATGTAAGGCCCAGTTATTTTTTAACATTTCCTGTATGTTGCATTGCTTTACTATTCAATTTACTGCGCAAATCAATCAAGAAATTTCCAAACACAACATGATTAGTTGTTTCTCAACCCCTTGCGACAGTAAACAATCCATCACGCTGACAGCACAAGATAACTGCAACCACAACTGCGGCCACAGAGACATTCTAAAGCTAAATGCGGTCTGTGTGACTCCAAAAACCTCTGCACAAGGGAACAGTAAATAACAATGCACCGTGACTCACCAGGTCCTGTGTAAACTCGATGCTTCAGTTAATTTGTTTGTAAAAAAAAAAAAAAAGTTATAGTCTCGCTATCCAGGAAAAAGGATTCCTCTCTCCACCTATTAGTTCATTCTGCTAAGTGATAATTCTAATCAGATTTATGAGGCTCCTGATGAGCCAACTGACAGCTTGTGGACCACATGATGAACCATGTGTGGCGGGCCTAAACCTCCCCCTTATGGCATCTATATTTACATGCTGCACACACACGCATACATACTGTAACATACACACCGCTTTGATTGCCGAACATGAAAGCAAATTCTTTCTCGGTTAGCGTCGCAGGCGCCTGTAAATTGCATATGACAGCGGAGGCGACGTAGGGCTGTACGCACCGGGGTCCGCTGGAACAGAACCCTGTTTCACTGGAGGCACATTAACATGGAGGTTAAACCAACAGTGGGAACGGGAGGGGGGGCAGAGACGAGATTAGGGAGAGAAAGGGCACTTGGTATGGGGGTCAGGTTACAAGTGGTCCGACCCCCAGACCATGACCTAACCACCCCACACCCCATTTCCCCAAAAACTTGTCTTGTCAAGGAGAGAGAGCGACAGGAGCGAGTAGGAGGAGGGGGAGGAGCAAGACTGTTGAGTGACATTCAGACAAGGCCTTGTCTCAATGGCGTCTATACATCCAGCCCTTGTCGCTCAATTTAGCACCCTGATTGAGCTCAACGAGTCCTGAAGTTAAACATCTCTCACAGCGGTTCACTAGCCCAACTATTGCTGGCTTACGGACAAGTGGCAGCCAAGCCTGTGGACTGTTGGTGACCCGCAGGGCAAAGTGGTCCAGTCGCATGCCACATAATGGGCTTTAGAACAGTGGTTTTCAACCAGTGGTCCCTGGGAGGGTTCCAGGTGGTACTCGGGCTAAATGTGGGAAAGTTGGTTAACCAGATGTAACTCTTTGAGAGCGTAAAAAATGTTTACACTCCCAAGAGTTAAAACACTCATCATCTGAATTAGCCCAAGTCTACACAACTAGAGAATGTAGAAGATTAATGGTCATTTTGATACACATGTTTGACTATTTGGTTTCCCAAATCCAGAGTGCAAATTTTGGACACAAGCAAAATAAATCTTTTATTTTTGAGGTCTGTGTGGCTAAAATGTCCTAAAATGGTAGTCTGTGGCTCAAATTCTGAATAACTCAGCCCTGGTATGAAAAAGTTTGAAAACCCCTATAGTCTTCACCCAATGTGAGGCCTGGCTGGCCCTCGATTCACTCCTGTGGACGTAGTATCGCACGGCCACCACTGTTGTGTGTGTGTGTGTGTGGGTTTGTCCTCCAGCAGCACGCCTGGCAGTGACATCATGCATGGAGAGATGAACCCCAGCACCGGGTCAGGCCCTAATGAGACCCGCCGCGCGGTCATTAGAGGAGCTGGGGTGAGGCGGGTGGCGGGAGGGAGGGCAGGACGAGGGGAGAAAGTTACGCTGTGGAGCAGGCAGACCAGGGCCTTCCTCCATTCCTCACCCCCATCCTCCACCTCTCCACCAGCTGGCTAACAGATGGAAGGACCTGTTGGCCAAAAAATGTGGAAGGAGGGAAAGGGATCGAGGGAGAGGAGAGGAGAGGAGGCCTAGTGGAGGACACAACCTGCATGTGACAAGAGTCACTGCTTTTGAAAAAAGATTGCCACCCGGATCCGAGAGAGGCGATGTAGTTCTTTTCTATCGTTTTCTTCTCCCCCCTCCCTTGGCTCTAGACAGGTGTGACGTGTTTGCACATAGGATTATGCAATGTTAACGCTGTTGTGTTTACAGTGTCTTGGGGAAGGGAGGAAGGCACATGTTGGGGGGGGGGGGATTCGAAACAGACATGGTGGGAGAGAAACGGGCACAGCCCTGCCTTCCATGCCGGCCGAGTGTGTGTGTGTGTGTGTGTGTCAGGGTGATCGGTGCGTGCGAGTGTCTCGTGGTCAGGGAGCAGTCCGGTCGGAATGCTCTCTGACTGTCCTGCTGTTATTTACTTTCTGGAGAGGAAACTAAGAGGGTGTGGTGCTGTGGTCCTCCGTTGAATCAACAGGGACCCCACTCTCCTAACATTTCTATAAACAGTGCACCACCTCCCAGATCAGAGAGCTTGCAGTCAGGGCCAGATTCAGGGGCGGATCTAGGCATGGGCATGGGGGGGGGCAATGCCCCCTAAATGGCCAGACTGCCCCACCAAACATAATCATGTTTGGTGGGGCATGCGAAACAACCAAAGATATTTCAGTGCTTATATTTAAAAGTATTTGAAACGCTACTGAAAATGGTATGGGGGCGATGAAGCCGCCCCCTTACCATTTTCCTGCCACCTGGTACTCTCTCAAGGATCACTGTTGGTCCACTGTTGGTCCCCAGACTACTGGTTGAAAACCACTGATATTACCTTTCATCGGGTGGGCAGGATGCATGTTTGGGTGGGCTCTGCCCACCCCTGCCCCCCTCTAGATCCGGCCCTGCTTGCAGTCTGTATGAGGACGTGTGTGTGGCTGTCTGCAGATGCAGTGATAAATGTGTCTGATTTACAGTATATACAGTGATGAATGCATCTGATTTACAGTAAATACAGTGATAAATGCATCAGGATTTACAGTACGCGCATCACAAAAGAGTGGGGCATTACAGATGCTGGTTGTAAAACCCTCGCAAAACTGTCAGACCTTCACTCCAGCCCCTTTCCTTTCATCTAGTTTTTTTTTATTATTTCTTTCTCTTTGACGCACATGCACAAGGTGATAGCTGTTGTTGGTGTTAACCCAAACTTGCAGTATATAGCCTTTACCTATACATACAGAGGTAGACTGCATGCACAATAACTCCTTAACAGATTTACTTCTTCAATTTTATTTCTCTCAAGGACCACTGGTTGAAAACCACTACTTTATGTGTCATGCACCTAGACTTGTGGACAAAAGCAAACGAATCTTTAGTTTTGGCGTCTGTGGGGCTAAAATGTCATCAAATGGTGGTCTCTGTGGCTCAAATTATGAATAAAATAGTGGGCCCTGGAATCAAAAAGGTTGAAAACCACTGATATACAGTACAAAGAATAATGTGGCTGGAGGGGGCAATGTTCCTGCCGTGAAATAAGTGTCTTGACAGAGACCCAATATTGCACCACTAAAGATTAACCAATGGAGTTTAGACATTGCCCTGTATGCACAGGTGCCAAAATGGGGTATTGGAAAAGGAAGTCGGGTCTTACTTTTATTGCCGTCTTTGTTGACTTTTGGATCGGAGGGCCATATTGTAGCATGATATTCGATAAGTTGTGTATACACTATAATGTGTTGATTGATACGGTAGCTGATTAACAACCTCGTCTTGTGTTTACTGTTCGTGACCTTTCCAAATAAAATCAATGACATCAGCTTTGGGTGTGTGTGCGGGGGATCTTTTTTTTTTTTCTTTTTTTGGAGGGCAGCAGCAGTGAGATATTATCAAAATATTTTGAATGTAATGGAATTTTATGATTTTATTACCCCAAAGGCCGCTGACGGTGCGCTTAAATGGTTTTCATTAAAGTCGCAAGGTCAAAAACACCTGAAGAAACATTGTCTCAATGGCGCTGTTGACAGAACCGCGGCACTGAGTCATGGCGTTTAATAACAACGTCATTTTAATTGGAATGATCAGTGAATTTCCATTGGGCCATTTTCTCCTGTCATAGAAAGTAATATACAGTAATCATTATCATCATTCGGCAACCCATGACTGCCTTGTATTTGACCGTGGAGGTTACTGCGTTCATTTGAGCAAAAAGAGGCTCAAAACGTTTTCCTTTTATTAATACACAGTATTTATTATTTAATTATTTCTCTGCCAAGTTTGAGAGATGCTGTAGATCAGTGGTTTTCAACCTTTTTCATACCGGGGCCCGACAGGACATAAACTGGCAAAATGTCGGTCGAAATTCTTCACAATTTCTAAATGCGTAGATGCTTGAAAATTGCGTAATTCAGATGGTTAAATTATAATTTAACTCTTGAGAGCGTAAAATGTTACCAACTGGGCCAGTAAGGGTCCATTTGTTTTCATTTTACGCTCTCAAGAGTTACAGATCTATAAGCATCCATTTGGTTACTAGCTGACCAACATTTAGCTGGGGACCACCTGAATCCTCTCGGGGACCACTGGTGGTCCCCGGACCACTGGTTGAAAACCTCTGCTCTAGGCAATGCATTGCTCACCCCTGCCTGTACGCAACGTTCGCGGGCGCATCCCATTTTTAAATTACGATCTTCACCCTACATCAACCTACTACAACACAATAAAAATCATTACCGAAGTGATGGATCACTTCAAAACGCAATACTCTCGGTTCGTGATGATGGGAGGTGTTGGCAGGATACTGGCGCTGCCTTTTGGTTTTCGATCCAAACTTTATGGCTCCGAATAAACGGAAAAGATTGCTTGAACACTTCGCACCCTTTTAAATTGATTGCAACACAGCCAGTTTGAGTCAGTTGGTGCATCTCACACTAGCGCTGCTTTGTTTCAGAACGTTTGGCTTTGACAACGTTAATGCTATAAAATGCATTCTTAAATATTACTGTTGTAGTGAAGATAAATGGAGTGTTATAGTGTTTTCTTCTGTATGGAATGGAGCGCCACAAAAGTTTGAGAGTTCACACGGCACGACCAGTGGTCCTTGAGAGGGTTCCAGGTGGAGCCTAAAATGAAACCAAATGGAATAGGGAATTAATTGTCATTTTGATCTCTGTTTGACTGCTTTGTTTCCCAAATCCAGCCTGGAATTCGTGGACAAAAGCAAAAGAAATTCTCAAATAGTGGGCCCTGGGATTAAAAAGGCTGAAAACCATGCACTGTCCTAAATCAACTCTGTCACTATTCCGACTTCCAGGTCTATCCTTACACTGTTAATGCAACAACAACCCATCATGGAATGTGTGACCCCAAGGCTTAGCCCTCCATAACAGTTAGTTGTCACAAATACGACCTCCAGGTTCCAGTGAATGGCGAGACATTATTGTTTTGTTGGGGGTGGCGATGACGCCTCTGCTAGGCTGTTAACAGTCAGGTGCATAATGACGATGACATCTTCCCTGATGACCTCACACTCAGGTGGCACATTGTTTCTATTGCTTCCTGTTGTTGGAGAGCGGGAAGGCCATAGGTCAACTGTAATGACAGCATACACACCATTTACAATGTCCCTGTGCCGTACTTTAGAAAGTGTGCATCCTGGAATTAACTTCATATCTCCTATCTGGTGGCAATTGTCCCAAGATGCACGTTATTATATTGAGTATATTCTATCATGGCTCATGGACATTAGAAGGTTCCTTTGCGAACAATGTTGCCTATGTTACAACATAACCAGGACACTATTCAGCATTTGATCCATGGACCACCATTTGAGGAGATGTTAGGCCCATACACCCCAAAACTAAAGATTTCTTTTGCCTTTGTCCACAACTCCAGGCTGAATTTGGGAAACAAAAACAGGCAAACATACCGTTCTGTGGTGCTAATTCAGATGATGAATATTTGAACTCTTGAGAGAATAAACATGAAACGTAACATGAAGCGTAAAAATGAAACGAACAAAAAAATGAAACCAAGAGCAAAAATGAACCCATTTCATTTTTACGCTCTCAAGGAGAGTGACATCGGAGTTAACACAACTTTCCATCACTTAGCCTGGAAATTCTCTCTCAAGTTCCACTGGTGGTCCCCGGAACCACTGGTTGAAAACCATTGGCATAAATGATAATCACGGTCATGGCTGCTCAGGTTATACCCCTCACTTCCTCTCAGACCCTCCCCCGGTCTCCGCTCTTACCTTCCTTACAGCCCCTACCTATAAAATGCTAATTAGATAATTGTCCCTGGGTTGAGTTTTTTTTCCCCGTACTTGAAAGCACACTCAGTCAGTGGTATAGGTAGAAAGGGCAGATGTTCTCTCCAACCCCACTACTTTATTTCTGTGTGAGAAAACAACTATCACACAGAAAACGACTGTATCCTCGGGGCTTTTACTTTTACTGTTCTTCTCCTTGGCTTTGTCCTTTGCTGGGACCACAGCATCGCATGGCCATTCAGACGTCATCATAGCGGAGACCCCGGCACACAGAGTCCCGTCTGTCGTCTGTCTTTTGAAAGAAATCCCCCCTCCCCTCAAAAAAGACCAGACGGTTCAGGGTCGTTCCAGCCTTAACACTGTATGTGGGTTGTTTGTTTTTAAGGGGCCCCAGAAATTAGTTTTTTTTTTTTTTTTGTACCGCTCCGCTCGTAATCCGATTCTGGCAAAAAGTTGCAAACTTTAAGTAACGACGTGAGAAACACGCTTGATTGGATGTTTACAATGCCCAGTTGAACGCGGAGGAATGTCTGAATGAGCGTGTTTTTTTTTATTCCCCATGTAAAGCCGGAGTGTGAAGACGGATGGCGTCCTGTGGAGCCGATGGACGTGTCGCGTACACAAGTGGTCTCACTGTAAATCCTTGGCCGGTGTTTTCTGATAGTTCAGTAGGCACTTAAACTGGATTTATGTTGTTATGGGCAGAGGGTTAGAGGTCGCTCCCCGGAGAGCCTGCTAAAATAAGCTGTTTTGCTCCTACACACTCTTGGGGATTCGCCATAAACCCCCAAATTCCACTCCAACAACTGAAATCCCTTTGTACCCGCCCCCCGACACATAACCCCCGTAACCCCCCCTGGAAAAAACGTGAACGAATTTGGGCATTGAGTTTGACTAAACCATTTTAAAGATTTAAAGACTTTTTGTTTGGTTTTGAGACTTACTCACCTTATTACCGACTGAGAATGCCGTCTGCTCATTCAGGTTTAGGCTGCATATTGTTTAGATATATTTTTCAAACGTTAATTTGGTCCCCAATTAGTCTCAAGTGGTAATGAGACATCGCCACTTAACAAAATGTAATGCTACCTTTTCCAAAACAATATTTAAAAAATAAATGAAAAATGTAAATGAAATTCCACGGCCCCCTAACGTATTGGGAGGACGGTATCAGCCACAGAAAGATTGGGTGCTTTAGATTAATCTATTATGGTTAAAATCGAGTTTTAAGTTAAAATCGGTTTGCATAGGAAGGGGGTGGGGCAGCTAAAAGGATCATCAAACATCTAAATACTGAATGGAGTAACTTATAAACTGTCTGTGGTGTTCACATGAGACCGAGTAGACCATAAAATGACCCCTCCAAAAAATTGAAAGTGAAATATCCGCCCTTTCTGTAATGTTGTGCATAATCTCCAAGAAATGACGAGTGGCGATTCGCCAAATGTTTCTAAAATTCCTGGACGCTCATGCATCTAGGATTTAGGAGCGTACGTGTGCGGGGTGTTTGGGTTGACGTGCAAGCACGTACACGTTCAGCACAGGGAGTCTAGCCAGCATGCATTGTCTCTTTAGGGCTTGAGATGCTTGGCCAGGAGGAGCAGCGACGGAGAGACCCGCTGATAAGATCAGGAGATGCCTGGAGTTATGGGAGTCTCTCCTTTCAGGCTGTCATTTCCTCTTTTTACATGGCTCACTTTTAAAGATGTAATAGAATAACCTTTTATTGGCCTGTTAGTGCTCAACCTAAACAAGCCGTGGTTTCCCCAACGCGCTCTGCGGGAGCTGCGCTCTGACGAGACGAGTGTTGACCGACGCGTTGCCTGCTTAGAGAAAATGAATGGACGCTACGGTAGCTCTGAACGTACCTGTGCGCGTCGATGATTTACTTTTTATTACGCGCGCGTTGACTCCGCATGTCAACATAAATGAATATTAAACGGGGGACCCTCTATACACCCTGTGGACCAGCAGGAGGACATGCTGTAATGTAGGCTAGAAGAGCCAGAGGGCAGCCAACCAGTTGGAAGGAGAACATTCCATCTCCCCACGTCTTAAATCAAAGTCAAGCGCCAAAACCTGTCTCTCTTATGGAGTTAAAGACGTTTTTTTTGTTGAGGTCCATACTTAAGTGTTTGGCAGCTACCGGCTGCCAGAGGATACTCCTCCTCCAAGCACCTCATTGTTGTCTGTTCTGTCAACTGTTGTTGTCTAAAGTAAGGCCCATGTCAGTGTTGCCAACTTGGCACATTTGTTGCTATATTTAGCTTTTTTCCAGACCCCACCCCCAGCGCCAAAATTAGTGAGAAAGTCCTTGCGGAAAATCTAGTGCTTTTTTTTGCTGTTGAGTTGGGGTGAAATTGGTTGACAGTCGCCAGAGATAAAACCCTCATGTTTTTTACCATTTTTCCTCCTATGATGAAGTCCTCTTTCCTTCCTAGAAAGGACCATTGGTAACCAAATTAACCCTTGACTCTTGAGATCTCAAGAAACTCTTCTACCTTTAGAATATGTAGAAGAATTGGTATTTTGCCAGTTAATTCTCCTAAATTATTCCGAGAGACTAAACTCAACACCAAATGGTGGTCCTCCGTGGCTAAAATGCAGAATAAATAGTGGGCCCTGGTATGAAAATGGTTGAAAACCACTGCTCTAGGAGCACTGGTGCATTTTGGATTTTGGCAGTTGGCAACACTGGCCATGGTGCATAGTCCAGTGGTTGATGGCAGTGAGTTGGGGCTGAGTGGTCCTTGTTTAGTGGAAGACGCCATCGGCACCGTTATTAAGCAACGGCATTGCCAGCGGCCATAATAAACTCCCAATACAATGGAGGTTGATGCTAGCAGTGTCGCCAGCCAAGCCCCTGGGGCCTGGACGCAAAAAAATACTTCTGGAAGAGTTCTTGAGAAGAGGGACTTTTGTCTGTGTGTGTGTGTGCGTGTGCGTGTGCGTGTGCGTGTGTGTGTGTGTGTGTGCGTGGGTGCGCGCGTGTGTGCGTGCGTGCGTGTGTGTGTGCGCGCGCCGTGTGCACAAATCGTGAACCGTTTTCCATTGTGACACCTCACATTTAAACAAAAGATTTTTTTCCAGCATAAATGCAATTGCTCTTCTTTTCTTTTTTTTTTTTTTTTTTTTTTTTTTACAAAATATACCCCCATGTTTATAGTTAAAGAATGCCAGAAATGTTGCCGGTCTTTGATGCAAAATGCCTGCTCCTTCAAAATGTGATGCTATCATCCCTAAATAAACTGATGGGGTGAAAGCACTTAGATAACTGCTAACACATCATCCTGGTTTTCATCACGGACCAAAACCTTACTTTTAACAATGGAACGGGTCCAGGAGGAGCTTTAGAGTCTTGTATAACTCATCAACAGACGTTGTTATTACAGCTTTACTTAAAGACATTCCTGGCATGGTGTCTATATACTGCACATGGATTCTTCCCTCCTCTCTCGCTACCCCTGTTTGTTTGTCATCTTTGGAGACAAATGTACACACAACACGTTAAATTCCCATCGTCGATAAATCAGGGGGGAGGAAATCTCACGGCGGTGCGTGGGGTGGGATGGGGGTTGTAGGAGGGGGAGTGACTTTTACTCTCACTAGTTAAAGCTGAAGATTTTTCCTTTCCTGTCTTTTAAAGCCATCCCAGTGCCTGAGAGCACACAGAGAGCACACATGGCCATAAAGTCTCAGTTGGAGGAATGGAATTGTAGAGAGATTCTCCCCCCTGTCTCTGTCCCTCTCTGTCTCTGTCTCTCTCTCTCTCTCTCTCTCGCTCTCGCTCTCTCTCGCTCTCTCTCTCTCTGTCTCTCCATTAGGGGCGGATCTAGGCATGGTCATGGGGGGGGCAATGCCCCCCTAAATGCCCAGACTGCCCCACCAAACATCATGCCATGCAAAACAACCCAACATATTTCAAATTAAAATGCTTATATTTAAAACGATTTTAAACACTACTACTGCTACTAACTGACTGCAGCTGTGGCACCACTAAACCAACAGCATTTCATCATTGAAAACAGAAAACTCTCTGAGTCAGACCTTTAGCTTTATGCATGCTGCGTGTCTGTTGCAACTGCAACAACAACTGATGTTATTATTGATGCTTTACTTGACTAATAAAAGTCCTGTAACTGAAAATGGTATGGGTGCGACTTCATTGCACCCATATGAAGCCGCATCCATACCATTTTCTCTTGCCCCTCCAACATGTTCTCTTGCCCCCCCCCCCCCCCCCCCCCAATGGGACATGGTACATCCGCCCCTGCTCTCCAGTTGTGAGCAGCCTGTAATCACAGCCCCATCTCCTGACCCTGTGGCCTTTCCTCTAACTCCTGCTATTGGCTGCACATACAGTACAGTATTCCCAACAGCAGTGGACAATCTCGCATCGGAAAAAGTGGTCGATGTGTCATTCATCTCGGTCAGTATTCCCCTGTTTTTCTTGATTCGCGTCTATGAACGTGCGTGTGTGACCCTGATCAGTGTTGGCTTTAGTAGCATGCCTTTTTTTTTTTTTTTTTTACAATACATCTTCACGGTTCACCGTGTTGACTCCCACTTGACCCGCCGTAATCCACGGAACGATCAAAGTTCTGAGGAGCAGGTTAAGGACTCCTGTCTTGGTGCTTGATTTTTTCTTCTTCTTTTGGGCTTTAGCCCCCACCCGCTCTTAAAGGAGAATTCCACACCAAAACACATTGGGGTATCAATCTACCTCGATCGCTGTGACATTATATACTGTATATTGCACTTGATTTCTGTCATAGATGGCCCTCTTTCTACATTCCCCCTTGAGGTCCCCGTCCCTTTCAACAGTCTCCATTGGTGCAGGTTGTCGTTATTCTAATGCACACACACACACACACACACACACACACACACACACACACACACACACACACACACACACACACACACACACACACACACACACACACACACACACACACACACACACACACACACACATCTCTGACAAAAATCAAGGGCATTATGCATCATGTCACAGGAATCAAGGTAGATGGATGCCCAATGTGTTTTGGTGTGGAATTCTCCTTTAAGCCTGACGCTGACCGATGAATAATAAAAGATGTCTTTCCCACCTGTTGAGTCTAACCTATGCACTGTGGCATATAGGATCCATCTGTTTTCCTTTCGCCTCCTACCTGTCAGTTCACCAATGGCCAGAACCGTCCCGCTTGCAGCCCCTTGCGATCAGGGGCGGATCTAGGTATGGGCATGGGGGGCAATGCCCCCCTAAATACCCAGTCTGCCCCCCCAAACACGATGCCATGCAAAACAACCCAAGATATTTCAAATTAAAGTGCTTGTATTTAAAATGATGTGAAACTACTACTGCTACTAACTACAATTTTGGCACCACTAAACCAACAGTATTTCATCATTGAAAACAGAAAACTCTCTGAGTCAGGCCTTTACTGTAGCTTTATGCATGCTGTGTGTCTGTTGCAACTTCAACAACAACTGATGTTATTTTTGATGCTTAATTGCATGCGTAATGAAAGTCCTGTAACCGAAAATGGTATGGGTGCGGCTTCATCGCCCGTGGCGCGAAGCAACACGGGCGATGAAGCCGCCCCCATACCATTTTCTCTTGCCCCTCCAACATGTTCTCTTGCCCCCCCAAATTGGACATGTTACGTCCGCCCCTGCTTGCGATGTGCCTGTGCTTGTGTGCGTGCGTGCGTGCTTGCACGTGTGTCTCGTTGATCTTGCGATATGAAACTTAGATATATCAGCTGGGATCTTTTGGGATATCCTAATAACACTATAGGTGTGTGTGGCTCGTTCACTGCCAGCCAGGGAGCTCCTCTTAATTTATGAGTCATTTCCTAACAAAAACACAGTGTCTCTCTCTCTCTCTCTCTCTCTGGGGGCCCAGCCCAGCGCTCATATCGAGGTACCTGTGTGGGTAGAGGAAAGGCCTCTGGTTGAGGCTCCTTCCAGGGGAAAAGAGTGGTAATGGGGAGCCGGGGATGGATGGATGGAGGTAGAAAGGAGAGAGTGATGTCTGACAAGGCTGAAAGAAGGATTAATGGCGCCCCTGTGACACCCCAGAACATCTGGAGCGATGGCATGAAGAAGGAAGAGTGGAAAAGAGGCAGCGAGAGACTGTGTGGACAGAGGGAGCGGGCGATGGAGAGCGGTCTAAAGGTGGGATGTGATGATGCGTGTATACTGTATGTTCAGACACCTGAGAGAGAGAGAGAGGAGTCACCGCTTGGCTCCGGCCTATATGAGATCATCAAGACGGGAGTGTGTGTTTATTTCTACAGACAGGTGTGTATGTGTGGCTGAGGACTGATGGGAGGGGTGTGGGGAGGACGTGGTGGGGGGATCTGCGCACAGGGAGAGAAGAAGTGCTGAGCTCAGTACTTGCTGCTTAAGTCAGGCCTTGTGTATGTTCTGTGAACCGTCCGGGGCACGGCCCAGGATTTATGATTGGTTGGAAAAGTCCACCGCTCCTAAATTTAACAAAAGGAGTATTAAACGCAAATGCTGTGTGCGTGTGGATGTAAATCTCAGGTGTATGTCTGAGCAGTTCCCCCACCTTGGCCATATATGGATTACTGTTGTTTTGGACGGTCAGGCCCTGGTATGTACAGTACACTGCATGCTGTGGACCTTACATGCAATATTTAAGATGGAAGTGGAACGGTTCAGGTCTTGAGAAATCCACAACTCACCCATACCTGAGTGGTCATCGATGACCAGGGATGAGTACCAGAGGACAGAGAGGGCAAGTGCGATGAGAGATTTAGAATACACATTACAAGTTGGATACCCAACGTTCTAAAGCAGTGTTTTTCAACCTTTTTGATCCCAGGGCCCACTATTTATTCAGCATTTGAGCCACGGACAACCATGTAAGGACATTTTAGCCCCACAGACCCCAAAACTAAAGATTTCTTTTTGTTTTTGTCCACAATTCCAGCCACAATTACATTCTGTAATTGTGCAGACGAATTAGCACCACTTATTGAGTGTAACTCTTGAGAGTTACTCTCGATAAATCAATAAACCAAAAAAACATGAACACCAATAAACCATTAACGCTATCAAAGAGTTACATCTGGTTAACCAACTTTCCATCATTTAGCTAGGGACCACCTGGAACCCTCTCAAGGACCACTTGAAAACCACTGTTCTAAAGTACATAGTAGATGGTGAGGACTCACCTTCAGTGCACAACCAGAGCTACAAACTTTCAGGAAAGACTTCATATATAACACATGTAAAAATCCACATACTGTATATGCACTGTAGATATGAACCTAAATATGGCAATATAGGACATGGCGTATATTCTGCATAGGCTATATATTTTTTTACCTTAAATATTTTGTTTATACTGCAAGCAGGAATTATAGCTACAAGCTGGCTCTGGTTCATACCGTAGCTCCACTGTGACTATGATTCTGCCTTGCAGTGTAAGCTCTGTGAAAGACAATATAATCTCTGGGATGGAACTCATACCACGTTCTCTTCTGGAATGGAAATATAAAGAATGATTTACCTGCTCACCAAAACAAACAAAATAAATCTTTAGTTTTGGGGGTCTTTTGGGGGGGTAAAATGTTATCAAATGGTGACCCGTGGCTCAAATGCTGAAAGAATAGTGGGCCCCATGGAAAAAGGTTGAAAACCACTGATATACAGGCATAAAGTAAGGGACACAGACACACACAGACGGTAAAATCATGGATACTCAACACCACGATTCAGACATGGAGTATCGGTCGGCTCGTGCAGTGTGACGTAACCGTGAAGGCCTTGAACTGTAGATGTGATGGCCTGACATCTAAGTTCTTTAACACCAACAAACATCTCTCGTGTAAAAGCCTCCTGACACGGGAAGGGATCGGGTTTGACTGGACAGGCAGGAGAGACGTACGTGGTTTCTGACGTCAGCACGGAGGCTGTTAAGATCACTTGGCACCTCCGAAACGTCGCGCTCTTGTCTTTCCTCCTGCTCCCACTCCTCACATCTCTCTCTCCATCTCCATCCCACTACTCCCCGTCTAAAGCGGTACCTCGGTAGCCTTTCTTTTTACTAGCAGCCTCTTCGTATCCCCAAGGCTAGAAAAATAAACACTTCAAAGTGCGAACGCCTGCGTCTGTTCTCTCTTACGCAGCAATTATGCGTGGGGATATTTGAGGCCGAGCCGCGTTAACTGTCACTGGGGGAAACGTATTAGCAGGTGTGTCCAATTTCCAGAGCTTTTTTTTGTTTATTTGTTAAATTATCGTGGTTTCTTCTGGCCCGACCGGGGTCCAAAGAAGTACGGGAATCGACTGAAAGGTTCTGCCGTTGCACGTTGGGGGTTGTTTTCAATTCGGAACGATAATTAATAGTCAGACTCGTCCCAATGTTTGCTGCTTGTTTGATTTTTTTTTGTGTGGGGGGGTTTAAGGCTCTGCGTGAAAAACCTCAAGGTTGAGCCGTCGGGTTCTGACAGGCTCCAATTGTAGTAAATTATGACCGGTTTTACGACGTCGCCTCTCGTTATCTTCACTCACGTTTTTCGGTTTTGCTTCGGTAACCACATGTGGACGACCGCATGGAGGTCATCAGGCGTATTTTGTCTCTCTAATATAATTATTTGAGTGTGAGGTTTTTTTTGATACACAAAGGCTCGAAATTGTGTATCTGTGTATGATTTGGGAGACGTCGTCTGAAATAATATTGTGTTGATAGGTTCACTCACTTATACGTCCAACAATATCAAGTTCACTTCTCTCAACATCAGGCGCATTCATCAAGGCTATAAATAAATTAATAAGATACAGATCGTATAGCGTTACGAGGGGATTGCACCATATCAATATCTCTGCGAGACATTTGGGCCTTCTGTTACCATTTATGTTCATTTCCACACTGTCTGGCCTGCATTTAAATCCGCCCTTTGTTTTTGCAATCACTCGCAACGTTCATATGATCACCGCAACATATCCACTTTAGAGGGAATCTCGAAAATGAGTCTAGCATGCAACTCGTTCAGACGGTTCTGCAAAAATCTAGAGAGAAGTATTTATAAGGGAGAAGGACAGCCTATGCAGTCCTTAGCCATTAATTCATGGGTTTTCAATAGGGGTCCACCAGTTGTCCCTGAGAGGATTTCAGGTGGTCCTAGCTAAATGGAAAGTTGGTTAACCAGATGTAACTCTTTAAAAGCGTAAACATGAAATGTTCACACTCTCAGGAGTTAAAATATTCATCATCTGGATTAGCCCAAGTCTACACAACTACTGTAGTTCTGAGGTCTGTGAGGCTAAAATGTGCATCAAATGGTCGTCCGTGGCTCAAATTCTGAATAAATAGTGGGCCCTGGTATCAAAAAAGTTGAAAACCACAGATTTACCATAAGTCTTGAGAGGGTAGAAAATAGTCCAGTGTTGACTGAATAGTGATATTTCTATGTGCACTGCATCCACCAATATACGTCCACCAGCGCAAGCAGAACCAATTCTCTGTATCTTCACAAAGGCTGCGTTACTGGCAGTGAATCCAGATGTTCCTAGTGTCCTTATTAAACAGCGAGCATATTGTCATAGCTGCCATAAATTCTGAGCCCTGTAAGGAGGGGAGAAAATGATCTTTTCAGATGGCACTGGTGGTGGTGTCCTTTTTTTTAGTGTACACCAGACTTTCAAGAAGCCCTCCTCCTCCTCCCCTTGCCCCGCCACACCACTTTGTTCTGCTGTTGCGGTCTTGTTTCATACCTGTAACAACAGGTGGTTTTCATTGATGCCGTTCTTAACACAGTCCTTTTATTTTAACACCCCTCTCTACTGTACTGTCCCGCTTCTGGGGGGAAAAAAAACTGCCGCGTCTGGGATGTGTTTGGCGAAAACGTCTATCTTGTCACGTTCAGCCTCGCTCCACGCTTTTATCTTTTCTTATTTGGTAGACGAGACACATGTGGGCGGGTGTGGAGCGTGGAGGTAGCACGCAGAACGCTGTTGTCCCAAAGCCAGCTGTGCTGTGTATTTAATTCTTCAGTCATTAAGTTTAATTGTGTTTGTTGTATCGGTGGTCGATGGAAGCACTTCATGTGTCTAACCAGATTCCATGGTTGTTCTGTCTCTTTAGTGCTGCGCAGCAACAAAGAAATGCACGGTAGAATGGAACCCGACTGGTGACTGTTAGCAAGGATGATTTCAGCCAGCGCATATACCAGTGGTTTTCAACCATTGGTTTGGGGACCACCAGTGGTCCTTTAGATGGTTCCAGGTGGTCCCCAGCTGAGGTGGTTAACCAGATGAAAAGTTGGTTAACCAGATGTAAATCTTGAGAGTGTAAAAATGAAACCAAATGGACCCTTGCGGGTCCACTTGGTTTTGTGTTTACACTCTCGAGTTAAAATATTCACCATGTGAATTAGCCCAAGTCTACACAACTAGAGAATGAAGATTAATGGTCATTCTGATCTGTATGTTTGTCTGTTTTATTTCCCAAAACAGTCAAACGTACAGACAAACATGTGGGGCTAAAATGTCCTCAAATGGTGGTTCGTAGCTCAAATGCTGAATAAATAGTGGGCCCTGATATCAAAAAGGTTGAAAACCCCCTGGCATATACTACAACGCAGCACTGAAAGTTGCGATAAGTCCTATACCACCCCCCATTCAGGGTTTTCGTCTGTACCCCCGAGATGTACCCTCTCTCCTTGAGATTAACAGGGCAGAGCCTGGCCCCTATACTTTCAAAGGGCTTCACTGCTAGCGCGCCACAGTAAAAAAAAACACAGTGTTAGATGTTTGGGCAACTGCATAAAGAGAGTAGAACAAGACAGCAGCGTGTAGGCCCTCGTAAAGCAGCGTGGAGCCGGGCAGGCACACAGCACTGCCCTGCACAAACCCAACACCGCCTCACTGGGACGCTTTTCATAGCAGTGGAGGATAATCATTTTAGGCATAATGGAACATTTTCAGCATGTGATCGGGTCATAATTTATCATAAGAGGGGAGTAATGCTTTTTGTATATAGATAACGTTTTGGTGTGATTTATTTTAAGTACAGATGAAAGGTTGTTACCCGTATTTAACCTAACGAGAGAGTGGGACCATTTTGCAGAAGCCGAACGGAGACATTGTTCTGTGGAAGTGGAGCCTGTTACTTTTCAAAGAATTCCACTGATGGGCAATTAATAGCCCCTGACCAGATAGTAAATCACAGAGAGGAATCCCAAATGGTGTTTTTTAACAATACTGGCTTTCTTTCCTGTTACCCTCCATTACTCACACATAAGACACTTCCAAACCTAGGGGGATGTTTTTACATGGGTGTTGTCGGGGAGGGCAGGCAGGGCGGCGTTTTCAACATGGAGACCCTCTGTTTGAGGCCCATGTAGGGCCCCCCTTCCATTCAGCCTGCATGTGTTTCAGAACAAGGCAGTTGGCTTATCCTCGCGTCCCAGCGTTTGTAATTCAATAGGCAAACCTGGATTTGGAATCCTGGCATAAACCCCATCGACTGCATATGCCCTAAAAACGTCTTTTTTCTCACTCGCCGTTCAATAATATGTTTGGCATCAATTGAACCTTCAGGAGATTACAGGAAAGATGCGTAGCCTAGTTGCTGGCTCGGCAGGAAAATATATACCACTAACAAGTTTACACGCTGGGTAGATCTCTGAATTCTCTCTATGGCTTAAAGGAGTCTTTTCCACGAGTTGCTGGGTGGTCACGCTTAGCTCTCTCTCTCTTAAGGGTACTTTTTCAAAGAGGCAGATGGACATGAGTTTGTCATTAACTTAGAGCAATTGACATCCAAAAGGGTCTTTAGTGTGTGTGTGTGTGTGTGTGTGTGTGTGTGTGTGTGTGTGTGTGTGTGTGTGTGTGTGTGTGTGTGTGTGTGTGTGTGTGTGTGTGTGTGTGTGTGTGTGTGTGTGTGTGTGTGTGTGTGCGCGTGTGTGCGCGCGCCAATATGCACTGTATTATAGTTTTGGTGTCGTATATACGCTGGTGGTCCATAATATCTGAGCCCACACTCAAACTCGCAAACATACATCTTCATAATTTAAATAATATGGATGCAATTTCGCTGTGAACACTTGCATGTGTATGATGTAAATGTATCCATATTTGTGTGTTTACTTGGCATTGTTTTGGTCATGTCTTCAGGTGACAAATGATGATATTAAATCTTGTAGCATTTCGACGTCGGAGATCGCTGTCCAGTGTTGAGGTGTCAAAATAATAGTAAAAGACTTTTTGACGACAAGAGCGCATCTCTCCTGGTGTTGAATTCCAATCGTTAACCTCAAGTTTAGGAGGGTCTGTGGTCTTGTGGGTTTGTTCTGGGATGGCATGGCATCGGGTGTAGGAGTGACATTCACCGCTTGAGGAATTGGCATGTTGGCGTTCTGGCGCGGACGCTGTGAAGATGGTTAGTCTGGCGCCGGCCACATTGGTTCCAGCACACACCACGGAACCAAAGATCCTTCCAGGAGGCGAGGGAGAGGAGAGGGAGTTTTTGTGAGTTCTATTTTCTTTTCTGTCTTAGCTTGGGAAGGGGATTTTTAGTACGTTCCCCATGCGGTCGAAACTGCAAGGGATGATGAAAGTTTTTCTTTTTCTGTGGGTGAAATGAATCTCACATGTTTTCTTGTAGTTTTCACCCTTGTTTCACAAAGTGTTTGTTCCCTCGTTATTCATGAATCCTTCGGCACTGGGAGAAGGTATACGGAGTGGTGATAAGTCCCTCGTAATCTTTGCAATGCGCCTGGGCCCTGGCTGTTTGCTCTCTTTTGAAGAGAGAGGCGAAATTAGCGCTTCACCGCATCACACGCGCAAGAGTTTAATGGCTGTCACACTCTGATGATGTCATGTGTTAGACAATGTGGTCCTCTGTAGTCCTAATGATGCGGTGGGAGCCATATCTTCCACAGCATCGCGGCTGGTGGTGGGGGGGGGGGGGGGCTTTGATTAATGGTCGTATAGCACAGACACAGCTGGCAGTTGGTATGCTGATCTCATGTCTTTTGGTTTTAGTGTATTGTAGAGCAGTGCGGTCCCCTCCCCCCTCCCCTCCCCCCAAACGTTTCAGGTCGAGATGCAAGAGAGAGAGATTACGCGTTTGTTCTGGCTGCGACCCAAGCTAGTGGAAATTGCAGATCTACAAGTACACATTACACCGCCAAGGTTATAGCCAATCAGCCAATTGCACTACTTCTTAATTATACATTTTTGTTTGTTTGTTTCCGTTATTTGTTTAATTGTATTTATTTTATGTGATTTTATTCATATTATTCTTTTTTAAATCCTTTACATACACACTGGTACCTTTACAACATAGGAAAAGAAAATGTGTTCTTTATTCGAGTCATGGCCCATAAAATTGGACTGTGAAGCAAAATTGGTTCCTGACTGAAATATAAAGACACAAGGTTTATATTACTCTTTCTATAACAGAAATCACACCCTTGTGAATACACCAACCTTGAAACATACCTTAGTTACCTTCACCAAGAATGGTGGTCCGTTCATTGTCAAAGGATCGGATTTGGATAAAAGAAAAATCACACCTGTGTGAATTGAGTGTCGCTCATAATCATACTACATCATCATATTATGTCATTCTGACCAATCGCAATTGTACCCTTGTAAAAAACAAAATCAGCCAGGCTTAGCTGAAGAAGAGGTCCAAGTAGTATATATACTACTTGGACCTCTTCTTCAGCTAAGCCTGGCTTTTGTACAGTATATTATACTGTATCTCGAACAGTGCATAATGTCTCTACCAGGCCAACATGTACAAACAAGTGTCCCCCGTCGCACAACTGCCATGCAACGTTCAGCCAATGGCTGGTATTCTCGGTATAGTGTAAGTCTTCTCATTGGCTGCATGGCAGCAAATCAAGTCTGGGGCCTTGTGTATAGGCGAAAAGCCTGTACCACCAGACCTGTGCCTCAGCTCGTTTTGCACTTGAAGCGTTGTGGTACAGTAAACATTTTTAATTGGGGCATCAGGTCATTTCTGGACTTTTTAAATTCCAGTTTTTAATTATTATGGGTAATTATTTGGTAAACCCAGGCCCAGGTGTGGTGGTACAGGCCTATCTTTGGCCTACACACAAGGCCCCAGATTTGATTTACTGCCATGCAGCCAATGAGACTTGCACTATAATGTACCTGGCTACACCATAGCGTTCGAGAATACCAGCCAATCACTTTTCCCCTCTTCACTTTTCTTTTGTCTTTGGTGTTTGTTGTTTTTACAAACTCAAAAGGCTGGACATGATTAAAACACTAAAAAATAGAGTGCAAACAGAGAGAGCGAGCAGAAAGCAAGTACCTCGACACCTCCAGGAGATGATACTCTCGACACTACTCGTTAAGATCTCTTAATTAGGTCACCATTACGTCATCACCTAAATCAGCCAATCGTAATACTTCAGGGGATAACCGGCGACCACGAACCGATGGCTTAACTTGCGCCCAGGGCCGCCGTTTGCCATAAGCTGAGTATGCGCTTTGAGTAGGGCCCAAAAGTTTGCAGGGCCTCCAGTGACATTGAGATTGAAAATGCCATGCTGAAAATAATTATATTTTACATTTTGAAATATATCAATTAAATATTAGTAGGCAAATAGCGTTGTCTTTAAATATGGTGTACCCCATCACTCAATTCGAGCAAATTAACTGTTTTATTAACTGTTGTATAATACAAAGCCCCCCTCTTCCTGAAATGGTACAGCCCAGTTTGCGTCTTTCTGTATGGGTTCGCAGTAGCTGGCAGTGATGTGTATAGTTACCCATTTTCTGTCTGCACATCCTGTAAGTTCACCTAAGAAATAAAAGTGGTCTACCTAGTGTCTGGTTACTCTAGTAGGAATCTTTTATTTTGAAAAAGAAGAAAGAGGAAGTAGTTCTACCCTGGTTAGTGACACACAGCTGCTTAACGTAAACAGATAGGCAATTAGGCATGGTAGATCCTCTCGCTGCGTTATTAGGTGAGTAATGGTTATAATTCATTCTTTGGCCGCCGTGCCTTGCCTTACTGTTGTCTAGTTCATATGGGTGGGTGACGAAGGTCCACAGTTGAGAGGCCTGGCTTTTGTTTACCAGACAGATAGATGAAGCGGTGAGTTTACAGATAAACATTCACAGCCTTCTCCTAAGTCCTGTCCGGCGGGAGTGGGGGGCACGTGTGTATGGTTAGGTGGTGGTCCGAGGGCCTACCGGACCAGTGCCTAGGGCATACCTGGGCATTATGCGGCCCTTTGGCTGACTCTGACCGGACCGGGGACCACCAGCGGTCCTTGAGAGAGTTCCAAGTTAAATATGGAAAGTTGGTTAACCAGATGTAACTCTTTGAGAGTGTATAAATGAAACCAAATGGACCCTTGTGGGTCCATTTGGTTTCATTTTTACACTCTCAAGAGTTAAAATATTCATCAGAGAATGTAAGAGAATGGTCATTTTTGTTATCCTGTTTTGTTTCCCAAATACGGCCTGGAATTGTGGACAAAAACAAAAGAAATCTTGAAGAAAGTTTTGGGATCTGTGGGGCTAAAATGTCATCAAATGGTGGTCCGTGGCTCAAATACTGAATAAAGAGTGGGCCCTGGTGTCAAAATGGTTGGTCTTACTCTTACTCTTACTTTTATCTTTATTAAATTAGTATTACGCAGACTTTAGTTCAGCCTTTAGTCTTGGCCCTCCACAATATTTTATGTATCTCATTTGGCCCCTTGGGAAAAATAATTGCCCACCCCTGGCCTAGGGCCTCCAAAACACTAATGGCGGCGCTGCTTGCGCCTACTCTGCTGACACAAGTAGATCTCCAGATGAGTGGACTGGCCAGAGATCACCCACTGCTCTGCTGTTTTAAGTGATTGATAGACAGCTCTACCGGACTCTGTCTGTCTGCTTGTCTCTGTTCTATTCTTTCGCCCTCCCTCAATATGCGATCTCACTGCGGTTATGTGGACTCATGTTTGATGGCACGAAAAGGGGGAAAGTATGACTATTGAACCATTTAAAAAGAAAAGCCTTCAGTGTGGTTGAAGCCCATTGTGTCCCCATTCATTGTGTGTAATTGCTCTTGTGCTTTCATATCGGAGGTACAGCGTTTCACCATGCAGGGAAGTCATTATTACATTCTATATGATCTTACGACAAGTGGTTATTGGCTCTGACATGCACTGCAAGGAAGGGGGGGGCCTTTCTGTAAGGGATACATGAAAGCCCCAACTTGGGAATGACAAAGGCATTCCTATAGATTGAACTATCTGTGTGTGTGTGTGTGTGTGTGTGTGTGTGTGTGGCAATGGTGGGGCCATTGTTGTTCCCAAATACGATAGATGGAAACCAGGCAAACCTGGGAGGGTGCTGCAAACAGCACACTGATTAGAAATAAAAACGCCACCACACGGAACCCAAAAGATCCTTTGGAGAGAATTAGACCCAGGGGTGGATCTAGGCATGGTTATGGGGGGGCAATGCCCCCTAAATGCCCAGACTGCCCCACCAAACACGATGGCATGCAAAACAACCCAAGATATTTCAAATTAAAGTGCTTACCGTATATTTAAAATGATTTGAAACACTACTACTGCTACTAACTAACTACAGCTGTGTCACCACTAAACCAACAGCATTTCATCATTGAAAACAGAAATCTTTTGAGTCAGACCTTTAGCTTTATGTAGGTTGTGTGTCTGTTGCAACTTCAACAACAATTGATTTTAATTTTGATGCTTTACTTGACTAATAAAAGTCCTGTAACTGAAAATGGTATGGGGCGGCTTCATCGCCCGTGGTGCAAAGCGACACGGGCGATGAAGCTGCCCCCAGTTGCAGTTGCAAGTGAACCGCGCGGCTTCTGAGGACCCAATCGCAAAGGCAAAACACAAGCCAGGCTGATGATGGCGCTTAAATCGTAAGGTGAAAGAGCTGTAGGGGAACGACTCGGGGTTTTGACGTGAGCGACGTACCGGGTCAACAAACACGAGACCAAAACCACCGTCTAAAATCTTTGACACTACATAAACAAAGCTTTAGCCCGACGCTTGGCTTTGATTCTCTCTCCGTGGACCGTAGAGGACATAATGTCTCGCCCCCCGAAATTCCCAGCAGATGCGCTCCGTCGTATTGATCAAAGGGCCAGGAAATAAGCGCGGCAACGTCATGCCTACTGTACTCCACATCTGGCCCTGTTGGAACCGTCAGTCATTTCTGGGGCCACTTGTCATAATTTAGCTGATTCAGCCAATCACTCTTCATTACGAGCTAGCCTTTGTGAATTACAGTATAATGCGGTTAGGGGGTCGATATATTTTCCCTAAAATGCGATCGTTTTACAAATCTCTGGATTTCACTTCCTGCACTTGCACTGACCTCTTGGAACTGTAACATGGATGGATGAGGTACCGTTGCTGTAGTCACTGCACCGTTCTGGAAATGAAGAGCTGGCGGTGTAGAGTTTTGCTTCTCTGTACAGTTTGCAGCAGGGTAGGTCACTACGGGTTTTTTTTAACATGAAAAATGGATCGGGCCTCAGCTTGAAGGAAATGAGTCAGCGGGGAGCCAAATCCTCTGGTGGACTAAATCCTGCCATTAATTTGAAAGTGGAACATCTTATTTATCTTCATCAGTTGACTGTGTCTTCCCCTTTTAAAGGTGTAATAGTGCTGAATGTGCAAAGATTTAGCTTGCTTTGT
The DNA here is from genome assembly GCA_039105355.1 of Benthosema pterotum. Classification (NCBI taxonomy): domain Eukaryota; kingdom Metazoa; phylum Chordata; class Actinopteri; order Myctophiformes; family Myctophidae; genus Benthosema; species Benthosema pterotum. The sequence continues at coordinate 36,839,594 of CM076982.1, read as the reverse complement.
GTCTTTGAACGATGACTGCTATTGCCGTAATCAGTGTTTTTGATCCTTTTTCATAGCAAGGTCCTTTATTAGTTAGTGGGGTTGCCAAGGGGAACCCCACTACTGTTAATGTAATGGCTGTAAACTTGTTTCTGTAAACCTTTTTCTAATATTTATTTTGTAAACTTCCAGCCATGAGAAACCACTGTTCTAGATGACATAACTAAAGCATGTTTCAAAATTGGTAGGTCATTAGGGAGTACTGTATGTATCGGCTGAGAATGTGTATGTTGCTCTACTCCTCAGGGTTCAATGAATGAAGCTAGAAAACCTAGACAGGTGGAGAGCTTTACGACTCGTACCACAAGTGGTGAGGCCAGTGCAGCATCATGTCACCACTACAACATCAGTGGGCAAGCATCTTGGTCGTAGATTACAATATCATCAGGGCAACCCCACTTTGCAATTGCAAAAATGCATTCATTCTAGTTTATTCTGCATTTGAGCCACAGAACACCATTTGATGACATTTAGCCGATTAGACTCCAAACCTTGAATATACTGTAGGTAAAAAAATAGAAATTCTTCTACATTCTCTAATTTTAGTTATTGTACAATAAAATACTGGTGATGCAGCTGTTTAACAAAACTGTTGAGAGTCTAAAAATGAATTTGGTTTCATACTCTCAAGAGTTAAAAATCTATGAAGGTTTATTTGCTACACTAAGTGACCACTGCTTCAGAAAGTGTTTCTACTTCAACTGTGAGGTTATACCGACGCTCTGCTCCAATGATAATACACTGGAAAAGAATAAGATTGGCTGTTGAAATTCTCAAAGGTTACATGTTTTTGATTTAGATTAAATGGTGTCATTTTAGTTCCTGTCTACAGTCATGTGGAACACAATAGCGATATTGTCTGAAATGTCGGGTTACTAGGCCATGGCTTGGGTTTTGTACTTTACACTGTGTGTTTGCATGTGAAAGATGCATGCGCCTGTGTGCTTGTGTTTTCCGTGTGCACAATATGCGTGTATACGTGTGCGAAAGTGAAAGTTGTGACCTTGCTAGGTTCCTGTCGCCCCCCCCCCCCCCCCCCCCCCCCCCCCCCCCTCCTCTCCAGGACTCGGGTTGCAATTCCCAGATGGTTCCCTAATCTGCAGGTCCGTCTCAGGTCAGCCTCAGCAGAGTCAGGTAACACCAGCCAAATTCATAACCTCCTTCCCTACCAAGACTTCCCCAACATGCATCCTCCGCAGAGACCCAGATAAACGTCTTCTTAATGCAATGTTTTCCTGCAAGCGTGGTCTCAAGAAACTCAGAGCCTGATGATTGAGGGCTTAGTCAAACTTCTTCGTTTTTTTTTACCCGTTATCTGCAATACCTGCCCACTGTGCAGGACTTGAATCCATTGCAACCATTGCTTGCTTTTTGATGACAACGCGATTTTGGTGCAGAGCACAGCAGGGCTCGAACGCGACACAAATCGGATTACCTGAACGCTGTCGTGTCGTGTAAACACCCATTACTTCTCGCCCTGCACTCGCTACCGCGGCTACCTTTTATAGTAGCAACCAGGAAAAGTCAGGAGAAGACATTCCAGTGGGGTCGGATCTTAACCACACCAAAAGCTGTGTTTCTTGTCAAAAGTCGGGAGGGAAGAAATTACAGCATGGTCCTGAGGGTTTGATCCCCGGCCAGATAAGAAGCCCCACTTGATGGGTCGGGGTTTGGGTTACCCAACCCCCCAACCCCTGCCGCACACACACACACGCACCTCACACCCGGACCTGGAAGAGAGAGGTCCCACGACAGGTCCCATAGCTTCCACTGTGATAAAACTACCCCCCCCCCCTCCCTTCTCTGGCTTCTTCCATCTCCTCCGCTGTACGCCGTCTTAATAATTTCCATGCTCCCGTATCGGGTTGACTTGACGGGATGGGTGTGTTATTGCAGCCGAGTTCCAGCTGGAACGCTTTTTCCAGTCCAACCTGAAGGGTGTGAATGAGCGGCTGACCCACAATTTCACATTCCAGCTTTAAGGGCTTTTGAAATTTGCCCCCCACCCCCGACCTGAAATGAATGGGTTCTGAATCTGTCTTTTGGTTGCCTTTGATCTGTTTCTCTCTCTCTTCCCTTGCTTAGATAACTGAAGTACCGCTACACACACACATGCACGCGTTTCTCCATTGAAAATAAAGGCCATGCTCTGCAGTGGCGTTGCTGAGATTTGAGTGAAATGTAGGAAGCCTAAATATACTGTAATTGTTAGTCTGATTTGGACTTATTTGCTGGGATCCAATGGTAATTCCAACAGAGCATTAGTCCATGATGCAGGAACAACGGTCAGACTAGCACTCGAACATGCGTTGCTCCTGTGCTTGCAGTTATGGTTAGGTTAGGGTTTGATGGAGGTCAGAGGTTTTCAACCAGTGATCCGTGGACCACCAGTGGTCCCAGTGGAAAAAGGTTGAAAACCATTGATGTAGGTTGTCTGTCTAATGACTTCTCAGACACCTGCAACAGCAGGCCTGCAGCTTTGTAAGCAGGCATGCTTACAAAGCTGCAGGTCACCATGTGATGCTGCTACTCAAATAGTACCCAAATTGGTTTACTTAAGGTAGAAACATTGAATTGTAGAAACACTGTTACAAGTCATAAACATCACACTTGAGAGAAAAAATATACGTATTGTGAGTGTTGCACAAATAATGCAAAATGTCCCAAGTTTTCAGATACATTAAAATCTTTTTTTAAGATAGAAGGTCTACAACCACAGACTCAGACTCATAAGGGGCAAATTTGTTATCGACTGTCATCTGATTTAACTAAGGACTCACTCAAGAGGCCGCGGGGTCCCCCAAGTGCTACTTTGGGAAACCACTGGTGTAGATGCAGGACAAAATCACTTGAGTGACTGATGACTGTTTGCTAATATTCACTGTCCGGTGGAACTTGTCAGAAACCGGTGGAACTTGTCAGAAACCGTTTATTTACATGGTGTGAAAGGTGAATCCAACAACAATTCTCACGCAGGGCATATCAGTGGGCATCATGTGGCCATCCCGAACAATAAATGCCAAAACAATTGGAAGCATTTTTATATCAAGTCCATCAAAAAGCCAATTCAAAATACACCAGCTGTCTAAAAACCCTGAATAGACATGGTATCCCGAGTGTGCTTGCACCTCACACACTTGTTGTGCATAGGAGCGGCTGATCCTCTTGAGAATTATACCCCCATGGCCTATGAGAATTTGCCATTTCCAACAATTTCAGCTAATCTATTTTGGCATAACTGCGGTAATTCTTTTTCAATAACGCGCAAACCAATGAGCCATCGCTGCACATTATTCCTTACGACTTGCACAACGTTTCTTTTCAGTTAAATCATCCTTAATTATAATGTGTTGTGAAATGAAGAATGCGCAGGCCCTACAGCGGGCTGATGCTTATAATAAGGTGCAGACATTTGTGCTTGTCAACATGTGTTTCTTTTCTTTTTTTTTTTACCCCCACCACCACTGCCCCTCAAAGGATTCCAATCATCTTAATGAAACCAATTTTCATATAAAAGGGTCTTTTTTAGCTTGGGCTCCTAGGATGAAGGCAGTAGCATGTTGGCCCTGGCCCCTGTGTGGAGACCTAGGCCTTTGAAGTGGCCTCTGGTTCTTTTTCTGGCTGACAGATCAGAGCAACGAGGCGGGCATCAGGAGGGAAGTGGCCTGCTGCCCCAGGTAAACGCTAATTCAGGACCAAGCTGGGACATTACAGACCCAGGAAACATGGCTTAATGCTGAGCTGAGGCCATCTGGCCATTTGTGCCCGCCGTACCAGATCAGTCACCATGGTCGTCATTCAATCAAGATGTGATGCTTACAACTGGTGGGATAATGCGTATCAGTGTTTCTCAAACAGATCTTATATCAAGGAACCCTCAAATTGGTTAGTACTCAAAGCAACATGCACCTATGGGAATCAAACAGGTTAATGAAATTATGAGTTCTATTCATGAGGGGAGTCATCATGCAGCACATCAAAGGGTGTAAGTCGAATTGGCTGTTTTATGGACTTTTGATGTAAAAATACACAAAGAATATATAAATAGTGCATTTATATAGCACCTTTATCCAAGGCGCTTTACATAGCTTGTGCATCACATTCACCCATTCACACACACATTCATACACTGATGGCAGTGGAAACCATGCAAGGTACCTACTAGCACGACCTCAAGAGCAATTAGGGATTCAGTGTCTTGCTCAAGGACACTTCGACACTAACTCTGCGGGAGCCCGGGATATATATTATTAAATTAAATGTTCCTATTGATTTGGCATTTATTGTTAGGGATGGCCATATGCCCACCTATACGTGTGAGAATTGTTGGATTCACTTTTTTCTTATGTAAATGAACGGTTTCTGACAAGTTCCACCGAACAGCGAATATTAGCAAACAGTCTTAGTCACTCAAGTGATTTTGTCCTGCATCTACACCAGTGGTTCCCAAAGTAGCACCTGGGGACCCCCACGGCCTCTTGAGTGAGTTCCAGGGGGTCAAATAAAATGATCACAAATTTGACCCTCATGGATCTGAGTGTGTGGTTGTATATCTTCTATTGTAAAAGATTTTAATATATCCGAAAACTTGTGACAATATGCATTATTTGTGTGCTAATGCTTATAATACGTATAATTTTACTCAAGTGTCATATTTATAACTTGTAATAGTGTTTCTACATTTCAGTGTTTACCTTAAAGGAGAATTACGGCCCAAAACTTTTTTTTTATCTTTATTTGCAGTTAATTTTTTGGAAAAAAGTGGTCCAGGTGTTATTTTGTGAAAATACTCCTTTATGGCTGTTTCCCCTACCCAAAAATAAGCTTATAATGGGGCCAATGGGCGTTGTGCAAGTTCACCTATATACATCGCTCCAAAATGCAATTTTTTGCTATTATATTGTGTCTCCACCATGTCAGTAGTGTGTTAACACTCACACTTTCACTTTCACTTTTGTTTCAGCAGTGGTTCAGCCATAAACCATGTGCCACGCCCCCAGCTTTTGAGACAGCTGGATCACTGCTGAACCAAAAGTGAAAGTGAAAGTGTGAGTGTTAACTCACTACTGACATGGTGTAGACACAATATATAGCAAAAAATTGCATTTTGGAGCGATGTATATAGGTGAACTTGCACAACGCCCATTGGCCCCATTATAAGCTTATTTTGGGGTAGGGGAAACAGCCATAAAGGAGTATTTTCACAAAATAACACCTGGACCACTTTTTTCAAAAAAATTAACCGCAAATAAAGATACAAAAAAACTTTTGGGCCGGAATTCTCCTTTAAAGTATAGAGCAGTGTTTTTCAACCAGTGGTCCGGGGACCACCAGTGGTCCTTGAGAGGGTTCCAGGTGGTCCCCAGGCTAAATGATGGAAAGTTGGTTAACTAGATAGTAGTACGAGTAACTCTTTGATAGCATAAAAATGAAACCAAATGAACCCTTGCAGGTCCATTTGGTTTCATATTTACAATCTCAAGAGTTAAAATATTCTTTATCTGAATTAGCCCCAGTCTACACAACTAGAGAATGTAGAAGATTAATGGTCATTTTGATCTGTATGTTTGACTGTTTTGTCTCTGAAATCCAGCCTGGAATTCTTTAGTTCCTCTTTAGTTTTGGGGTCTGTGGGGCTAAAATGTCATCTGGTCCGTGGCTCAAATGCTGAATAAATAGTAGGCCCTGCTATCAAAAAGGTTGCAAACCACCGCCTTATTGAGTAGGCTGCATCACATGGTGACTTGCAGCTTTGTAAGCAGGCTTGTTGCAGGTGTGTTGACTTTCCCTGTCCGACTCGTGAGATATTTTCTGCACAGGAGGGAGGGATGTGTGAAAAGCACAATTGGTGTCGGAGGCACGGTTGACTGCTGCCAGGCTGTCGGACACAAGACTATCGAGGCGTTGCACGGCCACTCCACTCCTACGGCAGGAATGCGAACGTGCGGGAGGGGAGAGAGAAAAAAAGCTTGGAAGATTCCTGGGATTCTGAGGTTACTAAAAAAGCACCTGGAGTGAGTGTGTGTGTGTGTGTGTTTGGGTCATTTCTTCCCATGAGAACAGTAGGTATTGAGGGATGAGACACGCTCAATTTAGCTAAGTGAGACGCGATTCTCCATTAGGGAACGTATTGCTCTCTCGCTCTCAAGCTCCACCCAGACTCATCACACATTTGTGTTGTTTCTCTCTCCCTCTAGAAACACAAATGTCTCTTCAATGGGAGAATAGGAGGGAAAAAAACGGTTTCCAAAGCCTCTTGAATTTCATTTTCCGATTCCCCCCCTCCCTTCTCCCTCCGGGGGTTTCAAAACAAGCTCCGGGGTTAAGAGCAAAATCACTGGAAGTTGTTACACCACAACTGATGCCTGGTCAGGTCTGCTTCTCATTGCAAGGGATCTTGGGTAAGTGAGCGGGTTTACTGGGATGGGGCTCAGTGGTGCAAACAATCAATACCACATTGGTGCTTCGCCCCTCAAAGAATGGTCAGGCCAAACACATAAACACCCTCCCGACACACACGCACGCGCGCACACACACACACACACACACACACACACCCAGCCCAAACAAATTACCGAAGGGACAATAGAAATTACAAGATGCTGTTGACTTTTTAAGAATCCAATTTTCATGTCACGGCATGTTGTTTTGCCTTTTGCAAACCATAAGTATTATTAATGTGCCTGATCATTTTGCGTCTCGAGTAATTTGTCCTCTTGTGTGGCCCATGTGTTGTTTTGTGCCCCGCCAGGGTGTGGGTTCTTTGATTGATTGAATACTGTATGTATTAACAGTTTGCAAAACAAGAGAAAAACTAAAAAGGTGCAGTTATACAATGAAGCTATAAAAGGATAACACAAAAAGCCCAGAGGGCTTGTTTCCAATAATGTATTCAAGTCATCAAGACCTATAAAAACAATACTATACGATAAATCATCCACACGACTAGGAGCAATAAAAGTATATTTACAGAAAAGCAGTGGGGAGTCATTTATTTGCAACTGTCTACTAGGTCCAGTTGCAAATTGCAGACAGGTGCTCTTTTGTGGTGGTTTTGAAGGAGTGTAAGGAGCCACTTTTTGATGGCTGGCGGCAGTGGTGGGAGAAAGTACCCAAATGTTGTACTTAAAGGTCTACTAGGTAACTTTGACTGGTGGCCACTGCCGGCACTGCAGTTTTTAGGTTTAAGTCCTACATTACCCAGCATCCTTTGCGTTCCAAGTTGCGTTCTGATTGGTCCTTGTAATCAAAGACCAATCAGATGTGCACCGCAATCACTTTTCGATAGAAAACATATTTAGAACAGGTTTTGAGATCTGGAATTCAGATAATGGCTTATGTGACAAATATGCCAATCGTAATGGATATCAAATTCAAGATTTGTTTTAATGAAAAAGCTACCTAGTATGCCTTTAAGTAAAAGTATCAATGCTGCAATGTAGGGGGTCCAGAATTTCAAATGTAGGCCTACTTGAGTCAAATGACAAAAACAAAATGCACATGCAACTTCACAATGTACCAAAATGACGTGCGTAGACGTCTGATGGTCATGGTGCTAAGAGTGTGTGTGTGCGTGTGTGTGTGTGTGTGTGCGCACACGTGCACGCCTTTATGTTTTTCCTTGCGTGTGTGTCTGTGTGGATGGATCGTAACAAGACCTGTTATTCCGCACCATTGTAAAGCACCTGATGACAGGGCTTTTGTTTTCGCTGGGGCATGTTCAGGAGATCGATAACAACTGTCCATTTGCAAACCTATAATCTTTCTCACGTTCTCCTTTCCCCCCTCCCCTCCCTCCCCCTGGGGGGGGGGGGGGGGGGGGGGGTGTACCGTATGTGGGAGATCTGGGTGACCACTGGCCTGGAGACAAGAGAATGAAAGAATTAAAGGCTCTCTCGCTGCAACCATGTCCTCTGTTGACATTAGAAGACCCCCATGTAGGCAGTTCCTCTCAAGAAGAGATGTCAGGCTTTATCTCTGTGAAACTGTAAATACTTCAGTCATCGGTGTGCTCTTAATGGGTACATGCTGACATACTGTAAGTGTGTGTGCGCACATGCACGCGGGTGCGTGCCTTGGCAGGAACAAGCAGGGCGGATATACCATGTCCCATTTTGGAGGGCAAGAGAACATGTTGGAGGGGCATGAGAAAATGGTATGGGTGCGACTTCATCGCCCGTGACACGAAGCGACATGGGCGATGAAGTCGCACCCATACCATTTTCAGTTACAGGACTTTTATTAGTCAAGTAAAGCATCAAAAATAACAACAGTTGTTGTTTAAGTTGCAACAGACACGCAGCATGCGTAAAGCTAAAGGTCTGAGAGTTTTCTGTTTTCAATGATGAAATGCTGTTGGTTTAGTGGTGCCAAAATTGTAGTTAGTAGCAGTAGTAGTGTTTCAAGTCATTTTAGATATAAGCACTTTAATTTGAAATATCTTGGGTTGTTTTGCATGGCACCGTGTTTTGGGGGGGGGGGGGGGGGCAGACTGAGTATTTAGGGGGGCATTGCCCCCCCATGCCTAGATCCGCCCCTGGGAACAAGGCTGCTTGTCTTTGCTTATCTAAGATAGTAAGTGGCTCACGGTTCATGAGGCCACTTGAGGAGGAGGTTGTTAAAGTAGAGTAAACATTGTGGGGGAGGTGTTAGCCTTGTATATGCTGGCTGCTTATCATTGTCAAAGTTGAGCACTGGATGTTGTGCAATGCGGTGTAAATGTAAATATGATTCAGTACAAGAATCTTTAGGAGTTTTTTTTTTTGCCATCATGCCAAGGATCCGACGATGAAATTTGGCAGCGTTAACTTTGTGACCCAGACCCATGAAAATGTTTTATAATTTGTACCATGTGGGGACCCGCCAGAGGAAAAAAAAGGGCCGCAAACCATTTATTTGGTCCTGACCCATAAAATCAGTGCCGTAGAGAGTAAGTAGTGCAATGTCATACTATCCGTTTTAGAGATGACTCTGCTTTGTGTGACACACCAACAGAGGTGGGGGGGGGGTACTTAACCAAGAGTAATAGTACAGATTATTCAAAAATGAACAATTTCAAGTTGTATACAAATGTATACAGATTGTCTATTTTCAGAAAGGCCGAAATATAAGTCTGGAGTTGTTATTGGTGAATGCATGATTTGTAAATTGTAATAATAATCCAAAAATCCAAATATAGCAATAGTAACTAAAGTTTTGGAGTAGAAGTATAGTGAGTGAAGTAAAAAAATAAAAAATAAATATATATACTTAAGTACAGTGCAGAATTGAATTTACTGTGGTTCCTTTCCACTACTGCGCACCAACATTGTGTGTGTGTGTGTGTGTGTGTGCGTGTGCGTGCGTGCGTGGCGTTCACGTGTGCGTGCGTGCGTGCGTGCGCGTGCGTGCGTCTCTCTCTCACAGGACCACCTACGGTCTGGGGCGTGGAAAATATTGTGGAAAAATGAATCTGGTAAGTGACTAAACACAGAGCCCATCAAATAAAATTATATCTTAGCGGTAGTGGTTCAGCAACACATTTTACATTAATCACTGCTTTTTTCCCCCCTCTTTATCTTCAATGAAACAGTGCTTCATAATTATGTGCAATATGCGTCATATCATCTCATGTGGGGGGAGATTAGTGTGTGCACTTGGAAAAGTCCATATGTGGTCCAACCAGGGGACTTGTGAATGCCCTTTTAATGCATTTATTACACCCAACGGCAACAAATTAAACAAATGCGAGGACAAACTGTCAAGCTTGTGTCGGTATCCTTGACTTTGTGTCCTCTTTAGGGGGCCTTTTATCACGCGCTGGTTGATAACTTCTTGTCATTGTGTCGTTGCGGTGAGAGCAGGGGCCGGATCTAGGCATGGGGGGGGGAGGCAATGCCCCTCTAAATGCCCTGACTGCCCCACCAAACATGATGGCATGCACAACAACCTGAATTTCAAAGATATTTCAAATTAAAGGGCTTACAGTACATTCAAAATGATTTGAAAACACTACGCTACTAACTACAATTGTCGCGCCAGCACTAAACAACATTTCATCATTGAAAAAGCTCTGAGTCAGATCGCGTTTTTATTTATGCATGCGTGCCTGTTGCAGCTTCAACAACAACAAGCTTACTAGCCTTAAATAGAAGATAGATTTTGTGTTGAGATAGATATAATAACCATGCCAAAATACTTGTACATACAGTACATAGTTAATGCATAGCTATTCAATGTGGGGGGTTTGGGGTGAATTTAAACGAAAATGGTATGGTATATACCATTTTCGCCTGCCCCTCCCCATTGGGAAAGGTTACATCTGGGCAGGGGTGGATATAGCATTTCCCAATGGGGGAAATTGTTTTGCATGCCATCATGTCTGGTGGGGCATTGCCCCCATGCCCATGCCTAGATCCGCCCCTGCATCCGGGCCTGGACGCGAAGTGGCCTTTCTTCTTTCTTTCTTTCTTTCTTTCTTTCTTTCTTTCTTTCTTTCTTTCTTTCTTTCCACCCTGTTGGACCTTGTTATGAAAAGGTTTAGTGCTCTCTCTCTCTCTCTCTCGGTGCATGCTGGGTTCACGCCGGTGGTGCGAGTGAGTGGGGCTGGGTGTGAGTGCGTGTGTGTGAGTTTGGAAAGTTTGGTTTCTTGGATTCTACTTTTCTTCTTTCACACCTATCCCGCATGATCAGGTAAGAGAGGTTTTGTTTCTCATTGTGCTGGATTGGATCTAAAGGAGTAAGGTTTTGTTGGTGTTTACACCGGGGAGATGGCGTCCCTCTCCGGGGATCCGCCACCTCCTCCTCCGTCTATCCGACAAGGGGTTCGTATCGTTCCCCCTGATCCCAGCGTGTCGGTGGAGGAGGTTCTGTTGTGTGTTGGGGAGGCGATCGGGCATGACAATGTCCTGTATGCCTCCAGGATGAATAAAGCGGTGGTTGTTTTCATGCATGATGAGAAAAATGTTAGCGACCTAATAGAGAGAGGTGTTGTTATTAGGGACACTTTTACTATCGTGTCGCCGCTGTCAGTGCCGTCTGTCCGTGTTACTATCTCGGGCGTTCCGCCGTTCATAAGCGACTCTCAGCTGACAGATGAATTGAAACGTTTCGGCAAGTTTGCTAGTGGTGTTAAAGTGGTCCCGCTGGGCTGCAGGGACGCGCGGCTGAAACACGTTCAGTCTCTGAGAAGACAAGTGTTTATGTTTTTGGATTCGCCATCGCAGACATTAGAAGTTTCATTTAGAGTGAAACATGGCGAGGGCTCATACATGGTGTATGCCAGCTCGGGCCAAATGAAATGTTTTGATTGTGGCGATGTTGGCCATAAGCGCTTTGCTTGTCCTCACAGAGGCAGAACGCAGTTAGCAGCAGAGACTGTAGACAGTCAAACAGCGCGCTCTGACAGCAGCGTGGGTGTGGAGGGGCAGTCAGCTGAGCAGGAGGCGGCTCCGTCTGCTAATGCAGAGACGCTGCCTGGAGCGGAGCTCTCCGCGTCAACGGGTGGGGCGGGGGTCCTATCTGTGTCTGGTACTGTGCAGGCTGCGGCTGTAGCAGCACAGCCCGATCCCGCGTTAATGCAGCCTATGTCCATATCAGTTCAGTCTGAGCATACTGTAACATTGCAGCAGCGAGAAAAAACAGTCACACCTGTGAGTGAGCAGGCTGTAGAAAGCAGCTCAGCACAGGGTGAGAAAATGACCGTTGTAACAATAGATGTTCATAACGCGCAGGCTGTGCCTGAGGATGAAATGGAGAGCCATTATGACAGTGATGAATCCGAAGTGGCCTCTATTTCTGAAAGTTCACAATTTACAAGTTCAGACCTGTATACACTGAAGGAAATTAATGACTTTTTGGATGAAACGTTTGGGCAGCAGATTAAAATAACAGATTATTTTCCAGACACTGACAAGTTCATCAGATCTGTAACTGTCCTGCAAAGGATTGTGGGGCTTGATGAACTGGAGGAAAAGAAGCGTTTCCGTCTTAGGAAGCATATAGGAAACTTGAGAAAATCTCTAACAGGGAAAAAAGGAAAAAGAAAGGCCAATACTAATAAGAAAAAATGATGATCATGTCTCACTGGGTGTTTTCTACTTTTATCTATGTAATGGCTACCCTGCATCTACTTTTCCTTCTTCTCTCTATCACCTCTATGGAGAGCCCTATTAAGATAGGATCCCTCAATATTAATGGTGGGAGGGATAGATGTAAGAGAGCTTTAGTGATGGAGGTGGTGAAGCAAAAACAAATAGATATTTTATTTCTACAGGAGACACACAGTGACATAAACAATGAAGTTGATTGGGGAATATGGTGGGAGGGTCAGTATAGACTCAGCCATGGTACCAATCTAAGTGGGGGGGTGGCTCTTCTTTTTAATAGAAGATGCAATCCAAAAATTTTATCTACAGTAGACTTGGTAAAGGGGAGGTGTCTCATTGTCAGGGTGGATTTAGAGGGTTGCATTTATTGTTTTGTAAACATTTATGCACCAAACCAAGGGGCTGAGAGGTTAGTCTTTTTAAACACCATCAAAAATGAGCTGCTTAAATACACTAATGAGCAGCTCATTATTGGGGGGGATTGGAATTCAACAGAGGACTTCACAAAAGACCGCAACAGTGAGGAGCCACACCTCCAGTCGTCCAGAGCCTTAAGCTCAATGGTCACTCAGTTGGACCTGGTCGATGCTTGGAGAACAAAGCACCCTAGCACCAGACAGTATTCCTGGGTCAAAGTAGCCAGTGGTAGGGTGAGCGCTGCCAGGCTTGATAGGGTTTACATCTCCAGGATGCTTGCATCCAGTCTGTTCGCCAGCACCATCACTCCAGTGGGTTTTACTGACCACCACCTTGTAGCCATAGAAATAAACACCTCCACGGGGGGGAAAACAAAATCTTATTGGCATTTTAACAACAAATTGATACAAGACAAATTCTTTTGCCAAAGCTTCAGGCATTTTTGGGAAATATGGCAGGGTAGGAAAGCTCAGTTCAACTCCCTGAGACAGTGGTGGGAGGTGGGTAAGGCCCAGCTCCGGGTGTTCTGCCTCCAGTATACGGCACACTCTACTGGAACCATCAAAGCAGCCGTCCAGCAGCTGGAGAACAGCATAAAAGATTTGGAGAACACCATAAACTCCAACCCAGACTCTGCTGCAGATGGTTCACTGCAGGGGAAGAGACAGGAGCTGAAGGACTTCATGCAGGAGAGAGTGAAGGGGGCTCTGGTTAGATCTCGCTTCATGAACATTAAAGAAATGGACGCTCCTAGCGCATTTTTTTTCAATCTGGAGAAGACTGTTGCCAGAAGTAAACTAATCACTTCTCTAAAGCTCCCGGATGGTAGGGTGACCACAGACCAGAAGGAGATGCGGAACCATGCTGTGTCTTTCTACTCGGATCTTTTCGGTGCGGAGGACTGCGATCCGGATTGCGTGACAGACTTGTTAGAAGGGCTCCCCCAGCTCAGCCCAGAGGAGAAAACTCTTCTGGACAAGGAGCTCAGTCTGGAGGAGTTGACTGAAGCTGTGGGTCAGCTGGCTCCTGGACGGGCCCCGGGACTGGACGGGCTCACTATAGACTTTTATAAACATTTTTGGAGTATCATTGGGCGGGACTTGCTTTCGGTGCTGGTGGAGTGTTTAAACGCAGGGGCAATGCCAGTCTCCTGCAGGAGGGCTGTTCTCTCTTTACTTCCTAAGAAAGGAGATCTTTCACTGCTTAAAAACTGGAGGCCTGTGGCCTTACTATGCACAGACTATAAAATACTCTCAAGAGCACTGTCTAACAGACTGACACAGTGCCTGGGTATGATCATACAGGTGGACCAAACTTACTGTGTGAAAGGCCGAACAATTATGGACAACTTATGTTTATTCCGTGATGTGCTGGACTTATGTAGACTGTATAACATGGACACTGGTGTTCTTTCCCTTGACCAGGCCAAGGCGTTCGACAGGGTCCACCATGGGTACTTGTTCTCTACACTGAGAGCCTTCGGGTTTGGGGATGTTTTCATGTCATGGGTTGGACTATTATACAGTGGGGCAGAGTGCTTGGTAAAGGTGGGGGGAGGGCTGAGCAGGCCAATTCAAGTGCAGAGGGGCATAAGGCAGGGCTGCCCCATCTCTGGTCAATTGTACACTCTGGCTATTGAGCCCCTGCTCTGCAGGCTGCGAAGTCGGCTTAGTGGATGCCCAATGCCACACACCCAGTACCCACCTTTGATCGTTTCGGCCTATGCAGATGACCTGAATATTTTTGTCAGGGACCAGAGTGATGTGGTAGCCCTACAGGACTGCTTAGAGCTTTATCAAAAGGCCTCCAATGCTAAAGTGAACTGGGAGAAAAGCGAGGCCTTGCAGCTGGGTCAGTGGGGAGGAGGGACAGCACCAGTGTTACCGGCAGGACTGCAGTGGAATAGGAGAGGGATGAAGGTACTGGGTGTTTTTCTGGGAACGGAGGAATATCAGAAGCAGAATTGGGAGGGTGTGATGGAGAAAGTGTGTGCTAAGTTGTCTTCATGGAAATGGTTGCTACGTCAACTCTCATATAGGGGTCGAGTTCTGGTAGCCAATAACTTAGTCGCCTCGATGCTATGGCACAGACTCAGTGTCTTGCCTCCTCCAAGTGGGCTGCTTGAAGATGTCCAGCGAGTCCTTGTGGATTTTTTCTGGTCGGGGCAGCACTGGATTCGGGCGCCTGCTCTGTACCTGCCTGTGGAGGAAGGAGGGCAGGGTCTAATAGACATTACGTCCAGAGTGGCAGCCTTCAGGCTAAGGACAGCACAGAGACTGCTCTATGACTGTGGAGTGCGGTGGCTGGACACAGCTAAACTCATACTGCGTAAAGCAGGCCGTTTGGATTACAGCAAGCAGTTGTTTCTGCTAAAGACGGAGGAGGCAGATCTGACGGGGCTGCCACCCTTCTATGTATCAGTTCTGGAGGCGTGGAGACTTTTCAGTTTTGCCAGAGACCCTGTTGCCACCGCGGGCATGTGGCTATTTGAGGAGCCACTCTTCTTTAACGGCATGCTGCAGGTCCAGACACTGTCCTCGGCGTCTATAAGATCCCACCTGAGAGAGGCAGGGTGCACGAAGTTGGGGCACCTACTGAAGCCGTTCGAGACTCTACAGCGGGTGCACATACGTCCGAGGCTGCTGAGGCAGATTGTTAACGAGGTCTGGGCGTCTCTTCCGCAGCATCTGGTGGTTTTCCTGAGAGAGAACTGTGAGACAGACGATCTTTGGGAGGAGGACATGGACTATGTTTTTCCACAACTTAAAGTCTCTCCCAATGTTGGACAGTGGCAGGAGGAGGAGGGTGGTTTTCTCTCGCTCGCTACCCCACAGCCTGATTGGCTCGAAGACCTGTCCAAGAAGGCGACGTACATTATGTGCGTGAAGGCAAGGCACTGTCAGTCTCTGCACGCCATGAAAGCATCGAGGTGGGCTGAGTTTTTTGGCCCAGGCTCCTCCCCGAAAGGCAGTTGGCGGTGCCTGTACAAGCCACCGGTTGATAAGCGGTCGGCTGACCTCCAGTGGAGGATAGTACATGGGGCGATAGCTACGAACAGACACAGGGCACACATTGATCCTGAACACAGGGAGGGATGTCAGTTCTGCACCCAGTCAGAAACCATTTTTCACCTGTTCATCCAATGTCGCAGACTGCTGAGGTTGTTTGACCTTCTTAAAGAATGGTTCACAGGGTTGGGGGAGATCTTTACTACTGAGCTTTTCATTTATGGGCCTAAGTATTCGGTGGCAAGGAAAAATGTGCACACATTAATCAATTTTCTCTCTGCAACAGCAAAACTGGCAATCTGGCTTAGCCGGAGAAACAGGGCTAAGGACGAGGGCTGTACAGACCCTGTACGCATTTTGACCGGCCTTGTAAAGGCAAGGCTCAGAGTCGAGCATGCGTATTATAAAATGGTGGATGAGCTGGAAGTATTCGCAGTCAAATGGGCAATAGGGGGAGTATTGTGTGTTGGGGGGGAAAACAATGAAATATCTTTCACCTTTTAACTTTATCAAAGACAGGGTTTTGTTTTTCCTGTACGTTTTCCCTCTCTTTTTTGTGTTTACACCATGTAGAACTTGCAAGTAGTAATTAGTCAGGTGTTTGGTCTCTGGTTTGTAGTACCCGGTAGTGCTTAAATAAAGGATCCTTAAAAGTCAAAGTCTTTCTTTCTTTCTTTCTTTCTTTCTTTCTTTCTTTCTTTCTTTCTTTCTTTCTTTCTTTCTTTCTTTCTTTCTTTTTTCTTTCTTTCTTTCTTTCTTTCTTTCTTTCTTTCTTTCTTTCTTTCTTTCTTTCTTTCTTTCTTTCTTTCTGGGCCAACGAAGGACGGAGATGATTTAGTGTGGTCTTAATGAATCAGGTTGTTGTTTTGTCTCTCAGCCTGTGGAGCGCTGGATGCCGGGAGGTCTTGGAGGAGGACAGGGGAGCGAGGAGGTAGCCGAGGAGGAGGAGGTGGAGGTGATTTATCTGGTGCCTCTGGGGTAAGCTGAAGCTCGCCTTTTCCTCTCCCTTTTCTCCCAGACTCTCCCTCTCCTCTCCCACGCGGTTCCATCTGACACTGAGCCTGAGATCCTCTGACTCCCATAGGGTTGAGCTGCAGGGAGAACTGACCTGGGAAAACGTCCGGGATAAAGACCTTTTAGCTCTGTTCTTACCTGACAGGACTCGAGTGTAGCCGCTGTAGATAATTGCAACAAATTTGCATGCAAGTCGAGGCACTGGGGAAAGTAGAGCAGTGAACCAACTTCACTTGTGACTCATTAGGTACCTCTGGCCAAGCACTTTGATAAGCCACTCTCCAATGTCATGTGTCATATTGCGGTGTTGTTAAAGGGGAATTCCACCCATTTTCAACATTCTAATATGTCATTAGTATACCCTAGAGGTGTTGTGTGGACATGATAAAAAAAAGTTCCCCCATTCTGTGTTCCCAAGAAATGGAGGTCTGAAGAAAACCCACTAACATGGTGAAACATCTTGATGGCATCATCAAGATGTATTTTCACCTAGTTAATGAATTTCTTTAGACGCTTCTTTTTTTCTGAGAGCGTACAAATGGAACGAAATGAACCCGTTAGGGTTCATTCGGGCTCGGGAATCGAACCCGGGGCACGCCGTCAGGCTGGCTTAGCAGCTGGAGTGCCCAGACGGTTGAGCTAACCGCCTGGCCCAGAGTTAAGTTCTGTTTTTAAACAAATCTGTTTACAAACACACTAAAGTTGCCTCTATTGCCTTTAATCTAATGAATGCAATCAATGAACATCAGTGAAAAATTGAATCAATTAAAACATCCCTATTTTTGACTGTGTTACAAAACAAGGATAAAATGGAGATCCAAGTTTTTTTTTTTTTTTTGCCTAACACCAAAGATACATATCTAAAAACATACTCTGCATACAGGAATAAGTCATTTTTATCGGCACAGTCAGTCCTGGCCTCAGGCTGTGGATAAACCTGTGACACATAATGATAGATAAAGTCCTTTTTCCTGCTTCTTCTTTCCCCCAGAACAAGAACTCTTGTTTTGTGCCTTGACGTTTTTCTTTCTTTCTGCCTCGTAGCCCACAGTGCCTTGGGCTTCAGTTCACATAGGTCCCAGACTTATTAGGGCTCACATCTTGATAACCTTCCCCTGTAGCCCCAACCGGTGGCCAGAGCAAACTTGTCCACGTCTAACCATTGGTATGTGCGTTCGACTGAAGCCCCAGACCATATGATGAGGTCAGACAATGCCCTTGTCTAGGCAGGCATGCATGCAGCACTGTTCTGTGTTCGTAAATAATATGACTATATTATCTTGGATTTATGTAGCACTTTTCTAAGTACTCAAAGACTCTTAAAGATTACAGCTCTGTACCATTTGTTTTCCAATGATGATGTCCATTTTACAAGGGATTGCGGGGAAGGTTACGAGGATCACTGTTGTGTGTGGTTCCGTTAACATCAAGGGGGGGTCTTATGGAGGGCCTGTGTCTAGGGGCTTTAATACCTTAATATGTTTTGCATTAAGTCGCTTATCCTGTGCATATTTGCTTCACCCCTGGGAGGTGAATGTGCTTGCAGATATCCTTGAGTGCTGCTTTTTTTTCCCCCGGCCTTCCGCTTTGGAATGTACATACATACTCGAGGATTCGTTGTCTTGAGATAAGGAAAATCACTATGGGAGACACATACACAGCATAATAATATTTAATAAGCGTGATGGTGGTGAGATGGTGAAATCTCAATCACTGCTAGATCTTGCAGCGATCGCATTAGGAAAGAAGATGACTAACCCCTAGAAAAATATTTGTGTTCCAACATTTAATTGGTCATGAAGTTATACTGTAGTCAGGGGCGTTTGTAAGCAATTTGGAGCCCCAGGATTTTCCCTGGAGCCCCCCATTTTACTGTGCCCCCTTACCTAATGGATCGTTAGCGGTCCATTTGGTAGGGGGAGGCACAGTAAAATAGTGCCCCCCAAGGGGTAAATTATGGGCTATTTTTAAACTAAAGAACATACTGTAATATGTGTGTTTTAAATGTTCAATTCTAGTTATAGAGGAGTTATAATGAGGTGTTATAGAGAAGTATAATGCATTTATCCATATGAGACTTATTAGCCTGGGATCCTTTTTAAAGAAAGTCTGGTGGTCGCCCCGGTGCCCCAACCCCCTCCCTCCCTCCCCTCCCCTCATGGCGCCCCAGGCAACTGCCTAGTCTGCCTAATGGCAAAAAACGCCCCTGATTGTAGTGATGTATGATCAATCATTCAGTTAAAACTATTCATTCCAAGGTATGTCCACTGTGACATGGAATGCGTGTTTGTTTGGCTTAGTGGCATAGTTGTTGTAGTGGTTTTAGACTGCTAGGTTGTTTCTCCTCCCCCTTGCCGCTAATAAAACCAGTGGCACAGTGGCCTCTTCTCTGTTCTCGCTCTGCCTCATCCCAAATGCGCTGCCAGCATTTAGCCCTCCCAATGATAAACAATGACAGACCCTGAGGGGGTCGACCCTCTGCTGTGTGTGTGTGTGTGTGTGTGTGTGTGTGTGTGTGTGTGTGTGTGTGTGTGTGTGTGTGTGTGTGTGTGTGTGTGTGTGTGTGTGTGTGTGTGTGTGTGTGTGTGTGTGTGTGTGTGTGTGTGTGCGTGTGTGTGTGTGTGTGTGTGTGCGTGTGTGCGTGTGTGTGTGTGTGCGTGTGTGTGAGAGTGTGTGTGTGTGTGTGTGTGTTTTCTTGTGTTCTCTGCAAACCCCAGCTTGGCTCTGTTTGAACTGGGCAGGCTGAAGGCTCATCCATTTTAATATATTGCCCCCCCAATGTCAGGCACGAAGGAGCAAACACAAAAATACCAGGGCTATAAAAGCGTTTTGGGTAATGAGGGTTTGTCTCTAGTACAGGGGTTTTCAACACTAGGTCCCGGGGAACACCAGTGGTCCCTGAGAGGGTTCCAGGTGGTCCCCAGGCTAAATGATGGAAAGGTTAACCAGTTAAAATATTCATCATCAGAATTAGCCCAAGTCCACACAACTAGAGAATGTAGAAGATTAATGGTCATTTTGATCTATATGTTTGACTGTTTTGTTTCCCAAATTCAGCCTGGAATTGTGGACAAAAACACAATAAATCTTAGTTTAGGGGTCTGTGGGGTTGAAATGTCCTCAAATGGTGGTCCGTGGCTCAAATTTTGTATGAATAGTGTGCCCTGGTATCAAAAAGGTTGAAAAACCACTGCTGTAGTACTCTATAGGAAGTAAGGCCAACTTATA
The DNA here is from genome assembly GCA_039105355.1 of Benthosema pterotum. NCBI lineage: Eukaryota > Metazoa > Chordata > Actinopteri > Myctophiformes > Myctophidae > Benthosema > Benthosema pterotum. The sequence continues at coordinate 36,819,802 of CM076982.1, read as the reverse complement.
TTATTTATTTGTGAAAGCAGATCTGGATATTACACTAAGCTGGCAGGCGCTTGCGAAGATACCGCTGCTCTAATCTTACTAAAATGTATACACTGGATGTAGATTTGTAACATCTCTGCCTTAGCATTATTTCTACTCTGATGCACGGGTAATGTGTTTGCCCTTTGGCCACAAATTGCATGCAGATTATTTAAATGCACCTAATAGTGCAATAGTGCAAGTGTTTCTGTCTGCAGACCCTACAGCTCAGATTATGTTGAGGAACTTGACCCTGAAGCCCATCATGTTCTTCTTGCCTTTCCCGTCGATTCCCGACCAAAGCCAACTGCAGTGTTTGCCTGGACTCCATTCGGACTGAAGAGGATGCATTATGACGAGAGGGATTTGGGACCAGAGTGGCTCAGTGGCTAAAGTGTCATACCCTACTAATCTCCCCAATGGCACTGACTCCTCAGAGCCAGGGTCAAAGGTCATCAGCTCTTCCCATAGCTCCTACCGTGTGCTGGGGGGGTCAAAGCGTCTGCGAGAAACAATGCGGGTCGCTTTTAGGAGGTGGAATGGGAAACGTTTTTTTCGGGAACGCCCACCATATTGCTTTAGGGATTATTATCATCAACGTATTTGTTTCTATTTTTAGCAGCGAGTAATTGTCGTTCCCACTGCTTCCCAGATGGCTCCTCCTATGGTTGAGATGAGACTATAGGGCATGGCATGCCCGTGACAGTTGACTCCACATGTTTGGTTTGGCTTTTGCACAGCGCCCTGATGCCCCACCACACACACACACACACACACACACACACACACACATGCACTGCCCTTGGAGTGTATCAGCCTTGTCAGTCAAACTCGCTGCCACGCATATCTCAGTCCTCAGCGTTCCGTTGTTTTGGCATCTATTTATATATAGGCTGAGTGCTCTGGTTATACAATGATGTTAAAGCCCTTTGACTTCCTGTTGATTCATAGCTGTATATTTGCGAGTCACGTCCAGCAGCTTTAGTTAGCTTTGTCTTAAATTTCAAAACAAGGTTCTGATTTCCATTTTGGCTCGTAACTCTAGCGGAGACAGACAGATGTTTGACACGGGACCCCATTGTGTAATGTCAGCAGCAGAAGATGCCAAATTCCTGGGTGCCTTATTTTTTTTTAAGAAAGAGCATCGGGTTCATATTGGTGTGATATGAAAAGCACACAAGAGTTTTGTTTGTTTCTGTCGTGCCCTTTCTGCTGCAGCTCCTCTGTAAAGCCCGTTTCTTAAAATAGGATGCAGGACTGAATCGTCGCGGTATGCATGATCGAACAAGGCATGTTAAGGGGTTAAAACGTCCCCTGTTACCATGCTGCTAAGCTTGGCTTTCTCCTCTTATCCCATGGATCACGAATCAGTCAACTAGATAGGTCTCCCAGCATCTGAGGTTTGGATCCCTGGATCCCTCAGGAAAAAAAACGGATTCCATGTATGTATACCTTGGGAAGAGTTTGGGAAACTGAAGTGAATTATGGATTTGCATACTTAACTACAAGAGGAGATCTCTGCCTGCATGGTTTTAAGTAAGGCTGGCTTCCCCCCGGGAAGCCAGGCTTACTTAAAACCATGCAGGCAGAGGGGTAGGGCACAAAAGCAACTAAAATACCTCACTATAGAATAATGGAAAGACCTGACAGATAAGATCTACTAGCGTACTGTAGTTACAGTACTGTATGGGGGTGCCTGCCTGGGTGGCGTAAGTGGTGGAACACTGACTCAGCCAGCCAAACGTCACAGACAGAGACCCGGGTCTGCTCTCTGGCAGTGGTGCGTAGAGTCTGTCCAGGAGCTCCAACAAAACACAATAATTGCCAGTGATCGCGGGTGGGAAGCCGCCAGGCAATTGTTGACTGCACCAGCGACTCCTACTGTTCGGTGAGGGCACTACTATTATTTAGGCCCCAGCAATCGAAATCGTCTTTTGCACTTGGTCCCCCTGGGTATCTCCTCGTTAGATATCCCTCTCAGGCAAGACGATTTGACAGGTTTTCCTGAGGAATCGATTGTGGAAGGCATCAACGTCCTTCATGACCTGTGTTGTGACTCACCAACATTCTCATCAACAGCAGAATTAATTTTGCCGATTGGTATGCCATGGTATTGGTATCAACGGCAATGTAATCCATTGCCATTTGTCACGGCTTTGGTGGCTTTCTTTCTTGTGGATTTTTGACTACCAGGGCCTTGTCCCTGTCTCCAGGTGTCCTTTCCTTCTCCCAAATGTCTCTGAAGAGGCTACAAGTATGTTGTTTTGTATTGTATTGAGTCTATGGTAGCAGCTTTCTCGCACGTGGCTTTACCTCATTAGTTGTGGGACTGGGTGTCAATGTCAATGACAGAAGCTGACTGGCTGCTGTACTTGCTGGGGGGGTCCCACAGTTCAAATGATGATTATTTGAGCAAGGCGTGAAAAAGCATTTAGGAGTAATCACAGAATGTCACCTGCACTGAGAGACTATACTTCCGCAGCGGATCTATGCATCTCCTTACAGCAGTGATTTACCGGAATTTGCCGTTTTATGCTAAATAACAGCATAAAACCGCCATTACCCTTTTCATGCCATGCACCCCCTAAAGAGAACTTTTACGCACCACCAGTTTTGGATCCCCTGCTCTAGGTTAAACAGATCAGATCATAGCAACGTGTACATTTTATTATTGTCATTTGTAAAGCTGTTGCTTATTCACTTTCAATTGACATGACCTGACCGAGAAGGGACCGGTGTCAAAAGCCACAGGGTGTTGCCTGGACAACCGCCGAGGTGCTCAGCTTTCCCTGGGAATGTTTATCTAGGCTGTAGCGTTTTATGATTTGGTTTTAATTCATTCAGCATCCAGTTTTGATTTCGCCATCAGCAATGAGTTGTGCACATTATGCAGCGAGGGATTCATAAAACCGTCAACATATTTTTATCTCTCTCTCTCACTCCGTCTTGAGTGTACGGTTTCAGCACGTCCAACACCAAGCTAAACACATTCATCACCGTGTAAAACGAGACGTCATTTTCCAGCACTTTTGAAGAATTCTAAATGAACCCTCGGAGTTCAGCATCAAAATTGTTTACTCGTTCCTTGTCATGGAAATACTAGTTTGAACCTATCGCAGTATACTGTCCACACCAAACTCTGGCTTTAATTAAGTGAAATCAAGTGTATATGTACTGTATATTATATCTACCGAGTACTGACTTTCACACACAACCCTCTCGTTTCTTTAGAATCGATAAAGGTCCCACGGTAACGTTTTGACACGACAGCATTGCTGTGGTACAGTAGAACTGCATGCAAACAAAAGGAACGTTACACAACAACAATGATTTATTGGACTAAGCTACTTGGGGAGAAATATAGCTTCTTTTTTCCCCCCCTTCTGCAGCTCGGTAATGAAAGTCTTCTGCTGATCTGTTATGGATGAACAGTAGGTCACCAGGGTTCTAGAGAGGAATGGGAAATGAATAACAATTAAATACGCAGTGTGTTGTCTTAGGATACCACGTTGCACGCAGTGCTGGCCGGGTGTTTGTCATTATATACCCTTCTGTCTGTCCCCTTTATGCCCTTATGGGCCATACATCAATGTGTGAGTGGCATCCTTGCCTGCCTGCCTTCCATCCATCCCTTCTTCCTTCATTCTCCGACACTGCCATATTTCTTTCAACGGTTTAAAGGAGAACTCCACACCAAAACGCAGTGGGCATCCATCTACCTTGATCCTTGTGACTTGATATATACAGTATATTGCAATTGAATTTTGTCATACATGCCCCCTGCTCTACATCTCACCCCTTAATCCCCTCCCACAGTTTGCATTGTTTGTTTTAAGGCGGGTAATTTAGTAGTTCCAACTGTATGTATTTTTTTCTCCACATCATATTTTAACAGTATACTGATACTGATGCAAGCGTTTGAGGTAATCTATTCCTCCTCCTCTCCTCCCCTCCCTTCTGACACTCTCCTCTCCGGTCTCTCAGGTTAAAACTCTTGTCACAGGGGTGCTGCACATTTTTTTGTAAACAGGATATCTCAAAGGATAATTTAGAAAAGGGGGCATCTGTACATGTACAATATATGTTACCACACCGATCAAGTTATATGGATGCCTAATGTGTTTTGGTGTGGAATTCTCCGATAATTTTCCTTTTTAATTCCCCCTCTCTCATTCTATTCTCAAAGAGAGAAGGAGGGCTTGTCGCTCTTTCTGGTGGCAGACAGAACTTCAACCACGCTGTATTTCTGGACGCTCCACGACGTCACCTGTGGGACACAGAGTGTGCCAGTGTTGCCCCTAGTGTTACAATGGCTTCACAGCAGGCAGCCCCTTATCAGATCCAGTGTCAGTGGATTGTGGGAGTTCAACAGGCTCATGAGCAGCGGAGGGAAACAGAGAGGCTTTTCATCCTCCCAGCCTCAGGGGGAACAGAGAAGGGCTTCAGATAGACGTCTGCGCCAGGGCCAAATAGACCACTTTTTTTCCTTCCCCCTTGTATTCTTGTATTCGTCTGAATTCTCTGATTGAGTTACCATTTAGGAACTTAATGAAACCTGGAATAAGACTTGCATTTCCAACGTCATATTGTGGTTATTTTCAGCCAAACGTTCCATCTAATAGCCCCTTCACCCCCTCCCTCTACATCTCCAAAAATACTTTCATTTAAAAGAAAAAAAAAACAATACTGACCCAAAGGATTCATGGTGTTATCATGGGGATGGGAGACAGGGTCTAGCAGTGCACCATGGATGATAATTTAAGGAGACCAAGGGAATTCCAGGCCAGACCTTTTGTTTGTTTAATTAAAGGTATAGTTAATGATGTCACTTAATTCAAATATTTTTTTCTTTTGTGCACATCTTGACCAGGATTGGGACCGGAGGATTCTCCAAATCATTGAATGCTCCTTTAAAAAACGTCATTGACAAAGACATTGTTTGCTTTGTCACTCGCACAAACATTAACACTAATAGACAGTCATTAATAGGCAAACATGTGGTAATCATAGAGCATAAAAGCATGAATAGCGCCCCCCCGTCGCTATTCATTTCAATAGAAGTTTCTCAGCGGCGTTTTGAAGCACCCGGAAGACAGCCGGAAGTGCAATGAGTTCTTTTCAGAACCACACCCTTTGGGGTGGGGTTTAGTCACTGTCCAATGCCAATGCAAATAGTTTAGCAACTGTTGCTATGCAGGTCAAGCTCCCCATGGTCAAGCTTTTCCTTCACTAACATGTCTATTGGGCAAGGATTATAACTTAATGGGATGAGCGACCGGAAGTGTTACTCTAGGAGCTCAATGATGTCGCGGATGGCGTCACTTGCATCAGTTGCGTCCATTGACTTCCTTATATCCACATTTCGCCACTAGAAATCGTTCACTAGAGGGATGTTCCAATTCCTCTCACCTCCCTCCGCTCGCAATAACATACGTAACATGCACTGAAACCAGGGGCGGATCTAGGCATGGGCATGGGGGGCAATGCCCCCCTAAATGCCCAGACAGCCCCACCAAACATAATGGCATGCAAAACAACCCAAGATATTTTGGTGCTTATAGTATTTGAAACACTACTACTGCTACTAACTAACTACAATTGTAGCACCACTAAACCAACAGCATTTGATCATTGAAAACAGAAAACTCTCTGAGTCAAACCTTTAGCTTTATGCATGTTGCGTGTCTGTTGCCCAATTTGGAAATGCTAGATCCGCCCCTGACTGAAGCTTCTGCTTTATCGCTGCTGTGCGATCGCTCTCCCGCTCTCCTCTTTCTACCATCTATCCCATCTAGTGAGTCTTTCCCCCAAACACTGTGCCCTAACATGCAGCAGTATCACAATATCTGTGGACAATGAGAAAGAAAGAGCAAGAGAGATTGTAGACAACATGATGGTGGCAACAATATGAGGGAAGGAAGTAGAACTAGATGAATCTCCTCCGTGACTATCTGTGTTATCAAGAAAGAGACATGACAACATGGTGGAAAAAGATGGTCCATCTTATTTGTTTAAACTCTGTTTTGGAAATGTGTGGGATGTTTGTGGTTGTAACGTCACAGTGTCTGCAGCGATATGCCTGCAACGATAAGTTTAGCAAACAATGTTATCATTGTTTGCGTACATATCGTCTAACATACCGTAACTCTGTTTTTGAAAAGTGTGTGTTGTAATGTCACAATGACATTAATTGGTTGTTATGTGAGACGTTCTATCAAATGATCTCTGCTTCTTTAGACGTATAGCCTGCAGCAATTTTCTCTCCCAAACCGGTTCTTGAGGTCAGCGAAGGTTCCCAAAGTGTGGTCCGGGGACCCATAGGGGTCCTTGAGGGAGTTCCAGGCGCTCCCCAGCTAAATGATAGTTAAGGATCTGTTTGCTTGAGTCTGTAACTCAAGAGTGTGTACAAATGGAACCAAATGGGGTTCCATAATTTGTACGCACTCAGAGTTACTAGAGTTGCGCTTTTTCTGAGAGTGTACAAATGTGAACCATTGTACACTCTCAGGAAAAAAAATAGGAAAAGTCCCTCCCAGTTTTCTGACTCCTCAATGTTGCGACTTTTCGGCTGGTCCGAGTATTATTTGGGCCAAGCCTTCATGTATTCGTATGTGTGAAGATCCAAATACTTGGGGCAGGGGGAAAAAGTAATATTTAAAGGAATAAGTAACCAGTTACTTTTAGCAGGGGAGAATAGGTTGTGTAACTTTATTACTTTGTTTAGAGCAACTGTTTCAATAATATTTTAAATCTACAAGCTCAGTTTGAGATTGTAGATTTTGGCAACGTGACCCTCTGGAGGGGATGTGGAAATAATACTGCAGTGGCTGCGTCTCCCTTGTCAAAGCTGCCCACCCCTGAGACAGACCACAAGACTACTATGACACACACAAACAAGCAGCTAAACCTATAACTTACTATCGATAGCTAAAGATTGGACATGGAAGGCCCAACGCTGTAATTAAACTGTCATGTTTTTTTGTTTTTCTTCCCTCTTCGGTTATTTTTGCTTCGATCTCTTCTGGGTAGTTACTTGGAAGCGAAAAGCAGGAGCCAGGAGGACCCCTCGCCCCCTTCCGTGCATATTCAAGTCTGTGCACCAGGGGTTTTCAACAGGTGGTCCGGGGACCGCCAGTGGTACCTGAGAGGATTTTAGGTGGTCCCGAGGCTAAATGGAAAGTTGGTTAACCAGATGTAACTCTTTGAGAGTGTAAAGATGAAACCAAATGGACCCGCAAGGGTCCATGTTTACACTCTCAAGAGTTAAAATATTCATCATCTGAAATTCTGAATTAGCCCAAGAGGTCTACACAACTAGAGAATGTAGAAGATTAATGGTTTGATCTGCATGTTTGTCTGTTTTGTTTCTCAAATCCAGCCTGGAATTATGGGCAAAAACAAAAGAAATCTTTAGTTTTGGGGCCAAGTGGTGGTCATCATCCGTGGCTCAAATGCAGAATAAATTGTGGGCCCTGCTATGAAGAAGGTTGAAAACCACTGCTGTACACAAATGCACGGACGCGCGCACACACACACACAGTGAAAGGCAGATTGGCCTCCATCAGGGGGATCCCCACTAAACACTGATCCTGGACAGGAGACAGGGGTGGCCCCGCCATGTCTGTGAAGATCTAAGTCTCTCTCTCTCTCTCTAAGCTGTTTGCATTTTATTCACTGCACCACTAGCTGAAAAGTACACAGAAAAAGAGCCCTATTCTTTGATAAAGCTTTGCATTCTGTTCCTCGTTCCTTTCACTTTTCACACATTCTCTGACTCGGCTCCTTTCTGACAGCAGATTCAAAGCCCTTGTGTGTAGCAAAGGAAATTATGTGCTTAATTGGATTATTAGGAGTTTTCTTTTAAATGGGTGCCCACACACACATATGCGCGTGCGCGCGCGCACACACACACACACCCACACACACACACACACACACACACACACTGGGCACACCAGATTGCCCCACTTGGATGTGTTGTCCAGTAGATGCGATGCTAGAAGTTATGCGGTCCATTGGGCACACACACAGTGGTGTGTGTGTGTGTGTGTGTGTGTGTGTGTGTGTGTGTGTGTGTGTGTGTGTGTGTGTGTGTGTGTGTGTGTGTGTGTGTGTGTGTGTGTGTGTGTGTGTGTGTGTGTGTGTGTGTGTGTGTGTGTGTGTGTGTGTGTGTGTGTGTGTGTGTGTGTGTGTGTGTGTGTGTGTGTGTGAACAACTGTTTGTGTGTGTGTGTTGCTCTTTGATATCAGGCCCGAGGTTGACAGATCTTTTTAACTGTTCATTTACAGGATTAGTGTCTGTTTTCGGCGGGTAATGGTAATGCCGAAGCCAGGGCCCTGTACTGTATGTGCTGCTCACCCCCCCACTCTCTTTCACATGCTTTCTCTGAGAAAAATGGCTAAATGGTTTAGTTAAATGTGATTTGGGAGGGAGATCTTGGGTGTGAGATCTGTGCAGGCCATCAGCTTGAAGGTGGCCACTTGGCCAAGGTTAATAGAGACACAATGCTGTCCAAACAACACAGGCATCGCTGGAATTTGCACCTGCTTGAGGAGACCTGTCTCCTGTGATCGGCCTACGCCACAGAGAGACGGACCTCGCTGTCCGTGTCTGCGCAGAATTGCATTCAATAATATGTGAACATGGGGCACATCCATTCCTCGGCCCTCTGAAAATGAGAGGAAAGTAGCTGTGATTGTTTCCATTGACTGAAGGTGGACAGATTTAGGATCATAAGCTAAAGTTCTGACAGAGTTTTCTCTTTTGAATGATGAAATGGTGTTGGTATAGTGGCGTGACAATTGTAGCTAGTTAGTGTCATAGAGTTTCAAATCATTTTAATTATAAGCACTTTAATTTGAAATATCTTTGAAATTTGGCTTGTTTTGCATGCCATCATGTTTGGTGGGGCAGTCAGGGCATTTAATGGGGCATTGCCCCACCATGCCTAGATCCGGCCCTGTTTGGAATGGGGCACATTGCCCCGCTACGTTCAAGACGCACCAAGGCACCAAGCAACCCAAATCATCCAGTGGTTACTTGCGTAACAGGTTTACTGGTGGCTGAGATTCACGACGTGTCAAGCATCCAAATCAAAAGGGCTATTTTTCATCACAGGTTTAACTGCGCAACACAGCCGCGTGGCTCCAGCACTGCTTCTGCGGTGAGCCGTCTGCACGCAACAAGAACGCTATGCCTCCTCCATCAAAGAAGAGATCCATAGCCAAACGTTTTAGCTTCGCTGCTGCGAGATGTCTATGATTATTTTACTTTTAGGGTTTGTGTCTAAAGAAGGCACATTGTTGTGCCCAAACATCAGTAATTTAATAAGAAAGTACTTCTTCGCATCGTGACTACGATTAGTGCGACCTCTTTGCCTATTATCAAGTTTGTCTCTTGTCGTCATCAGAATCTCCACCACTACTGGTGCGCACTCCTACTTTTTTTTTGTTTGCAGCGTGTCTAAGACTGTCACGCACAACTAGGCTATCAGCTCTTCTGTACACATGCACAGATGCAGGTGTGTGTGCATACAGCACGTGGGCACGCATTTGACGTCATTAAAAGGCTGCACCACTGAGGAAAACAAAACAACGTTACACCAATGTTTATAGCCTGGTGATGAATGTCTGGGATATAATAAGGCTAAAGGGGGGTGTACTAGCCTGGCCTTGAAAATACTACCTTAGTTTTTCCCCCTACGATTCAATGACTGTTGTGTGTCGTTAGTATTAGTTGAAAATCCATCTACAGTAGCTGATTGGCTGAGAGCCTTGTCACTCATCACTTCTATAACGGAGAATACTGCCACTCCCCTTGACTCCCAATGCTACAGCTGAACAGAGACGGCTATTGGCTGAAAAGCGTGCGCGACCGCTTAGTAAGGGGGATTCAAGTTCCAAACAAACCACTCTGGCTATCCAGCTCCATTGACAGCACATCGCATGTTCGCAGTTAAATTGGCAAAATTACGCCATTTTAGGACATTTTAACGCATTAACAGCCCACTCGTCACTCTAGTGAATAATTATTTTTTTATAGAAGTCACTTTAGTGAATGTATATTATAAGAAAAAATGCTGTGCTGTGATGCAGTGGTTAACTACGTTGTAGGCCTACATAGTTAATCACTGCACTGTTTGAAACTAGCAGAGCTCCAGCCAGCGCGAGACATGAGATCAAAGTGTGTCAGTACTTTCCATTATAGTGCTCTAACTCAACAGTCTCGCTCCTCCAATGCTTCTTTATAGAAGCGTCAGGTTTTATGAACATCATCACCCGACATATTTTACTGCTTTTGTTCACATGTTAAGTAACCCTTGTCGTTAATGACAACAACGTTGTCTGTTTTCCCAATATCCTTATGGGCTGGTAGGAACCAATCACCGTTAAGACTGCCGCTTTGATAACACCCATCCCAGAAACTGCTGTGGTGGGGAGGGACTTCAGTCTGAATAACGAAGGGAGACGAAATGACAATTCAGACTGAGGTCAGGCTAGGGGGTGTACTGTACTTCATTTTCATGCAAAACGCACGTTTACGTTGTGTAGCCAGTCTGCGTATATACCTGCATCACGGACATCCCAGTAGTTGTTTGGACCCTACGCATGTTACTGATTTTCCTTCCAGGGTTTGAGGGGAGCGCGTCCGTCCAGGCCTCAGATTAAAAAGGCCCCCTCTTCACCACCCGCGTGCGAATCACAAATCACGCAGAGCCGCAGTGCTTCCTCTGCCCAGGAACCCAACAAACACACTGTTAAAAAAACCACAGCCACAGCCCTTTGGGTTTTTCATCTCGCTGGGGCACGGAAAGCCCGAGTTTGTATTTTAATTAAACGAGCGTGCGTGCCAACATTGACATGTGGAAGTCACTGCTGCTTACGGTGAACTCCCGGGTCTGTACTGTACTGTACACTTTCTTTTTAGCCAAGCTCTTTTAATTCTAGAGTTAGTGCAATCTGCAAGCAAAACTCCTAGTAATTAGGCAGTTAAGACACAGGGCTACCGTTTGGGAGTGGGCGTAAACTAGTGTCCACCTAACAGCTGTAAGGCCTACCGTAGCACGCACATAACAGGCTTCAGAAAGCTAACATAGTGGAACAATTTATCTTAATGCATCACGCTATCATCTACTGTGTGCACTTCTCAGTGCTAACATGAATCGTGTTCCATATCACGGCCTTGTACCAGTTAAAGCCCTCCAGGGGGGAGGGGGGTAATTGAATGGCCTATCTGCCCCCATGTTAAATCCTAATTCTCTCTCTCAACAGGCCCCTGGCGGCATGCTTTATGGGATTATATGCAAGCAGGCATTTAGGATGTCGTAGCACAGATAGAACCTTCCTCCTCCTCCCTGTGATACAGCTTGTTCCCCCCCTTTTCTCCTTGTTTCCTTTGCCTTTCACCTTCTGGCCTGAGAGGATTAAGTCGGGGCTTCCGGACATGGAACCGCTGCATGGTCGACGGACGAGACGTTTTGAAAAGTCCTCCGGAGACGGGAAGGGACTTGGGACTCTGCCGTCACGCCAACAATCGCTGCTTTCTCTCCGCTGCGTTCTGGGGGTCAAGAGTTGATTTTTTTTTTTAAACTTGACAAAGGGCCGACCTATTTTTTCCACCGAGAATATGAATATAAACAACAAAAAAACTTTGTGTGTGCAGATTTCCTCGGCTGTACCCCGAGAGACAGAGTCTGGAGTCTGCGGGAGGAGAGTCTACCAAGTTGAAATGGCTATTTTGTTGAATTGTATTATTGTTGCAGTGGTGTGGAGACCGAGTGTGTTTGTGGCTCCGACAGAACTCTGCTCCAAGGTCAATGGCGTGCTCGACCAATGTCATCTTTGTTGTTCTATCTCTGGTTACAGCTGTTTTTGTCGTTGTTGTTATGCAAAACATCGTAAAAAATGAAAAGCTGTGTCTTGGGCACAGTGACAGTTCCAGTTCAAATCCAGGTCAGCTTGAATTGGATGAAAGCACGTAATTCAAGTTGTAACAGATAATTGTGGTTGGATGATTAATTGGTTCATCGATTGGACTTGATGTGTGTTTATTGCATACTTTCTGTTTAGTTTTTGCTTTTGCAAGAACATTGTTCAGGTGTGTGTGTTTATCAAGGTCTACATCTTGAAACAACTCTGAACTGTACCTCTGACCTAGCATTCTATACAGAAACGTACAAACCCACCAATGACAACCCCTTTCTCACAATAGTATATTTTGGATGAATTTAGTGGCCTTTGTGAAACAATGGAAACATGCAATAGTAAACTTAGGTTTACTGGTGGCCTTGCTTGTCCCCCTCCTCCCTATTTTCACACCGTTTCAAGTACCGTGCCCGAATCAATGGATACTACTTTGCATAACAACAGCTTACCTGAGTGCCCATTCCCATACACGCTAAGCACTATGGCTCCAAATTAAAGGGCATACTGCTTCTGTGGTGTTCTCTACACCAACAACTTATGAGTACAGTAAAGAAGTTGTCTTTGAACTATACACTACTTTTGTGTGTCTAAAACTACCCTTAGTCTACTTACTCATAGCCTGGCTTAACCTGAAATGAGTTTGGCTTAGATCGGGGACCGGCCAGATCGTCTAGATCTGATTTGATGTCACCAACGTGTCGTCAGCCCCGGCCCTTGCCATTATTTGGAGCGACGTCCACCCCGAAAGGTTGACTCCCACTTCTAGGCCTACCAAAGCTAACGATTTAGTCCAGGCTTAACGTTTTCGCACAACGCGGACGAAAATGAAAGCCTGGGTGTCGAGGCTAACTTATTCATTGAATTTGCTGAAACTATATAACATAAAACCCCAATGCAAGTGTAATTAAGACGAGTTACAAAAAACTTTTTTTTATCCTTTCCTTGTAGAAAAAAAAGCCTTGTGCACACCTACAGGGACAGGTGCGTCGGAGCCAGCAAACAAATGCACGTATTCAGAAGAAGAGGGGGTCCCGCACACTGTCTTCACTTATAAATACTTTTATTAAGGATGACAACGTTTCGGTCTACATGACCTTCATCAGGTATCTGATACCTGATGAAGGTCATGTAGACCGAAACGTTGTCATCCTTAATAAAAGTATTTATAAGTGAAGACAGTGTGCGGGACCCCCTCTTCTTTTTTTATCCTTTCCTACCATTGTACATGAGCAGTGTTGTGTTGACATATGCTTTTTCTTGGTATTATGGCCTCTTATAACCTTTTTAATTCAAGGCATTCCATGAGATTTATAAATAACAACTTTAATTACCTAAACTTTCCTATTATGATTTAACACCAGTAGGGCTAATATGAATTTTAAGTAAATTAAGAATATTTTTTTCCCTAGCTGTGAGCTGTCACTGTCGGCTCGCAATCCGTTCATGCATGTGTGCATGAACGTGATGCCATTAAAATGCCTTTTTTTTTTGCTGATTTGAAGGCACAAGTTTGTCTTCAAAACCATGTGTCTCCCATTTGAAATGCATTGTGAGCTGTATCTTCGCTGTGTGATACAACCTTTCAGTGTTGTACTGTGTGAACGGCCTCTTCAGGTTTCCATGCACAAAGGCAACTTGTTTTTTTGTGCCACTTCTGCTGGAGTTGGGCTAGGGGGGGTCAAGGGTCATGGCTGAGGCGCTGTGTGTGTCAGCGGCAGAGGGGACTCACAAAGCCTGTGGGGAATTATGGGCCACCAGCTTGTAGTCCATTATTGGCATGTTGAGTTGAGCCCCCCCCCCCCTTTTTAAATATCACGTCATGGGGTAACAAAAGACTCATGCAAGGCCTCTCCTTCACCCCCAACACACATGCATACTGTATACCGATACCTCCCCCTCAAACTTAATCTTTCACTCAGTTTTGGCTTTGAGAGTTATCTTGTTCAAATGTATTTGTCACCAACGTGTACAACGCACAAGTTGTTGTGGGTTGTACATGAAACCAAATGGACCCTTGCAGGTCCATTTGGTTTCATGTTTACATGTGAATTAGCCCAAGTCTACACAACTAATGAATGTAGAAGATTAATGGTCTTTTTGGATCTGTATGTTTGACTGTTTTGTTTCAAAAATCCAGCCTGGAATTGTGAACAAAACCAAAAGAAGTCTTTAGTTTTGGGGTCTGTGGGGCTAAAACATGTCCCCAAATGGTGGTCCGTGGCTCAAATGATGAATAAATAATGGGCCCTGGAATCAAAAAGGTTGAAAACCACGCCTTGGACGGGTACAATAACTTCAATTTAAAAATGATTTGTCAGCCGTTTCAAAACATGTTTCAAACATGCTGTCAGACATGCAGTCCAGCGTGTTTGACTTCCTCTGTGTACACCAGGGCCGGATTTAGCCAGCCCTACTAGGGTGGGCAACTTCAAAGCTTTTCATATGAAGCAGTGGCTTTCAATGTTTTTGATACCAGGGATCACTATTTATTCAGCATTTGAGCCACGGAGGACCACCATTTGAGGACATTTTAGCCCCACAGAGCCCAAAACTTAAGATTTCTTTTGCGTATGTCCACAATTCCAGGCTGGATTTGGGGAAACACAACAGTCAAACCTACAGATAAAAATGACCATTAATCTTCTACATTCTCTAGTTGTGTAGACTTGGGCTAATTCACATGATTATATTTCAAGGGTCCATTTGGTTTCATTTTTTTATGCTCTCAAAGAGTGACATCTGGTTAACCAACTTTCCACCATTTAGCTGGGAACCTCCCGGACCACTGGTTGAAAACCACTGATATTACCTTTCATTGGGTGGGCAGGATGCACGTTTGGGTGGGCTCTGCCCACCCCTGCCCCCCTCTAGATCCGGGCCTGAGGTACACACCGCCATGAAGGGGAAAGCTACAGTACCTGGAATGAACTCAGAACCCACTGCTTCAAAGAGGTCATTCATGGTACCACGCTACTTCAGACGAGTTATTTATATTTATTCACAAGGGACTTGTTTGCGCTTCTCAACCAGCTCCTCAAAATACCTCCTCCATTAACCACTTTAGCCCTGGCATCCCAATTGTGAACAATTTTCTAAAATAGATCAGCGATGTCTCACAGTGCGAGGAGAGTTCGCAGCCGCAAGACGTGCAGTGACTTACTTGCGCAGGGAAATGAACACAGTTCGCATGCACAAGAGTGTGATGCACAGATGTGTGACGTACTACCAGACATTTCGGCCTGCGTTGAGTAGCAAGTGTCTCTACAAGTAAGACGCTGCACGAGAAGCAAATGCAGATTGCATGCCTGAATATGGAGTGTGGGACACACATATTCACACAAATAACATTGACTCATTGCATCCGCAATGAACTGAACTACTTTAAAAACAATTAATTTCTTTGTGCTTAAATCAGGGGTTTTCAACAGGTGGTCCGGGGACCACCAGTGGTCCCTGAGAGAATTACAGGTGGTCCCCAGCTAAATGATGCACAGTTGGTAACCAAGTGGAACCTTATAGATCTGTAAGAGTTAAATTATATTTAAATGTCTGAATTAGTTAATTTTCAAGAATCTACACAATTAGAAAATGTAGAAGAATTGTTATTTTGACCAACGTTTTGCCAGTTTACCTCGCCTAAATTGTGGACAAAAACCTGAAAATCCTCAGTTTTGGGTGCAAGAGACTAAACTCATCAAATCGTGGTCCGTGGCTAAAATGCTGAATAAATGGTATATGGATGGAAAAAGGTTGAAAACCCCTGTTGTAAATGGAACAGTGTCCATTGGGTGTCGGATTAATCATCCGAATTCTCGACGTCACAACACACTTGAGCACGTTTTGTAAACTCAGCAGAAACGCTGATCCCTCCACTTGTAAGTTTGAGAAATCCCTGAGGCTTGGAGCCCTGCAGGGCTTTCTGCTCAGGACTTTCACTGTCAACCCGCCTGGCAGGCAGAAAGTCTTTCATCTCCTTGCCTCGACCCCAGGAATAACGATGTGTATCTCCTCCACTCTATCTGTCTCCCCAGACTCTCTATCTCCATGGCTTACAGCAGTGCTTCTCCCAGGTCTTTATGGCCAACCTCAGGGCTACGCTTTAGATCATTTCCGGCATCCTGTGACTCGCGAGATCAGCCGAGCTTGATAATGTTTATTTCTTGCGCTATTTATAGCTGGCTTCGTTATAAAATCTCCGCTAGGAAGATGTCAATATTGCCTTAGAACACGAGTTTTCAACAGGTGGTCCAGGGAGCATCAGTGTTCCCTGAGAGGATTCCAGGTGGTCCCCAGGTAAAAGGATAGTTGGTTAACCAGAAGTAAATCTTCGAAAACGTAAACATGAAACCAAATGGACCCACTGTCAAGAGTTAAAATATTCACCATCTGAATTAGTCCAAGTCTACACAACTAGAGAATGTAGAAGAGTAATGGTGATTTTGATCTCTATGTTTGACTGTTTTGTTTTCTCTGAAATCCAGCCTGGTATATTGTGGACAAAAGCAAAATAAATCTTTAGTTTTGGGGTCTGTGGGGCTAAAATGTCATCAAATGTTGGTCTGTGGCTCGACTGCTGAGTAAATAGTGAGCCCTGGTATGAAAAAGGCTGAAAACCACTGCCTTAGAATGGTTCCCTTGTGGGGGGTCCAAAGGATTCTAAAGGAGTAGATGTATTCTTTTCATTGGGTACATAAGATGGATTGCCGCGGTGGCTGGAGGTGGCAAAAGGAGTTGGAATAGCTGGGATGGAGACATGGACTACTTCAGGATAGTGAAATGGGTCCCTTGATCATCCATATGAAGGCAGCACTGGATATTGAGCCCCCAAAAAGTTACTGCAACGCTGACAGTGTTTGAAGTTTTTTGATCAACACGGGTGTCAGTTGTGTTCTTTGTTTGCTGCCTCCGCCATTCACCAAAAGGCCCAGTGGATCGCAGCGCTGTGACAGTTGTTGTTATTTGCCAAATCTGGATGCACTTATATTTTGTCCGTGCCAATAATCATTCGCTCCAGGCTGCATTCTTCCCCCAGCTTGATGTGTGTGAGTGTGTGCAAGTGCATGAGTTCCCCATTTGCACCTGTGTAGAATTACTGACGCCGTACAACACATTGTCATTCGATAGTTTGTGTGGAAATCAGTTCAGCATTTCCTCCCCGAACAACAATCGTGACCGTGCAGTAAAATAAAAGAGGATATAGTTGACACACTGGGGCGGGGTGTGTCCAACAGGAAGACATCTGTTATTTCCAACACAGTGACAGTCTAGGGGTCACTTATGGAAACCATTTTGCATTCAACGAAGCGCATCCCCTGTCGCGCTTTAATGAAACGGAAAGAGAGGCAAGATATGCGGATTGCCACTGCAGTAATGACACATCGATAGCACTTTGATAACCTTTTGTTGACGCGTTAACACTTGCTTAAACGACCCCCCGAGATTAAATTATATCCGGTATCGTCTTGGGCTGCTAATGGAGGCGGGTTTCCCCCCCTTTAGCTGCAGATAAACAAAGCCGATAGCAGGGTAAACATCCAGCAGCTTTCCTTTCCTCCCACGGGGTTCTAACACCTCTGAAGGCCATTGATGGATGTCATTAGCTACAACCCTCTAATCCTATCATCGCTGTCTAACATGTTGCCTCTATTTTCCTTTTTGATGGATCCATTATGTGTTAGTAGTGTATTTGAGTTGTTTTGTGTACTGCCTGTTATCTTAGAAAAAAAGAGGGCTTTACGGCATGTATCTCAGCTATCATTTTTCAGTTAGTGAGTTAAGGGGACATTTCACCGTTTTCACTAAAAATATTTAGAACACTTTCTTGGTCATCTTTATGTATGAAATGTGTGTGTTTTTTAGATATTTTAGATGTTAGCAATGTCTCTGATGTCATGGACACTAGTTCCTGGACCACAATTCCCACAGTTCCCACAAAATGAAACTAAATGGGCCCTTACAGGAATTGATCACTCAAGTGTTAAATTATATTTAAACATCTGAATTACTTAATTTAAGAATCTACACAATTAAAGAATGTAGAAGAATTGTTATTTTGACCAACATTTTGCCAGTTTATCTCTACTAAATTGTGGACAAACCCCGAAAATCCATGATTTTGGTCTTGTCTGAGAGACTAAACTCAACACCAAATGGCGGTCCGTGGCTCAAGTTCTGGATAAATACTGGGCCCTGGTATCAAAAAGGTTGGAAACCACTGCTTTAGTGTCAACTTGTACGAGAGGAAAAAAAAACATACCGTAAATACATACTGTAATATACTGCTGCACACTAAATCGCTTTAGTGTAAACATTGACCGTTACGGGTCAGACTCGTATTGACACGGAGGATTTAAACGTTGCGCTCTTTGTGTGTCCCGTACTGTCATGTGAAAGAACCCACAGGCATAGCGAATTCTCCCCCATTCAGCCTATTGTGGGCAGACGCAGCCGTGGACGACGTGCACGCCGCTCCATGCGTGCGAGCCACGTGCGTGCGTGCGAGCATGTGTGAGTGAGTGAGTGCGTGTGTGTGGTGCAGTGGCGGCTGTAACATTTCCCAATTGAGGGGGGCTGAAGAAAATGGCCTGGGGGCGGCTTCATCGCTTCGCGCCACGGGCGATGAAGCCGTACCCATACATACATTTTCAGTTACAGGACTTTTATTAGTCAAGTAAAGCATCAATAATAACATCAGTTGTTGTTGGAGTTGCAACAGACACGCAGCATGCATAAAGCTAAAGGTCTGACTCAGAGAGTTCTCTGTTTTCAGCGATGAAATGCTGTTGGTATAGTGGCGCCACAATTGTAGTTAAGTCAGTAGCAGTAGTAGTGTTTCAAATTGTGCTAAATATAAGCACTTTGATTTGAAATATCTTGGGTTGTTTTGCATGCCATCACGTTTGTTGGAGCAGACTGGGCATTTACGGGGGCACCCCCCCCATGCCCATGCCTAGATCCACCCCTGTGTGGTAGCGGAGGGGAAGCGGAGGAGGAGGAGGAGGAGGAGGAGGAGGAGGGCACACATGCGTGCCGCAGCGGGAGGCATGGCGTGAGTGGAGTTGCCCTACCACACGCATGTTGTACGTGTTCAGCTGTCACAGAGCCACCAGGGGACGACCAGGAATTCCATGCCCCCCCACCCCCCTCCCACACATCCCCCCCTTCCTTCTTTATTGTATTCTATATTTCCCTCCCCCTCCTCCTTATTGTCCCTCATCCCCTGTCATCCCATATTCCTCCATTCATTTCTCCTCCTTGCTCTCTGACCTTTTCTGTGTGGTACAAACCTAAACAACATGAAACCAGGGGCGGATCTAGGCATGGGTATGGCGGGGGGCAATGCCCCCTAAATACCCAGTCTGCCCCCCCAACAACACGATGCCATGCAAAACAACCCAAGATATTTCAAATTAAAGTGCTTATATTTAAAATGATTTGAAACACTGCTACTGCTACTAACTATAATTTTGGCACCACTAAACCAACAGCTTTATGCATGCTGCGTGTCTGTTGCAACTTCAACAACAACTTGATGTTATTATTGATGCTTTACTTGACTAATAAAAGTCCTGTAACCCGACAATGGCTTCATGATGAAGCCGCCCCCATACCATTTTCTCTTGCCCCTCCAACATGCCCCCCCCCCCCCAAATGGGACATGTTACATCCGCATCCCTGCAAGAAACACCCCTCCTCTCTCCTCTCCCTCCACTCCTCCACCCATCCCCAGCCCGTATCCCCCTTCTTCTCCCCTCATGTCTTTCAGCTGTGCATGAACTTGAGATGCTGGTTATAGTTTTGGCCCCCTGGTGTCTGCCTGGGAAGGGGTCCTGGGAAACGGCAGCAAGAGACTTGATAAATATAGAGGTCCCTTCTGGCTACTAAATATACCGTCAATGTCACATGTGGCTTGGCTGGCTGGAATGGCATAAGAATTCACCATAATTCACAAGGAGGAGGCAGCCATTTTTACTCTTTACGGCGCGGTTGGACCTTCTGTGTGTGTGTTGTCACAGCTCAACCCCCTCGACCGCCTACCCTGGCAGCTGCCACCTTTCAAAGCTTTGATCCCTGGTCTGGACATCTGACACTGGGCAGCCCATACAGTGCTGCGCCACGCCAGGGCCAGAGCCTTCTAGTGGGAGAGTTAGGATATTCCCGTTCACTCCTGTGCGCCAGGTCGCTCGCGCTGCTGAAGGAGCATAGAGCCAACAGCATCCCATTCACACACATTGTTAGCAACTGACAATCTCGCGATACGGGGGGGTTTCGCGATACTGCCTGTGAGGCTGCTCTGATTGTAATGTAGCAGTAGGAGTACAGTATACAGAAATGCGTTGGACTCAGATATATAATCCAGCTTTAATGACTTTAAAACCCTTGTTCTTTAATAATAGTAGAAACAAACATTACAGAGACTGTATTCGCGACTGAACAATACTTTAAAACAGTTGTCGTTTTGCATACGTACCTAAAATAGCTCTTATTTGCGCCGCTCTCATTGAAAACAATGTATTCCCAATTGCAGTTTGCACTCGGAGAGGCTCTGTATAGTCACGTGCCCCACTCTGGTTTCTGGCCCCTCAATATCCTAACTCTCCCACTAGAAGGCTCTGGCCAGGGCGAGGGGCAAGGAGATGGAATGGGTGGGGGGGTTAGCGTGGTATTAGCCGTGCGGGTTAGTGTTCAACCCATAGTGTCGTCGTTGGGACGAGACAGGCCAATGTCACCCCAAGGTCTTGCGTCCCCCCCGCCTTTGCGTCGCATTCTCCAGCTCCTCATGCTCTTCTCCACTGACCCAGAGGCAGGATCACAGCTATGACACCTCTCTGTATCTCATTCAGACAGAGAGAATGGGGCTAGTGAACCGAGTAGTCGCCCCACACCCAACACTGGCCCCTTTGCCTGCACCTGCGAGCCCTGTGTCCCGATGAGTATACCAACAGAGGAAGGGGAGAAAGGCTTCTGAAGATCCTTATTTAAAAGATAAAGCTTGGACTTGCGAGGCAAGCATTCGTTGAAGTGTCAGGGGGTTTGTTGGAGGAAACTGATTAGATGTCCGTTATGGTTGGTTATTAATTTCTGAAGGATATAAGACTGGGTGGAAAAGGGACGTGGGGAGACGTCAAGAAAGACAGCATGAGAGAGTGAATGTGTGTTGGGGGGGGGGGGGGTTACCAACCGGCGCTGCCCCCCTGCCGGTCATTCAGTCATTCATAGGGTGAGGCCGTTTTATAGAGCCCCTTCTTGCCCTTTGTTGCCTTTCTCCTCATCAGCGGAAGAGAATTTGGAAATCGGAAGATAAGTCTCGTCATGGGAAGTGAATGAGGCGTCTGTCAGCGGAGGAGGGGAGGTGCCCCTATAGTAGCTATCTCTGAAAAGAGTTTTGGTGGGCTATAAGTTCTCAAAGGCGGCTTCTTCTACGGCAGTGGTTTTACCACTAGTGGTCCTTTAGAGGGTTCCAGGTGGTCCCCAGGTAAATGATGGAAAGTTGATTAACCGGATATAAGTCTTTGAGAGCGTAAACATAAAACCTTCATGTTCATGTTGACGCTCTCAAGAGTTAAAATATTCATCCTCTGAATTAGCCCAAGAACTAGAGAGTGTAGAAGACTATGGTCATCTTGGTCTTTACTGTATGTTTTGCCTGTTTTGTTTTTTGAAATCCAGCCTGGAATTGTGGACAAAAGCAAAAGAAATCTTTAGGTTTGAAGTCTGTGGGGCTCAAATGTCATCAAATTGCTGTCTGTGGCTCAAATTCTGAATAAAATAGTGGGCCCTGGTATCAAAAAGTTTGAAAACCACTGTTGTACGCCGTTTCTGGCTTGATAAGACTGATGCCATCCCTTTTTTTCCCTCGAAGAAACCCAGAGTCCTGATAACCCGTTCTGTCTGTGTGGATGTCTGATGTTTACAGATGTGCTCTGCTCCTGGGAAAAAAAATAAAACGTCGATTCCAACCCCTACCAGGGCGGCCATCTTTAATCCTGTAAAGAGCAGGGGGGATTTGGTCGCCCCTGGCCCGCCTGACGGCCCCTTTGGAAACCTCTCGCCCGTGAGAATGGGGGGCTCGGGGGTGGGGGTGGAGGGGGAGGTGTGGGCCAGGGTGTGTGCGTGGCCATGCAGGAGAGGGGACAGTCTTTGTGAATTTAGTTAATCTAATTTGAGCTTTTTCCCCCCGAAGGCTCTCTCTCTCTCTCTTTCCCCTGGCCCCTGCTCCTACCCCTGCATGTTCCAGACCTCAACCCAGAGCCAGGCCCAGAGAGTTTCATGTCGTCCCGGTGAAAATGGGCTTTGTTTTGTTTAATCCAATATCCTTACGCGGTAAACCTGGGGTGAATATAAACGGGGTGGGCGGGGGGGAAAGTCTGATGAAAAGGTGGATGTATCCTTTTACTTTGGCAGTCGGATCTGAGCGTCGGGATTGGAAAGCCGATACACAGTGGAGATTAGAGGGATACACTCAAATAAACATGTTTAGCACTTCACAGGAAGTGTGGCCCCTCGGCTGGCTCTGTAAATAAAGGTTGAATTGAATGCAACAAAACATTGATTATTATTTAGCGGGATTAGAGTGATTAGAAATGGAAAGAAGTGAACCATGCAGTGTTTGCCAACTCTTGGCGAGAGAAATGAGCCGACCCAACTTCAAAAACATCTCGAAACAATCCAAAATTTCCCTTGAAAAACGGGCTAAAACAAGCCTAATAATATCCAACTAATACCGGTATCACCATATAATGGCAATAAAAAGATGCCTTTATCATTATAGTTTTACAAACACAGGATATGATGTTATTGCCCAAAGATTATTGTAAAACGTATGTATGTCTATAATTATGAGTGTTTTTGTTATTTATTACTATATTCTTACATAGTAGAGACACCATACAGATTCTGTCTTTCAATGTAATTCACACTCCTATGGATGGAACATATAGATCCAGTATTTATAATATAAACATCAAAGTATTGTTTTATATTCAAAAGAAGCAACTAATTTAAATTATTTTTTTATTGTTTTTATTAATGTTGTTTTTATTAATTATTTTTAATTGTATTGCACTTTTTTGGTTTGTTTGTTTGCTTATTTTAAACAAGCCTCAAAAACCTGGACAAAACAAACAAGCCAACATTGGGAAGCAATAGGAAACAATGAGACTTGGTAATCCTCAAAAGAACTCGTCTGATGACATTCATTTCAAAGGTCTTTTACATATCCATATATATACAGTATATACCATGGCCTGTCTGGGTTGCTGTATAAAGGCTAATGGGCCTAATCTACAAGGCACTGAGCATCAAATGAGACAACTTGAGACAGCTTTACCACGGTGTGAAAATGCAAATGCTCACATTTCGAGGCATTTTCTCTGGCGTTTCACACCTCGGGGCTGAATACACTGTGATTATGTTTAGCAGTGGGATGTGTATTCACACATTACGCTGGGGCCCTTTTGATGTTTGTGTGTGTTGGGATATAATCAAGGTCCCGTAATCCATTTTTAATGGTTCAGTGGATGGGAACAGTTTTTTTGATTAATGGGCCAGGGCTTTGTCAACTAATTGTCCCAGTGTTTAGCGTGAATGAGTGAGTTTGTACATTGATTCGTTCTCACATCAACGGTATCACTGCATTGTGCGTTGATTAAATAGGAAATGGCCCCAATTAGCACTGATGTTGGAGCAAGTCTCGCTGATAACAACCAGTTTGTAGGCTTTGAATCTTTTCCCTCTCTTTCTCTACCCCCTTCCCTTTTAGCTATGCAACTTTTTAGTGTCTTTTGCTTCACGACGGTCCTTTTTAACTTAAGGCAATAGATGGCTAGAAGGGGGCTAAGAATGCAGCTGCGTTGCATTGCAAGGATTTATCACACCAAGGTGTGAGAGGAGTGCTACTGCCTGCCTGCGCCGCTGCTGTATCCCCCCGTAGATCTAACAGTTTAGTGCCAACGGCACTCCCACTGTGGAGACCATTACAGAGGTTTATGGCTTTATTAGGTTGATGATTCTGCAAGACCACATTATTACAGTATGTGGGGCCACTGTTATGGAGGATCGTGGTGTGGGAGAGGTGTGTGTGTGTGTGTGTGGGGGGGGGGGGGGGGGGGGGGGGGGGGGGTTGAGGGGCGTCGTAGAAATGAATGTAAACCTGTGTGTTAAGTATAGCATTACTGGTCAACTCATTTTGGAATAGTAGTCTAGTCCAGTGGTTTTGAACCAGTGGTCCTTGAGAGGGTTCCAGGTTGGTCCTCAGGCTAAATGATGGAAAGTTGGCTTAACCAGGTGTAACTCTTTGAGAGTGTAAACACGAAACCAAATGGACCCACAAGGGTCCATTTGGTTTCGTCTTTACGCTCTCAAGAGTTAAAATATTCACCATCTGAATTAGCCCAAAGTCTACACAACCAGAGAATGTAGAAGATTAATGGGTCATTTTTGATCTGTATGTTTTGACTGTTTTGTTTCCCCAAAATCCAGTCTGGGAATTGTGGACACATGAAAACAAATAAATCTTCATCATCGAATGGTAGTCCGTGTGGCTCAAATCCTGAATAAATAGTGAGCCCTGCTATCAAAAAGGTTGAAAACCACTGGTCTAGTCTGTCCCCTCTCTACTATACTCTCCTCATACAGTTCCACCCCATGCCTCTCACTAGTCATGCACTCTCTTGCTCTCCCTTTCTCCTCCCACCGTTCCCTCTCTTTCCCCTCCTCTCTCTCTCTCTCTCTCTCTCTCCCTCTCAAGTTACGTGGGACTGGACTGGGGGGGTTTTCTTGCTCGCATCCTAAAGTGTCGTATGTATGCCTGCGTGTGTGTGTGTGTGTGTCTCCCCCTGCGCTAGCAGAGTGTGTCCTTGTGTCCCTGCCTCCTGGCAGCCTAAGGAGCCACCCAGCAGCCGGGTCCGGGGCTTGTGATTGGGCAGAGGGGGGAGTGGGCTTGCTTTTTTTTCTCTCCCCCTCTCCTTGACACAGCTCTACGGTGCCGACACTCTCCACACACACACACTCACACACACACACCGCTCCCGGGGACGTGTTTCAACAGATGGTGGAGGTTAGAGAGTGTCATCACATCGGAGAGAGGATTAGAGGAGAGAGGTTGTCTTCCAGGAGCTGTGTGGTCCCAGTCTATAGACCCCTCTCCAGTCCCACCCACCCAAGTCTCTATACGCTTCAATATCCCCAAGAAGAAACCCTTCACACCCCTCTCCACCCACCCACCTTCTTCATGAGTGGAGGCAGAAGACTTCTTGCTGCAGAAGAGAAGAGAAGTCCAAGAGAGAGAGAGGAATCCTCCTAGCCTGTCCTCTCTGCCTGACCAGCACTGCTATCCTACACTTCAGGTACTTTGTGTGTGTGTGCAGCTCTCCAACTCTCTCACTATTTCCCTTCTGTGTCTTTTTCCTTGCGTTATACTGTGACCTGTTCTATACTGCTCATTTTAAAACACATCTGCCCCGGTGTGGCGTTACGGGAATTAAGAGTTGGAGGTTTTTTGACAGCGTGGAGATAAGTGCTGTGGAAGTCTCTCAGAGCAGTGATTTGTGGCTGCGCTGTGCTGCTGCTGCTGCACTGTTCAGTGTGTGAGTGTGTGTGTGTGTGTGTAGCCGTAACACACAGCAGCACAGCAGCCCTTCTGTGTGCAGAAGTCTTTTTTTTTTTACCCCCCTTGAATGACAAGAATTCTTCCCCGTCACAAATTCCTCTGTCTCCGGGGATTAGTAGGCAGTACATTCCATTAATCTCATTTTGTTTTTTGCCCTCTCCTCTGCCCCATAATAAGCAACCACTGAATTTCTCGTGTCGGTGTCATTCTGTTTTGCTTTTTTTTGATTGAATGGAATTGATCACTTTTTGTGATATCAGAGAATGGAGCTGTTGAAAAGTTAAGTACGTGAGTGGTGTCAGTCGTGGTTTCCCTGGGTTTTCGGCATGTGAAGCTTTCTGCATGTGACTTAAACATACAGTAGTTACATGTTGAAGTACACACTTGTGGTCTTAAAGCCTTTCGCCGGTTTTCAGACTCGAGAAGAATCACTTTTCACCTGAAGGAAACGATTCAGTGCTTCTTCACCTCCTCGTTCATATTATTTTTTATTAGTTTCTTCTCAGGTTGCCTAAAATAGAAAACCCCCAAAAACCGCCGGTTTGGTTAATGTCCATTCCCCAAACTTAGTGTAGCGTTTAACACCCTTTCACATCAGTCCAGTTAAGGCTTTTCATAAATCTAATTCAGAGTGCACCCTTGGCAGACAGTGTCAGTGCAGGCTAAATGGATGGGCTGTTGAAGAGCATTTTCCGCACAAACTGTCAGAGCTGTGTACCAGAGAGAGAGAGAGGGAGAGAGAGAGAGTCACACAGTATGTACGCTTCACTTCAGCCATTTAGCTCAACTCAAGTGAGAGGGGAAACTTGCCAATGGTGTGGGAATATGATGTATAGTATTTATCCCCAGCTTCAGGCACTGTGCATGCATAGTGTGCGTGCATGTGTGTGAACCTGTGTGCATGCATGCGCGCGCGCGTGTGTAAGGTGTTTGCGAATGGAGATTGTGCAGCTGTGAAGGTCCAAACAGCAGCGGCCGCTGACTTGAGGAGTGAGGAGGTTGTATGGGTGAAAGCTGCTGTTGTGTGAATACGTGTTTACCTTAGCAAATCAGCCATAGCTACACTTCCTGCCTGTTACTTTGGAAGTATTTAACGAAACCCTACTGGGTAGGTTGTGATTATTAGCTGCTGCTTTGCTGCGTTTAGTGTGTGTGTGTCTGTGCTTATGTTGTGATGGCTTACATGGCTTACAAGGACTTAAAGGGGAATTACACCCATTATCATTTTTTTTTCCTGAGAGCGTACAAATGGAACCAAATGAACCCTAACGGGTTCATTTGGTTCCATTTGTACGCTCTCAGAAAAAGAAGCGTCTAAAGAAATCCATTAACATGGTGAAAATACATCTTGATGATGTCATCAGGATGTTTCACCATGTTAGTGGCTTTCTTCAGACCTTCATTTCTTGGGAACACAGAATGGGGGAACTTTTTTTGTCATGTCCATCCAACACCTTGAATGTACATCAATTACATAGTAAAATGTTGAAAATGGGTGGACTTCCCTTTAATGTTAGATTTGTTGTAATTTACCTGATTACAGATAGCAGATAATGATGCTTTTTTTAAGCGATGCCCGTGAACCAGCTAGTTTCATCATCTCAGCACTTCTTCTTCTTCTGCGTCCGCTGGGGGGAAAAAAAAACGTTCCGCCTCTCCTCTCCCCCCCTTTGAAATGCGACTGGCGGCGCTCGTTGCAGGAGTCACTGAGTTCAAGCCGCTCAGTTGTTAAAGTCCTGCTGTTATTGAGAGCCACGAACCCGTATCGTGCTACTGGGGAGCGGTGGACGGCCGGCGGGCTTAGGCCGGACGTCCTAAATCTCGGGGTTATATGAAATGGGACGCAATGTCCGGGGCGACCGATCCCACAGGATGTGAGTCGCGGATGCCTTTCTTAGTGACAACCAATGATGAGGTGTGCTGAACCTCTTGTAAAACCCTTCTTGCGGAACCCGCTCCGATCCACCAGGCCATGGGCTTTATGGCCTGGAGTTCGTCTTCGGGCGCATTATCATGACGTCACGCTGTCGCGGCGTCGCCCTTGGCAACACTCCCCCCTGAAGCCGGGTCCCGGCTTCACAGATCGCCCGTCAATGGTGGCGTGCTGCAGCGTGTCTAGCCCTTCGGTTCGTCTTCTCTCCGTGCTCCGGGAGGCTGGGGGCGGCCCTTCCGGCTCCCCCCGTAGCGGGCCGCTTTGGCGTTGTCACCGGTCACGGGCCCGTCCTGGCCCGCGTTGTGTCCTGGGGGTCCAGGGTCGGGGGGGGAGCACGTCCGGCTCCCCCCATGGGCCCCGTCTACCTTGTGCGGCGACGCGGTGATTCTGGTGAGCTCTAGTGGCCCTGCTTGTATCAGAGGTCGGGGGGTAGCCCTTCTGGCTCCCCCCATGGGCGACCGGCTTGTATCGCTGGTCATGGCTGCGCTGCACTGGGCGCGCTTCACTTGGCTGAGCTGCTCACGCCCGGGGCGATCCGCTCCCGAGGTGTGGCAGCAGTGGGCCGCTTGCGCCCAGGGCGATCCGCTCCCTGGGCGTGCTTGATGTGTGTCCATCTGCCCTTATCCTTTCTTATTGCTGGGCCTTGTCCTTGGCCCTCAGGGGTTGGCACCCATTAGTGGGGTGAAGACGCGTGGCTCCTTCCTGGCCGTCGGTCCCTCCCCCCATCAGCCTGTAGGCTGATGCTGATGCTGCTTGTGGGGGCTCGAGCGATGCCCCCTTGTAACACGGCTGACGTAGCACGGCTGGTGCAGCTGGGCCGCTAGCACTCGGGGCGACACGCTCCCGAGGCATAGCACGGCTGGCGCTCGGGGCGACACGCTCCCGAGGCATAGCACGGCTGGCGCTCGGGGCGACACGCTCCCGAGGCATAGTACGGCTGGCGCTCGGGGCGACACGCTCCCGAGGCATAGTACGGCCGGCGCTCGGGGCGACACGCTCCCGAGGCATAGCACGGCTGGCGCTCGGGGCGACACGCTCCCGAGGCATAGGCGCTCGGGGCGACACGCTCCCGAGGCATGGCACGGCCGGCGCGGCTTGGCCGCTAGCGCCCGGGGCGATCCGCTCCCGTGGCGTAGCGCGGCTGGGCCACTAGCACCCGGGGCGACTCGCTCCCGAGGCGTAGTGTGGCTTGCGCGGCTGGCCGCTAGCGCCCGGGGCGATCCGCTCCCGTGGCGCGACGGCTGGCGCGGCTTGGCCGAGCCGCTAGCACTCTCTGCTTCCGGGGAGACCAAGACATCATGGTCTCCCTTAGGCGCTGATGTGTCGCCGTAGGTTGTTGGTCTGCGTGGTCATGATTTCTGTCTGGCCACTGGCCAATGCAGGTTGCTCACGGTCTGTGCCTGCAGGTTGCACACGGTCTGTGCTAGCTCTGTGATGGCCAGGGCTGTCGTGTCCTGGCATCTTCGTTCAACTCGTGGAGAGCTGTCAGATGGTCTCCAGAGCACATGTCGCACGAGTTGGGGGTCAGGTCGCAGTCGGCGTAGGGGTGACCCTTGGCGCACTTCAAGCACGCGTTATTGCCCGTTATCCATTCTTGCTTCTGGGCACTGTCCATCTTCCGCAAGACGGGGCACCTGCCGGTAGAGTGGTCTTCTTGGGGACCTCCATGGCAGACAGCACAGTACCTTTTCCCTCTCTTGCAGGGGGTGTGGGCACGGGTCATTGGCGCCTGGGGGTGTGGTCGAGGCTCAAGGGGGGTGGCTCCCCTGACGGCCACGTGGGTGATGGTGGCTTGTGGGCCTTGCCTGTGGTCCCTCCCCCCATCAGACCTATTAGGCTGATGCCTGTTCGTTGGTTCGTATCTGGCCGCCTGGCCATTGCCGCGGCGGAAGTTGCTCGGCTGAGGCGGCTGTTGGTTGTGGGGACGAGGTGCATCGTGCAGCCTGTCCGTCTGTCCAAAATGCGGTCGTTGAGGGGGTGGGGGGGTGTCCGGGGCGGGAGGCGAAGTCTTCCAGATGGAGAGGGCCCGTCGCAGGTGCATGGCGAGATGCCGGAGCGTTACGGCTGCTGTGCCTTCGGGCATGTTCATGAGTGCGGAGTCCCAGGTGGCTCTGGTCGCTAGCGGAAGCTTCTGGGCGATCTTTCCCCGATGGGGTTTAGGTGGTAGGTGGTGTCACGGTTGTGATCCTCGAGCTTCGTGCACAGGTCTTCCAGCAATTCTACCAGGGGTTTGAGGGTCTTGTAGTCGGTTGGTGTGGGCGATTGTTCCAACCGAGCGAGCAGCGTCTCGATGACCCCTGGGCCGTCGTAGATGTCGTCGAGCTCCTGGAAGGCTCTGGTGTAGCCCTCTTCGCCTCTGATGGTGTCTAGGGTGTGTTCGATGGCGCGTTTCGCCTCGCCTCCTGTGTGCTTGCGCAGGAGGTTGATACGCTCTGCCACTGGCCTGTCGCCGAAGAGGCGGTTAAACTCTTCTCTCCAAATAGGGTAGTAGGTGGGGCGGCGGCCATCGAAGGTCTCGAGGGTGGCTGAGTTGTCGTGGAGGGCCTTCCGTAGGTCTTCTACTCCTATCGCCTGGGGGGGCCATCGGGCCTCCACGGGTCGGTTCGCGGCTGGCTCAGGCGGGTATTGAGCCTCGCGGTCAGGGGGGTTTGCCGAGAATCTGGGCGGCGAGTCGCAGTCCATGCGGTTGGGGTGAGCTCGGGGGTTCTCGAGGTGTGCGAGGATGTCCCAGACAGCCCCCTCAATACCCGCGAGCTTGTTCTCGGCAGACTCTAGCCCGCCTTCGAGGGACTCAAACCTGCCCTCGAAGGTCTTACGAACTTCGTTGACCACTGTCAGATGCAGGGTGGAGATGGTGCTGCAGAGCTGCATTGAGGTGTCGGTCAGCGCCTTGGCGTAATGCGCCTGATCTTTGGCGCGCTCTCTGGTGAGGCGCTCGATTTCGCTCTTGAGGGCCGATATGGCTTTGGCGTCCTCAGCGCGTTCTGCGGCGTGGCGCTCACGGTCGGCTTCACGATCCGCGGCGTACCTCTCACGGTCGGCTTCACGATCCGCGGCGTACCTGCGGTTCTGCGCCTCAGCGGAGGACTGTATAGCTTTAAGGCAGTTGAAGACTTGTAGGACCTCGCTGTTCTCCTCGTAGCCAGCCATCTTAATTTTGTAGATGGGTGCTAAAGGGACTGTATAGGCAGTGTCCAGTCTAGGCACTGTGACTTAGGGGAGGTTCGACGTGCACAGTCAGGGCGCTCACTCGGATCCCGCGGCGTGCGAGTGGGTCCCTAGGCTGGCAAAGTCGTTTTCGAAGGACCAAAATGTAGCCACGAACCCGTATCGTGCTACTGGGGAGCGGTGGACGGCCGGCGGGCTTAGGCCGGACGTCCTAAATCTCGGGGTTATATGAAATGGGACGCAATGTCCGGGGCGACCGATCCCACAGGATGTGAGTCGCGGATGCCTTTCTTAGTGACAACCAATGATGAGGTGTGCTGAACCTCTTGTAAAACCCTTCTTCCAGAACCCGCTCCGATCCACCAGGCCATGGGCTTTATGGCCTGGAGTTCGTCTTCGGGCGCATTATCATGACGTCACGCTGTCGCGGCGTCGCCCTCGGAAAGTCCTGCTGTTATTGAGATCCACGCGAGTGACTCCTCGCGGACTGACTGCTCCGCGTGGTGTTGTGTTGTGTGTGTGTACTGTGTATGGGCTCTCTGTGCCTACCTACCGGCCCATACCAACTGCAACAATCTCTCTCTCCCACTGCTGACCTAGTTTTTTTTTCTTCTTTCCTCCTAAATGGCGAGCTTATGCTGCGGGTCGTGTTCAAAGGGCTCGCCGCCAATTGGTTTGTACCGGAGCACAATTAGCGTGAAACGGAATGGGGGGACAGGGGGACTGTGGGGGGGTCGTATTTCAATGTGTTTGCCGGCCCCGGGGTCCCCTCCTGACTTAGCAAAGGTTTGCTGAGGAAGGACAGGCCCAATGCAGTTTTTTTTTAAAGACCCTCACTGAGCCCAACGTTTACGTTCTGTATCGTTTGAAACCTCCTCCTCCCACCTGTCTGTCTGTCTGTCTGTCTGGCACAGACCGGCCCCTTCCAGCCAGCGGAATTTTTTTTTCCCCCCTCAGCTGGACATACTGTATTGCAGGGACGGATGTAACATTTCCCAATGGGGGGGGGGGGGTGTAAGGGGGCAGCTTCATCGATGAAGCCGCCCCTATACGATTTTCAGTAGTGTTTCAAATACTTTTAAATATAAGCACTGAAATATCTTGGTTTTTTTTTGCATGCCATCATGTTTGGTGGGGCAGTCTGGGCATCCGCCCCTGCTTTATTGTATACGAGGGCATCAGCTTTAAGAACAGCACCAACTAGTCCCAGAGAGAAGAGAGGAGGTCCTTTTTTAAAAAGTCACTGTGCTACAAACAATGTGAGCAGCA
Source organism: Benthosema pterotum (assembly GCA_039105355.1). Taxonomy (NCBI): domain Eukaryota; kingdom Metazoa; phylum Chordata; class Actinopteri; order Myctophiformes; family Myctophidae; genus Benthosema; species Benthosema pterotum. The sequence continues at coordinate 36,787,881 of CM076982.1, read as the reverse complement.
GCTGGTGCAAATAACGTGAGGGTCCCGGGGAGGGGGGGGTGGTGGTGGTGGTGGTGGCAGAGGCTTGCCAAGACAAACGTTTTCCCAGTAGCTGCCCCTTCCCTGCCGTCATTCGAATCTCGCCGTTCGAGTCCCCGTGTGGCGAGGAAGCATGCAACGCAAAAAAAAAAGTTGGCGTAATAACATTGTTCTGATAGATATGGCATGAGGGAAGAGGAGGAGGAATTTGCGGGCCTGCCCTTGTGCAATGCTAAGTGTTATTCCTACAAATGGAAAAGCGTGTGTGTGTATGTGTGTGTGTGCGCTTGCTTGCACGCGTGTTGTGCGCGAGTGCAATGTCGAATGCCAACCACAGTGAATCAGAGTTCTCAGACATCCTGCATGACCTCATAGGTGCTGACTGATGAACAAGAGCAAAGAAATGTATCTCGAAATAGTCTAAAGACTAAATAAGCTCTACCGGAGAGCTACATAAAACACAAAAGAAGTCTATAAGTCTGTGTTATGTTAATGTCTGAGTTCTAATGCCGTTTAACTGTCAGAAGCAACTAGCGTAGATTGATTGAGCACTAAGCGTGTCCTGCCTCCCCCCCGTATGTATGTGCAGGCTGGCTCTAGTGGCAGCAGTATTTGGGAGCAGGGGCTTAGGAGGCACATATGTAAAGTATTTCACCTCCACCACATCTTTCTCCTTTATGAACTCCCAAATCAGGAACACGTTGGACGCGGCACTGCCCTCTTTTCCCATAAGGTTTTCTTCATCTTCTTCTTCTTCTGCTTCTCAAGTCCACAAATCGATCTAGAGTATAGTGTTTTTCAACCTTTTTGATACCAGGAACCACCGTTTTATTCAGCATTCGAGCCATGGACCACCATTTGAGGACATTTTATCCCCACAGACTGCAAAACTAAAGATTTTATTTTGCTTACGTCCATAATTCCAGGCTGGATTTGGGCCAAAACAGTCAAACATACATATCAAAATAACCATTAATCTTCGACATTCTCTAGTTGTGTAGACTAATTCAGATGATGAATATTTTAACTCTTGAGAGTGTAAACATGAAACCAAATGGATCTGCAAGGGTCCATTTGGTTGCATTTTTACGCTCTCAAGAGTTACATCTGGTTTACCAACTTTTCATCTGGTTAACCAAGCTGGGGGGCCACCTGGAACCCTCCCAAGGACCACTGGTGGTCTGCGGACCACCACTTCCAAACCACCGATCTAGAGTAACTACCTTAGGTCCAGGGAACGCCCGACTATACATCCCTTATGTTTGTCTTCACCACGTGAACTGAAGCATCCCTGTTTTTGGGGTGAATGTTCTCCCGAGAATAGCTGATCTAGAAGCTGAATGTGGTGTAGCGCGACACGTTATGATTCCATAAACGGAATTGATACTGTTCACAAAAGATATTTGGTGTAAAAGGAAGAGGGTTTAAATGGTGCTCCGCTTCGCTGTGAGAGATGTATCTAGAATCAGATCCCTGCTCCGGGGTCTCTGCTGGATGCAGTGTAATGGGAAGTCTTTCAAATGACTTTCCATATTCCTGGGAGACCTGGAGGGAAAGTGCCGTTCTATAAAAAGCAGAAGTAGAAGTGGAGTCTAGGGGGTTGTGATGCGGAAATGTTGAAAAAATAGCCACCGTGAATATGCAATGTCAAAACCAATCAAACTTGAGTTTACTAGTTGTTCCTACGTTAATGTTTTAGTGTGTTTTGTTTTGTGCCATAGATTGTTAAAGGTAATAGACTTTCCCCTCTACGTTGCTTCTTCTTTGATGCTGCAGCTGTTTCTCTGCAGACAGACACTTGCTTCGTCCTGCAGACGGTCCGGAACTTTGTTGTCGTCAACAGAACATGGAAACAAAACAATTGTCAGGCTCAGGAAAGGCGGTGCTAATGTGCGAGGGGGTGAGGCAGCGTTTTAGCCAGTCACATCACAGCAGCAGGCTCCAGCAGATTCATAATGGGCCAATCGAGTGGAGGTGAGGTGGAGTTAGATTCTGTTTTTAAACAAGTCTGTGTTTGTCAGTCTGTGTACACACTAAAGTTGCCTCTATTGCCTTTAACAATTTCTCTGCTGAAACCATGTATTTACGTTTTGGAGGAACGTTTTGGCTGGGTGCGGCAAACGTAAATAACCGTTTGCGGCATAATGATCAATAAACCAGCATTTGTTTAATAATAAACAAAAGTGAACGCATAAATCCAAGTTGGTTCTGTAGTATACTGTTGCTTTAAGGCCCTGACGACGTCACAACCAATACTCCGCCCCCCTACCCATTTTTTTCCCTGCTTTGAGGAAGTAAACACAAGGAGAGAGGGCTGGGCTGAGCAGAGCCTTAGCACTCGTCAGTCCCCTGCGCTCTCTCTCTCTCTCTGCTCTTAGCAAAACAGCATTGTGAAGCGATCGCTTGTTTTTTTTTTCATCAAATGCAAGAGGCTATTTTACTTTAGTCATCTGGACACAGTGTGACTGCACTCGCATGGGGATTGCATTCTTTCTTTCTCTATTTCTCTCTCTCTCTCTCTGTCGGAGGCAGAGGAGCGTTATGGAGGCATCTGCAGCTCGCTAATCATCGTTAGCAAAATCTGGGTCGTTCGCGCGTGTGTGTTGGGTGTGTGTGTGTGTGTGTGTGTGTGTGTGTGTGTGTGTGTGTGTGTGTGTGTGTGTGTGTGTGTGCGTGTGCGTGTGTGTGGTCTTCAAGTTATGCTACGCTAAACGTCTTTGCAAAGAAAGCACAACAGCCCCCCCCCTCCCTCCCACACACACACACACACACACACACACACACACACACACACACACACACACACACACACACACACACACACACACACACACACACACACACACACACACACGCACGCAACGGATCCGAGGCATTTCTCTGACTATTGCAGGGATTCTGACATAAAATCCCCAATAATTGGTGAACTATAGATGGCATTTTTTTTTCTTTTTTCTTATTGGAGCAGAGGGTGTGCCTTTCATGTGGTATATGGTTTTTATATATTACTGTCAACATAATTATATTATATAGACCTGAAAAATATTATTCCATAAATTATATGGTGTTGGCCCACAGCGCAAGTTGAATTCAAATGGCAATTACAGACGAACGGAAGATGGGATGAATGTAAATTTTTTTTCCCCTAAAAGTGGACAAATAGGGCTGTCAATCGGTGTATAGAATGTACAATATCTTCATTTGGTTCATATATATATATTTGTCTATCAATGTCTCTATACAATGTATTTTTACAAGACTGCTCATGTCTCTATAGCATTCAAATGGCAATAAGTCCTGAACGATAGGTGGTATGAATGCTTTTTTTTTTCTTGTGAAAGCAGTGAGTGTGTTCTTTCAGACGGTATATGGCATGTAAATGTCGCTATAGGACTTTGGCAACATAATCATATTATATAGAACTGAACAATTATTATTCCATACATTATATGGTTTTGGCCCACGAGGCAAGTTGAATTCAAATGGCAATTACATATGAACAGAAGATGGGATGAATGTAATTTTTTTTTTCCCCTAAAAGTGGACTAATAGGGCTGTCAATCGGTGTATAGCATGTACAATATCTTCATTTGGTTCATATATATATTTGTCTGTCAATGTCTCTATACAATGTATTTTTACAAGACTGCTCATGTCTCTATAGCATTCAAATGGCAATAAGTCCTGAACGATAGGTGGTATAAATGAATTTTTTTTTCTTGTGAAAGCAGCGAGTGTGCTCTTTCAGACGGTATATGGCATGTATATGTCGCTATAGGACTTTGTTTTTTATTGGCCTTGTTTTAAATTAGTGACATCCCTAGTGACATCACTCAAAGAGCTTAGCACAGCTCAAACCCCTTTTTTCCAGGATGCTTAGCAGTTATTTAGTTAATATGAATGATGCAAGGTGTTGTGCAAATCAATTTGCAACGTGACATTGTTTATCCTTTTAACCGCCAGTATTGTGCACGTGTGCGCGTGCACGTGTCTCTGTGTCACTCTCACCTCACGCATGGACGAAGAAGCGCGTTAAGAAAAGGTTTCCTAAACCACCCTCGGCTCAAAGCCTCTTGTTTATCTCAAGGGCTTAATGATAGTGTTGCTGCACACAGGAACTGATTGCATGGTATAGCACTCAGGCAGAATACACACACACAGTCCCTATCACTGCAAAATGACCAGTATTTGAACACTGACTGAGCTCATGGCATGCTTTATTTATGTGGGATCCGGGTGGAGAGGCTATCTTTAGATGAGTCAGCAGCCACTTTCTCTCCGTCTCCGGCCTCCTCGCCGTTCAACCAAGTGATATGGAGTTAAGATACGCTTCCCAAACACAGGACGACGCCTGACATAGAGACAAGCGTCCTCCTCCTCCTCCTCCTCCTCTGCTTTCTCCAGGGAAATCTCTTTACCTTGCACGCATGAATGCCCCACAAGCATGTGCACACGTTGTATATTCCACAGAGCAATGCATGCACAGGCTGCTACAGCGCTCATGCTGCAGGGAGCTATTTTAGGAGGAGGGGGGTGATGTTTGGGAGCTCACAATAGCACCCCCAAGTGTTTGTTCAGTCTCTGTTGGATGCGGTGGACGAGGTCAGGACAGGCAAACATCATGGCCTGGAGGAATGTGCTAATCCTCCCCAACACACCTTCACTAACTGACCGGTAACAGGAAGGCTCGGCCCAAATAATACCCGGCCCTGAGTAGAGACGTTTGTCGCAAACTCTTTTCACTTCATGGGATCAGTCTAATGGCGGCTCTATCATCAAGTTGTGTTTCACTCTTTTAGGACCTATTTTTCGGAGTTTTCTGAGTGTACAAATGTACACATTTATACACTCCCAGGAAAAAGAAATGGAAATGTGCCTCTTTTGTCCCTCTTTCAGGATGCAACAGCCCTCCTGAGAACTTAGTTTTCTGACCCCTCAATGTCACCATATTTTGGCTGGTCCGAGGACTATTTGGGCCGAGCCTTCATGTATTTATTTATTCATGCCTTCATGTAGAGCTGCCTGTAACTGCAGATTGTTGAGGACTCACAACTCCTGATCTCAGCCAAAAACAAAATGCAGTTCTGAACTCAAAATCTGCACCTGCAAGCTTACCTCTATAGCAAACTCTACATAACACCTTGGTAAAACATAATCTCTTCTATTCAGATCCAAACATACCCTTGGTAAAGTCAACATAAACGTAAAAGCAGATAACATGGTAATCTCCAGCATGGGTGTTCTTGACAACAAGATGAC
>CM076982.1:36602604-36780104 GCA_039105355.1 Benthosema pterotum | reverse complement strand
TTTCAACCTTTTTCATACCAGGGCCCACTATTTATTCTGCATTTGAGCCAGGGACCACCAAAACTAAAGATTTCTTTTGCTTTTGTCGACAATTTCATTTCAGGCTGGATTTGGGAAACAAACCAGTCAACCATTCAGATCAAAATTAATCTTCTACAAAATTAATCTTCTACAGTCTGTAGTTGTGTAGACTTGGGGCTAATTCACACGATGGATATTTTAACTCTTGAGAGTGTAAACATGAAACCAAATGCACCTGCAAAGTTCCATTTGGTTTCATGTTGACGCTCTCAAAGACCAACTTTTCATTAACCAACTTTTCATCTGGTTAGCCAAATTAGCTGGGGACCACCTGGAACCCTCTCAAGGACCACTTTGTGGTCCCCAGACTACAGGTTGAAAACCCCTGCTCTAGTGTATTGTGTGTTTCAGCCAGGGGTTGCTCACGGTTGGTTTCCGATTGAGATTTATGTCTTGTCAAAGAACACACAACACAAACTCCCAAGCTTCTCACTGGAACCTGCTTTCATTGTGTGTTTTTAAGTCTATGTTAAAATTGTTCCGACTCGTGTTTGGATTTGGTCTTTAAAAAGTCTTTATGCCTTTAAGCGCCACGGTAGAGTTACACAAAGTGAAGCCAGTCGTCGAAGCTCATTTCTGTGGTATCCGTGGTGTGGTAAGGTGATGTAAATACGCTTCTAGGGCAAGACTTTTTAGAAATGTAACCAGATCAGGCTGTCTGTTAAAGACTCACTACTTTCTCGCCCACACACACACACACACACACACACACACACACACACACACACACACACACACACACACACACACACACACACACACACACCTTAATCTAACTCCTGTCTCATCTCTTTCTCTCTCTTTCTCACTCCATCACCCTCTCTCTTGGCACAACCGGACGGAACAGCCATTGGCCGCAGCATTGTGTACGTGAAAACAACTGCTCCTGCGCTCTGACGGATCTGTTCAACAAGTGGCCTTAAAGAAGGCCACATTAATCATTGCACCGTCCGTCCACGTCGCTGGCCATTCATTCCCTGAACTAATACGGGTCGAGTCTTCCGTTGTGTGTTCCGTCGTCAATGAGTAACCTGTAATGCTCGCAGGCACGCAAAGGAGCCTGTTCTCTTACTAATGGCTCATTACGTTTAGGCCTTAAACGTGACACACACACAACACAGAGTCCCTCTCCTCCAGAGAGAGAGACGAGAGACGTCATGTCGCACATGAAAGGGACGGATTTGAAAATGTTGATGCAATGCCACTCTGCCCACTTCTTTTCAAGTCGGTATAAGTTGGTATGAAAACATTTCCCCCGGGGACCGTTGAAGTGGGTTTTTGAAGAACACTGAAGCCTGCCCCTGGACCCCTTTTAAAAAAAAAGAAATCAAAATAAATAAATAAAGCAAATCCCCCAAACTCGTTGCACTCGCTCGCCCTCTGTGCCGCCCGCCGCCGCCACTGCTGCTGCGCTGCTGATTTCATGGAAACAAGAGAGAGAGAGAGAAAAAAGTCCAACCTCTTTATTCTTGACAATTACCTCAGTGGAAACCCCATTGAAGCAATTTGCCATAGTTCTCTTTTGTGGCTAAAAGAATAATTTATCCGCACCATATTTGACATGTGGCGGAGAGACGGGAAAAGCCACCCGTGAGCGAGTACAGCTCTCCCTCCCTCTCTCTCTCTCTCTCTCTCTCTCCCTTGCCCCGATAGAGTGTTTTCTGATGGGGGAGTGTGAGGGGTTTTTTGACAAGAGTTGGAGCAACAGGAATATTAATGCACTGTATTTTATTCATCTCAGGTCCCCTCTATCTCTAATTGTTTCCATTCACGGTTCAGAAAATAATAGAAGCGCTGAGCCTGTATGTAGGTTCATATAACCCATAGCTGCTGTTCCTCTGATTGTGATTCCAGATATGTTTTTTTTTTTCTTTCTTTCTTTGCGGTATCCCGCAGTGAATTATATGCCACGTCGTTGGGTGGGTTTCCTTCTCTCGTTCTCATCCCTTTTGATGTGATCAATCTGTTTTCGTACTCGACACGTCGGGCCCCGTCTTAAATAATGTAAAAATCGGCCCGCCGTTGAAGAAATACAGACATCTGAAAAGGTGTCGATGAAGCGATGAGCCTCCGAAGGATAGCGTTGGAAACTCTCTACATAATTCATCAGTGTTTTGGCTCTGCCGTCGCATGATTTAGCATCCAAGTCATCCCATTGGTAAAAGAGGCAATCGAGAAAGCTTGTGTGTGCAGAGGTAACAGTCACACGGCACACACAATCTTTCTGAATCGTGCGTGTGTGTGTGTGTGTGTGTGTGTGTGTGTGTGTGTGTGTGTGTGTGTGTGTGTGTGTGTGTGTGTGTGTGTGTGTGTGTGCGTGCGTGCGTGCGTGTGTGTGTGTGTGTGTGTGTGTGTGTGTGTGTGTGTGTGTTTTAATTATTTCCCTCTTAGCATTCCCAGAAGCCCCTCATATATATACCATTCCCAGCAGACCACCTGGTAACCCACAACCTCCACTCCTTAAACTTTGAAGTCTTGTGGGACCTTGCAGGGCAAGGATTCATTTAATTATATATTTACATGATGCATCCATAATTAATGATGGCGGCAGCGGCGGCGTGGGTCTTTTGGGCAAGCCTTTTGGGGCACTACAAAGCGTTTCTTTACTCCGCGTGCTCAGGGGAGAGAGATGGACATGGGGTTTAACTCGGGGCAAGGCGTGCCCCCCCCGCCCGCCTCCCCTCAGGACCCAGGTTCGCATTTCACTGAATCGACGGCATTCTTCTGCCCGTGGAGGAGAAGTTGCAGTGACCACCGCTAACCACCACCCTGGCCCCCGTGGACCACTGGTTACGGGATCGCGATCACCATGACGTTTTAATTTCTGAAGGGTTTGAGACAACATGCAACGTTGTAAGGTTAAGGCTCGCATATATACGGCCGTCAAATTGAAGAGCAGCGTGTTTGTATGTGTGCGTTGCAGTAAACATCCCCGTGGAAAAAAAACAAAGACTCATTGATCCCTCCCTCCCTCTTTCCCACCCGCTCTCTCTACAACTCTACGCTTGAATTTCTCGCTGGAATTTTCAGTCCGAGTGCCTACACCAATTTGGCCATTTTTTTGGTCAAACAAATCAACGACCTTAAGAGTCTGAAAACAAGCCGAGGTTATGAGAGCGTTCCCAGTGTGTACACGCGGGGCAAGTGAGTGTGTCGGCGGACAGTGCTCTCCTTCAGTGAGCCGCGGCGAAGGGGCTGACATGAGGCGGGTCTTGGCGTGGCACACCGGTCTGCCCACCACTGGCCTGGTCTGGCCTGGCCCGGCCCGGTGGGGGCACGGTGGGTTCCCAACAGCACAGGCGCTCCTCAGTGTCCATGGAGCCCTCACCAGGTCCCATGGCTGCAGGGAGGCCAACATTCCCTCGGATTAGAGAAAACATTTCGACTAAAACCTCAATATTAATCTAAGGCCGACCGGCCGGCCTGCTTCGTAATCATATCCCCCTCCCTCGGAAAATCGAACGAGAGTCATCAGGGCCTTTAACTTGCTTCACATGCCTCAAAAAAAAAAAAAAAAAAACTTTCGGTTTGTTTGAGGCTAAATCAGGATAGCTCCCCTTCCCCACACCCCCTCACTGCGCGCATACTTCCACCTCTTCTTCCAAACAGTGTTTTCTTTGTCTCTCGTTTTACATTCGTGTCCCTCTTTTACCTTTTGTCACTTTTTTTTGTTCTCCTCTCGCCTCCCCTCCCATGACAAACACACCCAAAAAAAAGATCTTTGCTGTGTTGCTGCTGCTGCTGGTGGTCCCCGGTAAAACTATAGCCAATAGAATTTGAACTATGCCATCCAGGCTTTAATACCCCCTCCCTCTCATCGCCATTGTTCCTCTTGTGACTTGGCTGCCCCCGTAGATGGACCGAACAAACAGTGGGAGCGAGAGTGGACGCGGGGGGAGAGGGGATTTGGGAGGTGCTTTGGAATGGCCAAACTCATTTACTTTAGACGTCCATTGACCCTATATACTGTTTGGGGGGTTTGCCGAGCTGCTATCTTATTTTAGGAATGTGAAACCCTCTCAACATACCAAAACCTGGCAAGAACCAATATCCCCATAGGCAGAACGACAACATTGTATAAGGTTGAGGAATTCTTTTCTCTTTGAGGGTACATACACACCAGTGACATGTGGCCATCAGTCAGTGTTGTTTTACAGAAGAATTCCTCTGGTGGCGTCCCTTTTTTACAGCCAAGCCACGATTGTTCTGGAACGATGATTGATACTCGCAGAGGACGTGGCGCTTGAGCCGGCAAAAAAACGGCACCCAAGCCAAGAGGCTGTTTCTTTGTCGTGTTGTGCACTGTGGCGGCCAGAAAAATGCTTCCGTAAAGATTACGTCCAAGATTCTAATTGTTGCCGCTCTCTCTCTCTCTCTCTCTCTCTCTCTCTCTCTCTCTCTCTCTCTCTCTCTCTCTCTCTCTCTCTCTGATCAGCCAGTCTTTTCCTACCCCACATACCCCCCTCTCCCCCCCTGCCTCTTAACCCCTGTGTGTGGGTATCCCCAGGTGGCTGAGGTTTAGGCTAAACTAGCCGCCATCAAAGCCACATTACCACGCGGGTCAGAGGACGGTCAGGGTGCAGAAGGGTGTGTGGTTGGAGGCCCTAACCGCAGGGCACAAACCACCGACCAGGCCCTGATGTTTCTGAGTGGGTTACACACACACACACCAACAGCAAACTCCTCCATGACTACTCCCAGCATGTTTGATGTTGCAGTACTACGAGCATAGGCACAGCTGTCAGCGTGGCCACACCAAACGGCTTGTGGGCCCTGCACAGGGCCGGATCTAGGCATGGGCCGCCTAACTGCCCAGTCTGCCCCACCAAACATGGTGGCATGCAAAAAAAAAAAAAAACATATTTCAAATTAAAGTGCCTATATTTCAAATGTTTTGAAACACTACTACTGCTACTAACTAACTACAGTTGTGGCACCACTAAACCAACAGCATTTAAAACAGAAAACTCTCTGAGTCAGACCTTTAGGTTTATGCATGCTGTGTGTCTGCCCCCCCCCCCCCCCCCCCCAATGGGGAAATGTTACATCCGCCCCTGGCGAGGGGGAGCCAGTGAATGGGCTTAGAGAGAGAGAGAGAGGAGAGCAAAACCCATGAAAAGTACCGTTAAAGATTACAGGGGTGTTGAGGTGCGCTAAAGGGCGCTTGTTTTTGATGGCCATTAATCTGAAAATTGCACATTTTTTACCTCTCTTAGGCAGCTGCATGTGTGTCGGACGGCAAAGTCCATCCATAGTGGCCTTTTTGTTTTGGTTCCTTTGAACCCTCTGGTCCGTCACCAATATCCCTCCCATCCCCAGCTTAGGCCTGATGAGTATACAGTAAGAGCTCATTTAAAAAGGGCCCATTAGTGCTAATCCTCCTAAACAATGAGGAGGAAGGAGAAACAATGTGCGCCCTCTAGTCCTCTGACTTTGACCTGGCATAGAGGCGATCTTGTCTGTTCTCCAGATGTATAGATTAGAGGACGGTTTCTGTTGCTATCAAGCCGGTTGCTATGAATACATAAATTCATAGCAACGGAACATATTTTTATACCACAAAACATGTTACATGTGTGTAAAAGAAAAAAAAAAGTCTGCAAGCTCTACCATTGCAGATTCAGAAAAGGTGGAAGGACATAGAGAAAGAAAGATTAGTAAGAAAATTATAATCAAAAAGTTCTCCTTTGATCACGGATTTGGGCAAATTCTTTTGTCTAATCTTCATAGTTCTCACACACACGCGCACGCGCACACACACACACACACACACACACACACGCACACACACACACACACACACACACACACACACAACACACACACACACACACACACCTGACACACAAAAGGGAGACTTTAGCCAAACAGCCAGTAGACCTTTGTCTGCTCTACGGCGGTCACAGTCTGATTGTGATATTTCATCCATACCGGATATGATACGGCTCCTGGTTTTGTGCTGAAGAGAGTAGCGTGTCATCCAGTAAGTCGTGTGAGTCTCCAGAATGCCACGGCACATAGAACCCTCTGACTGACACATTCACTACCACCAGGTCTCTCCTGCAGCCAGTGGGTTGGATGGATGCTGCCGGAGATATTGTCCTGCACGAGGCAGAGAGCAGCCTGGTATGTCGGCCCACTGTTAATGTATTAAGGGCACGTGCGGGGAGGAGAAAAAGCACTTTAGGACAGTGGTTTTCAACCTTTTTCATACCAGGGCCCACTATTTATTCAGAATTTGAGCCCTCTCAGGGACCATTGGTTGAAAACCACAGCTTTAGGAGATCCACGGGGTTGACATCGTCTTTGCTGTCTACAACAGCGTACAATGTAGGTGTTTCTTTTTCAGGCGCGTGTCAGAAAAGGTTTGGGTCAAAAAATGAACTTCAGGCGACCCACGGAGGAAAAGTGGGCGAGGATCGGGTTCAAATTAAGTCAGAACGGGACGGGAGACGACCCAGAGGACAGGGAGGCCACGGCCGCGTTACTCCTGCCTTCGTCACTTCGGCCCACAATCACATGGGGTCACTCCTTATTTTATTAGCCCCAGCTATCCGAGTCATTTAAGACACTGTCACTATTGATATCGCCTGAGGCTAACCCCATTAGCACCACAAGGTTTGTATCAAGTGGCGCACAATGAAACGCCTTGTCTGTTTTCTCGATTTCCACGAGTCACATGAAAACGGGGGCTATTGCTGGGGAATCATTGGCATGTCAAATCGAATGTGAACGCTGGGTGCTAATATTACACAGCAGCAGGGCTGCCGGGGCTGACCAGCTTTTCCATGAGTTTTAATGTCCTGCAAAGGCGTGTCAACACTCGCACGAGAGAGAGAGACACACACACACCAGTGTTGCCAACTTGGCTCATTGTCGCTATATTTAGCTTTTTTCCGGACCCCCCTAGCGCCAAAATCAGTTAAAAACTCCTGGCCTAGTGCTTTTTTGCTGGTGAGTTGGGGCAAAATTGGTTGTCAGGCGCCAGAGATAAGACCCTCGTTTTTCACCATTTTTCCTCCTATGATAGAGTCCTCCTTCCTTCCTAGAAAGGACCATTGGTAACCAAATAGAGCCTTGTAGATCTGTAACTCTTGAGAGCGTAAAATGCTCTCAAGAGTTAAATTACATTCAAACATCTGAATTACCTAATTTTCAAGAATCTACGCCTTTAGAAAATGTAGAAGATTGCTATTTTGACCAACCTTTTTGCCAGTTATTTCTCCTGAATTAGTCCGAGAGACTAAACTCAACATCAAATGCTGGCCCTCCGTGGCTAAAATGCTGAATAAATAGTGGGCCCTGCTATGAAAATGATCGAAAACCCACTGCTCTAGGGCATTCTGGAAGTACCACTAGTGCATTTTGGATTTTGGTAGTTGGCAACACTGACACACACACACACACACACACACACACACACACACACACACACACACACACACACACACACACACACACACACACACACACACACACACACACACACACACACACACTCTCATACATTCTGAACTGGGTTTCAGCGAGTGGGAATTGTTCAGAGTTATGTAGGAGGAGTCGGCACAACGCTCGCTGGCTCGCAGCGGGAGTGTGTGTTTTTTCGGGAGAGCCCAGTGGAAGCTGCCGCCTGTGCGTATGTGTGCGTCAGGTGCGGATCTAGGCATGCATGGGGGGGGCAATGCCCCCCTAAATGCCCAGACTGCCCCACCTAAACACGATGGCATGCATGCATATTTAAAATGATGTGAAACACTACTACTGCTACTAACTAACTACAGTTGTGCCACCACTAAACCAACAGCATTTCATCATTGAAAACAGAAAACTCTCTGAGTGAGACAGACCTTTAGCTTCATGCATGCTGCGTGTCTGTTGCAACTTCAACAACAACTTCATCGCCCATGTCTCTTCGCGCCACAGGCGATGAAGTAGCACCCATACCATTTTCAGTTACAGGACTTTTATTGAAGCCGCACCCATACCATACATTTTCTCTTGCCCCTCCAACATGTTCTCTTGCCCCCCCCCCCCAAATGGGCTATGTTAGATCCGCCCCTCAGTTGTGTTTGTACAGTAGGTTGTGTAGGATGGGTGTATGTAGGGTGTGTGTTATCCGGTGTGAAGGTCTGTGCACTCTGCCACCCTGCGCTGGGGGGAGGGAGGGGAGGAGGGTTTGGGGGAGTGAGTCGGTCAGTTAGGAGGGAGGTTTGTCCAAACAGCGCCAGTGTTTGCACTGGGCTGTCAGGATGACTGGGCAGGAGGCAGGCTGGCCCCGGACACTGCCTGTCTGAAAAACCTCTTCCAAAAAAGCTCTCAGAGAAAGAGAGAGAGAGAGAGACAGCTCCATTTGGAAGCAACAACGAACGCGCTTATCACACCAAAACCATCGCACTGGAGGAGGAGGAAAGGGTAAAAAGATAAGAAATAGGGGAACTTTCTTTTTTTTTGTTATCGTAGAGTCTCGTAATCTTAAAACATTATTTCCTCCTCTCCCTCCCGTGTCCACAATTTTAAATCTGATATTTGTTTTGGAAGGGTGCCATAAGTTTGGGTGTTCTCACCTGTCATCTCTATGACAGGTCCATCTGTTGGACACATCACTGGGAGCAGGTGTTGCCGGGTTTACGCTGTGTGTGTGCGTGTGTGTGTGTGTGTGTGCGTGTGTGCGTGCGTGTGTGTGCGTGTGTGCGTGCGTGTGTGTGCGTGTGTGGACCGCCGTTGGACATGTCTAACGCCGGGACCAGCCCAGCCCCGCCCCCTTTTCATGATCTCACTGCCCTTTTGCCTTCTGTATGCCCATAGAACATAGAACAACAATTTCATTGGCCGTAGCAAATGACCCGCGACCTCATCCGTCTCTCTGCGTCTTCTTCCTCACACAGCTTGTTGCAAACATCCTGATTTAAATGAAGATGAACACTTTCACATTTGGGTCTATGATTTGTTTTGTTTAGTGCACTTGTAATGCCTGTAATGCAATGGCAGTCAAGTTTATGGACTTGCTTGTTTATGGTGCACTAAATGATGGCTTGAGACTTCTTGTGGCCCATATATACAACGTATATAAATACATCTTGTGACATCTTCATTTTATACAGTAATGTCAGTAGTGTCAGTGGATCTGCAATGGACAAAAGTGACTCTGCCACGTGCAGTATGCGCAAGTCAAAATGCTGTTTCATTTCAACATTACCACTTCAGCTGATGCTCCTTTCCAGATGATATTTTACCCAATTTGCATAGATCAGGTGTTTTTAACCTTTTTGATACCACAAATTTTCTCCACAATTCCAGGATGGATTTTTGCTAACAAAACAGCCAAACATAAAGATCAAAATGACCATTAATCTTCTACATTCTCTAATTGTGCAGACCTCTTAAGTAGTGCTAATTTAGATGATGAATATTATAACTCCTGAGAGTGTAATCATGTTTACACTCTCAAGAGTTAACATCTGGCTAACTAACTTTTCATCTGGTTAAGGACCACTGGTTGAAAACGACTGGCACAAAAACCACTGGCACAGATGCCATTGTAGTGTAATACTGTACACTGGCATATTCTGCATATTCATCCTGTATATTAGGGGTGGTCCGTGTATTCTTATGCTTAATGCATTTGCCAACAAATCAGTGAATCAGTCACCATACCACCATGGTCCTGTGTGTGTGTGTGTGTGTGTGTGCTCTGCTCAACATGGACGGAAAGAAAGGGGCGTAGAGGGCCGGGCTCAGGTGTTGGTTTTCCATGCCATTAACTCACAATGGCGCCACTGCTGAGTGAGACCACATACAGCCCTGAAGGCACTGCAGTCATTATTATTACCACAGTGCCAGTGTCATGGTTCAGCATCACGCTCTGAGATATACGCTGTAATATCGTCAACAGTTTGTGTTGTATGTAAATAACTCATATACTGTATGTCAACCCAGCCTATAAAGGAAGCAGAAATAGAAGACTAATTCAAATAAACTGGACAGCCAACTTAACTAGTGCTGCACAATTCTTGCTCAAATTTACAAATGAGATCATGTATAGGTGTCTTTCATATAGATTGCAATTATTGTTATTTGTTAATTAATTGTGCAGCATTGTGCTAAGGTACTGTACAGTATGTTGTTCACTGATGCTACTTGTGCAGATACAGTAGATACATGCCAGGTTGGAGGTCTGCCTGCTCATAGTTGTTTGACATACCGTAGCATTCCGTTGTTTTGTTTTCTTGGCTTTCTGTTTACTTGGCAGCTTGACACCCTGTTGCTGGTTTACCAGAGGTCAGGATGTTTAATTCCAGCTTGTAAATTGGCTAAATTAGGTTAAATTTGAAAAAGATGGCTTGGAGGGACTTGGAATCACTATAAAAAAGAGAGCCTCCTTTTTCTTTAGTGAGCCGCGTGTGTGTGTATGTGTGTCTCTTGAGCCTTGGGTTATTTAGACTTTTCTATGACAAGCCATGACATTGAGATGTTGTCCACTGTCCCCCACACTGTGTGTGTGTGTGTGCGTGTGTGTGTGTGTGTGCGCGTGTGCGTGAGAGGCCACTAGAACGGCTAGGATGACTCAGTGCAAACCTGTGATTGGCGACAGTGGCATGGGGTTAATGTAGCGGAACCCTCCCTCCCCCTGGGACGTCCCATCTCTCCCTTGTCCCCTCCGACCCCCGGTCCCCCCACCACCACCATCCTCCCCTGCAGGCCCTCCTCTGTCACGCTTGACTCACCAGGGGGTGACGTTTGACGGACAGGTCGGGCGGGCGGGCCGCGATTGGCCCTCTCGTGGGTGTTTTGAGCGCGGCCCGGCCAATGGCAACGGTCCCAACAGCAGCCAAGTCCTAAAGCCCCGGACGAGAGATGAGAGCTCTCTCTCTCTCGGGTTGATGCGATGGGCAGTCGGAGTTTAACGTGCGCTACTGTGTGGTTGGTGGGCTGTGAGTGTGTGTGTGTCTGTGTGTGTTTGTGTGTCCCGTTATCTGGCGGTGCAGGAAGAGAGAGTCAGACTCTTTGCTTGTCTGGCGGTGAATGCCACTGCTGCCCATAGAGAGGGAATAATACACAGCAAAAAGAAAAAAAGTTGCAACATGAGCCTCGTGGAATCCTCCAGGGTGAGATCGGTTTTCCTTCTAAGACCTTGCTCCGTTGCAGCTCATGCTCACGTTTATTGTGTGGAAGTCGGTTTTGCTGCGGTCGACTTGTTAGTTCAGACCGGGACAGGAGTTTTGAAGATGAGAGATAGTTTTTTGAGTGGCGAGTGTAATTCAGTCAGCATGCAGCAACACATGTTGGATATGTTAAGAGACATATTTCTCGGTGGACTTTTTTAAGGGTCTCTTAACTCGAGGGGTGGGGTAAAGAAGCCCTCCCTTTGGTTTTCTCTCCGCTGATTGATATCGTCGGGTTTTTTTGAGGGGTGATTTGTGATGCAGACGACGTCATGATTGTCATTGAAGTGAATACGTTGAGGGGATCTGGCGGAGAAAAAAAAAAACTCTGACACTGACAGACATCATCCCCCCTTTTTTAAAACTTCCACTTTATAGTTTGACATTTCCTTTCTTTGGCTCTCTCTTTTATTTCGTTTTATGCCCTCATCTCACGCAAACCTCTCAACAACAAGCTCTGATCTGGATCTCTCTCGTGTGATCGCTCTGACTCACCCCCATCACCCGATTTCCTTTCTGTTCTGTCTCCTCAGACGTGGCCGTAAGGAGAAGAAGAAGACCTCCGCCGGCGTGAGTGAGTGACACCCCCTCCCCACTCCCCCATCCAGTTCTCCTCTCCCTCCTCCTCCCTCCCTGCTCCATCTCCATCTCACCATCTGCCCAGTCCGCCCGTCCGGTCGTCTCCCCTCCCCTCCCCGCTCTCGGTCCATCCGAGGCCATCATGTTGGTGCGGTGTCTGGCCTGTGTGGTCCTCCTCCTGTCCCTGGACTGGGGGTGTGCCCCGCCGGGCGCCACGGCCTTCACCACCACCAGGGCCCAGGGCCTGAGAGGTCGCATCCAGAGGGACCGGCGGAACATCCGGCCCAACATCATCCTCATCATGACGGACGACCAGGACGTCGAGCTGGGTAAGAACGCTGGAATATTACGAGAAGGCATCGCCCCCAAATGATACTCGGGCCGAGCTGAAATGTTATGCGACATTGAGGGGTCAGAAAACCGAGCGAAAAGTGGGTACAAGAGTGTACAAATGTGAACCAAACCAAATGGGTAAGAACAGTAGAATGCATGAAGGCTCGGCCCCAAATAATACTCGAACCAGTGGGAATGTCGTGACATTGAGGGGTCATAAAACAGAGCTCTCGGGAGGGGCTGTTGCAGTCTGAAAGAGGGACATTTCCAAAGTTTTCCTGAGAGTGTACAAATGTGAACCAAATGGACCCTAGCAGGTCCATTTGGTTCCATTTGTACAATCTCAGGAAAAAGGTCCTAAAAGAAAAAACATGAACTCAACACAACTCAACACAACACTCGACACAACTTCATGATAGAGCGGCTGTTGGACCGAACACATGACGTGAACGGAGTTTGCGACAGCGTAACTCTGTCTATACTCAGGGCCGAGCCTTCCTATTACCGAGAGTCTCATCTCTGCTCTGTCCCTCTGCCTGGATTATAAAAGTTATTTTTTTACAGTCTTTGCCTCGCCTTCATTCTCTCTCTCTCTCCCTCATTATCTTTGTCGTGGTTCACTTCTTCAAGATTTATGAACGTGTTATAGGCTGCTTCTTCTTCTCAGGGCATGAAATATTAAATGGAAACCATAAGCCGGAGCAGCAGAAGGGCCATCTGGGCCTCGGCAGCAGCCCCTTATCTGTGTTTACTTCATCCATAATGGATTGTGATTATGTTTACCGCTGTCTATTTGAAGATGCTTAGCGGAGACGTCACCTCAGTCAGTGTGTTGTGTTTTTTTTTTTCTTCCTGCGGCGGAGGATAAATAAACAGTGGTTCATTTTTAGAAGAAGAACAAGTCCATGTCCTCGCAGCAGGCGGACAAACGCCCACAGACTGTAACATTTGGCACGGCGGTGGTGCTACGTGTTGTTGGCATATTATCTGGTTATAAATCCTGCGGTATTAGTCACAGCTGTGTGGCGAAACGTGTATACAAGACATTCTGCAGAACATTTCAGCGAGTTTTTCCCAAGCTAGACTTGACCTCCCAGTCTCACTTTCTCTCTCTCTCTCTCTCTCTCTTTCTCCCCTCTCTCTGAAAAACGCAGGTTCTCTGCAGGTGATGAACAAGACCCGCAAGATCATGGAGGAAGGCGGCACGAGTTTCACCAACGCCTTTGTCACCACGCCCATGTGCTGCCCGTCGCGCTCCTCCATGCTGACGGGGAAGTACGTGCACAACCACAACACCTACACCAACAACGAGAACTGCTCCTCGCCGTCCTGGCAGGCCCAGCACGAGCCGCGCTCCTTCGCCGTGTACCTCAACAACACCGGATACAGGACAGGTGGGTGGATCTTGACATCTTGGGTGGATCTTGCCATTGTGACCGTAAGGGCCAGATTACGGGTCCATTTGGTTTCATTGTACTGAGGTTTTAGTACAAATCTGGCCCTGCAAGAGTAATACAAATGTATAAAGAATGTGTATTAAGAGTATGGCTAGAGCAGATTCGGTTCCATTTCTACACAGTCAGAGTTAAAATCCATGATTTTTACTGTATAAATTGGGAGTCCCAGAGATAGAAATTAAATGGGAACACTCAGTAGACTAACATTCATGTCATACTGGGGGGGGGGGGGGGGGGGGGGGGGGGGGCTTGAAATGAAAATAGTTCAAAAATCACTATTAGAGCCGTAAAAATCTTCTGTTATTGGGAATATATTTTCAAATGGGCCTCCATTTGAAAATATACCCCCAATAACAGATTTTTTTTACGGCTTTAGCAGGCTGATATTTGTCGATTTGGGGGTTCTTCAGAAAGTTTGGGCAACTACCTTATTAAACAGTTGAAAACCAATGACAATGCCCTGAAGGATGGCGCCTTGAGATGTCTGTCAGTAAAAACACATTGTTACAGGCATAATCACATACAAAATACACAAAAGGGCTTTTTATTTACCCATCTACCTAACCACTCACAGATCACGTCCAATCGACCAACACCCATCCACACGAACAACACGTAATGAATTGAGTAAAGACATATCAAGGCGCCGGTAAATAATTAAAGGCCTTACAGGCCAGAAGAGTCGATAAATAATTAACCGGATTATACATAATTGACTAAATAAATTAAATAAATAACAATTTAACCACGACAAATAACATGGTTCATCTTTTGATAATATCACAAGAAACCACTTACAAGGAGTGGCAAAGCCATAATGCGCTTGTGACAGGAATCTAATATTAATATAAGGATAAACAAATGCAAATGTCAGTATAGAGAAGGATGACACGATGTGTAACTGAGTATGGAAGAGAGAGCAGGGAAGGGGACACTCGGAAAAGATTAATTTTCAGGTTATGACGTTCCCTTTTTTCCCCTAAGAGATCCGTAGATAGATAGTAGCTCAAATGGCCCCGACGGCGCACTTATATATACATAAGTAAGTAGTTCAGAGAGGCTCCGCACTAACAGTACTATTAGTCAATGCAGATTTGTTCATGGGAAGTTAGTAGAGTGTACTCTGTTCTGCCTGGCCTGGCCTGGCCTGGCGTGGCCTGGCCTGGCCCTGCCCTGCCCGCCTGTCTGCTGTGAGAAATGCAAACACGGCGCAGGGTGCCAGGTCCCTGTCGTTGCTCATCGGCCACTGTCCGCATGAGTGATGGGCGAGCGGCGGGGACTGGGCAGCTCGACGGGGGCGCTGCGGGTTTGCAGCGTGGCCTGCGGTTTTCGAGCTGATGTGTTAGTCTACAATTAGCCTTCTCCCTTGGACTGGGCTGGCATCAGGCCCAGCGTACTGGGGGGAGGGGGTTGTGTAAGTGAAGCAGAGGTTTTCAACCAGTGGTCCGGGGACCAGCGTTGGTCCCTGAGAGGATTCCAGTTGGTCCCCCCCCTCAGCTAAATGATGGACAGTTGGTACCAAATGGACCCTTGGAGATCTGTAACTCTTGAGAGCGTAAAAATGAAACCAAATGGACCCTTACGGGTCCATTTGGTTTTATTTTACACTCACAAGAGTTATATGATATTTAAAACATCTGAATTACTTGGTTTTCAAGAATCTACACATTTGGAAAATGTAAAAAATTCGAGAAAGACATTTAGAAAAATCAAATGGATCTTTTTACACTCTCAAGAGTTAAATTATATTTTAAACATCTGAATGCCTTAATTTTCAAAAAAAATCTACACATTTAGAAAATGTAGAAGAATTGTTCTTTTCACCACATTTTGCCAGCTGCTCTCTCCTAAGTTGCGGACACAGACTCGAAAATCCTTAGTTTTGGGTCCGAGGACTAAACTCAACACCAATTGGTGGTCCGTGGCTGAAGTAGTGGGCCATGGTATGAAAAAGGTTGACAACCACTGCAGTAAATGTCAGGGACTGGAGAGAGGGGAGGCATTATACTCAGATACACAAGTAATACCCACACAGGCTGACACAGCAGCACCATCCAATAAAAAGTGAGGGGTATAGGGGATAGACGGCACAAATAACACATCTTAAAACACTGCCTCTTCTTCTCTTCTCCGCAGCGTTCTTCGGCAAGTACCTGAACGAGTACAACGGCAGCTACATCCCTCCCGGGTGGCGCGAGTGGGTCGGCCTGATCAAGAACTCTCGCTTCTATAATTACACCGTCTGCCGCAACGGCTTCAAGGAAAAGCACGGTGCCGATTATGCCAAGGTATGTGTGTTGTGCCCGCCGGTGTTGTTCCCCCGCACAAAGGGAGACATTAACTCAAATCACGTTTTTTTCTTTTTCGTTTTCGTCGGGTCTTCTCCTAACTAATTGCAGGGTCCGCCCACCCCCGACTCCCTCGTGCACTTATAAAAATAGAAATCACAGCCCCGCTGCTTTGGCTTATAAGAGCGTCATGATCCCAGACTGGAATTCTCTGGTGGTTAAGGATAAAAGGGGAGGTGTTGATACGAAGTGGCGTCGACTTGTTCTGCTAGCGCATTAAAGTTGTCTCTTTATTACGGCGCGGCTTACCGCAACATTTAGACACCTTTATGTTTATGGGGGGACTCGAAATTACCACCTTGTACCACCTTGTTACCGGGTCTCTCTCTCCTCTCTCTCTTTCCACTGTCTCTCGCTCTCGCTGAGTCGCTAGCAGAGCGATATTGTGGCTGCCATCACATCAGGGGCGGATATAACATTTCCCAATTGGGGGGGCAAGAGAAAATGGTATGGTTCCGGCTTCATGAAGCTGCACCCATACCATTTTCGGTTACAGGACTTTTATTGAGCAAGTAAAACAACAATAACATGAGTTGTTGTTAAAGTTGCAACAGACACACAGCATTTATAAAGCTAAAGGTCTGACTCAGAGTTTTCGGTTTTCAGTGATGAAATGGTGTTGGTTTAGTGGTGCCACAGCTGTAGTTAGTTAGTTGGTAGCAGTAGTAGTGTTTCAAATCATTTCAAATATAAACACTTTAATTTGAAATATATCTTGGGTTGTTTCGCATGCCGTCGTGTTTGCTGGGGCCGATTGGGCATTTAGGGGGGCATTGTCCCCCCATGCCCATGCCTAGATCCGCCCCTGCATCTCATCGCATCACTTCACAGCAGGAAGATGTTGGGAGGGGAGAAGTTAAATTTTTGCCAGTCCGGTGTCACAGTGCCGGCGTGTATGAGCGATGGTGGACGTTGTTTGCACTGCAGGGTGCTTTTCACATGGGCATCGGGGGACATGGGCATCCATCTTTTTTTCTCTGCGCAAATGTTTTTGGAGGAGCTGTCAGGAGTAGGTTCTTTTCCCAGCTCTGTGCCAATGTCCTCCACAGGTATATAACGTCGTCCTGGAGGGCATGAGGAATGCGAGGTTCATGGTTTTGGGCTACATGTCAAGAAGTCGAGGGTATTTTTTTTTTGCCCCGCCTGAAGGACACGGGCAAACAAATGTTTGGACTGGTACTCCCATGCCAAATGGACGTTTTTTTTTTCTGCTTGTTGAGTTTAGACCGAGGTGTAAAATTACCCACAAGCTTGAGGGCGAGAGGTGTTTACGAGACGTTGGGCCCACAGCGAGCAGGTTTGTGGTTTTTTTTGGGAGACCCAAATGGACCCGTACTATGAGGTACGCTCGGGGCCACTGCCAGAACACATTAACCTATACCGCTAGAACCGATGCCCCCCCTTCCCCCCCGTTCTTCGCATCCCGAGTC
Source organism: Benthosema pterotum (assembly GCA_039105355.1). Lineage (NCBI taxonomy): Eukaryota > Metazoa > Chordata > Actinopteri > Myctophiformes > Myctophidae > Benthosema > Benthosema pterotum. The sequence goes on along the minus strand of CM076982.1, from coordinate 36,762,714 downwards.
GCACGGGGTGAGGGGGAGTTCACGGGGTCGCGGCCGGTGCAGTTTGCAGTTCGCCAGGTCGTTGTGATGTGATGTGGCTTCTTCAACACCCGTTGAGCTCACCCATCCACAGGGGCAGATCTAGGCATGGGCATGGGGCATGGTCCTGACTGCCCCACCAAACATGATGGCATGCAAAACAACCCAAGATACCCAAGAAATTAAAGTGCTTATATTTAAAATGATGCGAAACACTACTACTGCTACTAACTTGTGTCACCACTAAACCAACAGCATTTCATCATTGAAAACAGAAAACTCTCTGAGTCAGACCTTTAGCTTTATGCATGCTGCGTGTCTGTTGCAACTTCGACAACAACTGATGTTATTATTGACGCTTAATTGCCTAATAAAAGTCCTGTAACTGAAAATGGTATGGGTGTGACTTCGGAAATTGAAGCCGCACCCATACCATTTCCTCTTGCCCCTCCAACATGTTCTCTTGCCCCCCCAAATGGGAACATGTTACATCCTCCCCTGCATCCATCCATCCATCCATCCCTGTCTAGCGTTCCACCTGCGAGGAGGAAGAGGAGGTATTCGAGGTGTAAGACTGTGATCTGCTGTGGTTTACTTACAGCAGACCTCTCTCTCTTTCTCTCTCTCTCTCTTTCTCTCTCTCCACTTCTAAAGAATTCCTTTCATTCCATGACAGCGGGGTGAAGATGAAACAAAAATCCCAAAAGTATCAATGGCAGCGATACTTAGCAACGCATTCTTATCCATTTTCTTTTTTAGATCCACACGTGCTTCCTGTGAAGCAGAACGCGGCGATAAATAATAGAATAACCACACATCTCACACAGGATGAATGCTGACTGCTGCTGGTCAAACATTTGGATAAATGTTTTGCGGGGCATAAATCATGACTTAAAGAAAGTTAAAGTGGATGCGTTGATGATCCGCTATATGTACACGTTCGCCGTTAACCCTTTGTACTGAACACGTTTTGTGTTATACTGTTGAAAAATAGCAGATCTACAAGCTCATATCGCCCACCGAGCTGAGTTCTGCTATGATGTGAAAATGTGGTGCAAATCTAACATATTTCGGAAGCAATTTTAATTCAAGATGAACAGCTAAAATATTTCTGGGGTATGAAATATGTACATCACTGACACAGAAAGAGATTTTTTCAGAAAAACTAGAATCTCGTGAAAAATGTGTCACAATGAATTTAGTGCCTTGACTATAGAATCAGTGTAACGACTAGCGTCAGACTGAAACACAATGTTAAGTATCACTTACAGGAGTACCAATCATCTTAACAGAATGACGCTGTGTTTTTGCTTGGCCCTGGCCGTCGTCTCTCCTCACTATCTGTTGCCAGCTGCCTGCTTGCAGTCCACAGGAAACCAGTAGGCCTTTAGGGCAGAGTGTGAGTCAGATGTGTGGCGTTGGCAAGCTTCAGCGCAAAACCAGTGTGGTGCAATCGCTTCATACATGCGATGTGTCATGCGCATCGCCAGATCGCACCAGTGTCAGTTGTAGTCAGTAGCCCAGCCATTAGATTGACCAAACGTCAACTATTCAGACATAATATTAATAGGCGCAGGCTGAATCAAACCAAACCCACTCCTGACATTTCAGGGGGAAATCACCCTGCTCAACCTCCCATTGTGGGTCTCAGCTGTGTGCCAACGTGCAGGTAGAAGAACGCCTAATCAGCTGGTGGAATCTTGGCAAAGCGCCGCAGTGATTTTAGGCGAGGGTGTAACCCGTTGCAAAGTAAAAACACACTCCCAAGTGCTCCTGGCAGCCAGAGCTTTGATAGGAAGGCGGTCGTGTGTGTAAGACAATGCCAGACTTCCCTCTAACTAAGTCTAAGCTTCTCTGGAAGTTTGGCCGTGATTTCCCCCAGATCACACACAAAACAAATTGAAACCCCCGAATGTGACTGTAGTCTTCTCCTAATATGGCCTTTTATTTTGGTGGTTCTCCCCTGTGCCACAAAGTATACAACATACTGTAAGAGCAAAGTGGCAGCCATGGGAATGTGGTCAATAGAAAACTACTGTAAGGGTCAGTGCATGCCTTTCTCATCATCTGCTCTCCTACTCTCTCTCCCACCCCTGGTTATACTTCTGAGGCTATTCTAATTAATGCATTCCTTCATCTCCCATGCTGGTGCATGAGAGAGAGACCGGGAGAGAGAGAGAGACAGAGGCATGGTACAGTAGCATGAAGGGGAGGGGAGGCATAGAGATGGAGAGAATGTTGTCATAACAGCATACTGGTTGAAAAAGCAGCAGACTCCCCCTCACAGTCCAACGGTGTCACATCCAATCCTGTACAGTCACTGATGAGGAAGCAGTTGGTCGGCCCATTGCTGCTGCACATGCATGCACACATTGCGCACGTACGCGCACACACACGTGTAAGCACACATGTAAGCACACGTGCAACCAATAACCACCCCCCCCCCCCCCCCCCCCCCCACACACACACACACACACACACACATAACTTAAAGGGACACTTCACTGTTCTGCAATATATATCGTATATAGATAGATAGATAGATAGATAGATAGATAGAATATATAGATAGATAGATAATAGATAGATAGATAGATAGATAGATAGATAGATAGATAATAGATAGATAGATAGATAGATAGATAGATAGATAGATAGATAGATAGACGCAGGATCAGGCAGGGGTGGAATGTGTTTGGGAACAGTACCCCATCGGGGGGAGGGAGGTTGGGTGGCGCAAAGCATTCTGGTAGTTGAAGTTATGAAGGCAGTGACAACGTCGTTTCCAAAGTTATACTCACTTCATAAACCTAAAATGTCTAAAAAAAAAAACCCACACAGATTACGCAAAAATAAGAACCCCAGGAAATCTTCTCATTGTCATTAAAATACTGTATATTTGTTTTGCAAAAAACAAACAAACAGTGAAGTGTCCTTTTAAGCACAATTGCGCGCACACACACGCCCACACACTATACATTGCAAGGAAGATCGGCGCAGTCGTGCACTCAATGATCCCTCCTTATATCCTTATATCAGCCGCTCATCCTTAACTTAATCTCTTAAGCTAAAAGCTGTTCTGTTAAAGCGATTCTGATTTTTATTATCTCTTTTATCTCTGTCCTCTTTCCAGGACTATTTCACGGATCTGATCACCAACGACAGCATCAACTACTTCCGCATGTCCAAGAGGATGTTCCCTCACCGCCCGGTGATGATGGTCATCAGCCACGCCGCTCCGCACGGACCAGAGGACTCGGCGCCGCAGTACTCTGAGTTCTTCCCCAACGCCTCCCAACACATGTAAGGATTAAACACTCATAGTTTACATCTGTGGTCCTTGAGAGGATTTCCAGGTGGTCCCCAGGCTAAATGATGGACAGTTGGTATAACCAAATGGTGCCCTTTATAGACCTGTAACTCTCGAGATTGTAAAAATGAAACCAAATGGACCCTCCCGGGTCCATTTGGTTTCATTTTTACGCTCTCAAGAGTTAAATTATACGTTGTATTTTAACCCTTTCAAGGGCCGGGAATCCATGTTTTGGATTCTGTACAGTATGTACAGTATTCCAGAATTAACTTTTTTTTTTTATGCTGATATATAAATATTTCAGGTTTTTTCAGAAACCTTAGGTCGGGGCTAAATACATCTGAAATACTTCATTTTCAAGATTCTACACAATTAGAAAATGTAGAAGAATTCTACGTTTCAAAACAACATTTTGCCGGTTTTTCTCTCACTTCTCAAAATGGAAATTCCTTAAGTTCTACCACTTTTTCGAGTCACATGTTCAAATGCTGGATTGTGATTGGCTTAAAAGAGTGGTAAATTGGACAATCCTCGGTTTTGGGAGACTAAACTCAACATCAAATAGTGGTTCTCTGTGACTAAAATGCAGAATAACTAGTGGGCCCTGGTATGAAAAACATTGAAAACCACTGGTTTACATACTGTATGCCTCGACAAAATAAAGCTGCGAATTGCACACAAGAAATGCGGTTTCATCATCATAGGAAAGTGTTTTATTTAACGTCGAAAGGCGGTACAAGTACATGGTATTTTTAGATTTTCTTGTAATTTTCAGCTCCAGCGTGTGTAGGCCTTGTTCCCCTCATTCCTCGGGGTGCTTTATAGCACACAACTACAGTTAACCCCATGACACAATGCAGAAGCGTGGGCCTGTAAATTATACACACAGAAATACCCGTTTCGACCAGACATTTCACGGAATCTGTCTGGCAACGGCTATGTCTGCTTGCTGCTGCTGGGGGGAATTTTTCTCACTTAAATGCCAATTTGCCTACTATTTTTTTTACGATTTTGGTGCACTGCACGTCAGGTCTGCAGTCTGCACTGTATTGAAAAAACACAGTGCAATGCAAGCCCCTTCGTACTCCGCAATGATGATGATGATGATGATGACACCTTTGCATTTGCTGGGGGAAGAACGACCCGGTGAGCGTGAAATTTCAAAAATGATTCATCATCTAAGAATAGCTATAGCTGCGCACACACACACACACACACACACACACACACACCAGGGAGACCATTGCGGATGTCATTTTGCATGTTTATGTGTTTTTTATGCTGCAATGCTCCCATGCCAAGCCCACAGTGGCTATCCCACATCTCTCTCAACGCCAAGCGAGCCGCAGCAGCAGCAGCAGCAGCAGCAGCAGCAGCACTCCAACATTATGGGTCGTTCCATCGTGGCAACAACACGCCTTAGCCCCATCCCTGCATCGGACCCTGGGGTGGAAGGGGGTTGGGGGGGTTGGGTTGCCCGGCACTCGGTCTGAATTATCATTTCGTTTCACTTCGTTATTCAGTCCGAAATCCCTCTCAACGTCAATAGTTTATAGGGTGGGGTCTTCCTCGTCAAAGCAGCAGCAGTCTTCAATGATTGGTTCATATCAACCAATTGGGAACGCAGATCAGGACGTTGTCAATAACGTGGCTAACACGCTAACCCGGTCGCTAACCGAACAAACAAGCAGCCGACGAACGTTATTAGCATGCGAACCAAAGCAGCAAAAAAAAAAAACCTGACGCTTCTTTAAAGAAACTATTTCTCCTAGGCCGGGGTTTAATAGCCAGATTGATTCATGCCGGCCCGCCATGTTTGCTGTTTGACACTGTCGAGTGACAGGGCTGTCGGCCAATCAGCTGACCTAGTCAGATTTTCAACCACTCTTCTTCTTCCTCCCTCTCTTCGTCCCGTTCTTTAGCCCCGCCCCCCACCTCCCTGGTCCTCCTGTGTAATTCCCAGAGGACTTCCTGACCCTGTACATATCAATCAGTGGTCTCTCCCCCGCGGGCTCCTGGGATGTGAGGAATGCATTGTGTGTGTGTGTGTGTGTGTGCTTCTGGAACAACCCCTTCGTGACATTATTAATTTATTTTTAGCGCAGAGTACCCTCTAGGGCTGGGGGGGCTGGAGGGGGTCTCGATCAGAGGTGAGCGGAGGACCACTGACTGCCCCCCCCGGCTACTCGTGCTGCATAGGTGCGGCGGTGAGGTGGTTCTATAAGAGGTGGATGCCACCAGAGTGGCAAGACAGATGGCGCGGCATTGTAGCGATGCCACTCGCTCGCTCGCGGGTTGTTGTATTTTTACGGGGCATAGTTGCTGACTGTGCAGGTTCTAGCCCAAATATGGTGCAAAGCTGCTTTTCGCAGAGAGAGATGTAATTGGAGCACAGTTTCTGTTTTAAGCAACCCGTTCTATTCGGGGCAACTGTTCCATTTCTGATTTTTAACGCTGGTCCAGGGAGTCTTGGTGGTATAACACCCTATAGAAAGCCGACAGTGCCAGATAAGGTCACACGCCGCGAGCTAAAACCCCTCAGGTAATGGGAAAATTATCATTTTGGAGCTCGGGTTTGTGCGCCGCCCGCAGCCGCTCTGTGTCACTTTTCCCTCCTGGGGGGCTGTATAGGCTATAATACAAAAAACTACCGGTAATCTGTAATGGAGGAGGCTTGTATGGCTGTAAAACGGGAGCGCAGCTTGTAAATAATAATTTTAAAAAAGGCGTCTGTACTTTTTTTGACGGGAGCAATAGCAGGGGAGAGTTTGATGTTAATGTCATTAACATTCCTCGCCTAAAGTTTTTTTTTCCCTACTCTCTCAGAATGCAAAGTGGTAGTGGTTCCCTCCGCGGTGTTGCTTGGGTCGGTTGGGCCGCCTTGACACTAAATCTTAATCCAATTTACCCTAGATTCTAGTTTCTGGCATGAAATTCTATTTTCTTGCACTGGATTCTATTTTTGAGGCTAGATTCTACTTTTCAACGCTGTATTCTAGTTCCCAATGCTACATTCTAGTTTTTAAAAGCTAGAATCTAGATAGAATCCAGTGGCTGAAATGACAAACCAGCTAGCTTCTATTTTTTCTGGAAAAAATTATGTTCCTATGTCAGTGATGCTCAACATATTTCATGCCAGGGACCACCATCTATTTTGGACTGCGGAGTGCGGACCCCTTTCTGAAAAAAATGTTCTAGGGATCCCTCAGAAGCAAAGATTTGAGTTAAAAATATTTGCTTCTGAAATCAAAGATTTGCGCCACATTTTCACAATTTCTCAAAAATATCAGACCTACAAGCTTGGCGTGCTGTGAGCTTGTAGGTCTGCTATTTTTCAGTAGCTAAAGTATAACATAATTCTTATAACACCAAAACGTGTTACAAGTCCAAAATGGTTTAAATGAGGTTCTGGACCCAGCCGAAACGTGTAGCTTTTTGGAAGACGGCAAAGCGTGCCACCAGAGACCGTAAAACCCACAGTTCTGCCCACACACCGACACTCAAAGCCGCTTGGGGGAGGACAATGTCGAAGCGCAAAACACAGAGGGAGAGGAAGGGGGCAGATATACACGGCTAATTCCAACGAAAAACCCGCCAAGCTTATATATGCGACAGGTGGCAGGTGTGACCCTCCCTCCCCCTATAGGGACTCTGGCTTGGTTCCAGTGACCTCTTCTTGCATTCCTGCTCCCCCCCCCCCCCCGGTGCCCAGTATATATACCTTGGTGGCCCAGTGCCCAGAGACGGAGGGTCCCTTTGTGGGGCTTATTAGACCGCCCGGTGGGCTTGGGTGAAGAGTTCAGCCCCCTTCTTTCTTTTTCTTTCTTTTTTTTTTGCACAATGAAGGGCCTGAGCAGCGGAGGGGTAAGAGCTGAGGCAGCTCCACTCAATCAGATCAGAGCAGCTCCCATAGCAAGTCTTCATTAAAGGACCCTAAGCCCTGGGTATGCATGCTGCTGTCTAGGGCTCTGCCTCCCTCCGGCCGCAGGGGTTGGAATCTGAAGAGTCTCTTGCTGTTCTAAGCGTTGTTATACTTGAGCTGTTGAAAAATAGCAGATCTACAAGCTCTGCTATTTTTGGAAAAAAAAATCATGAAAACGATGCTGAAATGATGCTGAATATTCTTTCAGAGCAAAATTTTTTTTTTTTTTTTTTGCTTCTGAGGGATCCCTAGAACTACATGTTTACAGATGGGGGTCCGCAGCCTCATACAGATAATTCTGGGGGTCCTTGGCATGAAATATGTTGAGCATCACTGGCACAGAAACACAGGTTTTTCCAGAAAACATAGAATATATAGTGACGGAAACTAGAATCCAGCGTCAAGAACTAGAATCTAGCGTCAGAAACTAGAATCTAGCACTAAAGACTATAAAATCTAGTGTCAGAAAGTAGAATTAAGAAACGTCTGCTGGTCTAATTGAGATTTACACCTTGTAACATGTACTATTCATCATTGTATTTCATGACTCCGGGGAAACTGCAGAGCACTTCTCTCAGGCACAAAAGGCAAATTATACTCATGCGTGTCTTTTCTTGGTCTCTGTGTCCGTTCTGGTGGTGACGAGCGAGTCCACAGCAGACAGACAGGTGAACGGCGTCTCTCAGCTCCGCGACTCCACAAACAACACCCTCTCCTTCCCTCCCACGCCGCTGTTTACCCAGCCTTCTTTTTTTTTAATTCCCTCACTTCAAATGACCGTGACTTATTGAGTTTTCGGTCCAGGGGTTGTTGCAAACTTGACTTTGGGGGCCTATTATTTTCTTAAGCATGTGCCAACCCTCAAACGACTGGTCCGTGCCAAGAGCGCAGCGGAGCGAGGGAGAGAGGAGAGGAGAGAGACTCTCGTCTCTGTGTGAGCCGAGAGAGATGATCCGGAGGGGGGGAGGAGTGCGGAAAAAAACAAGACAGCGTGCCGGCCGTCCTGTCCGAGCATTAGGACATTTCCCTCTGCAAACAGGGGGCCCGGGACGGGTTATTGACGCTTGTCAAACACACACTCAGACCGAGACGGCAGGTTAGACCAACCCCACAGGCACCTGTTACTGAAAAATGGCAGACAGGTGCCTGCTGACATGTTTAAATGGAGTTCTTTATGTCTGCTACGTGGCACGATGATGGCTCCCATGTTTTTTGAGAGCGATCGTTTCTCTCTCTCTTCCTCTGACTCTCTCTCTCTCTCTCTCTCTCTCCTCTCTCTCTCTCCGTCCTCCACGCAACTGTCGGGGCACGCGGTGCGGTGCGTGCTCCGTCGGTTCCAACACTACTCCGGCGGCGCCATGACGGCACACACATTTCTCCCCACTCCCCAAACACGCCTCTAGCGTGTTTTCCTTGTGGGTTGAAGGTTGGAATAAGGCCAGTTTTTTGCACATTCTAATATCTCTGTCTCCCCCTCCCTCCCTGCCCCTCTGTTCTGTGTCGTTTCTCCCTCCCCAGTACCCCCAGCTACAACTACGCCCCCAACATGGACAAGCACTGGATCATGCAGTACACGGGGCCGATGAGGCCCATCCACATGGAGTTCACCAACTTCCTGCACAGGAAGAGGCTGCAGACGCTCATGTCCGTGGACGACTCGGTGCAGAAGGTAAATAGTTTTGTCAGCTGGGAAGGGAAAAGGGAGCAAGATTGGAATCTTGTCCGCACACGTGGAAAAGTGCCTTTGGGGCTTCACCTTGGCAGGGATCGCCCCATGTGTGTCTTCGTGTCGGTGCCAGCCTCAGCGGCGCAGATCACTCGGATCACGAATGAGACGTCACGAGCTACCAGCTACGCTTATTATAGTGTGTTGTTGTGTTATCGTTCATCGGAACGGCACGGCTTTTTCCTCTGGAAGGCGTACCATCGATATGATGGAGGAAGTACTTGCAGTATTTGCTTAAATAAAAGTATCAGTCTAACAGGTTAAAAAAGGTTCCAAATTTACTTTGAGTAAAAGTACAAAAGTAATACCGTCGATAATATATTTAAATATCCAAAGGTTTTATGATAAAAATGTGATAAAAATGTGTTGAAATCTTTTGCAAATAGCCAGTCTACGAGCTCCGAGCGCATAGTGAACTTTTTTTTTTAACTTCATTTCTTTCCTGAGAGTGTACACATGTGAACCAAATGGACCCGCTAGGGTCCATTTAGGGAGATTTTTGTACATGTGTAAACCAAATGGACCTGCTAGGGTCCATTTGGTTTACACATGTACAAAAACCTCCCTAAAAGAAAAATCATTAACATGGTGAAACACAACTTGATGATGATGTCAAGTTGTGTTTCATCATGTGATTTTTTTCAGGCCTCCATTTCTAGGAAACACGGAATGGGGGGAACTTTTTTAGGTATAAGGTATAAGGTATACTAATGATATAGTAGAATGTTAAAAATCTGTGGAATTCCCCTCTAAGGACAGTAGTTGCGTATGGTACCTCATGCCTTGCTTTCTCCGTCCTCCTCTGCCAGGTGTACGAGATGCTGGTGGAAACCGGGGAGCTGGACAACACGTACATCGTGTACACGGCGGACCACGGCTACCACATCGGTCAGTTCGGCCTGGTGAAGGGCAAGTCCATGCCTTACGACTTCGACATCCGCGTGCCGTTCTTCCTGAGAGGCCCCAATGTGGAACCGGGAGCAGTGTAAGGGCCCTTTCCAGTCCAATCCATCCACCAACCCAGTCAATAATATTAGTGTTAGCTCCTCCGCTTGCTACTGCTGCTGGGTAACAGGAAGGCTCGGCCCAAAATAATACTCGACCCCTTTTCTTTTAGGGACAAAAGAGGGAGGAAATGTCCTTCTTTCGTCCCTCTTTCAGACTGCAACAGCTCTCACGCGAGCTCATTTTTCTGACCCCTCAATGTCGCAACTTTCCGGCTGATCCCAGTATTATTTGGGCCGAGCCTTCATACAGTATATTCTGAACCCGGGAGCAGTGTAAGGCCCTTTCCAGTCAAATCCACCCAACCCAGTCAATAATATTAGTGTTTGTGTCACAGTCACACAGCAGGTGACATTGTTTCCACAGAGCATGCCGTGTGCTGAAGACTCTGAAGGAGCTTTGTTGGAAGTTTCTCAGGGTTTATTCCAGGATACTGGCAGATATTCCTGCAGCTCTCATTAGAGTGGCTCAGTCAATGATTCTGATTAATCCCACATGGTGCTGTCAGCATACTTGTTTTAAATAGCTTTTTGCCACACTACATCATGCACTATTCAGAGGATGATGTTTAGTTTAATATGGTGTGTGTGTATGCGCGTGCCTGTGTGTCTTTAGCAACCCTCATCTGGTGCTGAACATTGACCTGGCTCCCACTATCCTCCACATCGCTGGACTGGACACGCCGCCGGACATGGACGGAAAGTCCATCCTCAAGCTGCTGGAACAGGAGAAGACTGGCAACAGGTCTGTGTATTGGGAGCGCAACACCGTTTTACAATCCAAAAAACCTTGTACAACAAGAGCGTATTGTGTAACCGTATCTTTTTTTCCCCCCGCTCCACGTTTATTATAAGCCCAGGGGCGGATCTAGGCATGGGCATGGAGGGGGGGCAATACCCCCCTAAATAACCCAGTCTGCCCCACCAAACACGATGGCATGCAAAACAACCCAAGATATTTCAAATTAAAGTGCTTATACGGTTTTTTAAATGATGTGAAACCCTACTACTGCTACTAACTAACTACAGCTGTGTGACCACTAAACCAACAGCATTTCATCATTGAAAACAGAAAACTCTCTGAGTCAGACCTTTAGCTTTATGCATGCTGCGTGTCTGTTGCAACTTCAACAACAACTGATGTTATTATTGATGCTTTACTTGACTAATAAAAGTCCTGTAACTGAAAATGGCATGGGTGCGGTTTCATCGCCCGTGGCGCGAAGCGACACGGGCGATGAAGCCGCCCCCATACCATTTTCTCCTGCCCCTCCAACATGTTCTCTTGTCCCCCCTCAAATGGGCCATGTTACATCCGCCCCTGTATAAGCCCTTGTTGTTTGGGTCGAGGAGTGGAGTATCTCGGCCAGGTGACCAGGCTCCAGGTCCGGGTTTGTTCAGAGCCATTCCAAACCCAAATTGAACATACTGCTTTCAGCTTTGGGACCCAGCTCTACCAAGCTCTAATTGGTTTCTTGTGGTTTAACGAATAGGTTGAATCGTGCATTTCCCCAACAGAGCAACTCATTACCCCACGGACGCTCTTATTAGAATGTCAGAGCGTTATTATTATTCACGTGGCATTAGTGATCCGCTATTAATTAAAATATATAACGCACACTGTGATAGTAGTGCATTGCACCAGAACGACTGTAAACAATTTAACTAAAGCAGTGGTTTCCAACCTGTGGTCCGGGGACCACCTGTGGTCCTTGAGAGAGTTCCAGGTGGTCCCCAGCTAAATTATGTGAAAGTTGGTTAACCAGATGTAAACCAAAACATTAACCACATGAAACCAAATGGGTTTCATGTTCACACTCTCAAGAGTTAAAATATTCATCATCTGAATTAGCCCAAGTCTACACAACTAGAGAATGTAGAAGATTAATGGTCATTTTGATCTTTATGTAATGTAATGTTTGACTGTTGTGGGGCTAAAAATGTCATCAAATGGCCGTCCGTTGCTCAAATTAGGAATAAACTGGGTTCTGGTATCAAAAAGGTTGAAAACCACTGCTGTAAACAATTTAACTATAAGGCATTCCCCCTGAGATACTCAACCCTTCAATGTTCCTGACCGTAGACATTTGATCAGTGTCATAAACACACAACAAAAATGTTAGATCTTATTGGAAGAGACCGAGAGCAACGGAGAGGACAGAAATATTGACTTTCAAGGTCCCAAATAAAAACAGAAGAGTTTTCAACACGTCCTGTTTCCGCCGCGGATCCACACACAGCCGTACTCGACCCTGGCAAAGCTCGCCGCGATCGGCTTGCATAACGCTGTCTTGTGTTTCTGTCTGTCAGTCGAGTGCAACAAGCCATATGAATTCTATAAACCTTTTTTTTTTGTTTTCCCAGATTCAAACCCAACCGGAAACCCAAAGTCTGGAGGGACACATTCCTTGTGGAGCGAGGGTAAGCATGGCATTCTTTATATTCCCTTATTCCAAGCCCCCCTCAGGGCACACACACACAACATCTCTGTCACTTCAGAGACGCTGTCGGTGTTGTCCACACGAGACCCTCGACAGAACACTGACGTGTGAGGCCCGATGGGGGCTTGATCCAAGGCCTCGGTCGGTACCCCCCTGTTATTTGTTATCTGACAGACATTTCCTGACCACAAGTCGCCTTGGAAGGGCCTGGGGTACGCGCATAAGGGGCGGTTAGAATATATCCTTTTTTTTTTTTGGGGGGGGGGGGGGGGGGGGGGGGGGTTGCTTTTCCAGTATATAAGCGGCTGGCACCCTGTGACAGTTCACGCGAGAGAGAGAGAGAGAGAGGCGCTGACACAATGTGTAACAGGGGCATTCTGCTGGCTTGCGGAGGGGACGAAAAAAAACAAGCCGATCCTTTGTCCTCTCCCCCTCCTCTCTGCATATTCAGCACGCCACGGAGACGCTAAACTTGACATAGCCTGTGCTGTCCTTGTGCCTCTCCCACCCGCCGCAGACAAGCCAGAGGATACATTACAGCAACACTGTGTGGAGAGCAGCTAGACACGCAGAAAATAAACAAGGGCCTGGGCCAGAGGCTCGCTGGATGATGTTACCTGAGGAATGGCAGGAAGGCTCTCTAACACTCGATCCGTCCGCTCACAGGACGTGTCACAGCCCCCCAAACCCCCAACCCAGGGGCGGATCTAGGCATGGGCATGGGGGGGCAATACCCCCTAAATACCCAGTCCCCCCCCCCCCCCCCCCCCCCCCCCCAACACGATGCCAAGCAAAACAACCCAATATATTTCAAATGAAAGTGCTTATATTTAAAATGATTTGAAACACTACTACTGCTATACTACTACAATTTTTGGCACCACTAAACCAACAGCATTTTCATCAGTGAAACAGAAAGACTAATAAAAGTCCTGTAACCGAAAATGGTGTCCCCATACCATTTTCTCTTGCCCCTCCAACATGTTCTCTTGACCCCCCCCCCCCCCCCCCCCCCCCCCCCCCCCCCCCCCCCACAAATGGGACTTGTTACATCCGCCCCTGCCCCAACCCCCTCAAACCCCGGGTTTGCAGGAATGCGTCGGCCAAAGCTATCGGCAGCCAGGCAGCGGCACCTGCCTGCTTTCTTCATGACCTTACTGTCTTTGTGGGGATATAGATCACGGCTCTCTTGTCTCTTTATAGCAACGTTTGTAAAACCCCGGCGAGTTCCTTTACTTAACCTGGTCTGTTACTGCCGTCATGCTTCACGAACGTGACATGTAGCACATTCCAGCCGCTCTCTTTTTGTCCAGCGAACGCTGCGGAGGAATGGAATGTGTATGAACCTGCCTGGCACAAAGAAATTAAAGGTAATAGAGGCAACTTTTAAGCCAAAAATCAAAATAAATATATAGCTATGTATTTTTTTGCCTTTTGCCCCTCTGCAGCAGACACTTGCTTCGTCCTGCTGATGGTCCAGAGCTTTGCCGTTTGTTGTCAAAAAATCATGAAAACAGAACATTCGTTGGGCTCAGGAAAAGCGGTGCTAATTTGTGAGGGGGTGGGGGGGGGGGGTGTTGTGTGGTGGGTGAGGCATCGTTTTAACCAATCACAGCACAGCAGTCCCCAGCAGATTCATAATGAGCCAATAGAGTGGAAGTGAGTTGGAGTTAGATTCTGTTTTTAAACAAGTCTGTTTACAAACACAGTGTTTGTACACACTATACTGTAGTTGCCTCCATTACCTTTCTTAACTTCTTCATCTGGCCCATTGTGATGGAGACAGAGGACGTGTCTCCTATCATTGGTTTTGTCCCAGGATGTACCGGCAGCCATACCGTACCATTACGTCTCTCGGGGAGGGAGAGAAACACCCTCGGATGGTTCCTGTTTTCTCAAAACCCTCCTTTCCTCTGATGGAGATGCTCTGCCATAACTCCCTAACTCTGCCTAACTCCCACAGTTCTCACAGTAGCTCCTTTTTTTCAATTCTTTGCTCACGCGCTTAGCGACTGCGTGAACAATCTTCCAGACACGTGTCCCAGGAGTTTAACTGGAGAACCCGTTAGCTCCTGCGCTCGCTGGTGATCCGTCTCCCCCGCTTGGCTTATGTTTGTGTGACAGAGGAAATATCCGGCTGGCATCCGACCGCTGTGTACCAAATGAAAAAAAAAAAAAAGTGCACGACCCTTGACCTGCCGGAGGCTTTAGCTCGCTTTAATCCAAACCTTCCATTAATCCACTCTTGTTTATGAAGGCTGTCCGCCTGCTTTCCCCCCCAAGTGCCGAGATTAGCCTGCCGCGGAAAAAAAACCCTTTCCACTCTGTTACTTAGACGCAGAAGGTATAACGGGCGGCAGCGCTCCGCGCTCTGCGTCACCACGCGGTTAGCTAACGTATTATTTTATCGCTCTTGTCATCGGGGGGGCACGTGCTTGATGGAATGTGTTTTTAATATCCTCCGGTTTACTTTTCCAGTAGCTTGCGCAGTTGCAATCGAGTTGCAATCGACCGGCTGACTGACAGCTGGTGCCTTGCTCTGCTATTTGAGAAACCAATCATATCGGCATGCAGAAAGAAAGAGAGAGAGAGAGAGAGAAGGGAAAAAAGAAGAAGAAGCAGTCGCGAGTCGATTCGGTTGCGCAGCCGCTAATGCCAGCCGTCGGGGGAGTTGCTACAGAAAACAACTGTTAGCTGTTTAATCACCCTTGGCTGGGAGCTAGAGAAAACAACCTGTGTGTGTGTGTGTGTGTGTGTGTGTGTGTGTGTGTGTGTGTGTGTGTGTGTGTGTGTGTGTGTGTGTGTGTGTGTGTGTGTGTGTGTGTGTGTGTGTGTGTGTGTGTGTGTGTGTGTGTGTGTGTGTGTGTGTGTGTGTGAACACTGGCTGTTTTCCCTTTTGGCCCGGTGCATGCCAGACAGGATGGGACAGGACAGCAGCGGCTCTACTCTTGAAGGGGACAGCTTGTTCTATGTCGCCGGTCGTCGCTCTGTCTGTGGCTCTCGCAAAAACAGCCAGGACACATTTTGGCAAGAGAGCTGGCAAAGTGTGTGTGTGTGTGTGTGTGTGCGCGCGGGTAGGTGGGGATTCGGGAGTTGGCATGGGTTTTACCATGGACTTGGCTGGACCCGGTGGTGAAGGGGGCCAACGTGGTGCCAAGGCGAGGTCAAACAGCTTGGCCCTTGGACTTAGCACCGGCGAGAGGCTGAGGCTTAGGGGCTGGCACTGCCTTAACCACTCACAGGCTACTATCATGAGTAACACACACAACCATCACAAAACATACCGGTAGACAGGGCTCCAGAGTGCTCCTAAATAGGGAGCATATGCTCCTTAATTTGTGGTGGCGCCCCCAACTGAAAACCTAGGGAGCACCAGTGCTACCCGTGGTAAAGTTAGTCTGGAAAGCATATGAGGTCATGTATTAATACCACACTATACAAAAAAGTTGGTGTTCCTTAATTTGTGATGTTGCCACTAAATGAAAAGTTAGAGCACCGGTGCTGCTTGTGAAAAAGTTAGTCTTTAGCCCTGCCGGTAGACTCTGACATGGGAGCTCCTTAGAATAGACTGCTTACTGTCGCGTTGTGTGTAATATTTGGCTTGCTAGCCCTTCCCCCAAATTCCAAGTCCATGGTGTCCTCACACTGATTTTGATTTTTCCATTGTTTTGTGTGTGTGTGTGTGTGTGTGTGTGTGTGTGTGTGTGTGTGTGTGTGTGTGTGTGTGTGTGTGTGTGTGTGTGTGTGTGTGTGTGTGTGTGTGTGTGTGTGTGTGTGTGTGTGTGTGTGTGTGTGTGTGTGTGTGTGTGTGTGTGTGTGTGTGTGTGTGTGTGTGTGTGTGTGTGTGTGCGCGCACGTGCAGAAAGATCTTGAGGAAGAAGGACGACTCCATGAACACGCAGCACACCAACAGTCTCCCCAAATACAAGAAGGTGAAAGAAACCTGCCAACAGGCTGAATTCCAGACGCCCTGTGAGCAGCCAGGACAGGTAAAACTCACCCACTCACTCACTCGTACTCGCACCAGCTGAAAAGTAGCGACATTGAGGCGTCAGAAAACTGAGCTCTCGAGAGGGCTGTTGCAGCCTGAAACAGGGACAAGAGGGACATTTCCATTTTTTTTCTGAGAGTTTTTTTTCTCAGAAAAAAAAACAGGTCCTAAAAGACACACACAAACACTCAAGACCTTCGGGAAACCTTTTGTGACAAGAAGGGAGTTGCCTTCATATCCAACCAAGTCAAGTTTCCTTTCTTTCTTTTCCCCCAAATGGCAGAGGTACAAATATCAATCATCCCACACTACGTTGGCATGTTAGGTGGACCAGCAGTGGTCTTACAGAAACCACAAGTCAGAAAGCCGCCACTTACATCAATTTGTCCATAATTGGGTGTTTTTTAAGCGTTGTAGACTTAATTTGATGGAGGCTTCCTTTCATCTCCGCCCATTAATTCTGAACCCGGCATTAAGTGGTAATATGCTGGCCGGGGCGCAGCCAGACCTGAACAATACAAATTGTTAACAATTTTCAGGTAGCATTAAACGGCACACAGAGGGTGTTTGAGGGGGCTAAACTAATGCGAACCAGAGCCTTTTTGTTTTATTGCCATGTGCGTGTGTGTACATAACACTCAATCACTTATTAAAATGCTACTAATGCGTCGGTGCTAGCTCTGCGTGTGTGTACTATAAATATTGTAGTGTATTTGTGTACAGTACACACACACATTAATGTGTTGCTGCATAACATATGCATTTGTTCATAAATTTTCTGTCTGGCATGAAAACGGAAACCTCCCAGTGAGCAGTCCCAAAAGGAATATTCAAATGTAAAAAAAATAAAATGGAAGAATAATCAAATGTAATAAACAATGGCTCACATTTAAAACAAATAAAACAAAAAATAGTAATTCTGAATCATGAATCTGATCTCGCAAGACTCAAGAGAGCGCATTTCTCAGCACCACTCGTGGCGACTACTACGTATAGCATATAGAGAAGGAAATATGTTTTTCCAGCATATTGAAATGATATACATTGGATACTCGAATCATTCGATATTCGTTCCAACCCACGTGGCGTTTTGAAAGGAATATTCAAATCCCTCTCATCTTCTTCCGGCCTGCACCACTGTAGCAGCCAGTTGTGACTGTGCATGTGTGCGCGCGTCATTATTGGTGTCTATGCTCACTCACATCATTGCCAACACATCTCTTTGCGCTGTTTTGCTCGTCTTCGCTATCCCTGCTATCTCTCTGCGCATTAACTCCCTCCGCACAACCCTGACCCATGTTGATATAACAGCTCTGTTGGAACCACAAGTCGTGTGTGTGTGTGCGTGAGAGAGAGAGAGAGTTACACGGGAAACTCGATCTGCCTTACGGCCCTTTGTTTGGAGCCCTGTTCCCACACTCCAACTCACTGGTCATCTGCGCTATGCTCTGCAGATGCGTCTGGTTCACTTAAAGCTAGCAGCTCTGCTCGCAGTCATTACGCTTCAGCGAGTTGTTTTTTTTGTTAGCTTGTTTGTTTATTTATTTTGTTTGGCGGTGGGAGAGGCACATTGAGAGACAGACAGAGAGAGAGAGAGAGAGAGAGAGCGAGCAGCAGAGGAGAATGTTACAACAGCACAAAGCGGATGTGCATGCAGGGAATTTTGCGCCGGGTTTACGCTCTTGGCATCCACGCTCCCATCCAGCAGACCACCAAGGGGGGGTATGCTATGCGTGTGTTTTTGAGGGGGGGGGTTGCACGTTGTTTACAGACACCAGACAGATCCAATTCATCTCACGCGGTGGTTTTTTGGGTTTATCTTTCTCACCACTCTCGGAGGCCATTCTTTCTTTTCCCCCACCACCACCACCCTCCACCACAGCCCTCTGTCTGGGAGCCGTCGGCCCTGATGTGATGTGTCTGTCGAAAAGCTGTTTTAGTCTCTGCCTGGGAGTCGAATCAGAAACCTTAGATTGTTTTTCCCCTTCTATAACATGAGTTACATGCATGGTGCTTCACCGGCTTGTCAAAATATTCTATTGCAAATTAGGATGAGGTGACTACGTTAGGAAGAGGTGAGTACGTTTCCTCAAACGCAGCACTGATTCCACTGATTCCACTGCTTATACCCTGTAGACCTCCATCTTTTATTCAGATCCCATAAGTGGTCTGGGGACCACCAGTGGTCCCTGAGAGTATTCCAGGTGGTCCCCAGCTAAATGATGGGCTGTAGGTATTGGCAGATGGACTAGATTAGAAAGTCCCTTGTTTTGAGTTTGAGAGAAAATGCAGAATAAACAGTGGGCCTTGGTCTGAAAAAGGTTGAAAACCACTGATATAGACGCCCTCATCTTTTATTCAGATCCCATAAGAAGCGCAATGAGTTCCGAGCATGTAGTACAGTTGTAGATCTACTAATGTCTCGATTTCAATTAAGATTTCCTATAAGTCTTACACTTTAAGCCCAAAATAAGCAGACACACACACGCTCCCCACTGTGCCACTCAAGGCTTCCGTTTCTGTGTTGTTTCCTCACAGAAGTGGCACTGCATCGAGGAGATCACAGGGAAGTGGAGGATCCAGAAGTGTAAGGGCAGCGGTCTGAAGGAGAGCTCCAGGAAGCGCGTGCGCAGCCTGAGGTCGCGCGGCAGCAGCTACGACAGCCACCGCGGGGACGGGGAACACTGCGACTGTGGAGGGGACACCACCCTCTACAAGCCTGCCAGGGGGTCCGGTCGCCGTGGTGGTGGTGGCGGCGGTGGACACCGCCAGTTCGGCTCCTCCTCCTCCTCCAATGGACAGCGTAAGTAAAAAGCGCAGAAACACTCTCTCTCTCTCGACGTTCCATGCACTGGCGTTTCTAAGCAATTTGGAGCCTCATTCAAGATTTTCCCAGGAGCCCACGTCACCAGTGAATTTCATTGGTAAGGGGGGCTTAATAAATTTCATTGGTTCCAGGCTTATTAGCCTGGGATCCTTTTATGTCTGGTGGTCGCCCCGCCCCCTCATGGCACCCCAGGCAACTGCCTAGTCGGACTAATGGCAAAAACGCCCCTGGTTCCATGCAGACAACAAACGTGTGAGGATGATTGGTCTCTCTGCTTGTTGAAATCTTGATCTCCTGTTGGCCGCCCTGCGGCAAATAAAGACGGGATGACGTCAACGCACCAGGACTGTGCGAACGCAGGTGCGGAATGAAGGGATAAAGCCTGTGGTTTTAGGGTTCAAAGGTACTGCGCGGGCCAAGGGGGCTTAGGAAGCACTCACTACGGTATCAAACGCCTAAATCAACCCGCTCTGCATCCAAATGCTTTCAAATCCCTTATCAAATATTTTTAAGATGATTGGCCGATGAAAAGGAATCTGAACGGGGTTTTTTATTACAATCACAGACCTAAACCGGTCCAGACTGCTTGGCTGAACCTAGAAATACGCTTAAAGTAAAGCCGGTCTTGCAGAAGACTTGAATATTGTATTTCTAGTTAGTTAGTCAGTTAGTTAGGTAGTTCATTACACCATTTTGTATGCATGTATTCTTTTGATGACTGAATGTTTATTATAGCTGGCTCTTCTTTATTTAAAGTATAATACAAAGTAAGTTATGTTTATACTGTATAGCGTGTCTGGTGCATTTTTTCTTTTTACAATGTAATGTAATTTATAAAGTCATGCCATTAGAACAATAAATAGGACAATACATAGAATTGTATTGCATTTTCACTCACTTTACTGAAGAATAGACAACAACTTGTAGGGGAGAAATTCATTTCTGTCAAGCTGTGTGCATTCTGGTGCGATTGAGGCTTTGGCGCCCTCTGGTGGTAGCTTTTAAGTGCTGCAACACTTAACACGTACAACTGCACTGCAGTCTGAGTGAACTGAGTTTCTCTCTATGGAACTTCAGTTGGCTAGTGTTCTGCTCAGCGAACCACATGAACCCCCACGTCCCAATTCAACATTCTGATCTGGATGTTCACAACATAATAAGGCATTGTGAGCTTGCGGATTGGCTGAGTTTGGAAGGGATTTGGTGAGAGAATTTCGGGATTATGTGCAAACAAAACATATTGGCAAAAAAAAAACTTGCCTCTACTTTCAGGCTCTTTGTTTTAAATGTCCTACAGCAGGGGTTTTCAGGGACCACCAGTGGTCCCTGAGAGGATTTCAGGTGGTCCCCACTCCCAGGCTAAATGATGGAAAGTTGGTTAACCAAATGTAACTCTTTGAGAGTGTAAACATGAAACTGGTTTCATGTTTACGCTCTCAAGAGTTAAAATATTCACAATCTGATTGAGCCCCAAGTCTATACAACTAGAGAATGTAGGAGATTAATGGTCATTTTGATCTCTATGTGTGACTGTTCTGTTTTCTCCGAAATCCAGCCTGGAATTGTGGACAAAAACATCTTTAGTTTTGGGGTCTGTGGGGCTAAAATGTCATCAAACAGTGGTCCGTGGCTCAAATGCTGAATAAATAGTGAGCCCAGGTGTCAAAAAGGTTTAAAACCACTGTCCTACAGTAGGGCCAGTCCCATCCTGCAACAAACAATAACAATCGCTGTTCTTCCAACAGGTTATCGTCCCCGGTTCGTCCACACCAGGCCCGCCAGGTCTTTGTCTGTGGAGTTTGAGGGTCAGATCTACGACATCGACCTGCAGGCTCCGGACGACCAGGCGTCGGTGCGGCGGCGCGTCATCACCAAGCGCCACTACGAGCCGGAGGAGGAGGACGCCGACCTGGGCCTGGGGACCGACGACGGCTCAGAGGAGATGCTGGCTGACGACACCAACGCTGTGGGATACCCCAACTCTGTCAAGGTCACACACAAGTAAGATCTGACCACTCTGTTTAATTACTTAACATGTTATTTTAGCTAACAATGTGGTGTGACAAGTAGCGTTTAACCGATTTCAGACTGAGGCCAACGACCCCCAAAATTATGTAATTGGCCCGCCGACCACAATCGGAAAATATGTTGTCCCAGGGACCTCCTGCCACGAACATTTGACTTAACTCATTAACAGATTTACCATGACTTTTGGAGTGTGTGATATTTCTGTTGTCTGCTTATCACTCCAAAAGTCGTTTTAGGCTTTGTTTTAGTAACAAGCTCATTGACTCACTGCACACCACCTCTGCAGACCCCAGAAAACATCTCACACACTTTACAACTATACTTTCATAAATGATAAATGATATAACTTTAAATGCATGTATCTCTGAATCAGCCTTGGAAACAGTGAAATCTAAAAATACAGGCTGTTTTGTCAAATGTATTTAAAAAAATGAAACACATCATCAACTCATTTTATTTTTTACCTTAAAGTAGACACCTTAATCTGTCTTTCATAAATGTTCAAAAAATAGCAGAACTACAAGTCTGTAGATCCTCTATGTTTCAATAGCTAAAGATAATTCTTACAACACCAGAGGGGTAATAATCATTGCTTGGTTCTGTCCAGAGAGCTGTGTGTGTTAAACTCTGTGTGAAATGCCTTGTGGTTTGCAGGTGCTACATCCTCATGAACGACACCATCCATTGTGAAAGAGAGATCTACCAGTCCTCCAAAGCCTGGAAAGACCATAAGAGCTACGTAGACCAGGAGGTGAGTGAAGACAAAGCCACACTGCCTGGCTGCTGTAAAAACCTCACCGAAAACATCCAGCAGCGCCTCTGGCCGGGCACCGCGGTTTGAGCTCATGCGTGTCCTGCCATTGGTTGCTTATACTTTTCCTAATTTAAGTTATGATTTTCAGATTGATTTTTCTTTTTCTTTTTTTGTTGCTTTACATTCACTTCCAACTTCCTCTTCAAAGAGCATCCGCTGAAACACTCAGCATGTCAAAGCTGTCATTTTGATTACAGAAGATCTGATTACATTGAATGAATGGAACAATATAATTCAAACAAGGGCTTACTTTTTTACAAGAGGCTTCAAACGGGAATAAATCGAATCAAAGAGACAAGGGAGGGAGGGGAAAAATAAGCAGAAAAATCTGTCCTGCGTTCAAGCTCCTCTCCCTGCATGTGTAATTATCCTGTTTGTTTTATGCCCGATTCCAGATTGAAGCACTTCAAGACAAAATCAAAAACCTCCGTGAAGTAAGAGGCCACTTAAAACGGAGAAGACCAGACGATTGTAACTGCGACAAGAAAAGGTCAGTGATCTCTACACCACAGACGTTACAGTACTTTCCTCCAAGTAAAGTTCCCTCTCTTCTTCTCACAGTGTTCCAACATATTTCCATCTATAGCTTATTCTAGGCCTTGCGCCAGTTTTTGGAGTCCATGATAGATTGAAAGGTTTTCTCCCAGGAGCCTTAGTGTCTTTCTCTTGTTTATTAAAAGCAGCTACTATAGCAAAGGAGAGAGAAACAAGGCAGAGAGATTGAAGAACAAGAATCTCCAACTCCATCCCTTTAAGTGAGTTCCGTTTTTCCCCCTACAAAGTATTGGTTTGCCCCACCGTCCCGTCCCCCCCGTTCATGGTTCATTCCCTTTTCCATGTTAACCACTCTGACCTTCCTGCAGTTGACAGACACACTGTAAACACGTGTCACACACACACCCCGTCTAATATCCTAACTGCGTTTGACTGTTCCCTTCCTTGTTGTAACATTACGTTAACGAGATGACGTTTGATTGCTATAGTAGAGTCATATATTTTTGCATGGTCGGTCCGTCCGTATGCCGATTTATTCCCCCAGCATCTTGTAAATGTCGTAACTAAACCTCACTTTTTTTTTTGTTTGGATGGGTTTCTTTGCAGATCCCAGTTTACCTGACTGGTGTAGTGTGTGTGTGTGGATGTAGGAGGGAGGGGCAGGGGGGTTGACGTATGAGGTAATGCGCTCTCGGGGTAATAAAACTAATTATTTCTGAAACCCACACGTCGCCCGCAAGTTTACCACGAAGCGCCCGTGTCCTCCGGCGCGGGGCATGAATGCCAAAGCAACCACATAACGTCCTTGTTTACCTAACCTTTTGTATGTGTGTGTTTGTGCACCAACGTGACGTGTTGTGCATGTCTGGAAATGATCGCTCCTCCGCTCCTCCGAGCCTCCTGCTCCGCACGGAAAAGGCGGAACGATTCGGCGGCGCAGGCAAGGCAAGGGGAAAAGTCAGTCAAGCCCTCAAACAGAGTGATCAGCTTGCACTGCGAAACATTGGGAATGGATTAAGCCAATACAAAGCAGCTGTTCAGACGCCGTCTCTGGTGCGTTCAGCGCAGCGATGGAAGGGGAAGGGGACAGTGGCTCGGATGTCAACCCGGGGAAACATTTTGGACATTAGTAAGAGCTCAAACATGAAGTAAACACGCTGTCATGTACTGGCATGCACTTTCTTGCCTTCTGGAAGTCCCCCCCACCCCCTTCCCCACCTCTCCACGACGAGGAGGCCTGTCTGTGGTTACTGGCGTCGCACGGGCACGAGCACAAAAAAAAACCTTATAATGATGTCAACATGTCGGGTGATCGCGGGCCTCCTTTTCCTTTTTCTTCTGTCCAGCAGGGAGGCGGCGCAGGAAGTGGACGGGAAGGCCCAGCTGTACAACGAGATCCGCCGCAGGAAGAAGGAGAGGAAGGAGAGGAAGCGGCAGAGGAAAGGAGACGACTGCAGCCTGCCGGGCCTCACCTGCTTCACCCACAACAACGACCACTGGCAGACCGCCCCCTTCTGGAACCGTACGTAAAAAATATTATCAACCCATCTTACACAAGAGGGTGTTCTTTATTGTCATTAATGCACAGCTAATGCGTAATTTTGCAGATAATTGCTGGAAATTTATATTCTTTTAATGACAGTAATCTACTACGATGTCCCAAGAAACTAGCTATAGTCTATAGCCACCAAGTCTGCTGCCCTCTGCGGGAAAATCACTGTACTGTTCCTTTGCGCTGGTTTTAGGAATGGCTAGAAGCGGTTTCAACCAATCAGATTGCTTCCTCGCCAACACCCTGTTGTATAATGACTAATAACTATCCTATCCTGCAGTGGGTGGGTTCTGCGCGTGCACCAGCTCCAACAACAACACCTACTGGTGCCTGAGGACCATCAACGACACTCACAACACCCTGTTCTGTGAGTTCGCCACCGGCTTCCTGGAGTACTTTGACCTCAACAATGACCCCTACCAGGTGGGATAATGTACTCATCACTCGTACTCCTCTGATTGTCTGGCTCTGTCTTGTGTTTTCAGCAATACAAAATGTAGCCCTTTAACACTTACATACATAACGAGACTTTCACAATTTCTTTTACAATGGTTTTCACTGGGGGCGTTTGACCACTAGGGGACGCCAAACTTTTGTTTTGCCTAAAGCAGTGAAAGCCATTTTTGACCGTAGAATGAAACAGTTAAACCAGAACGACTTACGACATACAAGCTCACAGCATGTCACTTTGTGTCTCACCGCAAACAAAAACAAAAAAAACATCTCAAGTGTGAGAACTACAGTACTAATTTAGAAGGCGTTTGTAGAATTACCCTCAGGTCTTAATTAAGGGGTTTTAAAAAGTAGTTTTTCAAATATCTTGGAATGACCAAAACCTGCCTAAAAATGATGTCACTGGTAAATTTCTGAACTGTCCACAGCCCTCGTTTTAAACAAAGGATAGACGTGTGAGCCTAATCAAACCTGTCCTCTGTGTGTGTGTGTGCCTGTGTGTATGTGTGTGTGTTTGGTACTCGTGCAGCTGACCAACGCTGTGTACGCGGTGGACCGGGACGTCCTCAACACCCTCCATGCTCAGCTGATGGAGATGAGAAGCTGTCAAGGACACAAGCAGTGTAACCCTCGTCCTAAAAGCCTGGACACAGGTAAAAACCCAAACACATCCGCCTAACACATCCCCCTCCTGTACCTGCCCCTCAAATCATATATACTGTACAAGCAGAAGGACAGACTCAAAACTGTCTCAGTGGACCTGATTACTGCGGTTGTTGTAGCGTAAACTTTACGAGAACGGCAACAAGACTGAAACGGGTTTTTGTCAAAACAACAAATCAAAGTGTTATACTGTATATATACTGTACTGTATATCATCATGTGTATCAGTTACACATCGGGCATGTGATATTGTCTTGTGTAACATCACTGTGGTTTTGGTGGTTATGTTTCCAATCTGGTTCAGTCTTACAGCAGTTTGTTTGCATGCTGCATGTTGAACGACGCAGGGGGGGTGGGTGGGTTGGGTGGGGGGTTGTTGTCCCACTCCCATGGATGATGTATGCTGACATTTCAGGTGAAGGTTCGAGGGATCATCATCATGGATGATGATCAACGATTCAACACACACACACACACACACACACACACACACACACACTCACATGCAAATGCCCACACACAGGCACACAACCCTCTCTCACATGCACTCTTATACAACACAAACTCATGTTTTTACTTTCTCAGCTCTCATCCTAGCATCGCCTGATCTCCTGTGACCTGTGACCTGTCTGCACCACATGCACACGCACGCGCGCGCGCGCACACACACACACACACACACACACACACACACACACACACACACACACACACACAATGTTTTTTTTTTTTACTGTGAATTGCGGTTATAAAACAAGCGCCACTTAGCCCTTTGCCATACTATTGTGTGTCCTGGAACAGAACACCCAACCCGTTTCCCCATCCATCCACACTATGACTCACACTATGTGTGATGTGATGTTATTTGGAGGTCGCTGTCCGCGCCGTCACTTCACATGACCATCATGGGCCTTGATCGGCCACATTATGACTTATTCTTCTAAACCTCTGTGGGGGGAAACAGAATCCTCGCAACGCGCCGACCGCAGCAGACCCGTTAATAAGTAAGGTTGTGGTGATCTAAGCGTCTAAGGCAGGCTGCGAGTGCTGCTGTATGTGTGTATGCGAACGCATGATGTGTGTCTACGCAGCAAAGAGAGCCAGTGGTGGTCTTGTTGTTTATGTCCAGAAGACCAAAATAAAAGAAAATCCCCCCCAATGTCAGTAATTATACAAGCTGGAGAGTTGACAATGGTAGCGGGGCCAAAGCATGTCTCTCAGAGAGACGGTGCGTGCGTTTGAACGTTGGCTGGCACGCCGTTGATTCTTTTTTTTTTCTTTTCTTCTCAAAGTGCTGCCAGCGAACGACTCTCACGCGCAGCCCTGAAATCTGTTACCAGCCGCTGGCCTATTACCAGCACTCTTTGGGGCCTGGGTCACCTGCCAACCCCCCCACCCACCCTCCACCCACCCCACTGAACCCCATGAAAATTGCTATTGCGGTTTACACAGAGCAGTGTTTTCATTGGAAAGGTTGGGGGGGATTGTTCAGAAAGTGAAGAAAACGAGGTCTGGGTGAATTGGATCCATCCAGCAATAACTTCCAATCTATTTGCGGCGCGTTGTGTTGTGTGACTCATGCAACCCGGACATGATCACCTTCGTCGTCGTCACCTGATTGGATCGCCCCTGATGAGCGAACCCCCCACCCCCACACAACTCCCCGACCAACACCCCTACCACCACAACCATTGAACCTCTCACCGCTCCGATCGCTGACACGACCTCCTCTTTCTGTTCCAAACCCAATCA
Source organism: Benthosema pterotum (assembly GCA_039105355.1). Lineage (NCBI taxonomy): Eukaryota > Metazoa > Chordata > Actinopteri > Myctophiformes > Myctophidae > Benthosema > Benthosema pterotum. The sequence continues at coordinate 36,735,715 of CM076982.1, read as the reverse complement.
AAGGAGTACCTCATCGTTTCCTCTCCCTGCTAGCCGTACCTCTACCCCCCCCTCCTACCCTCGCATCCTCATTCCCGTCTGGTTGCCCCCTCCCCTTGTTCTTCATCCAATAATTGCATTTCTCCGTAGGGAGTTGAAGCTGTTGCATGAAGGAAAAATCCTCAATGTGAATGTCGTATCCCCCTTATACCCCCCATACCCCTCTCCACCCTCCCCCCTGACCCCCTGACCACCCCCACTATCTCTCTCTCTCTCGATTCAGAGCATTAACATTCAATTGCTTTTATTTTCCTGATCAGGAGGTAAAGATGGAGGAAGCTATGAGCCACACAGGTATCCAAACCTTTTATATCTCTCTTCCAAGTGGCTTTTTTTTTCTTCATAACACATTGCATGGGCCGAAAAAAGAAAAAGAAAACCTTGCCTTCATTATTCCCACTAATATCCATCCGTCGGAGTTTGCCAGCGCTTATTTATTTATTTTTCATCTGTGGCTGCATGCTGGGGAATGCGCCGCTAACAAATAAATCACCACTGAGCTGTTTTTTTTTTCTCACTTTTGATTGAAGCAGCTTCCATTGTCGCCCATTTCTCTGCAGCATTTTAGCATCTGCCGCATTGTGGCAAAAGTCACTTGCGGTGTCACTACAGTGAACTCATTGCTTTTTATTCATGTATTGATTGCATCGCTGAACTGGGCCCCGTGTCTGTGGATGCACTTTTTGTGTATCCATAGCATGAGTGACTGAAAAACAAATATGTATACCTGTATAGTCAGATAAAGTTGCTTTGACATTTTTTCTTTAAACTGAGCCCCCCTCCACCTCCACCACCACCCCTAAACCTACCCTACAATGCACGTGAATGCAAATGCATGGAATCATGGCATCAACTCAGTCATCATCATCATCATTCCACCACATTCACACATTTGGTCTTTAACATCACCCATTTTTCACACCAGCCATAATACATCCACAGAACATACTCAGCCATCATCATTCACCGCCATCCATCCGAGAATGACCCCTTCATGTGTTTTCTGCTCATGGCATCCAGCTAGTGGTAGTTAGTATGGACACTTGAGTTGCTGTGACCTCTCTCTGTCCTTTGCCGCTGACCCTTTTTTGTTTGACCCTTTGTTTCTGGCTCACCTGCTTACCAGGCAACAGCAGCATCGAAAATGGTCAAAGAGGAGACCGAGCTTCTCCTATCTGTGAGTCTCTTGAGTCTATAATGTCAAACCCTCTCCGCTCCTCTTCGTGTTTTTTTTTTGCACTAGATCCCAGTGGTTCTCAAACAGGCTGGATTTAAAGGACATGCATAACTAACTGGTACTGAACATCATTTGTACACTCTCAGAGTTACAGACCACCGTAACCTGAGGGGTCCCTGGACCACCACTTTGAGAACCACTGCATTAGACACTACAGTAGTAAATAGTGGTAGTAACAAGAACGTTGATCAGCAAAGAGACGACAGTAATGCTTCTCTGTGATCAGTTTAGTGTGATTATATTTCATGTTCCTCTATTGGCTGCTAATCTGTTGACGTCCAATGTGATTTAGCACTTTTCTTTGATTTAGCCTTTTGCTTTAATTGTGTTTTATTTTGCCTTCCTCAGTGTACTTTAGCGTTTGTCTTTTGTTCTTGGGATGAACCACTCAGCAGCCGACATTCTCTTTATTTCTTCTGAAAATTCTCCTTTTTTTGCAGAAGTTCATCATGTTTTTTCCCCCACTTTTACTCCTTTTTTTGATTCTCTAATTTCAGGTTGCCTCTAGATGTTTATTTCTCATGCCAATCCTTGTTCTGTGCTGAAATGCAGACAGCGTTTCATTTATGATTTATTCTTAATTCATGCAACACAAAATAACTTGATGGGATTTTGTTTTGTTCGTTTCTTTTGCTTGGCGTTTCTAAGGCAGCATGCGTTTGTGGCACTACTCTCGGCTTCGCCATAGTGTGGGTGCTGTGTTTTACTAGTAATGCTGCTTCAAAGTGTGCGTGTGTGTGTGTGGATGCGTGTGCGTAGTTGTGTGTGTGTTTGCGTGCGCATGCATGCCTATTGGATGCTGGCTGCCATAGTGAAAGACAAAGCCAGGAGCTGGACACGACTGCATGCCGTCTGACAACCCTGTTGTTGTATAATAACGGGTGAACCCTCCAGATCCTAAAACAACCCTAACTGGTTCTCCACCTCCCTCTCTCTCTCCCCAGCACACAGCCATTATGGGACGGACGACAGGGTTAAGCTTCCCAACTTGACGGAGGAGGAGGTGGATTGGCAGGGACTGGAGGACCTGTATAGCATCAACGAGAGCCTGTACGAGTACAGGCCCGACTACCACGGCCCCAGCCCAGACGACTGGGTCACCTTCCAGAAGGATATAGACCATATGTTTGCACTGCGACACATTTTAAACAAACCCAACCGAACCCGCACACTTCTTCTTGTCGACGCCGACGCCTCCCCGGCAGAGCTGGGCTCCGGGGCCGGGGGTGGGGGCCTGGAGGAGGAGGGCAGCGGAGGAGGAGGAGGAGGAGGAGGAGAAGGACAGGCGTCGTCATGGCCAGGGCCGGTCAGACCGAACCAGGCGACCACCACCCCCGCTCCCAGCACACCACCGCCAGCCACACCCACCACCACCAGGCTCGTCACGCCTGCGTCGGAGCGGAGAATGGACTCCAACGACCTTCCCGAGAGGGACATAATAATAACAAGCCGACTGGCGACAGCGGCACCCAGGAGGCGAGGGGTCGCCTCCGCTGCCGCCCGCGGCGACACGTGGACCCGGCAGCTGGAGGAGATGGACGGAGAGGAGGAAGATTTCAGCGGGAACGGGATGACGGAGTTGGAGACGCGGCACGGCGGCGCACTGCTGCTGCTGCCGGAGCCTGACGACGACTCCCACTCCCATCCCAGCCTGGACGCTGAGGAGGACGACATATTCCAGTCCCAGGGCTACCTCCCTCTCTCCCCGCCACAGACACGCAGGCCCCCCGTCGAGGTGCCGTCGTCTACCGACACCCACACGTCACAGACTAGAGCCCTGCCGAGCTCCGCAGGGGGGCGGGCGCTGCCCTCCACTACCCTGGACTATGAGGGCAGTGGCTCCTCCCCCCAGCCTCAGCCCTTCTCCTCCAATCAGGCACTGTGAGGCTAGAGAGACGCAGGGCAGCCATTGGACGGCTGCTTGAGTCACAACAGAGACACTCCGCCCACCTGGGGGGGGGGACTGGGAGAACGAGCTCGCCCCCAAGAGTGGCCTGGCGGCGAGTGATGATGATGTCACTCGGTCGAAAAAAAGAAAAAAGAAAGTCAGAGCTGTAATGAGTATTAAAAGTTATTGTTTATTTTTTTACAGGCAGCGCTTTCATTCATTCGTAAAAAAATAAATAAAAATAACAGTGTTACGTTTTTTTTTTTCCTTCCAAATATATATATTTTAGAAAAGACAAAAGCCTTAACGCAGCTACAGTAAGATTTAAAAAAAAAGAATATTGGAAGTTATTTTAATTCCAGATGGACAACGGCAGTTACATATACTGTATATACTGTGTGCAGCACACAGTATGTCTGTTATATACGTATGCCATATATACAATGTATATATTTGTGTATATACTGTATATAAATATACTGTGTGTGTGTATGTATATATTCTATATATACTCGGACCCTCCTGGCAGAGGCAGATCAATACAGTACACACACACTGTATATTAGAATGGTGAAACCATTTCAGCATCTGAATGGATAGCATTAGCCTATGTCAGGTACATGTAGCCTTGGAAGAGACTATTCATAAATTATTATAAATGTAACCACTCCACCATTCAGATGCCAACAGTTGGCCCCCAAATGCACTTTTGAACACGTTTTTGGCTTTTCCACGGCGACACTAACCCTTCCACTGTGGCTTAAAGGTGTCCACTGATTTTATTTTTGTTTGTTTTGTTTTGTTTTTGAAATTATTACTACTATTATTATTTTTAAACACTAAGAGGGAAAACTGGACAGTTTGCAAAGATATTACAAAATTGCACAAAAAGTGTAGCATTTTTTGTATTGATTAATATAATAGACATTTCCCTTTTGTTCACACGTGTGTGTTTGTGCGGTCAGACGGTTTCATGTCTGAACTAGAATCTGCAAAAAAAAAAGTAATTCTTAACTTGAATCATTTCCGACATTCATAGCAAAGTACAGGTAGTATGTCATTATGATTGGCAGCCCTCCCTGACTATTCGAATTGCCCAAATTCTGTAATCGCAGTCCGTCGGGTAAAGGAAGAAAGGTGAATGCAACAGCACATTCTCTTGTTCTGTAGGATTCCCATCGTTTATATTTAATTTGAACAAATTTGCATATTAGCAGACCTATGCAACTGCGTAAACATTTTAACTCTTGAGAGCGTAAACATGAAACCAAATGGACCCGCAAGGATCCATTTTGGTTTCATTTTTACGCTCTCAAGAGTTACACATCATTTGAGAAGATGTGTGTAACTTTTTTAAATAACTCTTGTGCTGTATGTTGTAGTGCTTTGATAATCAAACCGTATGTTGTTGTTATTGCACATGGCCAATTCACTTTGAATGTATAGTTGCATAAACTATGTACAGCTTTGTCTATTACAATATAGCAACGACAGTATTTACACAGTGGGGAATTGCATGACACAGAATATGCCAAGGCCATTGCTCAAAGACGTCATTGACTTTATGTTCATCTATCTGCTTTCAGTCCTTGCACCAAAGGTTAGTAGTAGTACTGTCATGTGTGTGTTGAGGTGCTACAACTCTCTTTTTGTTCACATGGTTTTTGTCTGTGCGAGTCAGCCTGTTTCCTGACTGAACTTAGAATGTCAGGAAAGCCTTAAAGCTGTCAAGAATAAATTTGTCCAACCCTACAGAGAGTATTTTAAAGTTATTTTCACATTCTGGGTTACTCATTTCTGATTCCTAATTGCTCTTTATATGTGATTGATTACTGATCTAGGGTAGGCCTAATGGAGCAAAATACAGGTACTGTATGTCTTACTGGGGAAAGTCCCAGCCAAGTCCCAGGTCTTACATTGTGCCAAATGACTTTAACAGAGAATTGGAACCATGAACTATAATACGAAACCATGAACTTTGTTTAAAATCCTAGAAAATATTTTCATTAAAAAATGAAACCTCAAATGATGAAAAATTAGTACAATAGTATGTTGTGCGAAATCATGAACTGTAGTATGTCATTTTTTCATGATTTTCTCAAAAATGATGAAAATCAACATACCGGTACAAAAGTAAGTCGTCCGAAACCATGAACTACATGTCTTTTATTCATATTTTTTATTATAGTTGGTAACAGTGGTCAATGGCAGATTTTGGCACATCAAAAACAATCACTTTCACCTAGAAGGTCCAGTCACACTTTATATTTCAGATTACTGTGGAGACACACGCTAGAACATTTTACTTTGAAATGTTTTGTAGTTTCTCAGTTATTTAACTTAACTCCCAAGTGCATTATCAATGGCAATAGCACAAACCTAGCTTCGACACCCAGGCTTTCAATTTTGTCTATGTTATGCGAAAAGGGAAAGCCTGGACTAAATCGTTAGCCACAGTGGTGTGACATGACGATCTATAATGTGTGTTTAATCCATGCAGGTGCAGTAAAGATGAAGATGAGAAGATCTGTTTCTTTAAAGGGGAATTCCACCCATTTTCCTAAATTTCCTGAGAGTGTACAAATGTGAACCACTCATTTGTACCATCCATTTGGTTCCATTTGTACACTCAGAAAAAAGGTCCTAAAAGAAAAAATCATTCACATGGTGAAACACAACTTGATGATGTCATCAAGTTGTGTTTCACCATTTTAATGATTTTTTCCAGACCTCCATTTCTAGGAAACATAGAATGGGGTGAACTTTTTTTTTTTTTTCAAAATTGTTAGAATTCCCCTTTAAGGGGCGTGTTCTCAGATCACTGGGAATGTGTTGTGATTGACTGCCTGTAACCAAGGGTGGAGTCATGGGGATATATAAATCAGAAACTGTTCAGTCTGTGGGTAGCTGCCATGTGGGGAGGTTGAGTCTGAGCCCTCTGTGCTTATGTTTAGTTCTGTTTGATTTGACTTGTTTTTCTTCAGTTGCTGTTTCACTTTGTTTAACCAGAACTGGTAATCATTAAAAACTTTATTTTTCCACAAGCAAGTCTGTCTCATTTTAAGGGTTTTACATGCTGACAAATATTCAATTACTATCCCACTTGTTTACATTAAGCCAGGCTACTGCAGACCTGGTTGTATCATAGCCGGAATGGCTAAAAAGAAATGTTCAAGCTGTTGGATAGGGCTCTGCTGGAGGTCATCGGCGTCATAGTCCTGCTAGTTAAATTATGTGAGTATTCTGTTGCTTTGCTCTCTCTTTGTTTATTTCTCAAGCAACATCTCAGCCTATCCTCATAATATCTAGGTCATCAAAGAATGTAGCCGCAATGCAACTATAGATTCTTTTATAATTGGGTTGAATCTAGCGTTTCAAGCAATTCAGTCCATCGACTCCCCCATAACAATTTATCTGCGATTTGCTTGTATTAAACAATGTTAAATTCACCAACATTGCAGCTGTATGGAAAGGTTGAATTATCCTCTTTATCTGCAAAGCATTTACTTGATGGGAAAAAAAAGAAAAAATGTGCTACTTTCTGTCAATAAATTCTCTGCATGTGATTCTTTTTCCCCCCAAGTACTGGAGTTTGGAAGCGCTCATCATCAATCACTGAACAGCCCTGTGTACCACCTGTTTAGAATTTGCACATAATGCAGGAGGCACCAGCCTAGCCTGTTAATACAAACAAGTGCCTCCCAAGTCCAGCAATGCTTTGCAGATAGAGGATATTTAAACCTTTCCATACAGCTGCAGTGTTGGTGAGTTTAGCATTGTTTAATACAAGCAGTGTGATTTTTGTCACTTGACAAAATAAGTTTACATGGAGTAAAGCAATATTCACCATCCCAGGAGCTTGCTCCCCATCTTAAACCACAAGCTGAAATGACATGGAAAAGTAAAAATAAAGCCCTACATAACTTTCAAGAAAGAGTCCTGTATCATACTCTCCACCTCTTCTAGCAGTGCGTTGTGATCTGCTAGACACGTTGTGTGTGCCTGCTGCTGCTGCTGCTGGCCTCCTGTCTGCTCCACCATGCATTGCAGCATGCGTGCGTGCATTTCTGGCCCCGCCGACGCCAAAGAGCCCAACCGCCTCAGCTGTTCCACGGGATCCTCGGGAAGAGGAAGGTCCGTCTGGCTCCGCTGCAGCGCTCCCAGGACGGCCGGGGCGAATTTACCGCAGTGAGCCGTGGAGCAGATGACCACGGGGCAGGTCCCGTCCTGAAGCCGGTCGGACACTACTTTAGCCACGGCCGTGTGAGTGTCCATGATGTAGCCTGTGTGGGGTGGAGAAGAGGCTTACTCATACAGTAGGGGAATATAGGGGCACTTTTTAAGGCTGTTTTTTTTTTTTTTTAGATCTGTAACTCTTGAAAGCGTAAAATGAAGCGTAAAATCAACTCTTGAGTAAAATAAAATGAAACCAAATGGACCCTTACGGGTCCATTTGGTTTTATTTTACTCAAGAGTTGAATTAGATTGAAACATCTTCTGAACTACTTAATTTTCAAGAGTCTATACGATTAGAAAATGTAGAATAATTGTTATTTTGACCGTTTTTCCAGTTCTCTTTCCTAATTGTGGGCAAAAACAAGAAAATCCTTATGCGAGAGACTAGACTCAAGATTGAATGGTGATCCGTGGCTAAAATGATGATTTATGTCAATCTTTTTTGTTTGTTTTTTCAACCTTTTTTTTCCGCCACGGGGGTGCCCCCCTGGGAACCCCCCTAAAATTGCCCATGGGCTTACATATTGCTGTAAGAATGATTAACAAACAAATGGTTTTGGTCTTCTGGGTTTAAAAGAGAAGATGTGAAGACATGAAGAAGATGTGTCTACAGAGAGAAGGGCTTATAAATATTGTGATGTTGGTGTAACCACCATAAGTTTGAGAATGTCCAAAACAACAGCTAACTACTGTCACTAGGGGGCAGTGTGTATCCAAAGGATACCTCCATTCTCCTTTGGATCTGGTGAAAGAGACTACAATTAGCCTTGTCTACGTTGGGCTCAATTTTCACCACCAAAACCCTTTTAATGACCTTAAATGCATGCTGATGGGTATTCTAGTATGGACACACATGCACCTCCCTACTGTACCTGTGTGAGAGACCAAAACACAACTGTATTGAAGGTCCTTTACCGACTGGTTTCATGTCATTCTCTTGAATTCCTGTCGATTAGATATGCAACTTCACCTGTCTGTGTGTGAACGGTGTGTATGGCGCTCACCTGTCTGTGTGTGAACGGTGTGTATGGCGCTCACCTGTCTGTGTGTGAACGGTGCGTATGGCGCTCACCTGTCTGTGTGTGAACGGTGTGTATGGCGCTCAGGCAGTCCTCTTCAGAACACCAGCCTGCTGCCACCTCCTGCTGCATCTTCCTGAGGAGAGGCTCTGGAACCCTGGGGGTCATAGAGGGGCCACAGGTCAGATATTACAAAATCGTCTCATCCTAACTGTTTGAGATAACCGTTTCCAGGTTGGAAAAGGTACAGTACATGCATTATGAAACGTTTTAAATAGCAGAGAATAAAAAAATACCATAGAAAGCCACATCATATCAAAAAGTATTGAGCTTACATACCTGCTATTTCCACTATTTAGTAATACCAATTATTAACTGTTCCCTCATGGCTCAGACCTGGTTGGGAGGAGCTAGAGGATGAACACTGACTGACTTTACTCAAATGAGTGCAGGAGTGCTCAAATTAGACTTGAAATCTACTCACTTGCAGTCAGTTCAACTGCTAGTTGTTTGGTTTGGTTTCCTGTCTGGTTTCTTTGTTTGTTGATGCATTATTTGAGTAAGTACTTGTTTTTCCTCTGTTCCCTATGTTTCTATTCAATTAATGCATGATTGTTGAGCTTGTTTCACTTGATTATTATTATTGATTATTGTACTCCTTTTTGAATGTGTTTCCACTTGACCAGCACCACTAGATGGCGCAGCTGTCCATCACTTTTACACTATATGGTGGCAATGCTTTGCCTACGGAACACTTCACACAGTACATACTCAATGAATATGACACTCCTTTTTGATTTGATCCCTTCATTAATATGATAAATAAATGAGTAATATAATATGATGAATAAATATGAGATTAGAATATGATGAGACAAGTTTTTGTTTTCTACAGCAATAACAGCACAACCTTTTAATGTTTTTAAAGTAACAGGAAATAAATACATCATCACTCCAATATGGCGGAGGCACTATGGGAGGAAACTGTTACTATGGGAATTAATATATAGAATCTCATTGATCTAACGCTCTGTGCAGAAATATCCGGGTCACGAGTCCCGGATGTACCGCTCTCCGACATTGAGGAGTATAATCTGAGACAAAATTTAAATTGTTAATTGCAATGATTGGTTTGACAATTCATGGTCAGGTAACAGCCCCACCTGAAGTACTGGTCTCTGTCCAGCTGGGTGAACAGCTCCCTGACCAGATGGCTGTCTCCGCCTGATGCATGGTAGATGAACCTCTCCAGGTTGGAGGACTTCAGGATGTCTATAGCCGGGGAGTGGGAGGCGACGAGGGGCCGACCCCGGAGGTCGCACTCGCCCGTGGCCAGGAAGTCTGCCACGATGCGGTTCTGGTTGGACGCGCAGATCACCCTCCTGATGGGGACGCCCATCTGCTTGGCGTACAGGGCCGACATGGCGTTGCCGAAGTTCCCGGTGGGAATGCAGACGTCGACGGGGTCTCCGAACTTGATGACGCCGTCTCTGAACAGATCTAGATACGCTGAAGCGTGGTACACCACCTGGGGGAAAAACAGGCCTTTATGAAGAGCACCCTATTGAACGATGATAGTCAACACTACTGAAGATAATGATATGCTATTTCTAATTAATTAGACCTTTCATTACCCTGGGTTCCAGTCTGATTCGCTGTGTTCTGCACATCTGAAATGTCACTTCGCAAATCATCTGGCAAGAGTCTGCTTGACTTGCATTTCCCTGACGTTTCTGATTCAAACAAACACTAGCGATTTTTCCTCAAACAAACCACAGACCAATCAGAATCCTCTGCTGCAGTTCAACCTTCATATGTCCCGCCTACCTGTGGGGATACGCTCCTGGCCAGACTGATTTGCGAAGTGACATTTCAGTTCCACGCAACGCAGCGAAGAAGACTGGATCGCAGGCTAACCTTTCATATTATTCCATGATAAAAACTTAAACTGACAGTATTTTAAACACATTCTAGAATAAGTAAGTTGGATCTGAGTTGCAGGCTCTGTACTTTTTTATGCACCAAATCACTTCACCAAAACAGCAAATCTACAAGCTCACGACAAATGGCATTGCAGTTTGTTCTGAGCTTGTAGATCGCCTATTTTCTTTTTACCCAGAATATGGATGCAGTTGGTGTCATTTTGATCTGTATGTTTGAATGTTTTGTGTCCCAAATACAGCCTGGTATTGTGGACAAAAGATCTTTAGTTTTGGGGTCTGTGTAGCCCCACAGACCCCAAAACTAAAGATTACGTCCTCAAATGGTGGTCCTCCGTGGCTCAAATGCTCAATAAACTGTGGGCCCTGGTACCAAAAAAGGTTTGAAAACCACTGCTTTAAACCTGTGGCAGCAGCCGTGCCCAGTTGATGGAGTTGGCGGTGCTGAGGACGGTGCCGTACTCCACCGCCAGGTACCCCGTGGTCCCCGACTCCACGAACATCCTCTTGATGGCCCTCTGACAAAAGTCGAAGTCGGAGCGCACCCCAACGGCCCTGGCGTTGCCTTCCCTGGGTGCTGTCATCTGGAGCTTCTGGATCTGGCTGACTCCGTCCTCTGGGAAGAACACCAGCACGCCCGTCCTCCCCTCGCCGACCCCGCTGAAGCCGCTGAGCACGGCGCTGCCGGTGTCGCCGGACGTGGCGACCAGGACCAGGTAGTTGCACGCCGGCGGCAGGCAGTAGGCGAACAGCCGGGGCATCAGCTGCAGCGCCAGGTCCTTGAAGGAGGCCGTGGGGCCGTGGAACAGCTCCTGGGCGTAGGGTTGGACGGTGTTCAAAATTTAAAACCCCGGTTTTACTATGACCAAAATACCACGTTTTCCGGTTTTACCGTCTTATTAATATATAACGTGGCCATGCATTCACATAATTACATTTTGTCAATCGGAGACGGTTATTACAGTCTATTGCCCATAAGATGTGACAGTGTTGTAAGTCGCCCTATTGTGTATTATATGTCATTTGCATTTCGACCTGACTTGTCCATCTGTGCTTATCATAATGTTGTTATCCCAGACTGGTAACGGATGCATGCGTGCAGGTTACCAGTAATCTATCATATACACTATTACTTTATTATCCCAGAGTGATGTTAACCATTACAGTGACTTATGGTGTGACAGAAAGTAATCATGAACAAAACAAAAATAAACGCATCCATAAACATTACGCAACAACGTGCTGCAAGCTTGCAGATCAGCTACATTCTGCACGCGCTCCGCGGTTCGACATATAATTGTGGTGTCGGACCGGAGCAGCCGTTCACGTTATTAGCATTATGATACACTGAGGTTAGTTTACCGTGGACAGTTGCACACAAGATGGATGGATAACTCAGACGGATGGATCATGGAAACTAGCATTATTTGATGCTGTCATTCTCTACTACTTCCATAAACAATAATCACAGCAACGCTCATGTCAGCTGAAACGGTATAGTCGGTTATAGCTGTTGACACCCCGGTGACATAATTATACCGTATCAGCCGATATAACCAAAATATCGTTCAAGCCTACCTGGACGTACTGGTTGCCAGCCAGGTGCCTCACGGGCGCCACCGCCTCGCTCGCGAAGCTCGCCGGACCGTACGCCTCGAGCACCATCGCGCCGAGGTCGGCCGCGGGGACGTCGGTCGGGTGGATGCACTTTTCAAGGATGACCGAGGCTCGCTCCGCGTAGGGCAGGTCGGCCAGCCTCAGCCACTCGCGAGCGTCGATTTTCGGGAACCCGTTTGCGGGGACGTAGAGGCCGCCGTCCGGGGCGAGGCCTTCCAGCACCACGTCGCTGAAGTAGGTTTTAGGGGCGTTCGTCGATCCGTCACGACGAGTCGAAACGTAGGTCTCCGCGTCGGGATCTTGAAACCTCCTCACGGCCTCCAGCACCTTCTCGGCCACGTCCTCGATCGCGTCGCCCGTCCCGCACAGGACCCTCGCGTCGAACCACTCCTCGTAAAACTGCTTCCGGTAGCGCAGGATCTTCCTCATGGACGAAACTCCACCACCTTCCTCCTGGCCCACGATCCTGTTGACCTTCATGGCGGAGAGCCTCCGCACGATGTCCTCCGTGTCCACGTCCAGGTAGACCACCAGGCCGGTGCGCTTGACGTGGCGCATGGCGGCGGCGTGCAGCGGGTTGGAGCCGCTCAGGGAGACCACGGTGCTCTGGGAGGTGGAGAAGGTGCACAGGACCTGGCCCTCCTCCTCCAGGAAGCGCTGGCCGCCCACCGCAGCCAGCTTGGCGGCCACCGGCATGGCCCACGCCCGCTCCAGCACGTCGTCGTCCACGTCGATGACCGGCAGGCCCAACCTACGGCCCACCACCCTCCCCACAGAGGTCTTACCTGCCCCGGGGGGACCCATGAGCAGGATGTTTCGATCTCCCAGCGACGTTGGTGGTGGCGTTGTGGTGCACAGCCATGACTTGGATGCAGAGAAGGGACACAAATGCGGTGGGTAGCGTCGGACAGCTTTTATTGCAAGCAGGCGTGATGCGCTGAGCAGACCCATTCCCAGTTCTGCTTGTGGTCTGCAGGGATGTCAGGAATGGGCTGTAAATGGGAGAGGAAAGGGAGGTACAAGATTATCTAAACTGGCCCACATATGTTTGGAAACCTAACTTTGGGAATGATTTTCTCCACCTTAATAACACCAATTGATATTGCATCTGGTACCGCTTTAATCAATGATCAGTCACCTTTACAACAAGATATGGCATGTAGAGATCGGACATTCCTGGAATGAGTAACACCACGGGTTGCTGCAGCTGCACTTTTAGCAGTTTACGGACCCCAGGCAATTTGTACACTTCAGTTACAGTCAGATCTGTAAAATAAGGTTAAGGCTATTTATGTATTCCTTCCTGGTATAGTAGTATTAAAAGGTAACAATGCATAGGAAACTTTAGTGTGTGTGCACAATCTGTGTTAGTAAACCGATTTGAATCTAACTCCACCTCACCTCCACTCTATTGACTCATTATGAAACTGCTGGAGACTGTTGCTGCGCTGTGATTGTTGAAAAACGCCAGCTCATCCCACTAGCACACTATAAAGTTCTGGAGGGCAGAGCAAGTGTCTGTATGAAGGGAAACAGCTGCAACATCCAAGTAGAAGCAACGTAGAGGGGGAAAAGATTTTTATATATTTTTATTTTTGGCTAAAAAAGTTGGCGGTTGCAAGTCCACTCCTTTGAATATCCATGGAAAAATATTTTAAAGGGGAATCACACCCATTTCCAAAATTTTCCTGAGAGGATACAAATGTGAAAACAAGCAGAGCTGCCGAAGCAGACAACCCGCAACACTCCATGTTAAAAAATATATCCTTTCAGGTGCAAGGCTCAAAGATATACGTTTCCAAGGATACAAATGTGAACCAAATTTGGTTCCATTTGTACTCTCTCAGGAAAAAGGGGTCTGAAATAAAAATCATTTATGGTGAAATACATCTTTATGTCATCAGATGTATTTCACCATGTTGATGAATTTTTTCAGACCTCCATTTCTAGTTAATACAGAATTGGGGGACTTTTTGTGTCCACACAACATCTCTAAGATATATTAATTAAAATGTTGAAAATGGGTGGAGTTCCCCTTTAACAGCCAGTGAGTGGACCACAGGCAGCCCACATGGCGAACGCCCGAACGATGACCCTAGTACGTACTGCTTCTATGATTCTGCCATTGACTTGCCCAGCAGGACAGAAGTAGAGCTATGGACCAGAGCTACTGTATGGTTGCACGTCCGTGTTGAGCCTGCCGGGCTGTTTTCACTTTCAGGTCGAGAATAAGGTATTTTCCACTCACATTAGGCCTACATCGCTGTCATCGATCTGAACTTTAAAAGGTCGGATTCCTGTGCTGTCCAGCGTGTCCACTCCACTCCACGCTGTTTATTTACTTTCTCAGTCACTGTTGTTGACTGGTGCGGTGTCGGAAAAAATGTTTGTCCCTCCACGCGTACCGTAGATGTAGTGCATCTACTATGGCAAATCTACGGTGCGCGTGGAGGGACAAAACGAGTCTGCATCAAGGGTCAATCACCATCACAATCTTTCAGTAGTTGCTTAGCAACGGTATCCCTTGGAGCCTGTTGTCAAACAAACTGCACCACTTCTAACATAGATTCTAGAATGTAGTACGTATAAACGTGGTAGTTATAGCCTTGTTGCCTGGCATTTGAGTGGCCTTTATATCAGGAACTATCTATTGTATCGCCTATTTTGACTTTTGAGTCATCAGAATGGAGAGCACAGAGGTTATGTACAACCTTTTTCCAAAAGAAGAAGTTAGAACGGAGAAGCCCCCGAGGTAAGGCAATGCTAACAACATGCTGAACAGAACACTCTTGATGTAAACTTCACATATTTTAATTGAGCAAACCTTTGGCTTTTGATTGGTTGATAGAGAATCTTTAATTGTTTGCAGGGTTGCATTTCAAGAAATACCAGTAACTTTTGTATAGTTCCAAATATAGTCAACCTTCAATTAAAACTGTGTTACTTTACGCTGTAACTGGATGTCATAAACACATACATATAGACAGTACTTTCAGAATACAGTCTTGTGTTGCTTGCGGTTACTAATTCTTTATTCGTCGATTGAATCTTACTTCTTAAAACGACATGCAATGTTGTTGGTACAATCTAAGCAAGTATTTTACTTTTTAGATGATTTTGATTTTTTTTTTTTTTTTTTTTGATTTTCTCTCATCTGGCTCCTGTCTCTAGATATATGTCAAAGTTCAGGACCTCCGTGGTGCAGGAGAAGAAGTCTGTCCTGGATGCCAGGAGGACCATGGGACCGGCCAAAGTGGAAGTTCCATCCCCAGATAAATACCTGATAAAACACTCTAAGGAGCCCCAGCTCCCTGAAAGTGAGTAGCCTACTGCAGAGAGACCAAGGTTAATGGTTATTATATTATAGCAGGGGTTTTCAACCTTTTTGATACCAGGGCCTACTAATTATTTAGCATTTGAGCCACGGACCACCATTTGATGACATCTTAGCCCCACAGACCCCAAAACCCTTTTGCTTTTGCCAGGCCGGATTTGTTAAACAACACAGTCAAACATACAGATCAAAATGACCATTAATTTTCTACATTCTCTAGTTGTGTAGACATGGGATAATTCAAATGATGAATATTTCAACTCTTGAGAGTGTAAACAAGCGTTACATCTGGTTAGCCAACTTTTGATTAAGTTTTTAGCTGGGAACCACCTGGAACCCTGTCAAGGACCACTGGTTGAAAACCACTGTATTATAGTGTTGTATTTGTTTAAAGTAATGTTTCTCTGACATTCTGTATATATCATTTGTTTAGATGTTCCAAAGTTTTCCAGAGGGACTGATACTCTAAGGAAGCCTGACGTTCCCAAGAAGACTGATAACCCAGTCATGGGCCAACATACAAACAAGGATTTTGTGAAGACCAACGTCCTTGAGAACACAACAGCAGTGGCCAGGAGGCCGCAGCCTATCTATGCAGACACAAAGAGGGGAGACAAGCAGCTCCTCGAGAAATCAGGACTTGTCCCTAAATACATCAAGAAAAGGGTATGGCTGGGGTCCTATAATAAGTAAAGCAGCAGCAAATTAATCCTTAAAGGCATAGATTTAATCTATTTAATAGTGAGATTAACCACTGCAGCAGCAGATTGATTAACCCATTTAGGCCTGACCTAAGGTTACTGAAAAACTTGAAATATTTATATATCACATCAAAAAAAAGTTAAACAACACACGCAAAACGTTGTAGATCAAAAATGAGTATCCTTCTACATTCTCTAGTTGTGTAGACTTGGGCTAATTCAGATGATGAATATTTTAACTCTTGCGAGTGTGAGAATGAAACCAAATGGACCCGCATGGTTTCATACTTACGCTCTCAAAGACTTACATCTGACCAACTTCCCATCATTTAGCCTGGTCACCACCTGGAATCCCCTCAGGGACCACTGTGCAAAACTAAGCAAATTGTGACATGAACCACATGGCCTTGCGTGTGTACAGTATCCCAGTATAGGCCAATGCAGTGAATGTGTTTGGTCTCTGGTTGTTTCTATGGAGGACTATGGAGAGACTCCAGAGTACCTGCAGCAGCGCAAGGAGGAGACCAGGCGAGCTCAGGAGGAGTATGATGACTATGTTAAACAGAGGATGAAGCAGGGGGCCATGAAACAGCTGTCTGACCAGGAGAGACAGACCCTCCTCCAGGTAACACTCTCAAAAATATAAATGAATTTTATTCTAATTTCTGCTAGGCAGAAAGCTCCAATCTTTTATAATCTATCCATAAAAGCTTTTTTTCTGGCTTTGTTAGATATAATGTAGAGCAGGGGTTTTCTACCTTTTTGATACCAGGGCCCACTATTTATTCAGCATTTCAGCCATGGACCACCATTTGAGGACATTTTAGCCCCACAGACCCCCAAAACTACAGATTTATTTTGCTTTTGTCCACAATACCAAACAGATCAAAATGACCATTAATCTTCTAGTTGTGTAGACTTGGGCTAATTCAGATGATGAATACTTTTTTTACACTGGTTAACCAACATTTCATCTGGTTAACCAACTTAGCTGGGGACCACCTGGAACCATCTCCAGGACCACTGGTGGTCTGGTGGAAAACCACTGGTGTAGAGTTTACAGGGAAATGCGGAGTGAAGGATGTAGTGGTGAAATGCAGCAAAAGGTAGCCGGGATCGGGAGTCGAACGTGCGACACGCTGTCAGGTTAGGTTTGTGGTATAAGACTTCAGTGTTTGGTATCTTACAACATTATGTATGTGAGTACAATACAGAGAATGTTTGCATTCGCCATCTTTGTTGAAGAAGAGTCTATCTATGTCTGGGATAACTAATCTTACTTATCTTTCATAGTGGTTTAAACCCTGTGGAAATGTTGTATTAAGTTTTAAAATCCATTGCTTTTTTGCTTACTCTTCCCCTCTCCCTCTGTCCACATTAAGTTGGGCAGTATTGGCTTTTTTTATTTTTAAATATTGATGGCTTCCCTGAATTATTATTTACCGTTTGCTGGCCATGCAGGGCCTGAAGACGAACTGGGAAGATCTCCACCATCAGTACCAGGGCCTGTCGGTCGTCATAGACACCACGCCGAAAAAGTGCCGCAAGGAGCGCCTGGAGTCTGCCATGAAGCAACTGGAGAACGACATTAATCTCATCGAGAGATACAAGACCATCTACATAGCCAACAACTAAAGACATGTTGACACTCCTGTAACATATAAGAGAACGCATTGGATCATTTTGGATTCTAAACGCCAGACAGCGAGAGTAAAAACTGCAGGCATAACTGCCTGTCTCGTATCACATTGGATAAAATAAATACTATATATTTTCTAGATGTGTCTGTGATGAGTTTAACATGTTTTTGCTGCCGAGCAGAAACCTTTTATCTCCAAATGTTTTGTAATTTATGTTCCGCTCGATCATACACGAAAGTGTATTTTGAAAAGTAAAATGTTTGGGATGTATAAGGTTTCCACCCAGCGGTGATCATGGCTTGCCATCAGTGCATGGCAGGCACACTATACCTACCCGTTTTCTGTCATACACTATGCTTTAGAAACGACTTCCTATGACTGACACATGACACTGCCAACAAAAAAAATAAAATCACATGCAACCAATTATCCGCAATTCCACGGGTGAACTGTGCCCTGCGTTATCCTTCCATTCTACAGAAATCTGAGGAGGATAACAACCGTTCCTTTCACATAAATGACTTAAGCGTGATTACCACTGCCCATGTGGCCCACAGTGTCTCGGACTTCACTCTGCTGTTCGTGCCTCTGTTTGCTGGGAAATCAGTAAGTGTATAAATTGTGACTAGGATGTTGCAAATATTTTACATTTCCTATCCATGGTTTGTGTCTCTCTTGGAGGTCTGTATACAACTTTATTTGGGTTGGTTGGTTCATTAAGATGTTTCTGTGCACGAAGGAAGAAAATTGTGATTCATAATGATACTGATGATACAGTTTGAGTTAAATGCTTTTAAAGACACTAATATGCATTACTACTGCTTTCTGTTGCTATGGTACACTAGTTTGTTGTCGTTTGGAGGGGGTCCTATTGGTCTATTGTGAGCTCTGTTTTTTTGTTAAATATATACCATTATTTCCTCAAGTAATTCAAAATGATTTCTCACAGGTTGGTTGACACTGCCTAATATCACAGTCAAAGACATATTTGTGATATACTACAGTATATATGTAATTCTAGAGAAAATGGTCAGCTTATGGGTCAGGGTAAAATCTACTCAAAGCAACAAATGTAAAAGCATTCCAATTTCAAAGATATATACATATATATTTCTATATTGCAGAATGCTCAAAAGTGTAAAGATACAGTGTGTGCATCTGAGATGTAGTGGTGGAATACAAGTAAAAGTATTGACAATTGGAAATACTCCAATTAATACTTGTATTATGTGATGTCAGTAGGCTACTTGAGTACATACTTTAGCTATTATAAGCTGTGCTGATGTCGAGCAATTCATGTGTGAGTAAAAGATGTGACAACAACCAACCTGTTTTTCCTTTTCTTCCTGTATCTTTCTTCTGAAGATGATGCCAAATCACCTCCCATTTTGAAAGAAGAAACCGTTCTTATTAAAGTCTAAGACTTTTCCCATCCAGGGCAAAAATTCAGGTCTGGCTGGCTTGACTTCTCATTCAGATCAGACCTATTTCAGTGGCTAAACCACTGGGATGGAAAACCAGGGCATTAAACGAGGAATTGTGGTATGTTGAATTATATTTATGCTTCTACAGTGTGTTCCTCCCCTCTTCCTTTACACTTTTCTGGCAAATGCTTTGGATAGTGAATAGAAATCTAAGTGGTGAATTCCATTTTGGCAGCCTCTAGGCTGCAGTATTTTGAAAGAGCTGGACTAGATCCAGACTAGGCTTACTTACCTATCCTCACATATACTTAAATAACCTTCATATCACCCTTGACAAAAAGGGAAATAACTGATTCCCATGACGAGTAGGCTGTCATGGGTTGTGGGGTTCAGTTCCAAGCTCAAGGGCAGTTTGGATGGCTTAGTAGCTACCAAAGGGGATTGCCTTACCATGACCAGGCATTCTGACAACCTGCAGTTCACAGGTTGCCCAGACACATGTTAACTTTCAAGATTAATAACATCATTCAAAAACACAGTATATCTGGTGGAAAACTCATACGTCCAAAACTCATACTTTTCAGGATTCAAATTCAAAAGCAGCCTACGAGTAGCAGGTCTACAAGCTTGGAGCTTGTGGGTCTACTACGTTTGATTGTGTGTGATGTATGAGCAAGTAGGGCATTAAAAACTAAAATATGAGGATAGGAGAGATGTGCCTTTCCGTTTTAATGATACAATCCACATTGCATGCAGCAAAACAGCACAGCACCTGTACCATAAGGCCTAATTCCACCATGCTGTCTCTCCCAGATAAAAGACGACTGGCCAGGTTACAGTATGGACCTGTTCACCTACCCAGAACACTACCATGAGGACATTGAGAGTGTCTACATTCCACATGGGGTTATAATGGACAGGTTGGTAATGCAGCAGCAGAGAACTTTTGCCTAAGATGTTCGGAAAGTAGCAACTTATTTCCTTATAATATATAGAGTGAACTACGATACGATGCGATACAACTTTATTGTCAGCTTACACTGAAATTTGTCTTGCATCCATGGTGACACTGTTCACATACAAGACAACACACACGTGCAACATACAGTACATTACAGACAGAGAGCAAAACAAAGTGCAAAAAATAACAAACATGACCTTAGATTTATCGATTCTGGTTTAGAAGCACGACAGACTGATGTACAAAAGAGTTCTTTAGTCTGTTTTTTCTTAAATTTAGGAACTCTCAACCACCTCGTGGATGGCAACAGCTGGTATTCTTCATTCAGGACATGCATACTGATACTATTTGCCAGTCTGAACATGCTCTTAGTGTGGGCTTCTTTGAATGAGTGTAACACGGCCTGCCAGTAATTTTAGCACAGATCTTAATTCGGCAGCACAGTTTGTTTTATAGGTTATTGACAGGTTGTTAAACCAGGCCGTGCTACAATACAACAACACCGTTAGTCTTCTGATATCAATTGACCAACATTCTCATCTCATACCCTTTAGGATCGAGCGCCTGGCCCACCACATCATGGGCGACCTTGAGGACCAGAACCTGGTGGCGCTGTGCGTGCTGAAGGGAGGCTACAAGTTCTGCTCCGACCTGGTGGAGTTCATCACGGCGTTCGGACGGAACACTGACAAGTATGTGGAGACCAGGACAGAGTTCATCCGTCTGAAGAGCTATCTGGTAGGTGAACTGGAGCAATGAGCAGTGCAGTACAATGCGTACATTTGAAGCCAGGGTAACATCATGGCTATTGTGTACGGTATATGCTGTAGTAGGCCTATATTTCTGATGTTGGGGTAGGCAACATCTATGTATAGTATGTCCAAAATGTTAGCTTATATCAGGAAATGGGGGAAAATTGTTTAAAACAACACAATGCTACCTCATAAGTAAGGTGTATGGTGACTTTATGCCAGATACTTCATACATATTACGGT
Organism: Benthosema pterotum; assembly: GCA_039105355.1. Classification (NCBI taxonomy): domain Eukaryota; kingdom Metazoa; phylum Chordata; class Actinopteri; order Myctophiformes; family Myctophidae; genus Benthosema; species Benthosema pterotum. Next base: position 36,714,684 of record CM076982.1, on the reverse strand, counting down.
ATCATGACACGATCATTTACCCAAATCTCAAGTGGAGTTAGGTGTTGATTTGTTTGTTTGTTTTTTTGTCAATGTGGAGATGTTTGTTTTGTTCTGTTACAATGTCAAAAACAATAAGAAAAGAAAATATCAGCCTTCTTTCCCCTGCGCCGCCGATGACATCATACTCCACTAGAGTGTTTATAAGCCTGTCTGCTTCCCTCTCCTTTGAGCAACATGCTTGTGGTTCAGATGAGATTTCGATGCTAAGTTCTACCAGCCGGGGAGCGGAGTTCGAGTCTCAGCTGGGCCATCCATCCTCTTGTTTTTATGGATTGTTTTTTTTTTATTGTATTGTTTATTCTTCCCTGTGATATGTCACAATTATGATGCTGGATTGTTGAGAGTTTCAGTCCTTCAGTCCTACTCAAGGTTCAAGGTTACATCTTGTGTACAGAGATATAGTCAGGCAATGCAGAAGCATAAATATAATATAAACACGCAAAGAACAAAGAATAGAAAAAGAGAATACTATGTAACATGTGTATGTTAGTAAATGCATTTAGTACAGTAGAGTGAGATTACATTATTCTCTAATAGTAGTCATTAGACTACTGTGTTCCTCTGCACACTTCTCTTATGATTTACATTGATACATATGATACGTCTATTATAAAGACTATAGTATGAATCTGCTTGGTATAGAAGCTGAAATAAAATACAAAGTACAGGAGCATTGTACAAAGTGGTAGTTAAAAGTGAAAGGGCTGTGCCGGTTCCTCATCCAACAGGAAACAAGTTGCTGCTAAAGCTCCTCCTATCTGTGCTGTACTGTATGGTGACATCATAACTAATAGTGTTTATAAGCCTCTCGGTCTATCTCTTCCCTCACTATATAATGTGGCTCAATGAGATCAGTACTCAGTTCACGGTGTTCACCCTCCAGTGAACTGAGTTCAAGTCTCGCAGAGGCACAAAATGTCCCTCTTGTTTTTGGGGGAGGTCTTCGTCCTGTCACGTTCTTTTGGCAATGGATTTAGAAAATTCTTCCTGTTTAAAATTAGATTTTGCTCCAGTATTCGTAGAATATTCTGATTTGACGTGTGTTTCTGAGCTTATAGTAAAACCGTTTTCTGACTTCTTTGGTGTTATTGATTCGTGAAATAATATAATAATTTATAATTCACACTTATAAGCAGTCTTAGACAATATTACTTAGGAGAGTAATATTTACTTTACTTATAACTCCTTCGAAAAAGTAATACCGGAAACAAGGCAAATTAAGCTATAAAACACGTCAAATTCTAGAAAGAGGTGAATTCCATTGTATGTCTATGTAAAAAGACATTTTCATCAATTAGTACAGTAATTTACTAAGTATTAAATTGATAGAGATTTGTGTCTGAGAGTTGAGTCTGACCGGACTCCTCCGAGATGCAGATTACATCATACCTATCTAGTGTTTATAAACCCGTCTGCTTTCCTCTCCTCTCAGCAGTAGCATGTGGCTCATTGAGATCAATACTCAGTTCATGGTGCCCTCCAGTGAACTGAGTTCAAGTCTCGCAGAGGCACAAAACTCCCCTCTTGTTTTTGGGTGAGGTCTTCGCCCTGTCATGTTCTTTTGGCATTGAATTTAGATAATCCTTTTTGTTTATATGTGATTTTTGCTCCAGGATTTGTAGAATATCCTGATTTGCTTTCCGAGCTTATATAGTGAAACAGTTGTCTGCTTTCTTTGGTTTTACTGATTCATGAAATACAACTAATTTATAATTCACACTTATAAGCAGTGTTAAGCAATATTACTTAAGGAGAGTAATATATTGTACAGCTTGTCTTATGTGCCTTATGTGTTATAGCTTGTACAGTAAATCTGTTCTATTTTCTCATGCAACAACAAGCTCATTTGTAATGAAGCGTGTTTTGTCGGAGTAATATATTACATTACCCATTTTGGCAGAGTAATATCATTACACTACTTTTGCTGGAAAGGTAATGATATTAGAGTAATATGTAATTTGTTACTGCCCACAACTAGCAAAGAATACAATGGACTGGAGTGTTGGAGTGTTAGTGTTAGTGTACGTGAAATAACCACTGGCATCTGATTTTAAATTATTTGATATTTCAGAGAAAAGAAGATCATAAGTACATAACAAAACAAAAAACAAGAAAAAAAACAAGAGGGGAATGCGGCCAGCAGAGACTCAAACTCCGCTCCCCTGTAGGTAGAACTGAGTCGATATCTCATTGAGCCACACGCTTATGCTGGCAGGAGAGGAAGGCAGACAGGTTTATAAACACTGTAAGGTATGATGTCACCTGCAGCTCAGAGGGAGGAGTCATGTTAGACTCAACTCTCAGAAAAGAAACTGACAAAGCTCTATACTTAGTAAATTGATGTACTAGCACTACTAAGACGGAAAGGTCTTTGCACACAGACATATACAAATGGAAATCTTCCATATCTTTCTGCAATTTTTTAAGTGTCTTTTAGAGCTTAATTTGCCTTGTTTGTGAAACTAAACTAAACTAAACTGAATACTCCAGTCCATTGTATTATTTGGTAGTTGTGATTTCTTAAGTGTGAATTATAAATTATTGGTATTTCAATAAAACAAAAAAGCAGATAACTGTTTCAGCTCACAAACACACTTCAAATCAGGATATTCTACAAATGCCGGAGCAAAATCCACTTTTAAACAAGAAGCATTTTCTAAATCTAATGGCAAAAGAATATGACATGGCGTGAAGATCTCCCCCAAAAACAAGAGGAATGTTGAATGCCTCCGCGAGACTCGAACTCAGTTCACTGGCGGGTGAACACCAATAACTGAGTGCTCATCTCACTAAGCTATATCGTTGTGTAGATGATGTTCACAGATATGGCCTAATATACATGCTACTGTGAATCTTCTCTAACTGTTTCAGTACATTACTCAAGGTTCAAGGTTACATCTTGTGTACAGAGACATAGTCAGGCAATGCAGAAGCATAAATATAATATAAGCACGCAAAGAACAAAGAATAGAAAAAGAGAATACTATGTAACATGTACATGTTAGTAAATGCATTTACTAGAGTTTCTCTTAGTAGTCATTAGACTACTGTGTTCCTCTGCACACTTATTTTATGATTTACATTAATACATATGATATGTCTATTATAAAGACTATAGTATGAATCTGCTTGGTATAGAAGCTGAAATAAAATACAAAGTACAGTAGTATTGTACAAATTGGTAGTTAAAAGTGAAAGAGCTGTGCCGGTTCCTCATCCAACAGGAAACAAGTTGCTGCTAAAGCTCCTCCTATCCGTGCTGTACTGTATGGTGACATCATAACTAATAGATTGTTTATAAGCCTCTCGGTCTATCTCTTCCCTCACTATATAATGTGGCTCAATGAGATCAGTACTCAGTTCACGGTGTTCACCCTCCAGTGAACTGAGTTCAAGTCTCGCAGAGGCACAAAATGTCCCTCTTGTTTTTGGGGGAGGTCTTCGTTCTGTCACGTTCTTTTGGCAATGGATTTAGAAAATTCTTCCTGTTTAAAATTAGCTTAATTAAAATTAAAATTTTGCTCCAGCATTCGTAGAACATCCTGATTTGACGTGTGTTTCTGAGCTTATAGTAAAACCGTTTTCTGACTTCTTTGGTGTTATTGATTCATGAAATACCAATAATTTATAATTCACACTTATAAGCAGTGTTGGACGATATTACTTAGGAGAGTAATATTATATTTACTTTACTTATAACTCCTTAGAAAAAGTAATACCAGAAACAAGGCAAATTAAGCTATAAAACACGCCAAATCGTAGAAAGAGGTGAATTCCATGTGTATGTCTATGTAAAAAGATATTTTCATCAATTAGTATTAGTACAGTAATTACTTAGTAATTAGTACTAAGTATTAAATTAATAGAGATAGTGTCTGAGAGTTGAGTCTACTGTAACCGGACTCCTCCGAGATGCAATTACATCATAGTTACTAAAGTGTTTATAAACCCGTCTGCTTTCCTCTCCTCTCAGCAGTAGCATGTGGCTCATTGAGATCAGTACTCAGTTCATGGTGTTAGCCCTCCAGTGAACTGAGTTCAAGTCTCGCAGAGGCACAAAACTCCCCTCTTGTTTTTTGGCGAGGTCTTCGCCCTGTCATGTTCGTTTGGCATTGGATTTAGAAAATCCTTTTTGTTTAGATGCGTTTTTTGTTCCAGGATTTGTAGAATATCCCGATTTGCTGCTTGTTTCCGAGCTTATATAGTGAAACAGTTGTCTGCTTTCTTTGGTTTTACTGATTCATGAAATACAACTAATTTATAATTCACACTTATAAGCAGTGTTAAGCAATATTACTTAGGAGTAATATATTGTACAGCTTGTCTTATGTGTTATAGCATGTAAATCTGTTCTATTTTCTCACGCAACAAGGTCATTTGTAATTTGTAATTAAGCGTGTTTTTTCTGAGTAATATATTACATTACCCATTTTGGCAGAGTAATATCATTACACTACTTTTGCTGGAAAGGTAATAATATTACAGTAATATGTAATTTGACAATTTGTTTCTGCCCAAGACTGCTTATAACCCACTACTAGCAAAGAATGCAATGGACTGCAGTGTTAGTGTTAGTTTACGTGAAATAACCACTGGCATCCGAATTTAAATTATTTGATATCTCAGAGAAAAGAAGATCATAAGTACATGCAAACAAAATAAAAGAAAAGGAAAAAAAGAAAAACAAAACAAAACAAGAGGGGAATGCGGCCAGCAGAGACTCGAACTCCGCTCCCCTGTAGGTAGAGCTGAGTTGATATCTCATTGAGCCACACGCTTATGCTGGAAGGAGAGGAAGGCAGACAGGTTTATAAACACTGTAGTAGGTATGATGTCACCTGCAGCTCAGGGGGAGGAGAAAAGAAACTGACAAAGCTCTAGTATACTGTAAATTGCTGTACTGATACTAAGACGGTTTTTTCCCACAGACATATTACAATTGTAAACCAAACACTCCAGTCCATTGTATTCTTTGGTAGTTGTGGTTTATAAGTGTGAATTATAAATTATTGGTATTTCAATAAAACCAAAAGAAGCAGATAACTGTTTGAGCTCACAAACACACTTCAAATCAGGATATTCTACAAATGCCGGAGCAAAATCCACTTTTAAACAAGAAGCATTTTCTAAATCTAATGGCAAAAGAATATGACATGGCGTGAAGATCTCCCCAAAAAACAAGAGGAATGTTGAATGCCTCCGCGAGACTCGAACTCAGTTCACTGGCGAGACTCGAACTCAGTTCACTGGCGGGTGAACACCAATAACTGAGTGCTCATCTCACTAAGCTATGTCGTTGTGTAGATGAAGTCCACAAATATGGCTTAATATACTGTACATCAGTGCATGCTACTGTGAATCCTCTAACTGGTGTGTGTCTTTCCCAGAATGACCAGTCAACAGAGGACCTACATATTATAGGGAGCAGAGACCTGTCCTTCCTCCGTGGGAAGGTAAGGTGTGTAGTAGGCTATGGGCCTACTGTAGGAGCATAACATTAACTAATATGTTAATGTTTTAGAGGTCATCATGATGAAAATTCTCTTCAGATTCTGACCAGTTTACATCTTTAACATGTACACATAAACATAACATGTTTGTGCTTATAAGAGGAAAATTGTAGTATTTACTCCAGTGAACATGTTTTCTCTTTCTTTCTTTGTTTCTTTTTTTCGTCCTCGTGAAGAATGTTCTGATTGTTGAGGTAAGGATTTACTTTCTGCACATTAAACATTGTTTTCTTGTGGACATGTCATCCTGTAATGTAACTCATCATTAAATAATTGAATTGCAAAACAAACTGCACCACACTCTTCTCTACAGAACAATCATCTTCCTGTTTTAGCTTAAATCTGCTCTTCTCCGTCCACAGGCTATAATTGACACAGGAAAGACCATGAAGACCCTCCTAAAGCATGTAGAGACCTTTCAGCCGAAGATGGTCAAGGCTGCAGGGTGAGTCCCTTCATTTGTTTTTAGAAAACAGTTCTGCCTAAGACAAGATGCCCAGTATTCTGAACCTCCAAACTCATATTGATAAGCATCTTTGCTTATCTTCTTGTAATGGGCAATATGTGCACATGCTCTACAGTGGGGTTCAGATAAGTGGAACCTTTTTTATCATGTTGCTGTTGTTTGTCTGGACTCTGTGGTCATCCAACGTACTGGCAGGGGGTTCAAACTCACAGACAGTTTCAAGCTCATTGAACCTATCAGGGGTTCAAATCCCAACCCCCACCAGTGTCGCTCTAGGGCAGAGTCACTCAAGCTTCTCCACCACGGCAAGGTCACTACAACTCATTTTGAGTGTAGCCAATGGGGATGAGATAGGCCTACTGGGATGTGAGGTTGACCCTCTTTAAGCCTTCTTGTTTAATATGAAAACAAGAACAAGATATAACTGAACTGATCAAAGATGATCAAAGTCATCATCTTCCTGATGGCTGTCCACTTCTTCTTCTCCCTGGGGGCTGGCAATGGTTCTCCTTGTCCAGGGTTCCTCCTCCTCCTCCCGGGGTGGTGGTGGGATTCTCCTCTTGAGTGAGTTAGAGGTTTCCGCGCCCTCCTGGGTTGATGGTGGGGGTCTCATCTTGCTTGGGGGCTCCTCCTCCTCGGGTGATGTAGGTGAGGGAGCAAGCCTCCTCTTCCTGGGTCTATGGTCCATGTGTGTTGAGCTTGTAGATCTCCTGATGTTAAAAGTGCTGAATTAATTTTGGAACATTGTGATCTGTGTTGCAGCCTGCTGGTGAAGAGGGTACCTAACATGCCTGAAGGTCTGACAGATTGTAAGTGCCTCTTGATGCTGAGGTGTCACCCTTGGCTATGCCAGTGTGCTGCTTTTCGATCATGTCCTTTTTTTCTTTTCTTTTTCCACAGTAAATATTTCCATCATCTCTGTAACCTCATATGTACAAAATGGTTACTTTTCAGCATTTAAATTCAAGTAGCAGATAAAGGATTACATTTTGGATGCAGAACACACCACGTTGCGCTAAAGGTGTTCTGACACTATGTGATTTTACTCATTTTGGAACATACTACTGTATAGCCATGATATATTAGTAGGTATTAATATGTGACATTGAATATTTTACAGCCAACGAATAATATTATCCATATTCCATGCTGTATATGTGGTAGTCTACCTTAGGAGAAGGTTCACAGGCAAACACAACAATATTCTTCTGCGTTCTTATTAAGAGGAATAACAATGCGTCATAGAACCTCCAGCTCTGGAGCAGGCTGAACCATAGTGGAGAGCTGCACTGTTGCTGTTCACAAAGTCTCTGTCTCTCCTATTGCCATATCTGCCCCACATAAGGGATAGAAGCAAAAATGTTTACACTCATTAAGGCGTTTTTGTTCCTCTCAATAGTCCTTGGCGTAGGCCCTCCCCAAACTGCTATGGTACAATCATTGCTAAGCATAACATTTGATAGACAAGCCTCTCCACCAATAGATTTACTATATGATAAAAATGTATATGATAAAAACTGCCATATACAGTTTATCACTGTATATGGCAGACCTTGTTGACAAATCTCTTCCAGATATGGAAGAGATTTTGATGGTTCTGGTTCCAAAAATGGACCAGTAATTAATGTGTAATTAAAATACTGGTTCATGGTCAATGGTATTTACATTGAGTCTATCTGGAAAGTGTCCAACCCATGCACTGGGTAGAGGGCGGGGCTTACAGAAATGTCTATTGTGTAGGCGTCTTGTGAATTAAGTAATGCAGATGTTTTAACAATAACTCTTGCAAGTGTAAAATGTTACACTCTCAAGAGTTAAAGATCTATTGGTCCATTTAGTTATCAACTCTCCATATAGCTCGAAATAACCTGGAATCCCTTCAAGGACAACTGGTTGAGAATCATTGACTGGCCTACTGTATATGCACTGGGCAGTCCCAAGCCCTATCTAGCTGCCCCCCCCCCGCGTGGATAAATTGAAGCCGACAGTGATTTTCAGGATGTTCTTGTGATGGCCTATTGACCTTTGATCAGTCTCGTTTCATGTACCTGTGTTTGTTTCTCTGACAGATGTTGGATTTGAAATCCCAAACCGCTTTGTGGTTGGCTATGCCTTGGACTACAATGAGTATTTCCGTGACCTGAATGTAAGTCTAGAGTCCAGAATGACTGCTTCTGCTGCTGCCACACAAAGTCAACTTTTAAATGATGATATGGCAGGGTCAAGATTCAACTCACTTCCTGAATGTCCACTGATCAGAATACTTAATAATATAGTCCCTTACAACATAGAAGGATTCATTTAAAATGAATAAAAGGGAGGGATGCATCAAATTAAAATATGATCAAACATGATGCTAGATGGGCAAACATTCAACGACTCCTAATTGTGCTGGATGTTGACATACTCCTGGTTGGCCTCTTAAAATATACCGGTATATATATCTATAAACAATTAATAATGCACTCTCTGTCTCCGGCCTCCCTCCCCTGCCCTCTCCAATCTATTCCTCAATCCTTTGTATTCCTTTCACTTCCTTCCTCATGTCCCTTCCCTCCTTTTAGCATATCTGTGTCATCAGCGAGACTGGAAAGATGAAGTACAAGATTTGACTAATAACTTTGAAGGACAATCATCCTACCCCATTCTGTCTATGAGGACATGTTCATTTCTGTTTGTTTTCTTTATTGTTTTCTTTCTTTTTACTTTTTTATTGTACATTATCGAACCAAGGTTGTGTTTTGCCAATATTGTATTTGACATTAAAAGGATATTATAATCGTCTAAACATTTTACAGCAATGTCTATTCATTTAAAAGTAAATGTACTTCCCATTACATGGACTTCAAGTGTACATGTACTGTATGTGTGCACCAGTCCCTGATTGTGCAAAACCCATAAAAGCAAAATTACCAGGGCCTGTTTTGGAGGATATTATACAATTAAATTGTCATGCAAATGCTTTCACAAGACATGTTATATCTACTTCTACATTCTACAAAATCTCAAATAATGGTTCAAAGCCAAGTGTAAGTCTCTTCTTTTAATATTTATTAAGTAATAATTTATTATGTTGTCACTCTCTCTGTAGTCTACTTTATTGCAGGTGTGTACACTACGGCCTAGATTTTCGTCACCGCTATACCCCTTATCCCTTAACTTCTTTGCCTTTTTAAACTATTAAAAAAAACATTTCTCAGTAGTTCAAATGGCCAGTCTACTAGCTCACAATGTGTTAATAGATTGACATGTTGAAATAGTCCAAAAAAGTTTTTTAAAGTAGTGAAAATGAAATAAGGGATATGGCATAAGGGGTTTAGCATGTAACGAAAATGGAGCCCTACATGTCATCCAGGCTATATCTTATCTTGAATATATTGACGTTTTCTTCAATTATTGAATAAATGCAGCACCAAGTGCAGTGGTGTCAAGTAACTAATGTAATATGGTATATTACTTACAGTATTATTATTTTCAAACAACAGAAACAAATACACTGATGTGACAAAGGGATACAAATGTTGGATTTGATAGAAGATTTGTAGTTCTATTTATTTATTATTATTATTATTATTATTATTATTATTATTATTATTATTATTATTATTATTATTATTATTATTATTATTATTACCCTTATTATTATTATTATTATTGTTATTATTTTGTGAGACAATTTACCGAGAGAGAGAGAGGACTTCTGCACACCCGATCTAGTTTTGGGCAGGTGCGTTGGTCTAGGGCAGACAAAGCAGCAAACTTTAGAAGGGAGGAGACCCGCACACCACCACTTACTGGTTCAAGAGCATTTATTAAATAAATCGAGCAACGTTTCGGCCTTGCGGTCTTCTTCAGGCATATTTAGAATATGGCTGACAAACAATATATACATACAACAGGGGTCTAGACCAGGGGTTTTCAACAGGTGGTCCGGGGACCACCAGTGGTCCTTGAGAGGGTTCCAGGTGGTCCCCAGCTAAGTTATTTAACCAGATGTAACTCTTGAGAATGTAAAAATGAAACCAAATGGACCCTTGCGGGTCCATTTGGTTTCATTTTTACACTCTCAAGAGTTAAAATATTCATCACCTGAATTAGCCCAGGTCTACAGAACTAGAAGATGGACAAAAGCAATAGAAATCTTTAGTTTTGGGGTCTGTGGGGATAAAATGTTCTCAAATGGTGGTCCGTGGCTCAAATGCTGAATAAATGGTGGGCCCTGGTATCAAAAAGGTTGAAAACCCCTGGTCTAGACAACCAATCACATTGCATATTGAAATTCTAGTCAAACAGGTAGCAGCTGTGAAAAACCCAGTCACGTGACTGTGGTGCAGCTCTATAAAGTGAGACTCGGAACTATTGTTGCATACAGCCTGATACCCGGACGGACAGTCAGTCAGGGGGACCCAGCGGAAGCAGTGCACGGCCATTGGCGCGAATAAACAACAACAGAGCGACTCGCGTCGCTAAAAATGTGATTAATTAGAATTATTCTACCTCGTTAATTTATCCTGCGTCCTTGTTTCTTTGAATGGCTGGCATAGGTTTACGATAATCCGTTTTAAACACCACGGTGGTGACAGCGGTAGAGGTTCGCTTTTAAATGCCCCGTTATTGTTTATCGGCAGCTAGCTGTCAAACAACCACACGCTGGATCTGTTTTTATCTTCTAACTACTCAGTGTGTTCTAGTGCTCTAACAACATTACTGTTTTATATCTGAGTGATTGGAGACGTCATTCGTTGACTGTCTTGAAAACTGGTCTGTCTTTTCTCCATTTGAAGGTAAGTGACATTGAAATGTGGGCATTTTGGCCACAATGTTAACAAACAAATAAATAAATAAATGTTTGCATAGGTAATCAGGTAAAGTATACATGATGTGAAGTGAAGAGGCATCATCATTGACACATCATTGTCACATGTAAATGTATCCTTCAACGTCGTGTTAATGACCCAAAATGACCAGAAATATACTGGTGATGCTTATTGTCAAAAGCTTGAGCAATAATTAAATAATATAATGCATTCTTTACTTAAAGTCATATCTAATTGTAGGGAATGATATATTGTTGATTAACTCAGGAATAATGCACCTCTATCAGGGTTATCAAAGCTTTGTTTAGAAATCTAAGATGCTTAAGTCTGGAGTTTGTTACCAACCCTTAGTTCATTTATTCAAACAGAAAAATCACATCTCATATATTAACCCATTGTGTCCTGACCCTCGATTGTCAGTAGTTCCTGACACCAGATTATAGCTGCAGCAACATTCTAGCTTTTGACACTAGATTCTACAGTAGTTTCCGACACTAGATTCTAGTTATTGACACTAAATGATAGTTTCTGATGCTAGGATCTACTTTTTGACACTAGAATCTAGTTTCTGACCCCAGAATCGAGTTTTTGACACTAGATTATATCGTTTTTGACACTAGATTCTAGTTTTTCTGAAAAATCTGTGTTCCTGTGTCAGGGATGCTAACATATTTCAAGCCAAGGACCACCAGAATTATCCATATTTGGCTGCAGATCCCCATCTGAAAACGGGGGAAAAGATGTTGTTCTAGAGATACCCCAGAAGCAAAAAATTGAGCTAAAAATGTTTGCTTCCAGAATAAATTCTTCTATTACCACCGCGTCACAACGTTGGCTGGTGCGTTATCCAAACAAGTGTATCACATCAAAAAAGGGAGGTGGGTCGCACGACAGGTTGCAGGAGAGTTGTAGTTTATTGCTTTCTGCTTACATTTCTTTGTACTTTGCAGTAGATGGGCACACAACAGTTTCGGCCGTGCCGGCCTTCTTCAGGTGAAGAAGGCCGGCACGCCTGAAGAAGGCCGGCACGCCTGAAGAAGGCCGGCACGCCTGAAGAAGGCCGGCACACCTGAAGAAGGCCGGCACGGCCGAAACTGTTGTGTGCCCATCTACTGCAAAGTACAAAGAAATGTAAGCAGAAAGCAATAAACTACAACTCTCCTGCAACCTGTCGTGCAACCCACCTCCCTTTTTTGATGCTTCCAGAATAACACATTCAGAGATTTGCAGCACATTTTCACATTTTTTCAAAAATAGCAGAACAACAAGCTCATGTCGCGCCACTCGGTGGCGCGACATGAGCTTGTTGATCTGCTATTTTTCAACAGATAAAACACCAAAACGCGTTTAGGACACAAAGGGTTAAATGACCTTAAAATCACAGACGACACTGCAGATGTACATAAAGGTTTTTGTTTCAGTACAGCACATTCTTTTGGAGAAATAACTGTTCAGGAAAGTCACATAATGCAGGAGGCAGCAGGATGTTGTGTTATTAAAAACAAGCGTTTATAAACTAAGTTCGTTAGAAATGAGTTACAAAAAGTGTACATGGAATTTCCATGTTGGATTGTATGAAACAAACGTTGGCAGATATAAGATTTACGATATAGCATAATCCAAGCTTTCAGTACGGCTCAGCTGCAATACTGGTTGAGTTAATTTCATAGAACCAGATCTGACTTTTCTGTTTGGATGTGGACTGTCAAGGCTTGGCGTTGCAATTCTATGAGATTCAACATATTAATTCATACGTTCTTCTGCCCTATACAGACCAGACAAAAATGTCTACCAAAGATGCCAAAGGTTTGTTTGTGAAGTTTGTCGGTCAGAAGACGGAGTCTGCCATTAAGGCTTATGAGGTATGACTCTGCTTTGTCAACGCAGGCTATACTAGCTTTTCTATTTAGTGGACAGCAGAGACTTAATAACGTGCTGCTGTTTTGTTTTGTACTGTCTTGTTGTTGATAACAGGCCATTCTGGCGCTCCAGTCCGAGGAGTACGTGAAGACCATCGACGAGGACGCTGCTTTACAGCTGACCCAGAAGGACAAGTCTCTGTTTGTCTTCAGCGACTTCAACACGCCGGCCTTTCAGCACTGCTTCAAGGTCTGGCCTCATGGCAGCACTCTGGTCTCTGTACTAAAGCCGGATACTGCCCCACGATATGTTTTATACCAGTGTTTCTTGAGAGAGTTTTAGGTGGTCCCCAGGCTAAATGATGGACAGTTGGTTAACCGGGTGTAACTCTTGAGAGCGTACACATGAAACCAAATGGACCCTCAAGGGTCCATTTGGTTTCATGTTTACGCTCTCAAGAGTTAAAATATTAAGCGTCTGAATTAGCCCACAAGAAGTCTACACAATTAGAGAACATACAGTAGAAGAATGTTCATTTTTTGATCGATGTTTGCCTGTTTTTCTTTGCAAAATCCAGCCTGGAATTAGCCCTTCTCAAAACCCCACCCTTTGGGGCGGGGTTTAGTCACTGTCCAATGGCAGTCCAAATAGTTTAGCAACTGTTGCTATGCAGGTTAAGCTTCCCTGGTCGAGCTTTAAGTTTCCACTGACAACGTGCCTATTGGACAAGAATGGAATGGGGAGGGGCTTAGTGAAGCGCTAATTGTGGAAAAAAAGAAAGCAATCTTTAGTTTTGGGTCACTGGGGCAAAAATGTCAAATGGCATTCCGTGGCTAAAATGCTGAAAAAATAGTGGGCCCTGGGCCTATCAAAATGTATGAAAAACAACTGTTTTACACCATAGCATGTGGTTATTCATTGCTGTGGGTTTGTCCCGTCTCTTCTTTCTGTGCAGCTTGGCTACAGAATAGTAAGCCCGCTGGTGGTCCTGTACTGCTTGCAGCAGGAGTTAGTTGTTCCCAAAGCGGAGACGCCGGTCTATAACATGGCTATGGCTGACCTCGCCATATCCTGTACCAGCCTGGACAAGACAGTACGGGTCAGTTCACAGCAGCCATGCTGATTGCTTCTGTTTGAGTTGGTATAATCCATCCTCCACACTTCTGTTGTGAATGAAAGTTATTTTCTGTATGGTAGTAGAGCATGTTGTTATCCCCTTTTACCCTGGAACGCCTATAGTTTGTGTTATACTTTTTTGACGGTTGGGAAGACCTATGAACAAGTAGTAGGTAGATGCAGTATTTAGTAACTTGAAGATTACAATTACACTCCAAAAACGCAGTCATAAAAGCCTCTGCACTTGTGCTGTAGACCCAAGTTAAAGTTTAGTTTTGTGCCTATAGTTTATATGGAGCTTAGCAGTCCCACCCCTTAAGCCGCGGACAAAGACAAACTGGGGTCCTGACAAATCATGACAACACACACAATGTTTTGGAAAAGAAGAAAATCGAAATAGAAAGTGTTGTATCCTGATGTTATTATTAATTAGACATTGTAATTAGATGGTATGGTAATTTTGTGTTTGTCATGATTTGTCACGACCTGAGTTGGCTTTGTCCGTAGCATAATTGTCTTTATATGAATTTCCGCAAGGTCTATGAGGAAATTAAAGGGGAAACCATTTTTGACCCGTGTGCGACGTCATGAAAGGGGCGGGACTGGTGTTGATTATTAATTTATTATACCTACGCTTGGAGAGAGGCAGTACAATGTATTATATGGATGTCGTCATAACAAAACTCCTTTTTGCTTTCTTCTACATGTGTGCATTCACAGGGAGAAGTGACAGACCTGGTAAAGCTGATGGGTGGCAGGGTCTATCTTGACCTCGGCGTGTGTGTCACTCACCTGATAGCCGGGGAGGTTGGCAGCAAGAAGTACCTGGTAGCGGCCAGCCTCGGCAAACCTATCCTGCTGCCCAGCTGGGTCAGAGCATGCTGGGAGAAATCACAAGACAGGTATTCATTTTCCGCATTATGGAACCCAGAACTAAAACTGAGTTTTGTTTTTCGGGATTCTGACAACTGCTCTAAATTGGAAAAGCAATTCTAAAGCCCTAACCACACCAAATGGGTCACACTGCAACTCGAGTACAAACGGTTGTAAGGAGTAAGGCTAAAACCATCTTGGACCTTTGGTGTGGTTTGGGCTTGAAGAAGAATTCCACCTCTTACCTCTTATTTGCAGGAGTAAATTCATTTCCAAAAAAATGATCCGGTTGTTGTTGTTTTGTGTTTTAAAACCTGGGCGTATTGGTTTCCCCTAAGCTACCATCAGCTTAGAATGGGTCTATGGGATGTTAATAAACTGTTGCCTTAACTCCAAATAAGCTTGATGGTTATGCTAAACAGCTGTTCTCTCCCACCTCTGTCTCAGTCTCTTCAGGCACACAGACCTGCCCCTGGAGGACTACCTGTGTCCGGTGCTGCGCGGCTGCACCATCTGTGTGACGGGCCTCAGCTCTGTGGACCGCAAGGAGGTGGAGCGGCTCTGTGAGCTGCATGGAGCCAACTACAGCGGGCAGCTGAAGATGAACGAGTGCACTCACCTCATCGTCAGCGAACCCAAAGGCCAGTCATGTTTGATTGATTGAATAATGTATTATTGGCGGTGTAATGTAATTTAAGTGCATTTACAGTATCTAAGTACTGTACTATTTATTCTCTACTTCCACTATTACTATTATCCAATTGCTAGCAAGCTTTATACTTGAACACTTGAAATAAGACCTTGTGCATGGGGAGCTTGTTTTGCCACTGTTGGTAATATCCTGACTTGTGTTCATTATTCCGTCCAATAGTAGGGTATGGGGATAATCATCAAGTTCAAAATTTTAACGCGCCCATTTGGGAAATGGTTAACACTATAAATACAAGACTTTTGACACAAAAAGTAACTCTGTATCTTGAAATAAACCCCCCACCCAGTGAACATCAAAAAATACCCATTTTCTGCAAATTCCGCCTGGCATGCATAAGTTATTCTCACTGTTTGCCTTCATACTGTTGAATAAATATTTTCAAACACATATTGGATTTAATAAACATTATACATAGAAGAACTGCTATACTTAAAGGTAGCTCTAATCTTGAAAATAATCCTACAATCCTCTTTAAAATGGAAGAAATAACACAAAAGATGGGTTTTCTAGCTGCTCCGCCTGTCTGCTAATACAAAAAGACTTTCAAGACATGTATTTATTTCAAAGACAATAGAGGTGAACACAACAAGGGCCACCTTGAGGTAGGGAAGCTCCATCACCTCTCTGACAAGCTGCTGTCTTTGTAGGCAAACAGCACACTAGACGTCTTTGCTCAAGGAAGAGGAGGAATTCCTTATAGTGGTTCCAGGGTTTGTGAGCATACTCCGGAGCCACTTGAGGCACATGTCCAGTGCCTGTCCAGCCACACTGGCATTCCTGCCGTCTACTCAACATCCAGGTCTACTATCCTGAAGCCTAGCGCAGTGTGGCCACAAAAAAACTGCCCTGCTGGTGTTTCTAAGTTGTACATCTCTGCCAGTATCTTGGAGAACCATTTGTTATGCTCTGTACTGTCAGACGACTCAGACATGTGTGTATCTACAAGTTTATATACAGTACCTCATCCACACTGACACCTCTGACTGATGCCAGTATTTCAAACAACAACTTGCATTGCTATGTCCTCAGTGGTCTCTCCATGGATTGGTAAGATGGGCAGAGGAAATGGGTTGTCCTGACCCACATGCAGCCCTTGCACCATGACCTTGCCAACACCTTTTTTGTAGTGCTGTCTGATGTGTAAACATCTTACCTATCTTCTTCTCCTCATCAAGCTTTTCTACAACTAGACTTTGGGCCTCAATTTGATGCAGAGCTTCCATTATGCTTCTAAAATTTGGCACTGTGTCCTTGTCAAACATCTCATCACATCTCATCACATTCTCCCTCTTGCTCTTCATCACTATTGGAGCTGGCTATCTCACCAGCTTCAATCAACATATAGTTGATATGTGGTCTAGAGTTTGGTAGCCTCGACACCCAGGCTTTCATTTTTGTTCGCCTTGCTCGAAAACAGAAAGCCTGGACTAACGCACGTTGGAAAGTGGCCTTCAAGTGGGAGTGAACCTTCCGGGGTGGGCGTCGCTCTAAATAATGTGACGTAGAACAGCAGTGGACAGGCACGGGAGGGGCCGGGGATGACGACACGTTAGTGAGATCAAATCAGAGCGCAGCACTTCCGCTGTGTGGATCCCACGACACCCCGCCCCCCAAGGCCAAAATCATTGAGGGCTAGACCAGGCTAAGAGTTTGGTATTGGAACCACTGATCTCTCTTCACACACACACACACACACACACACACACACACACACACACACACACACACACACACACACACACACACACACACACACACCTCACTTCTCTCCCTCAATTCGCATCATGCTATGGTACCAGACAGGGGTCTACACCTTTAGAGCAGAACATCTTCTGCTCATTCTTCTGATCCTCATAGTATATGTGCTCCATCTCACTCATGCCTACTCCCCACTCTTTCTCCAGTGACTTCTCCAGTGTATCTACATCATAGATGTTTCCAGCAGATCTAGTTTTGGGGCTTGGCTCTGCCATTCTTTACATGTCACTATGTGACTCCTCTAAAAGCATAAATAAATCTAAATTAGAGGAGGTTACAACTAGGACTACTACCTAGCACTATGAGACAATTAATTACTTTAATGTTCAAACCAAGCTGATCATATACTTTTGTTAGGAGAAAAAAAAACATCATATACTTTTGTTAGGAGAAAAAAAACATCCCTGGGACAATTCTGTTTAACTGCTTGTCTGGAGTTGTGAGGGATTGGACTGTCTGATTGGTGATTTCTACCGTTTGCTTGCAGTCAACCATGAGCCAAATGCATTATGTAAATGTATCTTATTACATTAGAACTGTGCAATAGCTGACAGGTGAACCAATGTTCCCTAAAATACTTTATTTTATTTTTTAATGAAAAAAAGGGGTGAAAAAGTGTAAAATTAGCATGTCCGATTTAGTTTTTTGGGTTGGGTGGGGGGTTTATTTCATGTTAGGTACCAACTTCCAATACAAAATATCTCTCAAATGACCCAATGCACCATCCCTGAAATGGGCGTAATCATTTTCCAAAGTTTTTATTTTTAGGCCATTTATCCCCATACCCTACCAATAGGTCAGAAGTACGAGTGCGCCCGCAAGTGGAACGTGTTCTGCGTGTCTCTGTACTGGCTGTTTGACAGCATAGAGAAGGGTTTCTGTCAGGACGAGAGCCGCTACAGAGTGGAGCGCACGACGGCCAGCAAGGACAGCCGGCCACAAACCTCCACCCCCACCGGAGCCAGCCGCAAGGACGGTGAGACAAGTGTCCTGAAGTACCTGCATTATCCTTTTGAATTGTAATTTTGAGAGTTTTGCTTTATTGATTTGTTTTGAACTCCCAAAACCAGCTCTGTCAGTCTTGGGCCTGAGCAACATCTCGGTCAACACCAGCGTGACGGTGAACGACACGGCCGTCACCACCAACAGCACCACCGTGGACGCACCAGACCCCATAGATGCTCTGGACATGTCCTCCTGCCCTGTCGATGATGTGCTGGATGGCTGCAAGGTAAAAACAAGAGACACTCACCACTCACCTGACATTCACCGCTGCACCGACAGGGAAACGTGACCCTGTCAGGTTTCAATAGTTAATAATACAGGCCAATTTGGTGCCATTCAGGGGCTGGCAGTGGGCCGGGCCAATCTTCAGCCACTACAGGTGGGATCTTCCAATCACCTGCCGAGTAGCTTGAAAAATGGACAGCCTTCTTCAGGGATTGGACTACAGTGATGAAAGTTGATTGTGAAACGCATTTGAAATAAGCATCTCTTCCATCTGGTACAGTCAGGCTCATTTTGGTGTTCATTTTGGTGACTTACACCAAATGGTACTTAAAAAATCTGCCTGTTATGTCTACAGTCTAGGAAAAACTGTACGGAGGGACGAGCCACCAGTGCCCTTTTGGTTGTGCTCTGGAAATAGCCCATCTCAAGCTCACAACTGTGACACATTGTGAGCTTGTGGATGATCTATTATTTTATTTCTTTAACTAAATCAAAATGTACTGCTGTGAAAATCAACCCTTAACTCATGTTAAATGTCTGTACAGCTCTATCTGTGTGGCCTGTCGGTGAAGAAGCTGGAGAAGCTGCGGCGCCTGGTGAACATGGCCGGCGGCCTTCGCTTCAACCAGCCCAGTGAGGAGCTCACCCACGTGGTCATGGGAGAGCTAGACCCTGACCTCAAGAACTTCTTGGGCAAAGCCACGCATAGGTTTGAAATGACTGCTGATGCATACTGCAATTGTTTGGAAACTGTATCTAGTTACTTTGCTGATTTTGATTAATATTTCAAAACAGATACTTTGATGTGATTTGAAATTTGCTGATTTTGACCGGAAGGGCGAGATCCAGTAGCGACCGACGACCAGGTTGCAACCTGGTCGCAACCAGGTTGAAACTAGTTGCAAGGGTTAGGGTCAGGGTTTGGTTAGGGCCTTAATGTTTATATTCGCCATCTTTTATGGGTTAGGGTTAGTCTAAGAAGAGTCTCAACAATTCTGTTGTGTTCCAATTCTGAAAGGTTTTTAAATGTAATATTTAGATTTTTGCCTAATTTGGTTGTCCATTGTAGTTTAGGTATAGTTTTGTTGAGGTTCATGTTAGGAATATACTTAGGTGCAAGTGCATTCTGAACACCAGACCAGTATAACTTTTACCTTTCTATATTTTCCTAAAGTAAGTGCTTAGAATACCAGGACGTGAACACGTTCCTTCTCCTCCCAGGCCCCACGTGGTGACGGTCCAGTGGCTGGTAGACTGCTTCTCCAGAGGCTGCCTGCTAGCAGAGGATGACTACCTCCACCCCGACTGTCTGCCTCCTGCCTCGGCGGCCGCCATTCCTGCTCCCAAAGCCCCCCCCTCCTCCCGCGCAAGCGTCTCCTCCTCTTCCCGAGCCAGTGTCTCCTCCATGGTCGCTCCACCTTACTACGGCAGCCCCAGCACTCCCAGACACAAGAAGAGGGAGGACGATATGCTTTCCCAGTACATGGACGATGACCCTACAGTAGGTAAGCAGCCATCCATAGATGGGAGAGAGTTCCACAGGGTGGGGAGCTGACAAGTTTATGGAGGAGGTCCGAGAGGTACTGTGGAGCCAGGACATTTTGACATTTGTACGTGAGAGAAGAATGCTCTCGCCTGTTTTCTCGAAATAATTTATTCTTTTGTGAAAAGCACCCTCAATTTAGAACCTTATAGTGTCATATCAATCCACTGATTGACATGAGAGCACGACAAAACAACACAACTCCTGGAGCAGCCGTGTTTACTTCCTGTTTCACCCTCAGTGGAAAAACTCTGGATGTTTCTGAATGGGAGTCTATGGCCTTGTTTACAAAATCTATTCCGAATAGAGATTTATACCCAAATATTTACATGGATCACGGAAGTCATTCTCCAGGCGCTTACAAAGATGTCAATTCTTCTTCTGTCCCTCAAATGAATAGTTTGGGTATGGTCACCCTAAGTCCATGATGCAGGCATTATGATTGAAGTGTTTATACGATAAGTCTATACCAATGAAAATGTTATATACCATCTCCTGACCCAAATGAGAATTCATTCTGAATCGGATATTCTATTCCGAATGAGGTGTTTACATTGCCTATTCTATTCTGATGATTGGAATAGATGCCTTCATTCCAAATAGACTTTGCGCACGTAAACTGGGTTCTATGATAGAATAGTGCTTATGGCCTGATCCCTGCAGGCGAAAGTGCATGAAAAGTGAAGCTGCTAGCCAGTGAACCAGTTTCACAATTAAAGTGATAAACAAAATTGAATTCTATTTCCAATCCACGTTATTACTATTCCCCTCCAGTGGAAAACCCGGTGCCGGTGGACCAGTCCAGCAGCACATTAAACCCCCGGGTCCCTGAGCCTCCTTACTGGGCCGCAGCAGACCAGACCGGAGGAGGGCCAGAGGCGGACTCCACCATGCAGGAGGCCAGCAGCAGCCAGGCAGGCCCCGGCGGCCTGTTCTCTGGGAAACGCTTCCTCCTGGTGGGCTTCGGCGGTGAGGCCGAGGCCCGGCTGGGCCAGCTGGTGATGGAGCACGGCGGCAAGCTGCTGGTGGGACGCACGCGCGCCGTGGCCGACTACGCCGTGGTCCCACTGATGGGCTGCGACGTGGAGGCCACCGTGGACGAGGTCGTCACCGACACCTGGCTGGTGAGATGCAGAGGGGGTGGTTGTTGGGTTGAGTGACAGAATGAACTGGGACCATAATTGTTATTCTAGAAGGTTGTTATGTTGTAACAGTTGCCCTTATGACGCTAAGGACGACAGTTAAATTCAATAAAAAAAAAACACCTGGAACCCCCCCCTCCTGCCCCCCACATGAGTCCCAGTGTTATCTGTATTGCCTTACGTTACAAACACAATTTCTCCTTCTTCTCGTTTCGTCGTCTTCTTTCTACTCATTCTTTTCATTACTACAATAGACCTTTCCGTAAGCCCCGCCCTCTCCCCAGTGTCCAACCAAAGACGGAGTGCCATAAATAAAATAAAATGGAATGCTGGAATGCTCTTACTCTGAAAGCTCCCCCATCCAAAAGACCCGGGAAAAGGAGCAAAATGAAAAAATGCATCTCACTAGAATAATTCAAAACGAGATGACAGTTGCAGTCAGAAAGAACCACTCCATGTGTCGAACAATATGGTGCCAGGTTATCACAATTACTTAGCAAGGTGTTTCCGGTTCCTGACCTATATTATTGTCCTCATGGTTGCAGTTCATGTGCCTGGAGAGGGAGAGCGTCCTGCAGCCGTCCTCCAACCCTCTGTTCACTCCCCTGGCCGTGATGGAGGGCCGCTCTCCTCTCACCGGCTGCGTCCTCTCCGTCAGCCAGTTCACCGGGGCAGAGCGAGAGTCCCTGGTGGAGCTGGTCAAGCACCTCGGAGCCAGGTACGTACGGGTCCTGTCTCGGCGTGATTCATTGTGGCCCATTAGTATCGATGCCAGTGCTGCAAACTGCCAAAATCCAAAATGCGCTAGTGGCACTTCCAAAATGCACTCGAGCAGTGGTTTTCAGCAGTTTTCATACCAGGACCTGCATTTTAGCCACGGACCACCATTTGATGTTGGGTTTAGTCTCTTGGACTAATATAGGCTAATAACTGGCAAAATGTTGGTAAAAATAGCAATTCTTCAACATTTTCTAAATGTGTAGATTCTTGAAAAATAGGTAATTCAGCTGTTTAAATAAATCCATTTGGTTACCAATGGTCCATTCTAGGAAGGAAGGATGACTCTATTATAGGAGGGAAAATGGTGAAAAATGAGGGTTATATATCTGGCACCTGTCAAACAATTTCGCCCTACTTACTAGCAAAAAAAGCAATAGATTTTCCACCAGGAGTTTTTCCATTAATTCTGGCACTGGGGGGGGCTGGAAAAAAGCTGAATATAGTGACAAATGCGCTAAGTTGGCAACACTGATCAACGCTGTTTAGCTTGCAGACTAAAATTGGTTGCAAAGTAACATTTTAGGGAAATCACAGCAGCATGACCAGGAGCTTTCATGTGTACTGTTTTCATCTGCTTTTCAGGACTAAATCTTATCAACTCTGGTGTTTTTAGGCAAGCACTGTGGAGTTTTTTTTACAGCCTGGAAACAAAACAAACAAATGCTTCAGTGAACACATAGTCGAGGGCACAAAGTAGGCGCAACCGGCCTTGACATTTTGGAGTAACGCTGCCCTCCTCCTCTCCCCAGTGTCCAGGACTACTTTGTACGCATGGCCAACCAGAAGAAAGGCATGCTGGCCAGCACGCATTTGGTTCTGCAGACACCGGAGGGCACCAAGTACAACGCGGCAAAGAAATGGAACCTGCCGGCCGTCACTGTGCGCTGGATCCTGGAGTCTGCCAGGAAGGGCCACAAGGCGGAGGAAGGACGCTTCCTCGTTGACCTTCCTCCATCACCCGGTCAGTCAGTCCACTTCCTCTGCTTAGACCATTACTCAAATAATCGCTTTATTGATCGAGCAGAATTTCTTATTTGTAATTGACGTTTGGTACATGTGCACCGTTTAACCGCATGCTGAACACGACAGTGTTGTGTTCTGTCTCTAGGCCACGGCTCTGGCCACAGCTTTTGTTCAAAACCATTATTTTGAAGCGCCATGATGACTCTATTATTGGACTGATTGTCTTCATTGTGCTCCCCAGAGCCGGACGATGGGAGCTTTGTGACCGGTTCCCAGCAGACCACCATGCCTCCTCCTCCAGCGCCGCAGCGCAACGTCTCCCCAGAGATCCCTCTGCTGGGCTTCCAGAGCGGCAAGGCTGTGACCCCTCTGGACTTAAACCGCTTCCGCAGCAAGGTGTGCCGCTCGGTTCACTTCATTTCCTTTCCCCCCCTACCTATCTCTCTCTCTGTTTTTTTTTTTTTTTCGTGCTTCTACTTTTTCTTGTTTCGTCGTCTTCTCTCTGCTCATTCTTTTCATTACTACAATAGACCCCAGTGTCCAACCATGAGTTGGACATTCTCGAAGACGCGCTCATGCATCTAATGTAAAGTAAATACTGGCTCATTTTTTGAACCAGGCCTTCAAAATGACTTCCAAATCTGCCCACAAGGCCTGCCATATGCAGTGGGAAAATGTGTGTTTTTTTTCTTCAGAACATTGTTTTAATATCTAGGAAAACTATTGGTAGAGAGTTTGCCTATCGCATGTTATGCTTAGCTTTGATTGAACCAAAACAGTTTAGGGAGGGGCTTACAAGACGTCTCATCATGTCTGCACTATGAATACTACTAATAATAAAGTGTATCTCTGCAGGCGTTCCGCTCGGTGGTGGACCAGATGAAGGCCAAGGAGAACCCCAGCACACCGCCGGAGCAGCAGCAGAGGAGCGGCCTGGACAGAGAGCCCTCCCTGCAGCTGGACACGCCCTCACGCTTCCTCAGTAGAGACAAGCT
Source organism: Benthosema pterotum (assembly GCA_039105355.1). Taxonomy (NCBI): domain Eukaryota; kingdom Metazoa; phylum Chordata; class Actinopteri; order Myctophiformes; family Myctophidae; genus Benthosema; species Benthosema pterotum. Next base: position 36,690,877 of record CM076982.1, on the reverse strand, counting down.
GTTCAGACCCACATTCAATGTCAAGGTCAGTGCTCAGGACTGCACCTTTCAACATGGAACTTTACTGTTTGGTTTTTAAGACGGGAGTTTTCAACGTTTTTCATACCAGGGCCCACTATTTCTTTAGCATTTGAGCCACGGACCACCATTTGGGAACATTTTAGCCCCCCAAAACCAAAGATTTCTTTTGCTTTTGTCCACAGTATGGATTTGGGAAAGAAAACAGGAAGATTTACAGTTCAAAATGACCATTGATCTTCTAGTGTAGACTTGGGCTAATACAGAGGATGAATATTTTAACTCTTGAGAGTGTAAACATGTAAACCAAATGTACCCGCAAGGGTCCATTAGTTCTCATTTTTACGCTCTCAAGAGCGTAAAAATGCATACTGCATACGGCAGGCCTTGTTGACAGATTTGGAAGTCATTTTGAAGGCCTGGTTGTCATAACTGTGGATTTACAGTTATGACAGCCATTCTACTTGCACTGTAAACAATGAAGTTTCACTGGGTAGGCTGTCCCCCTTTTTTTTTTTTTTGTTCTAGGATGCGTTAGGAGAGCTGGACACTCCAGTGGGAGCGTCTAAGCTGGGGGCGAAAGTTGAGACTCCGCTGACCGATCTGGTCAACAGAAAGATGCAGGCGGCTCTGGCCAACAGCACCCGCAGCCAGACCGCAGCCCTGCAGGCGCTGAGCGCCAGCCCCCAGCTCAACAAGACCACCGAGCCTGAGGTACAGGTGGGTGTGACATCACTGTACTGAGGACACGCCCAGTGTTGGGTATCGTTACTTTATAAACTAACGACGTTAGGTTATTGGACTACTGCCCCTAAAACTAATCTCGTTAAGTTACAAGTTACTTTCTATAAAAAGTAACGTAATAGATTATTTTCCGTTATTTTCCGTTCCTGATCACAATTAAAATACTCCTTTTCTCTTTGTTTTTAATGTATGCACAATTTAGTTGATTGTATTACCAGTGCATCAGTCGCACTCCATGTTGCACACATGAAAACCATCATCACCAACAACAACAACGACAACAACAGTGACACCATGTCACCCACTATAAACTAGGTTGGTACAAAGTAGGCGATGTCAGATCCACAGTAGGCGCACAGACAATATTATGCTGTACGCGGTAGTGGTACAACCAGTCAGATAGCATGATGATGCCCTCTCCATGCTGCACGGCGGCAACAACAACAACAACAACTCCTGCAGGCTTTTCAACTGACCACCCAGCCTATGAACTACAGTAGTCTATATAAGACAAGGCACGGCGGCCAAACAATGAATTAAACATTACTCACCTAATAACGCAGCCAGAGTTTATAGCCGATTCCCAATAGAGAGTGCGCGTGTTAATCCAAAAATTAATCCAACAGTGTACGGCGTCATTGTTTACAAGACTTTTAGCAAGTCGCGCCTACAGTAGCTGCTTCACTACGCAAGCAGCCAGCGGACTTCCTCTTTCTTCCTTTTCAAAATAAAAGATTCATACTAGAGTATAACTACACACCAGCTAGACAGTAGGTTTACTATTATTTCTTAGGCGGATTTACAGGATGTGCAGACAGAAAATGTAAACTACACACATCACTCACAGAAGGATGAAGCCACAACGTGCAGTCGGCTTATTCTACCATAACAGAAGGAGGAATATACGCTACAACACCGGGCAATCTCAAGAAAATGAATTGCGACGAACTATAGTAACGAGTTACTTTTTTGGAAATGTAACTAAGTAACTAACTACTAAATTGCAAAAATAACTCGTTAGGTTACTCCGTTACTAATAAAACTAATCTGATTACGTAACGAAGTTATCAATAACGGCGTTATCCCCATCACTGGACATCACTGTACTGAGGACACGCCCACTGAGTGGCAAAACAACCTGCTCCCTCCATAGAAATACACTGTTGTAGCACCGGTTTACATTCACTCTAAACACAGTGGAAAAAGCTTTAAAATGGCAAGTTTAGGCATTCCAACATGGGGATAAATATGTTTTTTTTTTTACAAAATATTATAAACCAGGGTGAGCCCCCAGATCCATACTCTCCATTCAATATTGTCAGTTTTTATATTGTTTATTATTATATTATTATAAACATTTATTATTGTTTATTATTATAATGACCATTATGTTCAACTCAGTTAATAACATCAGACTTCAAATTTGAATGAATGTAGAATCATTTGCCGAAATTCACATAGATATAACAGCACTTGATTTAATTGACTAGATTGTTAAATATTTTGTATGTGTCAGTGTGCCAGTGATTACACTGGCCAATGTGGGCACAGGGTTGTCTACTCCTGCGTTGAATAGATAGTATCCTTTTTATTAGTGGGATAAACCCCTTGAGATGCGTCCTATCATCTTCCAGGTGGTTCTAACCAGAAAGTCTCAGCTCTAGTCATCATGTCTCATACTTGACACTTGTTGAGCAACACCATCACCTGGGCAGTGACAAATTTACTCTGGCCCAGCTAACTACCTAAAAAAAAAATTAAACTCCAGACGCTCTAGTAAGACACATAATGGAGAGGGCATAGCCAAATCCTGTCAATGTAAGTGTTTGCAGTTCCCAGAAAATAATTGCATCATCGTTAGTCCATAAAATGATGATGCTGTGATCTTATGTAACTCAATGAAACTAGTTACGTCCTTTGTCTGAGTTGGTCCATGAAAACCGAGACATTTGAATGTATTCATTTGTACATTTCATTGAATAGGTCCAGGAAAAGGAAGCTGGACCCCTGGCTGGTGTGGTGATCTGTGTGGGAAAGAAACTGGTGAAGATGCAGAGTGAGCTGAACGCTACGGCTGCCTCTCTGGGAGCAGACTTCAGGTCTGGTGCCAAGTTTTACATATTGTTCTCCCTGAAATCACCTCTTCACCCTGCTCAAATGCTCTTTAGTAGATTATTTCATCCTTGTAGTCTTCTTGTTACTCACTGTAGTTGTGATTTTCTTTCCTTCAGGTGGTCTTGTGACGACACGGTGACTCACTACATCTACCAGGGCCGCGTGGGGGACAACACTCGTGAATACAGAGGAGTGAAGGAGAGAGGACTGCATGTGGTGTCTCAACACTGGCTACAGGCCGTACGTTTCCTTCCTTTAAACATGTGATCTGCCAAACGGGTCCTAAAGTCCTCTACTACAATTAACTTACCCTTGTGAAAAAAAAATATGCAAACCTTTTCGAGTGATGGTTAAAACATCAAGGTCAGTGTTGCCAACTTGACGTATTTGTCACTATATTTAGCTCTTTTCCAGACCCCCTAGCGCCAAAATTAGTGAAAAACTCCTGGCGGAAAATCTAGTGCTTTTTTGCTGGTGAGTTGGGGCGAAATTGATTGACAGGTGCCAGAGATAAAACCCTAATTTTTCACCATTTTTTTCCTCGTATCACAGTGGTTTTCAACCAGTCGTCCCCAGGCTAAATGATGGAAAGTTAGTTAACCAGGTGTAACTCTTTTACGCTCTCAAGAGTTAAAATATTCATCATATGAATTAGACCAATTCTACACAACTAGAGAATGTAGAAGATTAATGGTCATTTAATGCTCATATTCTCTTCCAGGCAAGCATCTAGTGCGTTTGGAAGTGCCCCTAATGCATTTTCGATTTGGGCAGTTGGCAACACTGATCAAGGTCCATAGACTTCCATTCTGGCGAACGATTTACTGCACTGCTATTTTCTTCTGGCTAATCATGGTGTTGGTGTGCTGTCTTGGACCCCTCTGCAGTGTGCTGAGGAGCAGAAACACGTGTCTGAGGTTCTGTATCCGTTCACCTACAACCCCAAGATGAGTCTGAACCTCAGCCAGGTGCCAGAGAGCTCCCAGAGGATCACTCGAACACAAGTCAAAGATGTCACCGAGATCCAGAACGACATGGTAGGTCGCAAGACAGGATAAGGCGGCGGGTGGGGAATGGGGATTAACAGCAGCCAACCGGCAGAAATAGTTTGTTGCCATGGCTGCTTTGTTGGGTCTACTCTATTGGCTGCTTTAGCACACAACCAGGCTCCTAATTTAACGCTAGAAATAAATCAAATTGTGGCAAATTTGAGGCAGTGGACCAGTGTTGGCTTTACAGTCCCAGTTCTGACTTCTTTTTTTCATTTGTCTTGTTTCTACCACAGAACGTGGACAACACCACAGAGGAGGCGTCAACTTGCCCACGTCTCAATGATGGAGAGGTGGAGCAACACCAGGAACAGGAGGAGAAAGGTGTGCACTGTCTGTTCACCTATTATCTGTTATCTACTAGTCTACTAATGTTTAAAATATTAGACTACTGTCTACAGGCCATTTCGAAGTGTCCTCGGGCAAGACACTAAACCCTTTCCTTTTTTTTTTTCTTTCTCTCAGATTTCAGTGAGACTCAGGAGATGAGGGACACACTTCAGAAGCAGCTCCAGGAGATCATGTCCGCCACCAAGATGGCGGCAGGCCGGCGGTCCTCGGTCCGCCTCAACAGGCTGGGCTCCTTCGGGCAAGACTCCCACTCCACCCCACGCGGCACACCTGGCACCCCTGGTCCAGGGCCCCGCGGGAGCCGACGCACCCTGGAGGCCCTGAGGTTAGAGCCGCCACAATCATTACATCATCATTATTTTTGCACAATCACCATAATCATTTTGATGTTGAAAGTGTTTGTTTTTAAGGGAATGTGACATTTTAAAGAGTTTTTCACAGGAAGAGAGATGCCTCACTGATTTTAGTTTACTTACACTTAACACTGGAAAAGCTATGGTTAAGTGGGAAACACCCATGATAACTCCAGTGATTAGTTGCTGATCAGATTAATTGATTACTAAATTAGTTGCCAACTTATTAGCCTACATTATCAAGTTGATTATGATTAATCAATTAATTATTGCAGCCCAAGTCACCATACAGCCACCATACCGCTTAGATTTTGCATGTCTCTGCCCCATTGTGGCAGATGGGGTGCAGTACAAGGAAAGCACTGCTGTCCCCAAGAGTCGGCTTTTCAGAGTAAAATCCGCCTCATCTGCGAGACATTCGAGCGACTTAATAACAAAAAGGATCTCCCGGCAAAATATTGCTGTGTCTGCTGGTCTTTCCAGGGTGTCCAGGGAGGCACTCATGGACATGAACTCGGAGCCGTCCCAGAGCGAGCAGATCGTGTGGGACGACCCCACGGCCAGAGAGGAGAGAGCCAAGCTGGCCGACAACAGGCAGTGGCCCGGCAGCCCCTCGCAGCACTCGGAGCCGCTGGCCGTGGCGCTGCCACACCCCTCCACCACGGCTCAGGCAGAGAACGGAACGTCGTCGTCACACCGGGACTCCATGACCGACTCTGAGCTGATGGAGATGGGTGAGTAGTACCAGAAGAGACATACTGTACTACAAATGTTGAGAACGTGACGTCCTGCATGTTGCTGGGACAGAGAGGCCGAAAATGAAGTAGATTTTCTGGTTCTGTGGTTTGTGGCAATCTGGTACAATATTTAGTTGTTCAGTTTCGCCCCTGTTAATTTTTTTTGACACAGTCCAAATGCAACGCGACACAACGCTCTCAGTGGACTAGTGGAGCCCTGACCTTATCTACCACACCGCATTGTTAAGCACCACAGTTTTACCTAATTTGGTTTTATATAACAATCCTGCTTGTCATTCAGTTTGTGCTAAGTTATTGAAAGTACGCTGTCTCCCTCTAGTGTTTTTATGAAGTTATGCCGTAGTTGAAATTATTTTGCCTTACTCTTAGAAAATAAGTCATTTATTTTGCGATTTACTTTCGCGATCTTTTTGGATTATCTATTCTATTTTTGTGCTGCAATCATCCAGGTGATACAACAATTATTCTCTAAATGACATAGGCCATAATCTAGGATAGGATGACGCTAAGGTTTTTGTCTGAGAAGAACAGAATAAAAGATAAAAGACGTCTCATAATATGAGCCTTACCCACTATGTTTTCTCCCTCCACCGGCCAGCTGTCTGTGACGTCATCGATCAGCAGGTGGCTCAGAGGACCATGACTCCTCCGGTGCAGAAGGTAGAGGAGGACATCCTCACCCCTAAAGCTCCCAGCATAGCTTTCCCCCTCGCCAACCCCGCTGTAGCACCAGAGCCACAGGTAAACACACACAGACGGCCTTCCCTCCTCACATACCTCCTCAGCAATAAATGAACACCATGTATCGAGTCAGTTGATGTGCACGGCTGTTTTCATACTATTTTTTTTGCTATTTATACTATTATTTATAACCTTGGAGGTGTACTTTAAGCAAGGGAATATCTAAGGCGGGGGATAGTTTAAAATGTAAGACCAACATGATGGTTAACAAAGGGAGATCAGACGAGGTAGTAATGGAACATTATAGCTCCCGGTTTTGGGGGGCTTTTCCGAGTCAAATCTGCCCATGTGCTGGGCATTCTATGGCAATCATTTTGAAAGATTCCTGGGCAAAGAACAAAGAAGTGTTAAAGTCAGTGACAAAGCCATTTATGTGCGAGTTCATTTTGTCTCATTTATACGCAACGTTAAAATCTAATACAGGTACATATGGCTACCAACTCTCCTCCTATTTGACCACTTCAAGGACCATTTGTTGAAAACCACTGCCTTATTCGAATTCCATTACAAAGCATGATGGAGTGACACAGGGGGTAACGGTGTTGTCTATAAACTCTCCTTCCTCTGCTTCACAGGAGACCAAGGAGAAGAAGGAGCCGCCAAGGTTTCAGCTCTCCTCGCTCACCCCACAGGAACGCACCGATTACAGTCACCTCATCGAGGAGCTGGGTGAATATTGCTTTACTTTTTATTTACCAGTAAGATGCTGCCCAAATATGGAGTGTGATGCACGACACGTGCAGACATTTCTGCCTGGCTTACATGGTTATCTGTAAGCCAAGCAGAGAGAGCCAGTTATCTGTCTCTCTCTCTCCCTCTTTCCTGACTGTCTTCACTGCAACTATCAATAAAGGCACAAAACCTCAAAAACAAATCATAACATGAATCTAGTTTAAATGAGTTGAATCGCATTGTGAGTTGAGTGTATAGTTGCATTTGTGAGTGTTTGTGTGCACTGCAAAGGTGCTACTTTCTCGTATCTATTTTCTGCTCTTGTCTTGACTGTTGTTTCCCTTCCTTTTGTCCTGTCCAGGGGGCGTGGCTCTGGACGGCCAGTCCTTTGACCGCAGCTGCACCCACATGATCGTGGGGAGCCCCCTGCGCAACGAGAAGTACCTGGCTGCCATGGCCGCCGGCAAGTGGATCCTGCACCGGTCCTACCTGGACGCCTGTCGCTCCACCGGACACTTCATCCCGGTCAGAATCTCACTGTGTTTTCACTAGAGGTAGTGTTTTTGCCATAATACGGGACTGTGGCTAACTTTCTTGCCTGTGTGTGTGTGTGTGTGTGTATCCTGTGTGCTGTGACGTTCCAGGAAGAGGACTATGAGTGGGGTAGCAGTTCTATCCTGGAAGCCTTGCCCTCCGTGACCCCCATGCAGAAGAAACTGGCCATTTCGGCCATGCGCTGGAGGGAGGCCCTGCATGGACGTCCGGACCAAGAGGTACATTTAAACTCCTTTGGTACAACAGTGAATGGTAGTCGATTAACCACGCTGAACCAAGGTTTTCCACCTCTGAGGAAAGCCTGGGTTTGTATTGCGAAAATGCAGTGTGAACTGGGTCTGGATACATCATGTTGTAGTAGTCAGCAGACAGGAAGATTCATGTGTCATAGCCTGCAGCTTGTATTGAGAAAAATCGGGTCTGCGTGATTCTTTGTCTACAAAACAGTACTACAGCGTGATGTAGCAATATCATCCAACCGCCTGATGCCTGAGCATCTGTGCTGCTGAGCCTGCCTGATGACGTGCCACTGGTTAGAATCCTGATCCCGACAGCCTTTGTCGCAGGTCTACCCCTCCCATATCTCGCCTCATTTCATGTCACATTGGCTACACAATACTTCTTCTGCCTTTATTGTGCAAAGTCCACAATAGTCTTGTTTCGTGACGACCACAGTTCATTTCTAACCACTGCTTCTGCCCACATGCAAAATAACGGAAGTGCAGGTGAGCAACATTACCATCTAGTAGCATCACAGCGGGACTTACTGCTTGACATAAGTAGGTTATTTGTGTCTTTTGTGTTCAAGCTGAGCTGTCTGTTTCTTTGGGTTTTGTCTTCGTCATAAAATATATTTAAAAAAGAAGTACGAACACGCAGTATGACGTTCTAAAATACGTTCTTTCTTGTCACGGATGGTTAGCTGAACTGTCTGGTCACCTACCGATAGGCGGCTAAGCCAACCTGACAGCATAAATATGTGTTCCTAAAGCAGCGTCAGTCAGCGATGTTGCTTCTCGTCTGGCTGGCCTTTCTAGTAATGTTTGAAATGAGCCTCAACCTTGTAACATACCGTAGGTGTTGTGTTACACTGAGCTGAGCTGTTTGCCTGACATTCAGGTGGCTGAAGTGGTTCATTTCTCTGTTGCCCACTCAGAGTTGGCCGGCAAAGGTCAAGCCATTTCTTAGCACCTGCACACCTATAGAAAAGGTCATCCATGCTTTTATCTCCAGGCCGTCTTGCTATTGCAACTGATACACAACAACTGCTGCCAGGCTTTTAACAACATACAGTGAGTACAGTGTGAAGTAAGCAGTATAACACACATGTTGATTTTAAGATTCTGTTCTGTTTTTAAATCCCTGAGTTGGCAGGCTACTGTAGGGGTCCAGGACACTAATCAGACAGGATATTAGTCAGACATTACTAACCCTATCTCTAGCCCTTACCATAACTATGGTCTCATCTTCACTTTGTCTTTGGTGTTTGGCATTTAGGCCTAGATTTTCGTCACCGTTAAACCCCTTATTCCTTAACTTCTTTGCCTTTTTAAACTATTTAAAAAAAATCAATAGTTAAAATGGCAGCCTACAAGCTCACAATGTGTCAATAGATTGTCACGTTGAACTATTCCAAAAACTTTTTTCAAAATAGTAAAAAGTGGATAAGGGGTTTAGTGTGTGAAAATGGAGCCCTTAGGGATCAACATTTACCCGACCATGGTCTGCTATCAATTTAGCACAGACATGGGAAAATGCTCATTCGCCTACTACTGTGCCACCAAATTGTAGAATGCCTTGACAACAGAAATGAAATCATGTTATTACACAGCTTGGTTGGATGCTTGATCCTGATCAGTCGCTGAATTCTGAGCTGTGTTATTTTTTTGATAATGACGGCTTGCATCTAGCAGGCTGTACAACAGATCACCAGCTAATCAAAACCTCTGCACCAAAGGTCTATTATAGACATGTGCAGCTCGGTGTCTCTGTTTGAACTTAAATAAATTAACTTCTTTCTCATATGTGAGAGAAGGCTTATATCCTACTTTATTAACCCATTGTGTCCTATCTAGTTTCTGAATAACATAATATTCAAAGATTTCACCACGTTTTCACGATTTTTCAAAAATAGCAGACTATAGCAGAGCCACTCGGTGGCGCGCTATGAGCTTGTAGATCTGCTATTTTTCAATAGTTAAAACATAATGCTTAGAACACCAAAACGCGTTCAGTACACTAAGGGTTAATGTTAATGGACTCATCGTGAACAGGTGAGACTTGTTTACCAATATATGCAGATCTACAAGTTGTTATGCAGTGCATCTGGACTTGTTCCTGAGATGTTTTTGCCTTTTAGATCTGTCCATTTTTAGTTAGTAACCTCCTTAGTAACCGTTAGCCCTAATGTCTGACTGTACACATCCTGTTTACATTTCTGACTAATAAAGTATTCAATCAACCAATTAAAAGCATGTTTTTGTGTGTTTTTTGACGTCAGGGAGCTTTCAGTGGTTGGACAGTCATCCTGAACATGGACCCAAGCAGAGAAGCAGGGTTCAAGCGTCTACTGCAGTCTGGTGGAGCCAAGGTTGGTAACTAAACTGCTTTCTCTGCTGCTGTGGCATAAAAAAGTAGCAACAATCTTTACTTGTGTGTAGCCTTTCCCTGGTGCAACACTGGTTGACATTTTCACACTACGTATGAATGGTTTGTTTTGATCATATGCCATTGGAACAATATGAACAAGTATCGCTTAAAGTTGGATCAAAAAGGTATAGGTGGAAGGTAGGAGTCCGTAGTCCTCATCTGATGGAAGATCTACAAGCTCAAATGTTTTCAGCAAACAAGTGTAAAACCAGGCATTTCGATGCATCAAGGCTAGAGAACGACATTTAAGGTTTGGCCAATATGTCCAATTACTGATTAATGGAGAAACAAAGAGCCTGATAGTCGATATGAATTTAAGTAAAACAATATTATTTTACAGTAACATAGTAAAAACTTTAAATGCCCTGCAAAACGTATTGATAAAACAATTGCAAGAAGCAGCAACATTGTTTCAGCAACGTGCAGGCACAGGCTTCAAACATATCTAAAACATTTGGGTATTTTTTTCACAATCTAAAAATGCAAGGGTTGAAAGAGTCAAGATTTTCAATGAAAGGGGTTGTTGTACTATTTTTGTACCACATTTATAAGAAATTTCTAACTAAAACTTGACCAAATTCACACTGCTTGTGGTCTTCTCCCAGGTCCTCCCCGGTTCCTCTCCACACCTATACAAAGAGGCCACTCACCTGTTTGCAAACTTTGCGTGGCTGAAACCCGAAGACCCCCGAGTGGACCTGGCCGACGCCACCGCCCAGGGAGTCACCTGCTTGAAGCCAGAATACATAGCAGATTACCTCATGCAGGTCAGTGGTCTCGCATTGGTGATCTTTATCCCATTGTTGTTTTATTAGGTATTAGGCCCTGGTGTTTTCATACCAGGGCCCACTATTTATTCAGCATTTGAGCCACAGACCACCATTTGATGACCTTTTAGCCCCACAGAACCAAAACACAAAGATTTCTTCTGTTTTTATCTACAATTCCGGACTGGACCTCTAGTTGTGTAGAGTCGGGCTAATTCAGATGATGAATATTTTAACTGTTGTGAGTGTATAAATGAAACCATTTGCAAGGGTCCATTTGGTTTCATTTTTACGCTCTCAAAGAGTTACATCTGGTTAACCCACTTTCCATCATTTAGCCTGGGGACCACCTGGAACCCTCTCAAGGACCACTGCTGGTCCCCGTACCACTGGTTGAAAACCACTGTATTAGGAGGATCTTGGCATCTGGTGGTGCAGCATCTAACTACTGATTGCTCTTAATGCTCTGTAGGTTCCAACACCACCCATAGAAATGTACCATCTGGAGGAGAACCAGAGCACTCCGTCCCGCAAGCGCAAAGTGTCGACGGACACCTCCAAGCTGAAGAAGAGCCGTCTGAAGTGAAACATTTTTACCATATTGTTAATGTTATTTTCTACATCCTAATTCTATGTTATGTAAATAAATTATAAATAAATGAAATGAAATGCTGTATAAAGTTGTATTGGCTTTTATACGTTAATCTTTGGTTTTTCTACGTCCTAATTCCACAGTTCAATTCGTTGTCAACTACTATTAGTAATCGATCAAATCAGCAAATAATCGCTAGATTTTTGGAATTTATAATGTGTGTTTTCTTACTTAACCATAGTTACTTGAGTGAGTGGAGCGGGCGCAAGTAAGACTATCGGCGGTCAGCCCCTCAGGGTACTTCAATTGGCCGTTTTAGGTGATGACATAATGGTGATGTAAGTAGAAGACCATATAGCTAATGCTCACGCACAAGTAGGTCATGGCCTCCTTGTGCGCATTGTGAAAGTTTGCACTCTACAGAGTGCTGATTTAGTTTTTCCATTGTAAAGGGTGACGAAAACTAAAGAGCCGTGAGCCATCTCTCTTCCATTACCGGTAGTTTCTGCTGATATTTATACATGCACAGTAGTGGCTGCAGAGCAAAATATGACCTCAGTATCAGTATCAAGAACAAGACATACGGCTTGAATATTTATGTGTACCGGTATTCTTTAATCAAATGTATTTTTGAATGATTTTTGTTGAAATATATTTTAGGATGATAGCTAAAGATCTATCTTTTGCAAACAGCTGTACTAACATGTTCTAACCTGTAGGGGGCAATACCTGTTCAGTAGCTAAAAGCACCTGTGTGGTTTGCACAGTTCTCTTTAAGAGGACTAGGTCTAGTCATACTCCAGTTTTAGGTGTGACCACTGAAAACTAGACTAACCTTTTTGGTGCTTTTTTTTTACTGCCCAACAAAAGAATGAATACCGGTAGACCTTTAAAACCAATGTACAATTAACCTCAAGTATATTATATATTTGTCAAGTATAATATATTTGTGTAATGTACACAGTGTCATTATTTTTATTAACGTGTGGCATCTATTATACTATCTTTTTTCAGTGTAAGCTCTCCCACTTACCCCTCATAGGACCTGCTTTTTTATCCCAAGATTTTGCAACCCATTTTTTCACCCAGTGTCAATAATCTCCTGTAATCCTTGGCACTACACTTCTGCCAATGTGGGGAGGCAGCAGACTGACCTCATGCTTCCTTTTATGCATAAGGAGTCCAGTTGTTGCTTTTTACTTGACGGGAGGGAATTTCCCCTGCCGGACGTAGCGCATGGAAGGAACATGTTATTCCGACTAGTTCCTTTTCCTTACATCAGGCTGCCAATGGGGAGGTACTTTAGAGACCAGGATTTTTGCATGTTTTTGTGAGGGTACCTAGTACCTACCCATAGGGAGAACATGCAAACCCCACACAGGAAGGCCCTTTTGCCAACCCCGACTTGGGTTTGGGATAACACAGACGAGGGAACACGTGCACAGCATCCTCAAGGGAAATCGAACCCAGGCCACAGCCTGTGTTCCTGAAAACGCACACAATATAGAACGTACATGGTTTAATGAAACCTGGAAGCATGACTCAGCTTGGGTGTGTTCTGTATTCCACCCAGTGTGATTATGAGCCAGATAGTCTCCAATACAGTAAACAGCAAGCTGTTGTTTTGTTGATTTAGATCTCTCTGGCATCATTTACTCCACGGTTTGCCAGGATGCATGCCAGGATGCCGGATGAGAGGGGACAAATTCCACCACCCACCCAAACACGGAGAATAAGTGGTTTAACCTCATCATGGTTAATCCAGTCTTCTGCCTGCCTGCCTTTCAGTGTTGGCTTTGAACTGCTGTTTGGATGGTAGATACAGTTCGTCATTATTTAAAGGCAATCTATGCGATAGGCAAAGGGTGTATGGAGAGAATACAGTGGATGGACACAGCTTGGATGGAGAGAACACAGTTTGTTGTGGTTGTGGCAGCATTGTGCTTCTCTGCTGCCTGTGACAAGGATTGCTGAGTTACAGCCTATATGATAGTGTTCCTGAGGGACATGGCACTATAGCGTAGGAGCCGGGGCAACGTACAATTCTAACAGAACCTATTTAAGTTCGATCGACTGGGGTGGGTAGATCTGGAGACTGCGCTGCTGCTAGAATCTACCCTAAAATCCCCATCCCCCGTACATAGCAGTACTGTTAGTAGAATACCTGAAACTTGAGGACTTCCCTTGAAAACGAGGTGCTGCAACTCAAGACGCTTTATCTAGTTTAGTCCATCCATCTAAAACCGCTTATCTGTAGTCGGGTAGTGGGAGCAACAGCTCTACCAGAGTGTTCCAGATTCCCCTCTCCAGAGCAACATGGTGAGTCAGTGACTTTCTCCTGGGGGATCTTGAGACGATCCAAGGCCAGGCGGGTGTCTTCTCCCAGTGGGACGTACCCTCATGAGTAACTACTGTTTTTGATAGTAGTTTTTCCTGAGCCTATGGTATGCCTGAACCATCTAATCTGGCTCCTTTCCAGGAAAAGAAGGAGCTACTCTACTCTGGGTCTCTCATTGACTTAACTTCTCACCCTATCCCCAAGGGAGATTCTGGACAGGCATAGAAGAAAACTCATTTTGGCCACTTGTACTACTCAGGGGTGGAGTCACTGGTTGGTAACCGCAAGGTCACTGGTTCGAATCTGAGTTAGTGTCGATCTGTCCCTGAGCAAGACACTTAACCCCAAATTGCTCCTGATGTGCTGGTTGTGCCTTGCATGGTTTCTTCCACCATATCTATCTATGTAAAGGCCCTATATAAATGCCCCATTTACCCTAACCTAATATACAGCAAGGTCAAACTCACCAAGAAACATGAATACTACTTTGTCATATGTACAACGTATCACTCAACCTCCCTGCATACCACCCGTTTTAGGAAGTATTTACCATGTCTATGGTGTGTTTTTGAGTGGTGCAACCACTCTTATAGACAGCTACTGCTATGTCTGTGGCTGAGTCCCTGCCTGGGTACCTGTGTCCCTGGCCGTATCCCATGTATATGTCCGAGCACAAAAAATATATTCATAATTTTTGTTCACCACCAAATATCACTTTTGCACAGGCGAACCCAAACAGACGAAGGATGGAGGGCTTGTACAGCACACAGTACTGTAAGCCGTTCAGTACAGTACAGCACCACTCACTTCAGATGGGTCTGACTTTCAGTAAACAAATTTGCAGACGGAGGATAGAATTAGGATATCCTGAAGCCTTGTTCCAAAAATATAGTCTATAGGCAGTCCATTGGGCTTGTTTGAAGTGGGGGCTAAGACTCCAGCAGAGGAGCCTATTAGTATTACACATCTAAATTAGTTGAGCCCCCTTGGGGGGGATGCGTGCAGCATGCCCATGCCCCATAAACTTTGTGGTCCCCAAATCATATTAGCTCGCTGCTGTCCTTAAAAAAAAACAAGCTTATAGGATTATTTCCAAACAGTCCAATAAATAACTGCTGAGCCATGAGCACTGCTAGACCACAGAGAGTAGAGTCGAGTAGAGAGAGAGAGAGAGAGAGACTTCGATCAGGATGGAAACTCTGCATGCCGTTGCAGCAGAGCAGAGCAGCGGCCTCCTCATTAACATTCTGTGGCCGTACATTCACCACGAATATCCCACAGTCCTCTCCCTCCTCCCTGGGTGGGGTGGGTGTGTGTGGCACCTACATATATATATACAAGCACCTCCTGCGTACCTCCACGCCTGACCACGGCTCCTGGGGAGGGGGGGGGGGCTTTAGCCCCCTCTGTTAGAAGCTCTAAGCCCCTGCCCCGACCCTCCAAACAAGCCCAAAATGACTGACTTGTGGATGTAAACGAAGATGCATTAACCCCAACTCCTCAAAATCGCCAGCACTGCCTCCCCTCCTAAAATCGCACCTCCCCAGTCCAAAAATCCTGGAGCTCTCCTTAGCTGGACCTCGACCACCGGACCACGCATTATTATAAGGCTATTATTAATCTGTATATTATTCAGGCAACCTAATCTATAGCCTGGCTGTCACTAGCAGCCACATTATACTCTATAGGTGTCTTGATGAGATGATGACACCGCCTTCGCCTTGCTGTAGTGTAGATACGCCACTGGTGTCATCACCTCACAGTATCCTGTGCCAAGTGCCAGTTTAGAGAAAGAGAGAGAGAGAGAGAGAGAGAGAGAGAGAGAGAGAGAGAGAGAGAGGTCCGATCAGGCAGGCAGGGGTGTAGCCCGGGCTGGACAAACTGTGCAGGTCCCCCCAGGGGAATCTCTCTCTCTCACTCACACACGTCCCCTCCCCGGTAGCCTACACTACAGTAGTTGAAGCTCCATTGGTCCATACGGTGGTGGTGGTGGTCTCTCTCTCTCTCTCTCCTCTCTCTCTCGATCAGTGCATGCATGCATGGTGAGACTGACTTGACTGTGGCAACATGTGCGCTCCTCCTAGGCTCCCTCTATGAAGTGACACAGCGGCTTTTCGGTGATCGGTCGTGTTGTTGCTGTGGGCTTGTCTCGGAGGAAGAGTAGAGGATACAGTGGATTCAGTGTAACAACCGACCCCGATCGGGACCGTAACGCAGCAGCAGAAGCCAGGCAGCAGCAGCAGCAGCGCACCTTGTGTTGTAGGTAAGTGTCTCTACCCGTTTAATAATGTGTCACCTACTTTTTTTTAGGGTTTGACCGCTTCGATGGTGTCCCGGCCGGCCCGATCATCACTGACAGTGTTTGTGGTGCATTATTAAAATTTGTGTTCACTCACAGCGAGCCGGCAGTGCATGCATGTGCATCGAACGAACACGGGAGGATTATGCTTAGCCTATATGTTTGATTGAATTTATATATGCATTTAATGCCGCTGTTTGATCAAATAGCCTACGCATTGAGGACTGTTGAAGCGGGTTGCTGCGGTCGTATAGGATGTTTTTCATAGGTGATGATTTTAGGTGGTGGTGGTTTTGTCAGTGAAACGCTGGAATGAATAATGCTGCGGTGTCGATCATTTAGCCGGCGAAGGAGACGTATCCAAATCGATTTCCCCCAGATGACATGATGTTAGTATTGATAAGCAATAAGGCCTACAGTATTTATAACACACTAGTATCAGCTAATCGCTCTCCCGCGGATGCCTGTGTACAGAATTCCTGGAAAAACACAAACGGGCAGCAGCTGCTGCTGCATGGCTCGTTTTTGGTGGAAGGAACATACATTTGATTTAGCAACATTAGAGGCCAAACTTATGGGGATGTGGGGGGTCGATAGGGACCATATGCCCCGGGGGCAGCGGGGCTGGGATCCCCAGTATCTGTGGGGGGTCCCCTCCCCCAGATGATTAGCTTAATGTGCAACTTTGTTTTGTCACCAGGTTATTGGGTACATTTCTAAAATTTAATTTAAATGTAAGTAATTTAAGACCTTTTTAATACTTCTAAAAACAAGAAAAGGTGTATTAATAGTTAATACTACTACTAATAATAATAATCACAATCAAAATCAGCAGCAGGCCTACTTAAAGTTTTACCTTTGGAAAGGAATGGAACTTAGCCTTTCAAGCTTGTGGATTGGCTATACTGTATGTTCACAATATGTATCATTAGTCACACTAATGATTGGAAGAGTATCCAGTTTAAATGTTCAGTTGCAGGTCATTATTTGTAGCCTTCAAGGCATGGTGAGTCTATAGAGCACCTAGCCTATTTCAGAAATGTATTACTTTTCTTGTATTATTTGACAATTTGTGTGTGTGCGTAAGAATTTGTCACATCACACGTTTACAGAACTGAAGTGGGTGACATTTTTGCCTTGGATCGAGATTATTGTGTATTTTATTGAGTCCGACTTCTGCTTCATCCTAGAGATGAAAAGAATAAGTCAAGAGAAACCTTGAGGATAGATGGGCTGCATGGCGTCTTGATTCGTTTCTGAGGCTGAGATGAATGAATCCGGTGTGCTTGGTCACATCTTTGTGCAATGTCATTATTCAGTGTTTCTGCATAGACCCATTGCATGGAGAATTTGTGAGAATGTGTGAATGAAAGCACAGTGTAATAGAATGTTGGCTATGTATTTCAAGGCTAATTTTCTTTTAAAATTCAAAGTGCCAGAATTGCTCATGTAGGGTTATAGAAATTTGTGAAACTAATCAGATGCAACAGATGGTATTGCTTTAGATAATGACTATTGTCAGATATCCTTTAATTGTCCACTGATTGAAGACTTTATTAGTCAGAAATGTAAGCAGCATGAGGTATATGGCGCCAAAAAAGGTATGGGGTCTTGTTTCCATTGTGAAATAACACGGTAATAGATGTCATGAACAAATACAAAACACTATGTACAAAGAAGGGAAGGGGGAAAACGGCAGCAGTGAATGACAACCCATTTCTATGGGGATTTACATTTACCTCCACTCATGGTCGAGTCCTGATTGATGGTCTTTCAGGATGGTTCTGAATGAAACCACTGATCCACATCTTGTAATGGATGGTCTCAAGGCATTCTGCATTTCGCAGGCAGGAGTATGGAATGACAACTTTTAACATGTTTGTTCTGTATTTGGCTCCCTCTAGTAGTGTGGCTGTGGCTGTCGCTCACTTTTGAAGAAGTAGTTAGTCAGCTGTGAGGGCAGGGGCGGATCTAACATTTCCCAATTGGGGGGGCAGGAGAAAAATGGTATGGTATACCATTTTCAGTTACATGACTTATTTTAGCCAAGAAAAGCATCAATAATAACATCAGTTGTTGTTGAAGTTGCCACAGACACGTGATGTGATGGTTTCAATGATGAAATGCTGTTGGTTTAGTTAGTTAGTGGCATAGTCTTTCAAATCATAAGCACTTTAATTTGAAATATATTTGAAATTTGGGTTGTTTCTAGGCCGTCATGGTTGGTGGGGCAGTCGGGGCATTTAGGGGGGCATCCCCCCCCCCCATGCCCAGGCCTAGATCCGCCCCTGTGTGAGGGTCTTGAGGGCACTGCCCCTTTGACTAGCTTAAATACCAACCGCCTTGTGCGATTATTGGTGGAAAAACACGTCATGGCGAGAATACCACAAACTCAAGTGCTTCTCGTATTATACAGGGCAGTGGCAACAGTAACAAAGACCATAATAGGAGGGGACTCTCTTAAAAAGTGAGACCGCCCGGCGAACGGGCTGCCATCATCACCCTGCACTCCTTTCAATGGCTAAGTTCTCCATTTTGTGTCCAAGGACGGTGTTGCCGTAAAGAGCATTGTAAGTGCATGGTTAATTGAACCTGCAGGTCGCTCTCTTCCATTGTGGCTGGAATGTTTAGTTGCCTGCAGTCCTGGCCCCCCTCGGAAACCCCCCCAACTTTCTTTGTTCTGGGGGGACAATCCTCCGCTGTGTGTGGGTGTGTGCGTGCGTGTGTGCGTGCATGCGTGCGGTCATGGAGGAAGGACTTAGGGTCAACAAAGGGCGTTGACATCTGTGGCTGACAGCTTCCTCGGGTTGAGCTGACATGCTGTGATGCTATGAATGGCTATTAGAGAACACATGAGCAAGGCACTTAGACTGTAGACACTAATGATCTGTGTGCACATCAACACGGACAAAATCTTCATAATTATATTATCTTGTCTTGTTGCCACCACGCCCTCAGGCAGTGTTGATTTCTCTAAAATTATGCTATATAGATACAGAATCTAAGCTATGAAAGCAGCGAGCCAGATAACTATGTAAGCTAGACGGAAATGTCTTTGTGTGAGTGCCTGCCTGTGTGTCACACTTCATATTTGGGTGCTTGTTGATCACCTATTTTGATAAATACTTTTTAAATTTACAAATCATATGCAGGAAAACATGGCATATTTTGGACATGGTTTGAATGGTGATTAATCACCATTAAATTAATTTTGAAGCTGTGATTATTCTGATTACATTGTTTACATTTTTAATCAACAGTTCAACAGCCCTGTACTTATTTTAATCCTTTACCACATTCAGTTATTTACAATACTTTGGTTAATCTGTTGATAAACCATTGAAGCAATCCTCTGACATGGACCATGGTTATATCTCTGAACTTGGTATAAGTGATTCTTTTGTCAGTGGAGGGAATTGTACTCTCACCCCCTATAGCAGCACTGATTGCAATTTTAAAGTACCTTCACTCCCAATGTTCAATACTTTTACTTCTACTTATGCTATACGGGTATTTAATGTGTAGGTTCCGATTATTATTACAAAACATACAGTAGGCTACATTAACATCTTCGCCCCTGCCTGTTTAGAAATCAGCAGATTAACAAGCTCACAACACAATGAACAGGTCACATTGTGACGTGTTGTGGGCTTGGAGATCTGCTATCATCAAACGAATTTGTCAAAAAATTGTGAAATGGAGCGTTCTAAATGAGTACTTTTAGTTGTGATTCAAGGCTTTTCCTTATTAGGGGGTATATCTAGTACCCTGCGGTATTTATACTTTCACTTGAGTAAACATTTTGTGTACTTACTGGAGGGATTCTGAAAGAGCTTGTGGCTATATGCAGAGACAGCGTTTTTTTTCCTTTATCACTGATTGTCAGGAAGAGTCTGCAGTGCATATCCATTTGGAAAACACCCGGAAAGAATCTTAACTTTCCCACCCAAAGCTCCGCTCCTCCCATATATAAACGTATCAGTGGATTGTTCCCGGAAAAAGGAAAATCTGGTATCTTCCCTCTGCAGTCTACACACACAAGTGATGGAGTTACGACACCATGGGAAAATGCTTATATCAGGCTGGGTCTTCAACCTCTTTTTTTCAACCTTTTTAGTTCACGGACCCCCTTAGTTGAGACAGAAAGATGAATCAGGGACCCCCCTCTCTACACACAACCCATATACAATATACTATATTGTAATATACTATATTGCATAAAACTGTGTTACAGACTCAACGTTTTTTATTTCATTCTTGACTTGTTTGGCAGCTCTATCATCAGTGTTGTGTCTAATGTGTTCTTACCACTTAAGGGACAGTTTAGCTTTTTTTTTTTTACTTGAGTGATGTCAATTCTATTAATTGATTGCCAGAGTCCCATGGTGGGAGTTCTGCTCTGGTTTTAGAGAATACTAAGTAGTTCTGGTAATTTGGTGGGGGTCACTGTCCATGCAAATAAATGAGTCCAAAAAAGGAACGTAATTTGTATTGTTTACCTGCGATTTCTAAAATATGAGCGCAACCGTCATTCATTCGTATGTGCTGTTGGCCTGTTGTGCTTACTCCCACTGTAGAGGGTGTGCATGTGCACATCTTGTTACTGGGGGGGACCAGAAGGTTTTCCAAATCACTGAATGCTCTTTTAATGTCCCAGTAAGTACCCCCCACAAAATGCCCGGAAGTACTTAACGATTCACCAAAACCAGGGCAATACTCCCACCATCTAGTTGACTCCACTACAGTAATGGCAAGTATTTCATAAAGCTGAACTTAAAAAATCCTGAAGTATCCCTTTAAACCCTCAATACTTCGTAAACTTGACCTTTGGTCTATGCTGGTGTGCTTGGTCTGCTCTTTATTCACACCGGGGGGTGAGAAATGGGTTACAACAGTGTTATGAGGCCTGGTCAGCTACCACCAGGCCTCGTAAGAGGCCCCCATGACTGGTAGAGCATGGTACACAGTACAAATGGAATTCCCCCCGTCCCCCGTCCCATCCCCTCCTGGGTAAATATGGCCCCAACAAACTATACAGTATAATGTGCTCAGGCCAAGGGGTGGACTTGGGACCTTCTTGGCACGTGTGTGTGATCGTGTATGTGGTGAAAAACAGGATTTCATCTCGTAAGTAAGAGAAGGAAAAAACAAGCACCCCCTTGCCTTCGCTGCAGTGTCTTTTCCTGTGTTGTCTTAAATGCCAAGAGGCATTAACTGATGTGTCCTTTAAACAAAGAGAGACGGGTTGTGTGTGTGCGTGTGCGTGCGTGCGTGCGTCAGGCCCGGATGTAACATTTAATTTGAAATATCTTTGAAATTTGGGTTGTTTGTATTGCCATCATGTTTGGTGGGACAGTCAGGGCATTTAGTGGGGCATTGCCCCCCCATGCTCATACCTAGATCCGTCCCTTGTGTGCTTGTGGTGTGGGTGAGGGGGATTACGCCAGTGTGGTGGCACCACGCTGGCAACCTGTTTGTTCTCGATTGAGGGACGCTGTGCCATACAATCAGGAAGACAAATACCCCCTCCCACTGCCCGCACCCCCCACCCTCCAGCCACTTATGATCCATATCGGCTATGGAGAAGTCCCACGGGAGATGAAAGGAGCCTGGGCTTTAGTCGAGCAGAACCGCCACGGCTTAACCGGGACGGGAAGAGAAAAAAAAGCCTGTCCCCTTTCCCCAATGGTGCTGACATTTGGAAAGCCATTACTGTCTATACCGGGGTATCGGAGAGAGGACTCTATCTGGCCATTGGGATTGTGAACCAAGAGTAAATGGAGACGCATAGGCCTAGTACATGTGCTGGTATATGGGTGCCTCAGGTGGACAAAAAGATTGGTGGTGGCAGCGTTAGCTCCGATTCCGAGCACTGCAGCCATTGACCAAAAGAAAAGCTGCCAGTGCAGTCATTTTGGTCTCTATACAACTGTCTCTCCTAGCCTCTGTCCCAGTCTTACTCCTCTGCAAAGAGAAAAGCCTGGTCACAATTAAGGCAGAGAGCGTATACAGAGGAAGTTTCAGGCAGGAACATGCA
This sequence comes from Benthosema pterotum, assembly GCA_039105355.1. NCBI lineage: Eukaryota > Metazoa > Chordata > Actinopteri > Myctophiformes > Myctophidae > Benthosema > Benthosema pterotum. Next base: position 36,668,839 of record CM076982.1, on the reverse strand, counting down.
GTATACGTCCACTTTAATGCGGAGAGATGGTAAATAGATTTGTAAAGCGCCAACGTTACTCCCTTGAGTGCTATGTCTGTCAAAATCTACGACGAAATAGATAGTATGTCTTGCTCAGTGTGGCCTCCCCTCATGGAGGGAGAAGGAATAGGCCTTTCCATAAGCCCCTCCCAAAAACCCCTCTGGTCCAATCACAGCTAAGCATAACGTGATAGATTGACAAACCTCTCCACCAATAGTTTTCCTATATATGATAAAAAAAAAAACATTTAAAAATGTCCTCCAACCCATGGATGGACACTGGGGAGAGGGCAGGGATTACTTAAAGGGGAATTCCAACGATTTTCTTTTTTTTTTTCTGAGAGTGTAAAAATGCAACCAAATGAACCCTAATGAAAAGAAGCGTCTAAAGAAATCCATTAACATGGTGAAAATACATCTTGACGATGTCATCAAGATGTTTCACCATGCTAGTGGTTTTCTTCAGACCTCCATTTCTAGGGAACAAAAAGAATAGGGGAACGTTTTTATCATGTCCACATCATGTCTAAGGTATATTAATGACACATTAAAATGTTGAAAATGGGTGGAGTTCCCCTTTAAAGGTCTATTAGTTTTCCCCACTGGGTTACGTTTGGGAATAAGGTTGGGTGTAGTAGGGAACAGTTTTACTGAGGGGTTGGGGGTGCATTAACACCTGGTGGTGACCTTTCCTGAGGTTGCCAGGTTTTGACCCGGGGGGACGAGAAAAAGCGCTCATCTATCTGTGCGTGTGAGGGGGGGGCAACGGGGGCTGTAATGGATAACTACCCATTTAGAATGATTAAAGCGCGATGAGATAAGAAGTGCAGTGACCGGCTGAGCAATGCGGTCACTGCCGGACGACGGTGCTGTTTACAAAAGGGGGGGAAATTCCTGGCATTCCTCCTCGGCAGTCATGCCACTCCGATCTCTACCTCCGCCCAGTGATCTGGTCACCCTCTGTGCCAACGGGGTCCCATAGGGCGGAGGGGGGGAGAGAAGGGCCCCCGAGCTCCGTTTGCAGCCCTAATGGAGGAATTACTGTAACTCGGTTACATAACCTTACTGTCAGTGCGGCAGACACCTCTTATCGCTGTATTTTAGCTGTTTCGTAAATTAACAAACTCATATTGATCACGCTAGCTTGACACAAAAGAGTCAAATGTAGCAAATGACCAAGCTTCTGGGTCTTCTACTTTTGCTGCTTTTGAAAAAACTAGTGATACTGTATATCGGTCCACATATCAGTATCGGCTATGATAAGCATCACACTTTGCATTGACAATGTTGGTATGTCTGTAGTTCACCAAGCAGTAGATTCTGGACATTTATTTTCTTGTATTGAGGATGTATAGTTTTCCTGGCACAAAAGGAGGAAATAAAAACAACAAAAAATAAACAGGCAATGTACAGTATATCGGTATTGATGTCAGCTATCGGTTAAGTTGTTACATTAATCCTCAGTATTGTATCAGCCAAGAATTTCCATATCGCTGCATCCCTAGAAAAAAAGGACTTAAAGGACCATGTTGGGTCATGTTTAAGTATATAGTATCTTTTGTGTCCACTCATGTGGACACAAAAGATATATCCAACTCAACAGGTGGTGTATCATGATTGGTGTTAATTCTGCGTAGCAGCATGTAGGTATTGTGCTATTTATTTTTTAAAATTTGTTTTATTAAGGACAGGTTATAAAGTTTACATACGTTTTTTTTATGGAAAACAAAAAGAGGAACTTAAGAAATAAAGAACAATTGAGAAACACCAAAGGAAAATAAAACCTTCAATCTCTTCCACCCATACCATGGACAACAGGAATACCTTGACATTTATTTAAACCCCTTGTTAAAAAAAAAAAGAACGAAACAAAAGGCAGCTTTCACGGTCAAATGTTTAACCTGCTTATGTCAAACCAACCAATAGGATGATCCCATGCAGGCCTTCAGTGGCCAACCACTGGTCACTCCCAAGTGATTTCACTGGACTTTGTGGTTTGGGGGTTTTGTCAGAATGTATTGAAAGGATATCCCCTTGTAGTTAGTATCTCATTTTCATGGGGCTTCTATACATATATATATTTAAAAAAAAAATCACAAGACATCGCCGTTATTTGAAGAAAATGATAAAAAATAGAACTTGCTAATTCCCCCTAATACAGAACAAGTGTTGTAATATAGTCTTTTGTTACCCTTTGTACGGTACATGGACGTCAGGCTGGGCTTAACACAATTCTTTATCCCCTAGAATCAGAGTCTGGAGACCCTAATTCAACTTTAATCCTGCAAGCATGTCTTATTCTGTACATCACTGACCTGATATAATGGTCATATCGTATAATGTCAAAAGAAAATGCAATCACGTAGAGATCACCAAAGGGTGAGTAAAAAAAGAAAAGCAAGAAGAAGCAGGGTGCGTTGAGGATGTTTCATGATCAATTGCACCTTTTTATGTGATTCTGCACAGATGACTGAGGCTAATAGGATTCTTGAGAAGGTGCTTCCGACTCAGAAACTAGAATCTAGTGTCGGAAACTAGAATCTAGTGTCTGAAACTAGAATATATTGTTGGAAACTAGAGTCTAGAGTCAGAAATAAGAATCTAGTGTCGGACATTAGAATCTAGAGTCAGAAACTAGAATCTAGTGTCAGACACTGTAATCTAGTTTCAGAAACTAGAATCTAGAGTCAGGACTATTCTCCACTATTCATTCTCTAGTTGTGTTGACTTGGGCCAATTCTGACGGTAAATATTTTAACTCTTGAGAGTGTCAAATGAAACCAAAATTTGGTTTCATTTTTACGCTCTCAAAGAGTTACATCTGGTTAACCAACTTTCCATCATTTAGCCTGGCGACCACTCGTTGAAAACCACTGATTTAAAGTGATCAAACTATAGCAATATGTTCAGACACACAAATGTTAGGAATAGGACTTGCCCAGCACAAGATTTTCAGTTGTGACTTAAGATTTTAGTTATCTCTAATCCATGCGAGGTGCCGGGGGGCAACACTTCAGGCTCTGGTCAAGTCCCCTCTCAGGGGTCTTGTGATTGAGGGGGGATAATGGTGGCAGGCTGATTACAAAGTGGAGGTGGGGGTGAATGCGACTGGCTGTGCTTCAGGCTTGCCATGTCTGTGATTATAAGCTGGTGCTTTTTGGGCCGTTCATATCAAGGTCCATTATTATTATTATGTTTTGCTATTTGAGCCATGGAACACTGCTGGGATTTAACCTCTCATACCCAAAATGTAGCATATTTAGTTGGATAAGATCTTTTCCACAATTCAACATCACAATTATTCTACATTCTCAATTTTTTATTGCATTCACCTTTTATTGCTTTCTACTATTCAAATTGTACATAAGATGTAGCTAATAATGTATATAGGTACCTCACGCTGCTTTGTATGGTTTGTATTATGGATCAATGTGCCGACTCTGTGTCCTTGTCTCCTGTTGCTGATGTGATTTGTAAATCTGACTCTGTTTACTCCCATTAAAAGCACTATTTTACTATCTCAAAAGCATCCATTGCTGATCAGGCAGCCCTGACACACAGCCTATTTTCGGATGTCTATTGTGTCCTTCTCTAGCACCTAATGCTAACAGTGTCCGCTGCTGTCTTCATAGCATCCTGTGTCAATAGCCCAGATGTGAAGTTGAGGCTTCATAGAGTGGAAATGAACGGGTGGCAGCGTAGCGTGGTATCCACCCAGAGGCACTACATGCGGTGAAGAACTTAATAGCCGTGGAGTCACATACTCCAAAAGCTCAGGGTATAGAGATTAACCTGTGATGTCATGACATTTTATGACATCACAGGTTTTTTTATTTGCATTTTTTCCTATTCACTTGGTCATTAAAGTCCACACAATGAGAGGCCTGCCGAAAACATCGCAAAAAAGTTAATTTTTTTTTACCAAAATCTGATCATACTTAGCATGTGTCATGTCCACTTGCCCAAATTATTCCTGACCCCTGTGACGTTGTGTTTTGGTTTGCTTATTTATGTAGCAATGTATGGCAACCCTGCAGTAACTCACTTGGTGGTGGTGGATTAAGTCCAAGCTCCTAATGACAGGTCACAACTTCAAACCTCCAGCCCCTCCCCTCTGCAAAATCTCTCTCTCTCTCTCTCTCTCTCTCTCTCTCTCTCTCTCTCTCTCTCTCTCTCTCTCTCTCTCTCTCTCTCTCTCTCTCTCTCTCTCCTTCTCTGACTTAAATGGCGGTGAATCGGTGGTGCTCTGCTAGTTTCCTTGGTAACTTGTGCCAGTGTGAATGTGCATTCCTTTTCCCTGTCAGCCGCTCTGAAGAACTTCGTAATATTACTGCACTAGCTGAGAGAGAACCTGAAGAACCTTTTGTATTTTTTTGTCACAGGCAAATCGATGACAGTTGTACATTTCATTCTTCTTTCCCAACATGTCTATCGATCGATCAATAGGCTAGTTTCTTTTTTAATTTGGTTAGGCCTCAGTCCTTTATTATTATTGGACCTGCTATGCTTTAGTCTTTTATTTTGAAGGAGATTGGACCTTCTGGCTCCATGCCCAAAATCTTCATCCCCCAATCTACTGGCTAGACTAGACTGACGCCCTACAGATTAAAGAGCCTACCATATGCCATCATGCTAGGACATAAGGCGGGAGGTATACCATTATGATTGGCTCTCGTCAGCATAGCACTGTCAATTGCTTATTGATATTCTTATTAAATTAAAACATGCAAGGACTTTTCACTCCCCTGCCAAGCTCTCAGTGAGGTCAACTGAGGTAATTCCAAGGCTGTAAGTTTGTATTAAAGCATGAGGATGGGAGCCTGGAAGGGACATTCGGTCAGTCCAACGCCTGGGAATGGATTTCACCTGTGCCAAGGAGAAATATTATTTATTCATGGAAACAAATGGACCCTTGAGATGTAGAAGTTTTCCCTGAAAAGGGTCAAGCACGTGGATGAAACAAAAACTGTTGTAGTGTTACTGGCAGACAGAACATATTCTAACTTTGTAAATGAAAGCCTTACTTGATCGTACTACAGTTTGAGACTACAACAGCTTTCTTGATGTTGCACACAGATTTGGAAGAGATTAGTCTAGTCTAGTTCCAAAAATGAACCAGAATTTAATGTGCAATGTGCATGATATTTACATTAAAACGAATGAGCCCACATGGAAACTATACAACCCATGGTTGGACACTGCCTGGGGAGAGGGGCGGGGCTTACAGAAAGGTTTATTCCATCCCCGCGCAAGCTACTTTCCACACTTGTGTGAAAGTGTTGATTTAAATTAGGCATTAACCACTTAAACCCCAGGCAGTGTCTGTGTTGTGAGGAAAACAAATCTATTTTCAGCCTTTCCCCCGTAATAACCGAAAACAGAAAATACACTAGCACGGAGCCCTGAGGGACTATGGGACTAACTGGTTAAACTACCAGCCCATTGGCGCCTGTCATGCCCAATTAGAGGGTACTTAATTATACAGTTTCTCTCTCTCTCTCCTCTTTCTCTATGCATCCTCTTGTCTTCCTTCTCTCCCCCTCTCTCTTTCTCTCTCTCTCCTATCCAGAGCTCGGCGGTCCCAGGAGGGTTGTGGGGCAGACAGACAGAGATGTCTAGTTAATCTGAGGCATCTGAGTGTTAGTGTGGGATGAAGATAGAGGGAGGGAGGGAGGGAGGCGTCAGGCCCCCGCAAATTAATTTTCATACACAGAGCAGCTGACGATAATGAATAAAAGCTCAAAGGAGTGCGCCGTAATGAACGCACCTGTGTTTGGAACATAATCACTTGCCAACATGATACCATACCATGTACAGTCGGTGGAAAGTGTACTCGGTGTTCCTTGAAAAGTCTGTAACAGGAATTGAAATGGTCGTGTCTATAAGTGTGTATGTGCATGTGCATGTAATGTGCGTGTTTGTGCGGTTGTAATGCACGTAACCCGAGAACCATTTGCCCCGTTGACTTCAAATCCGACACATGCGTTCCCCACACCCCAACAGGGAGTGCAGTGCCCGGCCTCGAGTCTGGGACACACACCGTGGTCCAGAAACGCCACAAAAGGCTCCGGTCAGGCTCTGCCAGTGGAGCCTAATCAGCCAAAGTCCCCTCACCTGTGCCATTTCCGGGCTCTGCCTTAGCCAACTGATTGTCATGGCAACCCGCACACCTGCCAATTGATTCACCATCAGTGTACCACTCTTCAGACATCGCTAGGTAGACAGTTCTATACATCTAGAAAATGCAGTATGGCCACAAAAAGAACACAGACAGACCGTTAAAACGGGAGCTATGACAAATTGATAACGGGGTACTCTGAGGTTCCCTTGTTACCCGGACGGGAGTATGCAGTGGCAACGGCAGCTTTGAGAAGTTGCAGTCTGCCTTAGTGAGTCTAGAGATCATTGGGCTTGTCTAGAGTGCATTTTTAGTGTCAGGCCACCCCTGTAATATACATATAATCTTTCCCCTTAAGACACAGTCATGAGGAAACCTTGAGAGAATAATAGTTTCCATTGTGAGAGATTGGAAATAGCTTTGCCCTCGATATTTTAAACTGAATGGATGTTGATAACTTTGAAATTATGAAAGTATTTGCGCTGACAGCCCGAGGGACTTACGTCACCATACTTTGGGGCGCCGCGGCAGTGACAGGACCTTAGTGGGTCCATTTGGTCCATTTGTACACTCTCAGAAAAAAAAATGGAAATGCCCTCTTTCAGGATGCAACAGCCCTCATGACAGCTCAGTTTTTTGACCCCTCAATGTCGCAACTTTTCGGCTGGTCGAGTATTATTTGGGCCGAGCCTTTGCGGTCGCGACTAATTTATGTTATTTTTCAACTTTGGTGACCTATTATGCAAACGCAGGATACGTTGTGACGTTTGGCATAACGGCTGCGACCTTTTTGGTATAACGGACATGACCGGTTTGCATAATGGTCACAACAGTTGGCATAGGTTAGATTTAGTAGAGAACGGTCGACCATTTTCACCGGTTGCAACTCATTTATAATAGTCGCCGTCTCTCTCTTTTCTGCAGTCGTCGACGACACAGAAACGGTAGTGTGTATCTCTTAAAGGCCAGAATGGTGACTGTGTGACTTCTAGAAAACAGGGAACACTCCACTTGAAGGGAAGAGGAAGGAAGGAGGAAGAGATGACTTGGCATTTTTTAGGGCTGGGGGGTTGGTCGTGAGAAACTGCAAATAAATTGGGCAGAGGGTCGCCCGGTGGACTCTTATTGTGCCAGTGGGAAACACCAGGGGCGGATGTAACATTTCCCTATGGGGGGGTGGTATGGGGGCGACTTCATCGCCCGTGTCGCTTCGCGCCAGAGACAATGAAGCCGCCCCCATACCATTTTCGGTTACAGGACTTTTATTACGCAGGTATAAGCATCAATAATAATCAGTTGTTGTTGAAGTTGCAACAGACGCAGCATGCGTAAAGCTAAAGGTCTGACTCAGAGAGTTTTCTGTTTTCAATGATGAAATGCTGTTTGTTTAGTGGTGCCACAACTGTAGTAGTAGTCTACTACAGCATTAGTAGTGTTTCAAATAATTTTAAATATAAGCACTTTAATTTGAAATATCATGGGTTGTTTTGCATCGTTTGGTGGGGCAGTCTGGGCGTTTAGTGGGGCATTGCCCCCCCCCCATGCCCATGCCTAGATCCGCCCCTGGGAAACACTGCGGATGGTTTGCGGTATATGCTATAGAGTGGAGGCACTAGTACTGTATGTCAAACAGGGTCGCAGCATACGCCAGTGATTTACGATCACTTTTCTCTCTCCCTCTCTCCTCTCCTCTCTCATACTCTCATTAACTTTCTCTCTCTCCACACTGTGTAATATCGAAAGGCGGCGGGACTATTAGCTGCTTTTTGGAGTCATTCCACGTCTTTTCCTACTGCCGTTTCTTTCATAACGCACCGTGCACGTGTTTGTGTGGATGCGTGCACAGGCACACACACACATTGGGCCAAACCTCATTGGTTTTGGGTCATGAAGCTCAGACACGCTCATAGTTGTGAACACAATGTCAGAGAACGATGGAGAAGGAGAAACGATGATAAAACGAAAGTAGCAAAGATTTAAAGAGTTTAGAGCCATCGTTCCCAAGCTTTTCTGGATACACTCAGCCTGCTTTAAAGTTGGCCTGGTCTCTCGATATATTAATAACAGAAAACGATATAGTGCCACGATAAGGCAGCTTTTCACCAGTCTGCAAGAAAATTGCATGCACACTCCATAGAGGACGAGGATCTACAGTATATTTTTCACTTCTGCTGTTTATAGCGCCACCAGGAGGCTGATCTCTTGAAAACTTTATTTCATATTACTAATCCAGATTCTGTCCAAAATCCTGTAAATCTTTATACGATATACGATACACAGTATCGCTAGTCATGTGCTCAAGACGGTTCTGTCCGTAATTTCATATTCCATCCTACTGTGTCTATAATTGGCTTTCAAAGTTTGCAAATTTGGCCCCTTTTGAACGAAAGGCATCAAAGCATGGCAATTTATGTTAAATCTTTCACTCGCTGTCCTACTAAGCCGACAAATATATCGCACCCTTTCCAAATTGGCCTGTTATAGCGAGAGAGAGAGTGAGAGAGAGAGAGAGGTCTGTTGCTCTTTGCACCAAGCGGTCTCCAGGGCCAGGGGTTTGACATTTCACTACCACAGCTGTAAACAGGCCAGGCAGAATGCCATTAACATTCATTCTTTCTGGCATGTTTTCCTCACACTATAAGGTGCATTCTTTCTGTCTTCTTGCCACCCCTGCATACTTACACTAAACACCAGTTTCAAAAGCGCTTTCTGTTAACCGCTGCGGTGCAACAATACGATTAGACTGGATGCTTGCCCTACCGGTGCGGAACACTTGGTTGAGAACAGACTACAGCCCCAAATATTAAAGGTAGTATAGACGACATTTAACTCAATAAGGGCCATAAACGTAAAAGCGAGATGTACAGTATATAAATGGCACTCTGGACCAAACGGGGGCGCTACAGGCTGGCAAAATGGCACCTATGGAGTTTAGCCTAATTTCAAAATATATGCATGTCATATATTTTGCCTATTTCCCACTATCCACTACTTTGCGCTGAGGTGTTTTCCTGCAGAAATACACATCCCTCTGGCTGTATTTTGATTTTGTTCCAAAGTTTATGTTGACATTTCAATGTTGACATCCCTCCCTTTGTCTGTGTCATGTTACCCAGTGTCAGTGGGTAAGTTAGTATTTAGGCAAAAAATACAATGCATGTGTATTGTGTACCATCTGAAGTGGACTTGAGCCTCAAGAGGCACCTCCCAGCGAGCCACCCAGGCAACGCCTCACCACGCCGAACGTTGTGAAATTCGCTTAAGCCATTCGCTTAAGAGCATCAGTCCATGGCCACCAGATCTAGGCATGGGCGGACAATGCCCCACTAAATGCCCTGACTGCCCCACCAAAAATGATGGCATGCAAATGATTTGATACACTACTACTGCTACTAACTAACTACAGCTGTGTTACCACTAAACCAACAGCATTTCATCATTGAAAACAAAAACCTCTCTGAGTCAGACCTTTAGCTTTATGCATGCTGCGTGTCTGTTGCAACTTCAACAACAACTGATGTTATTATTGATGCTTATACTTGGCTAATAAAAGTCCTGTAACCGAAAATGGTATGGGTGCGACTTCATCGCCCCTGGTGCCAAGCGACACGGGCAATGAAAAGAGTTAGGAAATGTTACATCCGGGCCTGGATCAGTGAAGGCTGATGAAGTGAAGGCGCTCATTGTCATCCTCCACGTCGACCACATCCTCCATGTTTAGTCTCACTTCATCACACCAATCACCTACCAGCTCAGCTGTTTTTTTACACCTACGTCCATCTTCTGCCTCTAGACACTACTGCGTCCATATAATAAACACTGCTGACGATGACTGTATGCTGTCAGGAGGAACATACTGTATATTATCTCCATATCACCTTTTCATGTTTTCCCCCCGTAACACCATCTATAGCTGCCCTCACCAGCTGTAAGTTCCAGGTGTTTTCACTAACCTCTGAAAAATCGTAGAATGTTATTTGAAATATGCAGCACGGTGTTGTAGAGTCTCAGGCACGTACGTGTGACATTTTAACAGTTACTCCGCCGGCATTTCTTAGCTGCCGCCAGCGTTTATCAATGTGTAAGTCGATATTTTAAAGAGCCAATAAGTTTCCAGACCGGAAAGTGAACATCTTATATCAGCCCACATGATGTGGCAGTCCATCTCTTGTTTACCTTTGAGTGAGATGGCAGCTTCCATAGCCGTCAAGTCATTTGTGTCTGCTCTGGGCCATGGAATATATGTTTTGTGAACAAAAATGCCATCTGGGATAAGGATGGGGAGATAGAAGCGACTGAAAGAAATAGATAGATGATGGATGTTTATGGGCGCGATGCGCGATCCTGTGGTATTAACTACAACAGCTAGCAAGACAAAGTTGATGATGAATCGCATTATGACCTACTGTAAGTTTAAACAACTATTAACCTATGTTTGGCGATGAACATCACCAATAAGGGTGGGTGTTATTGCTTTAAATCAATTAAATAGCTAATGGCTATATTCGCCAATGGCACATCTTGTGTTAATAAAGTAAAAGTCCTCTAATACAGTGCATTTGCCCCTTCAATGGTAAATGGTGCATTTATATAGCGCCTTTATCCCAGGCGCTTTATATAGATTGTTCAACACAATCTCCCTTACACACACCCCATGTTCCGTGTGTGTGTGAACGATTGCTCCCCTTCAGCCCCTTCTTGATCTGAAATGATCACCGTTCTGTTCCTCAGCTGGTTATTTATTCATTAATTCCACGTTGAGTGACGGCGCTGCCTCACCACCCTGCATGTACAGTATGTATGTATGCGCCATCCCTCTGGTGATTCCATGTGTGCTGGTGCTGCACTTTTCTTTATACCTGGATTTACACACACAGCTTGTGATGGATTCCGTAGAAAACCAGCATGTCAACCAACAACGAAAATTGCAAACCCGTGGTTCGCATCACGCCACGGCGTCGCAAGCTTGTAGATCAGCTTTTTCGTTCGTTTTTACGATGAAGGACTGGCAAGAGAATGCATAGTTTAGAAGTATGTTCCATAAACATGAATGGTCCAAATGGCATAATACGTTTATAGACATTTAGAAGATTTAGAACGCTTTCTAATGATCGTTATGTGTCTAACGTGTCCACAGTTTCTGAGGTCACACTACTTCCTGGACTACAATTACCAAAGTGCTTTGGTGCACTGCTCCTCCTTGTGAATGCATGGCTGTCTTAAAGGGGTAGTTCAGATTTTTTGGAGTTAAGTTGCATGAAATACTTGCTGTTAATCTAGTGGTGTCAACTGTACTAATTGATGTCCAGAGTCCCTTGGTGGGAGTTCTCTGGCTTGAAATATGAAGTAGTTCCGGTCATTTTGTGGGGGTCACTGCAGGGAGCCACGCAGTAAAAGTAAATGAATCCAAAAAACAAACATAATTTGAATGAATTAAGGATGTGCTAATATTTTATAAACAATTCAACAATACAAACAGCGTTCGTTTTGTGGATTAATGTGCTTTCACTGCGTGGCCCCAGTGACAAAATGCCCTGAACTACTTCATACGGGTCGGGTATCTCACCAAAACCAGAGCAGAACTCTCACCATGGGACTCTGGCAATCAATTAATATAGTTAACTGCCACCAGCGTTTATCAATATGGAACTCATATTTTAAAGAGACAAGTTTCCAGACCGGAAAAAGTGAACGTCTTATATCATTATATTGTTTACCTTTGAGTGAGATGCCTCCGTAAAGTCATTTGTGTCTGCTCTGGGCCGTGGATTATATGTTTTTTGACCAAAAATGCCATCAGGGATAAGGATGGGGAGATACAAGATTATGCCATTTCAAGATACACCATTATATTAATGGCAAGAATTTCATAAAACTTCAAGTTCCAAAAATCTGAACGATCTCTTTAAACCTTCAGTCATGCATACCTGTACAAACACACACACACACACACGCACACGCACACACACTTTGTTGTTAATTAGTGCGCTGAGTGGTCGTGTTGATTGCTTCATTATTTCTCCCGGGTTAAAGCATCCACCAGAGACATGGTGATGGATGACGCCGCGCGTCCTGACACTAATCCGCGCTAAAGCTCCTGACTAATGACAGAACGGAGCTTGTCAACGCCACCGAAACGTTGTCGAAGGCGTGTTGTGCTAAGGCTCACACAGAAACCTGCCTCCTGCCTGCCGCGTTTCATTATGATGGTTGAGCGAAAAGCTCCGGTGTTGGGTTGTAGCGTCGGAGTGCTACATGCCCCTGGAGAGAATGCCTGGGGTGGGCCCTGCGACCTTCATGCCTGCATGGAGGTGTGAACAACCAGGGAAAAATACGTGAAAGAGTGAAGACAGTGTTCTTCCATTGATCCAGTGGTTCAGTTTTTTCTTTCCGCTTTAATTTATCCAACACACCTGCTGTCTCCCGTAGGTGTGCATAAGCATTGGCGATTTTAGGAGGGTGCCAGGGGATATATATAAAAATGCTTTTTGTTAGTTGTAAGTTTATTCAATCGTAACTTCATACTCATTTATGCACATTTATATTTTTCATTCCACTCATGCTTTTCATGAGTACTTGCAACATTACCTGACTGACATTGACATGAAACTCCCATATCTATTTATTAACACATTGACTGCCTTGGATATCCCCACACGTCAATGCCGTGTTTTCAGTGATTACTAGGTAGCATACCTAGAAAAATACATCCACCTCAGACTCTTTTCCAAGATTTTTGCCAGTTGTACTTTATTCAATCATAACTCCGTACTCAGTTAATGAGTACTTACAACAACTTACCTGACTGACATTGACATGCATGAAACACACATAGGTCTATTGATTGGCCATAGTATGTTCCAAAACGGGTAAATAAATCACATAGTGTCTAGAAAAACAAGTATTTATCTAGCATATTTAGTTGCTTATATGCTATTAGCAGTGATTTTGAAACATTGTTTTCCTTCTGTATTACAGAAATAATTATGTAAATATTTCCCCACCCCCTAACACACAGCATGTCCTGAGGAAAACTTGAGGGAATATCCGTTTCCATTATGGGGACAGATTGAAAATAATTGTCATTCTCGCCGTTTAACCACTTTAATGTGCGCGGAGCTTAATGAACTGCAAATAATCCAGGGGGGTGTTAAAAATAGGAATTGTTAATTAATGCACTTGGTTAAATGTGAGCCAGAACATCCCCAGAAATGAGTTTGCAGCCAACTGCCAGCGTTCCCTGTCGGCTTAAATATTGCTTTAAGGCAGCATGCTGGATGCGGATGGATGCGCCGTGCGGGGGGCTAACGGCCAATTAAATAACTTTTAAAAAGTGTCACCCATTAATATCAGCAGTATGTGACTTAAAGAAAACATTGGATTCAAACACTGGGCGTATTCAGTGGTCTGAGTAAAGGTAAATTAGACAATTAACATAAATAAACACTAGCTTTGCAGAGGTCCCCCCCACATGTGTGCCCCCCCACAGGCAGAGTGTTAATCAGGCTTTAATTTGCAATTGGCATGAATCGTTTTAATCAAGCCTTTTCATACAGTATGTCATCTGTGGACATAGGGCGTGCCGGGACCTTTCCCGGTGTGTTGCCACCGTAAGCTGCTGCTAGGGGGTGCTATTTTATTTTTTATTCATTATATCTAATCTGACAGGCCTGTATTCATGGAGTATCAGCGAGTGACAAATAAATCCTCGTCTACGCTTTGCTAGCATCATTCTTGTGAGAGCAACAAAGGGTTGTGTGGGTGTATGTTGGTGTCATTTATGTTGTTGTGTAAATGTGGTGGTATTAGGGCATGTGTGTTTGTGTGTTTGTGTGTGTGCTGACCAACCGAGGTGGGTAGAGTTTTTGCTATCTGCACGCTGGTTGCGGTGGGCTGGTCTGGTCTGGGCCACATTTGTGCGATGGATGGATGTGTATATCCATCCTAGCATTTCATAACTCATAGACTTACTGCAGTGCTAAACCATTGCATTTGCAATGGCTGTGCCCTGCATTGTGCCCAGGCACCACACAACCCCTAGCTGTGCTGCCCGTTGCCTGTCTGTGGCAGTAACTCCTAATTACCAGTGGGAATCAATTTGGAAGGTTTTGGAGGCGGCTGTGTTTCGGTTCTGAAATGTAATTACTAATTGCTTTTCAACGCCGAGACACACTTACCAAAACCGTCTTAAGTTGACCCCCTCTGGACTGCTACTCTGTGGGCCCTCCTCGCAAAATACCAGCCCTGTATAATGTTCTACGCTGTGTGCCATCACGTCTTTCACCGAGAGGTTTATGGGGGTGAACAAAACAGCAAATGAAAAGAGGAACTAACCAGGTGACCAAATGGAGGTAGAGCAAAAGGTGACGACATGGATCAAAAACGGGAACAACCCATCGATATAAAAGAGAGGAGATCCGGGCACATAAAGTTAAAAATGAGGAACAGCCTTTATTCAATTAATAAAAAGGCAGCAGCCATAAACCGAACATGTTTCGACTGTTCAACTGTTCCTCATTTCCTCACAAAAACGGCTGCCCTTACTGATTTAATGGTGCAGGCCGTCATTATAATTGAAAATACTGTAGCTTGTTTGGACCAAATCTGGGAAAAGAATCCCAGGTGAATGTATTTTTCTATATACTATGCTACCTAGTAATCACTGAAAACACGGCATTGACGTGTGGGGACATCCAAGGCAGTCAATGTGTTAAAAAATAGATATGGGAGTTAGGGTTACAATCAGGGAACGATTATGTTTTGGATTAGTTTTTTTGTTTGTTTTAGATTTAGTAGGTTTACTATTAGGGTTAGAGTAATGTCTGAAATATACTTAGCCTACTGTAGTTTCATGCACCTAATTACTCGCATGTAGGAATATCCTAAAGTCTTTTGCAGTGGTTCTGAAATTGTAGTGCATTTTAATATTTCTAAAATGTTTCCAACTAAATAATCCGTGATTTAGATGGATGTCATAGTCGTGGGTGAGGAGAGGCCTCGGGGCAGACCAAACCAAACAGACCAGATGGGAGGATTATATCTCCACACTGGATCCCTGCATCTCCCCCTCCCACAATCTTTAAAAGTTTGTCAATCTAACGATATTAAAAAAAGAAAGAAACCGGCACAGACTAATGACATTAATATAGGCTTTACGTTTCTTGGTCTTTTGGCTCTAGTGGGTTGTATACAATGACAATGACAGGAAACAGGGACAGAGTGAGAGAGAGAGAGACGGGGCAAGGCCAGGCTCTGGAATCAAACCTGCGACTCGCCACTGTCAGGCTTCATTAGAGCTATATGTGCCTTGACGGCCAGTGAACCATTCATTGGCACGCTGTCCTATAACTCTTCTGCAACTCTGTATTGTGTGTGTGTGTGTGTGTGTGTGTGTGTGTGTGTGTGTGTGTGTGTGTGTGTGTGTGTGTGTGTGTGTGTGTGTGTGTGTGTGTGTGTGTGTGTGTGTGTGTGTGTGTGTGTGTGTGTGTGTGTGTGCACGCGCGCATGTGAGAGAGAGGCAGACACGCTTTTTGGGGCAGGCGCAACAGCTCTCCTCCAGGACTTAATCCGTCCTAGTGAATAGTGGGGGGATGGAGTAGGGCAGGGGGGGGCACCACGACAACAATGAACAGTACACAATGTCTCTCTCTCTCTCTCTCTCTTTACTCCCTCTCTCTCTGGCT
Organism: Benthosema pterotum; assembly: GCA_039105355.1. NCBI lineage: Eukaryota > Metazoa > Chordata > Actinopteri > Myctophiformes > Myctophidae > Benthosema > Benthosema pterotum. The sequence goes on along the minus strand of CM076982.1, from coordinate 36,653,017 downwards.
CCAACCACGTGGTCCCTGGGCCGGCGGGAATTAATCTGGACCCACGGTTGGAAACCCATCTGCGTGTGTGTACTGTACTGTAATGTACAGTACGGATGTCGGTTCTTCCCTCGCTCAATTTCGGTTCACACCCCCTCCCTGCTGCCTGTTATAGTGGTGGTCCCTGTAGCTGTCTCATAAGTAGGAGGAAGCGCGGTACAATACCTCTCCCCCTTCCCCCCAACCCTCCTTCAAAACATCCTTCCACACTGCCCTCCATTCCTGCCATTGTCACAACCTCACAAGAGACTGCGTCAAGAGGTAAAATTAGTTGTGTGTGTGTATGTATGTTTTCATCGCTGCCTTAAGTGGTAGATGTCTCCAATGCTTGTATCAGCGAGTGTGTCAGTCTCTAGGCCATTATGATACCACAATATTTATTGCATATTTTGTTTAAAGTAAGGCTTCAGTTGATGTTCTGTGTGTTATGCTCTTACTGTGCTGTTTATGTTATTATTGTGTACTGACTTGTGCCTGCACGTTGACTAATATTTATTCTGCAACAGGTTGTTTTTGAGGAACTAATCTGATTGGTTGAAACAGGTCACATGCAGTTACTTAAACCGCCGCACAGTGAGGCCTAATCAATCAATAGCAATTTCAGCTGGTGTTTTTTTTCTCTCAGAGCGCAGCAGACTGGGCGGCTAGGCTAGCTAGTTTCTCGAGGCATTTGTGGTGGTAGTGACTACATCTATTGTTAAAAATATTATTTCTCAGCGACTTTCTTAGTTTTAAGGTTAACTGTTGTATAATTAATATGTAATTGTTTTACACTTTAAGAGTCACAGTTAAGGGTCCATTTGATTCCATTTGTCTGAGTTAAGGGTCCATTTGGAACCCCCTCGCCGCCTGGACCTTGCTTTGGGAACCACTGTCCAGTTTGTTTTATTATAGTTTTCTGTTAGACACTGGTACCGCTATACTCAGTATCAACTGCAAGCATCAGAATTCATAACAGGAAGGAACAAATACTTCTGCCGGTACGTTTGTTTCTATGGCATGTGCACCTGGAATTCACGCCTCATGTTTCGAAACACGCGTGTGAAGACAGGAAATATAGAGACACGCCGTCTCATTGTAGTCGTTTCCTTGTAATGCGGATACTTCTGTTATGAATACGTGTTGGTAGCCTCCATGGAAAGCCCTGTGCATTCCACGCAGGGCTGCGTTTCCTGTCTGCCAACCGGACGCAGCCAGCGCCAGTGTTGGTCATAGATAGATATACTGTCGGTCTGATGGAGAGAGAATGTTACGCAAACTAACAAATACCAGGGGAGTCCTCAACACCATCACTCCTGTTGTTCTTCTTAGGCTGGTTGTGTTCCCATACAGTTTGGAGATATATGCTATTACGGTGGCCCATAAATGTCTTCACAGTGTGTTTCTAATGGTGTCAAATAACATCTACTAAAACATTAAAATTCAACTCCTGTGGGAAACCTCATACTGTAAAAAGCAAGCCAGGGGGTACTAGTCACAACCTATAGAAGGCAAAATATGCAAAACATGCAACTTGCATGGTGAAATTTTGAATGTTTTTTCTCTATAGGTTGTGGCTAGTACCCAGACTTTGATGTTTTTTTAATGAGGTTTCCCACATGAGTTGAATTTCAGTCTTTTAGTACATGTTATTAGGCACCAATAGAAACGCATTGGCAAATAAATGTCTTGGTAACGATTTACCGGTAGTTCCCAGAATTGGTCGAATTCTTGATAAAAGGCCCGCTTGTTGTGAAACATGAGGATTTCCTTACCGGTAATTGTTTTTGCTATGACTTTGCAGTACAGTACAAAGCCCTGGTACTGGGAATGAGCTGGGGTCATCTCCATGTTATCTTGAGGGGGATTTTTTTATATTCTTTTCTCAAAAAAGAAAAAAACGTGTACATGTTGATGACCCCTGGGAATGAGTTGAAAGGGATTTGTTTCATGTCCAGTGGTTAATTCACACTTCATTTGTAGTGATGAACGCTCGAGCTGCGATGTGGAGTTAAGCATACCGCTGTCTTAAACCCACCACAAACATTATGTTGAAATTAGTGTCTCTGTTGGGTGGGGAGCTGAAAGGGATTAAAGCTTGTTTGTTGATATTATGCCCTTCCGCGCCGACGACATCAAGCCCCTAAAACGCTTCTGATGAAATCAGGAAAGCCTCAGAGGACTGCTTTGGCGGTCCGACTGACTGCGCCGTGTTGAGCCTGTTCACATTACACACCACTGCATTATTCATTATCTTACACAGCAGTCCCTTTGGGGGAGTGAAATTGCTTTCGCATTAATGTACGATATAGTCTTAACCCTAAAACACTGAACATGGGTGATTTAGACCCGGACGATTATATTTTTGCAATTTTCATAATGTTGCTGATGTCTGAGGTGGGCTGTTTTTTCAGTAGCTTCATGATGCTCCATAACATCATAATGTTGCTGATGTCTGAGGTGGGTGGGTCTTTCACATGATGCTCAGTGACATCATAATGTTACTCATGTCTGAGGTGAGCGGGTCTTTCAGGCCCTTCATGATGCTCAGTGACATCATAATGTTGCTGATGTCTGAGGTGGGAAGGTCTTTCAGTAGCTTCATGATGCTCAGTGACATCATAATGTTGCTGATGTCTGAGGTGGATGGGTCTTTCAGTAGCTTCATGATGCTCAGTGACATCATAATGTTGCTGATGTCTGAGGTGGGCGGGTCTTTCAGTAGCTTCATGATGCTCAGTGACATCATAATGTTGCTGATGTCTGAGGTGGGCGGGTCTTTCAGTAGCTTCATGATGCTCAGTGACATCATAATGTTGCTGATGTCTGAGGTGGATGGGTCTTTCAGTAGCTTCATGATGCTCATTGACATCATAATGTTGCTGATGTCTGAGGTGGATGGGTCTTTCAGTAGCTTCATGATGCTCAGTGACATCATAGACGGTGGGTCTGTTTCCCTTCGCACACACCTGATTTTTTCTCCTGTCAGGTGTTTGGTGAATTTCACCCACAAAGGCCTTTTTATCTTTCTTCACTGGACCAATCTCACAGGTGTCCCTCAGAATGTTTAGCCCAAAGGAGAAGTTCCCAACTTTAGTCATGATGAAAATTTAAAGAAGAGTGCCCCAGGTTTTAATGTATTGCTGTACTTCGATACATTGTGATGAGAAATATTTATTATGAAATATTTAATTGAGTAAAATATCCCTATGTTTAGTGATGGTGTAACAAAAAGTAAGTTAAACGCTCTAGGGTTAAATATAGATGCGAATCGTGTGAGGCAATTAGACCAGGGGTCTTCAACAGGCGGCCCAGCGAGCGCAGAGTAACTGCATGGGGATTAACGGCTAGCAAATCTTCGTTTGATAGTTAAAAATTAGGGAAAAAGTGCACCTCGGAGCAAAGGTCTTCATCCAGAAGATGAGATCCTTTGTGAGTAGTGTCAAGAAATGGGTTTCACAAAAATCTGGAAAAAATGTCCTTTGGCCTCTTGAGAGTGTGTGCATACGAAGTTGTACACAGATCTGTGCATTAATAGATAAATACACGCTGTGTTCATGATTTGTGGAATTTCGTTAGATGTGGACCAATCCGCTTTGGACGGAATAAGGGAAATGAGGCAGTGTGTGAATCACATGATTCATAGTGTATACTGATTTGCATGACAGTACAGTAGGTAAAAAAATGTGTTTGAGTAATGTAATGAAATGTATTTAGCAAAGAATTGGCCTCATTGTGGCACTATAACAGGCCAGTTTGAAGAATTTGGGGCAGAGGTTGTTGGCGTCCAGGGAGTGTGTGCGCAGAGTTTGGCATTGACAACAGTGCCGGAAATTAGCTGCACACGAACGGACGGACACAAGTGCGCGCGCACACGCACACACACACACCCCCCCCCCCCCCCACACACACACACACACACACACACACACACACACACACACACACACACACACATGGATGGACAAGTGTGCAAAACATACCCTCTCCCCATGCCTTTGACCTACAAAAGTAGCCTATATTAGCCAATTGAATGTTAGCATCCATATTCTGTAGGAGGACTATTTGCTGAAAATGACATAATCTACTTTTAGTGCAAACAGAGATTTGGTCTAGGGGGGCAATGTTGAATAGTGCCTTTTATACAGCACCTTTATAGATTGTGTATCCCATTCACACAAACCATGCAAGGCACTAACCAACACATAAGGAGCAATTAGAGATTCACTGTCAAGGCTCAAGGGCACTAACACAACACTAACTCTGGGGGAGGCTGGGTTTGAACTTGCAGTAAACATCCGGCCACTCTAGCCCTGAGCCACCGCTACAAAGCCAATCAAAAATAATATTTATGTTATGGCGTGGCTCCATTTAGACAAGCGGCCTGTAGCTCCCAGAGGCGATTTTATTTAGAGGCTCTTTGACGTTGTCAGGTATGAACATATTTAACCACACCCGGCGAAAGGCTCACACAGGCCAAAACGTTGTAACTAAATATAATTACTTCAGGGACTACGAGACTAGTGTGTGAACTGCCATTGTACTGGAATATTCTTTTGAGATGGGCATGCTTCTTGCTTGGACTTTATTACCATTTAGACAAGCGCTTGGAGACTGCTTGCTTTGTGTTCTCCCTCTTATAAGTGCACAGACTTCACAATGAAACAACCGGGAACCTCCGGTGACAGTTTATTCTGAAACAGACAAGCAATACAATACTTGTCCCTGAAGAGACGCTGCATATCCACTGCGTTTGGCTGTGTGCAAGACAAAACAGAAAGAAAACCCACTTCGTTTTGGCACAAAAAAAGACACTGAATGACATCATCACTCACTAGTTTAACCTTAACCCTCTTTAATTGCACATAATGGCCCAACATCATAAATTAGCAGTACAAACTGCAACTGAAATTAACAATATTTCATAACAAAATCGTAAAATAAAAGAAATCGGCTGAGGGGGCTATGGGAACACATCTAGGACAAACGGTGTGATATGCAGTGAAAATGCTATATATGGTATCTTTAAACCAACAAAAATGTGCCTAGTGTTGCACAATTGTAGGCAAATAAACAACTTCATTCACCTAAGTATTGAACTATGATACATAATGAACTTGTCTGAATATGGCGGTATGGCTGTTTGTATGGTGTACTGTTCTTAGAGGTATGGTATAATACGAACAAATAAGGCGCCTCAAGGGGTGACAAGCGACCAGGTCGGTGACTTGTCATTCAACAAAAGTTTGCAACCCTGTTTTCATTGACTTTGTCCCTTCAGCAAAGGTTGGCACGCCTGTTTTCATAAAGTTGGCAGCCCTCCCGCACATCTTGTCACGTTTGGCTTGGGAGTGACAGTGATTTCAGCCCATAGACAGAGGTAGCCCACCACTGCCCTCGTGCCCTCACCCCATTACTCCCTAGTATTTCATATTTTGACAGCAGTGCAGAGATGCATGCATAAGTGTGGTTGTGGCTGGCAGCTCCCTAAAGCGCCCCAAGTGTGTATTGGTAACAGGTGAATTGTGTAACAGGATTGTTGTAAAAGAAACATTGAAAAAAATGCTGTTTCATGCGTGGCAGTGGTTTTCAAACAGTTGTTCGGGACCCTATAGCTAAATGATGGAGGGCCAATAACCAAATGGACCCTTTGGATTGGGACATTAAAACATGTTTTTGTAATCTTTCTTATTATTTTCTTGGCTTTCTGAGCTCAATTGCACCCAAAACACCAGAATCTTTCAATAAATTTTCTGTGCTCTGGAGGTTTTCTGGCTCTGATTCGCATGTTTTCATTGCAGCTCAAAAGCCTTCTAAACCTCACAGAAAATTCAAGACTACAGAAACTCCTGATCATTCAGGTTTTCTGGATGTAATTGAGATACAGTAAAACCTAAAAGAATAAATAAAAATACATGAAAACTAATGGCATGATACCTGCAAACATCAGCATTACTTAATGTACAAGAAATCTTTGGGTTTTGGGGCTCAAATGCGGACAATAACGGACCTGATTTGAATCTGTGTGGTTTAAATCCAGTGTTCATCTATCTTGGACTCCAGAAGGGTGAATGCTGGGCGTTCAGTGTGGATTCATGTGTGAACAGACGCGGCCGTAGACTTGACAGATGCCATGTGACGGCGGCCGTGGCTTCGGTGGCAGAGCCAGCGCTGTGTCATGCTGCCAGCCTCGCCGCGGTGCCGCTGGCTCGGCTGTTTGTCTCCATTTAACATCTCTGGAGACATGTCTGATGTTATTGAACGTCTGGGGCTAAAAATACAGTATATACCTCTGGCTCCCACCAGTCAAGTGTCACTGAATGGGTGGGTTGAGGACGGTGTGCGCTTCTTCTAGAACTCAGGCAGGAACTCAGGCTTAATGTGCTTTCAAAAACAGTGGGTGCCTCCAAAATGTGCATGCAATTTGTTCATACCATTACAGCCTACATCTCATGCTGTGTGTTGCTATACCTGTCATTCCGGCAGCTACCTAGTTGTTGCTATACGTAACTATATCTATTCCAACATTAAACACTTTAAGCCAGTGGTTTTCAACCTTTTTCGTACCAGGGCCCACTATTTATTCAGAATTTGAGTTACGGACCACCATTTGATGGCAATTTAGCCCCACAGACCCCAAAGACTAAAGATTTATTTTACTTTTGTCCACAATTCCAGGCTGGGTTTCAGATAAAACAAAACATACAGATCAAAATGACCATTAATCTTCTACATTAAGTTGTGTAGACTTGTGGTTATTCAGATGATGAATATTTTGACTCTTGAGAGTTTTAACATGATGACTACACTTTTTTCATGTTTTCACTCTCAAAGAGTTACATCTGGTTAACCAACTTTCCATCATTTATGGAGTTTGATTTAGATCAGGAGTTAATAGTGCTCAAGCTTTTTTCGCCGACTTTGGATGACGCAAGAACCTCCGGAACTCCCGTTTTTGAATATTTCATCTCCGTCTTTTGGTTAATCTCCGTTCTTGCAGCGCTGTGGGGACTGGGGTTATATAAGGACGGAAATCTCCGTTATTGTAGCTTATTGTGTTAAGAACCGGTTATCTTCCAGACGACTCTCTTTCTAACTCGAAAGTGGAAAAGATGAAAGTCGATGGGCAGAATGTAGCAAACAGCCGTCGGGGTCAAAGCGGTGTGGACATGATGTGATGTGACATTCGGCCAAAAAATATATATATAAAATAGGATGGCGGGGGCAGATGGTGGAGGGAGATGAAGACATGGTAAACACAGGTCTGTGGGATGTCAGAGCACCAAGCTGATATTCCACTGCAGGCAATATAAACAGCCAGGAGCTTGCTTTGTATATACTACCTTCTATCACCGTCACTTATACTGACAATTGAAGCCCCGTGAGTCGTTAGACTGTCTGCATGCATTGATGCACAGCAACTTTTATGATTCAGTTTTGCTTTTGTTTTTAACCCCTTAAATAAGAAAGGAAGTCGATTCTAAAAATGCCTCCTAAATGCTAATGCTGTTTTATGAAAAAACGTATGTTGCTGTGGTTAGGGTTACAGGTAAAGAGTAGTTAGTTAAAGTGGTCCAGGGACCACCAGTGGTCCCTGAGGGGATTCCAGGTGGTCCCCAGCTAAATGGTGGAAAAAAGGTTGGTAACCAAATGACCCTTATCGATCTGTAGCTTTTGAGATCGTAAAATGATACAAAATGGACCCTCAGGGGTCCATTTGGTATTGACCAATGTAGCAAAGTTTTGACAGTTTATCTCCTAATTTGTGGACAAATAATGGGCCCTGGTTTGAAAAAGGTTGAAAACCAGTGAGTTAAAGGATCAGTCAATTGAAAATTAAGTTTTTCACACTTTTAGACCACATCCGTGGTCATTATTTGGCCATACCCGACAGAAATGATATACACAGAGTTTGCATTGATTCTGTAATGTTCTGTAATGTAAAAAAAAAAAAAAAAAAACAGACCGACAAGCTTGTGAGCTTGGGGATTTGCTATTTTCAAATATCTGATGCATCCACATATTTGCTTGGGCTTGTTTGCCTAGATCCTGGTTGCTTATTTCTCTGGCATATTCTGGTTAACACTGGCTGTGTGAGGATCTGGTGCTCTGGGCTGCTACAGACAGCAGACTGAGGCCCAAGATAAGCTTTGATCCAAATGTTTGCCCTCGGAGTCTAAAAACCTGGCTAAAAGGGCTGATGGAAGCGGGAACAAAGGTTTTCCTCTCGCTTTTCGATCCCACAGAAATGATTCGATTGGTTGACTCGGAACAGTATCTTTTATCTAGTTCTTTCAAGGTCTTCTATCTAGCCTTCAATAAAAGACAGGTCCCGTCTAAGGAAGATGAAATGATGCTGAGAAGAAGTGTATACACACTGTCACAGGCTGGCTCGTTGCTGGAGCAGTGCCAGCATGGCCAATGAGCCCTTCTCAAAGCCCCACCCTTTGGGTGGGAGAAGGAGAAGTCGCGAAGGCACCTACGGGGGAGTCCAAATTGGTTCATGGGAGGAAACAGACATGCGCAGTACATTCCAGGAAGTTTGACGCTTGCAAACGATGCATGCCATTGGTCTCTTGGATGGTTTGACTTCCTGATCTGTACTGCGCATGCCTGTTTCCTCCAATGAACCAATGTGGACTCCCCCGTGGGTGCCTTCGATTCATCTCCTGGATTGAATACTCCTTGGTCAAGCTTTCCTCTTTGAACGTGCCTATTGGACAAGGCTGGATTGGGGCCGGACTTAGTGCTAAGGCTAAGGGCTAATTGAGCTGCAGCTGTTTTCAAATGTCATATCTTATTACTACTGCATGCGATGCGACACACACCTACTGTATTATAGACTAGTGTGCATCGTTTCTCTATGGATCAACAGCCTGCCTCATGCCGCATCGACTCTAGTGAAAATAATATTAGTAATAATTAGTAATAATAGTAATAATATTACTGAAAGTAATATATTACTGTAGTTACTTGACAACACTGAAGGGGGTTGAATTGTCATCTGACACCCAACCCCCCTGTTTTGCAGTCAGATAACACTTTATTCTGTTAGCATTAGTGACAAGCATAGCGGGAAACGTGGCACGTTGTTAGATCTTATTACTATTTATCACCAACCAAGCCACTCATAGCAGTATATGGCCACAGATAGAGAGAGAGAGAAAGGGTCAGACAAGGACTTGGCAGACGTGGTAGTGTGTGTGTGCACGTGCATGAGTACGCCAGAGAGATAGCTATAGCGAGAGAAAGAGAGATTTATGACTCCGGCCCATATAGCCTAGAAGATGAGGCGAGGCCCGTTGTGCACTTAGAAGAGTTTTTTTTTCTTGCACCGCCGTTGCACACCAAAGATAGCACAAGGAGCACCGGCAAGCTCACGGGAGCGCGACGGCCCACGACGCGCCGCGCAGCTTGTACCTCTGCCGCTGTTGAGACGTGAATCACGACGCGCGATCGAGTATAAATCAGGCGTAAGGCTTCCAATCTGTGCTGTGTCATTCTGCTCCGCGGGGAGAGAGAGAGAGAGGAGAAAGGGAAGGAGGCAACGCCTGCCTGCCTGCCTGGCGAGGAGGAGGAGGCGCGAGCACGATATCCATCTGCACATATCACACAGGTCTCTGTTGGCGTGGAGGAGAGGAGGGAAGGGCTCTGTTTTGACAGGGTGTTATATTTTGAATTGATTGCCATCCGCCGCGACCTCAACGCCAAGCACATCGGATCGATGCGACGCCGTGTGTGCGTGTCTGTGTGTGTGTGCACGCGAATCTACACTTGAAAGAAAAGTTTCAAACATGTTGTTTATCTCCTTCAGAAGGACGTCTTTTTGAACGCAGCCCTGTCTTCAACTACCTGTCACATCTGTCCTGCCTGTTATCGTTATCTGTAGTTTATACTTTGTCGGCCATTTTGTTATTTCGTTCCGTTCGTCGTGCGTTTTCCTGTTTCCCCCACTTATAGTGACATAGTCGAGTCCACCTACCATATAACGCGTCCCAAGTCAAGACACAGTCCGAAATGAGACGTACAGGAGGTACAGAAAACGTCTTGTCAGCTGCGCTCCATTACTTAACAAGATAGCTGTCATAAGCTAGCTTTATTATAATTCTTAAAGTGAATAGTGCTCCTCGACGTGGATATATATTAAAATTATTATTTTATTCCCCCCCCAAAATGGCATCTCCCTGTAAATGTTTTAATAGTGATGATCGTCAAAGCCAAGTCCTTCCATGTCTTCGTAGAGGCGACAACTCGACTCAAGCTGTGTTCTGCCCACAGATAAGATGGCCTGCCGAATGTGCCCTGGTCTTTCTCACCCCCTGCTTTGACTATACAGTAGTACCAGTGTAACTCAGAGAAAGACGGTCTTATGACCCTTCTTCAATACATGTACGGTTAGCTATATTGTTGTAGTCCGCTATCAGAGCTGTGCTATTGTTCTGTGTGCATTTCGAGTGTGTGTGCAGCGTTCAATACGATTCAGCACATTACGTCCTTATCCACACACACACACAAGCCTAATGTACACAAACAGAGACACACATTCAATCACACACACACACACTCAAACACCCACCTTGACCACAGTTCCGCCGATGAATGAACGAGGCCCATGTTTACGCTCAGACAGTCGCATGACGACGGTATAGTATAGCGCATCAAAGACAGCCGCCCTACGAGCTCACAATGTGGGGCGTCCGTGACACATTGTGAGCTTGCGGGTTTGCTGCTTGTTAAACGAGATGTGACACACGCGTCACTCGACGGAGTATGAGTGGGCTTGGCGCTAGCGTCGAGGCCGTGTCAACCTCTCATGTCGATGTGAGTAATGAAGAGGCAGTAGACAATATGTTATATGATGTTCTGTTCTGCCCTCACTTGAACACGACAACTGCAGGTGCTCTTTTTGCACTCCACTCTGTATAATAGGTGTGTGTGTGTTTGATGCACTGTTTATGTGGCTGTTTTCCTGCATGGTTAGGTCCGTGTGCTGTGCATCAAACTGTATGCCATGTATGAAATGTATGGAGGCACTGGATTTCTATGGAATGCATTATTATTTGGGCATGGAGCGAAGATAGTTCGTCGTCTCTTCTTCTGTTACTGGTGTGACAGAATAAGAGACGTGATTGAAAGCTCAAAATAGTGTGACATTGTAGTTTGTATTCATTGAGGAAATTGTCCGTATATTTAGTTTGATGATGTTTTGAATGGATCCCAATGGAATGAAGGACACTATGGGATACGAGAGGAACGATAGCAATCTGCCGGGATGCTGTATTGGTGAGTGTGGTCCGCCAGTCGCTTGTTTATATTCATGAAGATGCACATATACGTGGCTCTGGCGTCAGCCAGCTGGTGGCGCTAGAGGCATAGCCACACTGTCCTGGGTCCATCAGCGTTAAAGGCAATAAAGTGCATGATAAAACATATAAATCAAAAACCTAATTATATAAAATGAATGGCATTTTAGGCGGTAAAATCGTGTGAGGGAACAACACTGCACCGCTCACCACCAGTCCACCATGAAATTGGTTGTGACTCATGGGGGTCACAGGGTCAGGCACATGACACACACACACCCACACTCATCTGGACATTGCAAACATGGACACGGACACGACAAGAGCAGGTGCCCACTCACATACTAATCCATGCTCCTGTTCCTTTATAATTGACTAAGAGCAATTGTCTTATCTGTAGAGCCTGCCACCGCTTCTGCTTTTTTTTCCCAGAGTCCCCAGCAAAGCGAGTGGGTGGAAAAACCAATGTGAACTGACAGTGAACCGCTCACTGAGAATATGAAACATGTTACCAGTGTGTCTGTCTGTCTGGCTGAGATGAAGCAGTTTCTTATAACCACTACAGTGCAGGGTTTATCAAAGTGGGAACTGTGGCACCTTAGGGTGCCGCCATGACGCAAGTCCAGGGCTGGTGCAGAATACTTGTAGGAATTGGAATTCGTCAAAGTCACTTCAGTGTAAGCACTTAAAGGGGACTTCCACCCATTTTCATCATTCTAATATGTCATTAATATACCTTTGAGGTGTTGGGTAAACACAATAAAAAAGTTCCCCCATTCCGTGTTCCCAAGAAATGGAGGTCTGAAGAAAACCACTAACATGGTGAAACACATCTTGATGATATCATTAAGATATAATTTTTACCATGTTAATGGATTTCTTTAGACACTTCTTTTCTCGTTAGGCTTCATTTGGTTGCATTTGTACACTCTCAGAAAGAAATGTTGAAAATGGGTGGAATTCCCCTTTAAAGGGGATCCACCATGAATTTTATTGAAGAACACTAAAGATTTGACGTTGCCTCCGCCCTTTAAGTCAATAGTATGCACGGAATCCACACCCCCTCTCAAAGAAGCTCCAATGAAAGCAGCTGAAACCAGGCAGATCATGCATATTCTTATGAGACAGGGAATAACAATGAGGGGGGCAGGGGGAAGCAGTGAGAGATGGGGAGGGAGGTTTTTGTGGACATTTCTGGTACTGCAGCCAAAATGGCTTAATCGGAATAGCACCCTGAGAAAATATGAGAAATAATTATCTGAGTGGTTGTTTGGGCTACAGAGTGCATAAAAAGCTATTAAAAGGCAACATTTATTTGATACATTTGATTTTAAACTCACAGAGGAGCCCCTTTAAACGCTCTAGTGAGGCGAGCTGCCAAACCATGCCATACTTAGCCGATCAAAAGCTTACAACGGGTCACACAAGTTCTCACGACGTGCCATGCTGTCCTCACAGCATCCTGCAAGACGGAGTGAGCATGTAGATCTAGTCATTTGTTGTTGTTGGTTTTTTTTTTACCATAAAACAACACTGTGCCTCACCATCAGCCAAGCTTCATAAGGCTTATTTATTTAGTTTATTATGCTTTTTAGACGCGCACAAAACCAGCTTTTGTGTGTGTTGCTCATAATGACCTCAACAGCAACACTCCAGGTGGTTATGTAACCGAGAGTGGCGTCTCTTACTATAGCGGCTGCCGTGCTGCCCCCCCGCCTCCCACCATACTAGCACCGCCGCCACACAGCGGAGGAGGCAGCGGCGAGCGCCACGCTGGGTGTCTAATGCCCTTTTAATGGGCTGATATGTTTCTGTCTGCGTGGGGAGGAGGAGAAGGAGGGGGTGGGGGGGTTGGTTAGTCGCGGGTGGTGGGGTGGGGGTTGGGGTTTGGGGTGGTGTCAGACAGTCAGACAGTAGTGCTGATGGATGGGGGGGCGCTCAGTCTGATGTGTGACACAGCAGCAGTATAAGTCATCCCGGGGCTGTGTTGGGGAGTTGGGGGGTGGGGGGTGTTATCCTTCCAGAGGCCAGAGAGCACAGCCTCCCTCCCTCACACAGCACAGCACAGTGACTCAGCAAATAATATGGCCGACAAATAGACTGGAGCACTACTTTTTCTGAGAGCGTACAAACGGAACCAAACGGACCCTAGCGGGTCCGTTTGGTTCCGTTTGTACGCTCTCAGAAACCCAGAAACCCTGTCTGTGTGGACCCAGCGGGATTCTTGGTTCGCTCCAGTTTTTGGAGAGAAACACTCAATTCACGCAGCGGTGATATAATGCGACTCGCCGCTGCTCACCCACTCACACACGTCTCTTTGTTTTTTTTGCTAAAGCACCGTTTCTGTGGTCACCTTAGCAACTAAAGCTGGAATATGAAATAGCCTTTTTTTCATTCACAGTGAATAAAGTGTAAGTAAGAAGTAAGTGAAGGTCATCTTGCATTTTTGGACTTCCATTGGCACGATAATGGCAACACATTTCGCTACACATTTTGCAACATCTGTCAATAGACGTGGCCATATTCGTCTGTGTATTCATACAGCGATGATTTGATTGGCTGAGAACGGAATGTGAAGATATAGAGTGATGACGATAAGAGCGCCCCTCACTTCAGTGGTGTGATTCCTTTTTTTTTACATAAATAAAAATCTACTAGCTTTTAGATCAGTTATTTTCAGATAGCCACAGTACAGTACAGTAGGGTTCCAGGTGGTTGGTTAACAAGGTGTAACTCTTTGAGACCATAAAAATGTTTACACTAAAACATTCATTCAATTAGCCCAAGTCTACACAACTAGAGAATGTAGAAGGTTAATGGTCATTTTGATCTGTACGTTTTGTTTTGTCCGACTGTTTTGTTTCCCAAATCCAGCCTGGAATTGTGGACAAAAGCAAAAGAAATCTGTAATTTTGGGTCTGTGGGGCTAAAATGTCATCAAACAGTGTTCCGTGGCTCAAATTCTGAATAAATAGTGGGCCCTGGGATCAAAAAGGTTGAGAATCACTGTACTTTATGCATGTATTGGCTCCTTTTAGGTTATTTTCATCGACCGGTTTGCTCCTCCTAGTCTTACACGGTTGCTGTAAAGTTGCAGTTAGTTAAGCTACAAGGCTGGTTACTCCTGAGTCATAGACATTCACACGGGCATCTCCCTGAAAAAAAAAAGAAAGAAAAATAAATAAATAAAGAAACATGTTGAACAAAGCCAGATCCAGCTAGAGCCTGAGGCTCATGTGTTATCAACCCGATTCCTATCAAAGGGTGTGAACATCAGCTTCAAAGACAAAATGGACGCCCTTGCTGTGGGTCTTCGGTCTTTGCACTGTGAGGGTAAAGGCCTCTCCGCACACGGGCAGAATTCACCCATGTTGCAGGGGCGGATCTAGGCATGGGCATGGGGGGCAATGCCCCCCTAAATAGCCAGTCTGCCCCCCCAAACACGATGCCATGCAAAACAACCCAAGATATTTCAAATTAAAGTGCTTATATTTAAAATGATTTGAAACACTACTACTGCTACTAAATGCAATTTTGGCACCACCAAACTAACAGCATTTCATCATTGAAAACAGAAAACTCCCTGAGTCAGACCTTTAGCTTTATTCATGCTGTGTGTCTGTAAATGTCTGTAAATAAAAGTCCTGTAACCGAGAATGGTATGGGTGCGACTTCATTGGCCGCCCCCATACCATTTTCTTGCCCCTCCAACATGTTCTCTTGCCCCCCCAACTGGGACATGTTATATCCGCCCCTGCCATGTTGATCATCCCCCCCACCCCATCCATGCCATTAGCACCAGCGCCGGACATGGTTTTCCTTCAGCACAGCTTTAACAGGCTGTCGTTGAAGAGACGGCTCAGCAAACTGTTTTGTTTGTCTGTTTGTTTTGCCAGCCCTTTTATTATTCCTCCACGGTGGAGCATAAATCTGTCCAATTCATTCAGAGACACAGCTTTCATAGTTTGACCTCTCTGCTGCTCTTCTCTCGTCGCCCTTGAGTGTGCACGGCACACGAGCGCACGCACAAGGATACAAACATGCATTATGGTTACATTCACAGACTCAAGGCAAATGGAGACTGGAGGAGAGACATGCAAAATCTAACAGCAAACACTGGCTGCGACTACTTTAATGGTCGTGACTGCTTGCTTATGGTCGCAACTAGTTTATAGTTTGGGGGAGGGTGAACATAACTGCCAGCACAAAGCAGCGCCGAATTACTAACCCTATCTTTAAACCAGGGATTTTCAACAGGTGGTCCAGGGGCCACCAGTGGTTTCCTGAGAGGGTTCCAGGTGGTCCCCAGGCATGTTTGCCTGTTTTGTTTCCCAAATTCAGCCTGGAATTGTGGAAAAAAGCAAAAGAAATCTTTAGTTTTGAGGTGTGGGGCTAAAATGTCATCAAATGGTGGTCCGTGGCTCAAATTCTGAATAAATAGTGGGCCTTGTAATAAAAAAGATTGAAAACGACTGCTCTAAACCTAACCCTAAACATACGTAACTGCAAATACAGAGCGGTGCATGTTCAACAACATGGTCGTCACGCAGCCCAGGAGGTGCAGGGCAAAGTTCCCCAATCCCTCCCTGCCCTCATGCGCCTCCATTGTCCAGGGGAAGGTCGCGAGCAGAAGACCTGGTCGTGGCTAGTAAGCAAGCGGTCCTGATTTGTCGCCACATGGTTGCAACCTGGACATTGGTCTCTAGCGGATCTCGCCCATCATGGGCATAATGTCTTCATGGTATAATAAGCATGTCACTCTGTACTCTATGGGTATGAGTAACGTGTCGCCTGCCAATTATAGTACAGTACATTACGGTATTTTTCACAGTACTTAGTCAGCTCACAGATGCTTATATAACTGCGTCGCCTGCTGAAAAATACAGATTTCATTGTAATATCGGTGTGAATGTCTCAATGAGTCATGATTGCGGTACATTCAGTATTCTACAGCAGAATTATGCCGGTTATTCGCGAGAGCCAATCTGTCGTGACGTTTTTATTTCGGGTTCTACTTTAGACTTCCAATCCCAGCGACCTTTGTGCATGTCTTCCACCCTGATTCCTCCCAAAAAGGAGCTTTTTTTTTTACATAAGAACATACGTTTACATTGGCAAACCAAATAGACAATAGACAAATAGACAACACCCCCAATGACTTGCACTCCTTAAGGTGCTTGTATTCCATTTGGCATCCACCTGTCACAGCAGCTCGCAAATGTGTTTGCACATTGTCGTACTTCACCCAACAGGTATTGTCATCAGTCATCATCAGTCCAAGTCTGATGTCTTGGTAGTTGGTACAGTGTTCAGTATGTCTCTGATGACTTGGTACAGTGGTCAGTATGTGTCCATGGACTTGGGACAGATATTGACAGTAGGGGGTGCTGGACGTTCACTATGGGGTGCTGCAAGATGCGCACACACGCAAAATGTGCGTGAATGCGCATTGTGCATGCACATTTTCATGCATTTACACACGGAAAAGTGACTTTTACCTTCCCTCTCCACATGCATGAGCTAACTGACACAGGTACCTTAGCCTCTGATACAGCGATAGAGCATATGCATAAGGCCTATTAACAGGAATCTGTTTTGATTAAAATAACTAGTATTTTCCTCCTCCTGTCCAAGGGGGGCTGTGTCTGAAAAAAGGGGGTGCTCAAGCCCCCCCAGCACCCCTACTTCCCTCAGCCATGGTCAGTATGTGTTTATGATGACTTGGTACAGTGGTCAGTATGTGCCTCTGATGACTTGGTACAGTGGTCAGTATGTGTCTCTGATGACATGGTATAGTGGTCAGTATGTGCCTCTGATGACTTGGTACAGTGGTCAGTATGTGCCTCTGATGACTTGGTACAGTGGTCAGTATGTGTCTCTGATGACATGGTATAGTGGTCAGTATGTGCCTCTGATGACTTGGTACAGTGGTCAGTATGTGCCTCTGATGACTTGGTACAGTGGTCAGTATGTGTCTCTGATGACTTGGTACAGTGGTCAGTATGTGCCTCTGATGACTTGGTACAGTGGTCAGTATGTGTCTGTGATGACTTGCTACAGTGGTCAGTATGTGTCTGTGATGACTTGACCCTGATGACTTGGTACAGTGGTCAGTATGTGCCTCTGATGACATGGTATAGTGGTCAGTATGTGCCTCTGATGACTTGGTACAGTGGTCAGTATGTGCCTCTGATGACTTGGTACAGTGGTCAGTATGTGTCTGTGATGACTTGCTACAGTGGTCAGTATGTGCTTCTGATGACTTGGTACAGTGGTCAGTATGTGCCTCTGATGACTTGGTACAGTGGTCAGTATGTGTCTGTGATGACTTGCTACAGTGGTCAGTATGTGCTTCTGATGACTTGGTACAGTGGCCAGGTCTTTCGTACTGTAAAAATCTAAAAACCATGGCCTATCAAAAAGCAAAGAAAGGGGAAAAGAAAGTTAAATTGTCCTCTGCATTGCAGACGTTTTCGAAAAACACCCGAAGGCGTGAGAAGAACTTTTTTTTTATTTATCTCTGCGAACGCCAGCTGGCACTAAGAGAACACACTCAGTGATTAGACAGTCCTTATCGCCTCTCATTGAGAGCACCACGACAGCACCTTCCTCTCCACTCCCACACATCCCTCGTCTTCCTCATAATGTTATGTTGTTATTGGAGAACCTCTCTCTCTCTCTCTCTCTCTCTCTCTATATCTCCCTCTCTCTCTTTCTCTCTCTCTCTCTCTCTCCCTCTCTCTCTCTCTCTGCCACCTCTGTCGGGCAGAGCGCCAGCCCGCCGCCAGTTGTTTAAGCGCGGCCGGCAGCAAGAATAGAGGGAAGTCCAAATTTAAAAAGCATTGTTTCGCCTCTCCCCCCGCCGGGACCAGTAGTGGGCCACGGGGAATGACGCCCGGAATGACAGCTTTATTTATTTCTACTGTGCGCCGCCTCGGGGCTGACCTTGGCCTTCTGAACTATTACTGTATGTTTGTTTGTCCATGTTTCTGTCCCCGTCCGCACCCTACATACCCGCCCTCCAAACTATACCACATCATTCTATAGGAGGCTCAGTCTTTTTAAGCACCGTCGGCATGTCCACTTATTATAAGCGACTTTGAGCTTGTTGTTCTGTAAAGCCGCTTGTAAATATTTGTGGTTGTTGTATTTGGGTTGAGGTTCGCGGTTGTTGGGTCAGTTTCTAAACTGTGGTTGTTTACGTATTTGCCTGCTTCCTAATTCCTACAATGTTCTTTAAACCTGTGGTTCTCACAGGTCTATTGGAGGCTCCTTTGAGCCTCCAATAGACCTTTCAGTAAGCCCCTCTATAAACTGCTATGGTCCAATCACAGGATGTGATAAACAAACTTCTCCCCAATAGTTTTCCTATTTGATGTTTTTGAATATTGTGCCTATATACAATTCCCATCTGAAAATGCGTTGTGCCGCTGCGTTGTTCAAATGCTTTGTATTCTTTTTCTCCCAAGATTTGTTTGAAAATAGCAGATCTACAAGCTTGCAACGAGTCGCATTAATTGTGACACGTCGCATTGTGAGTTTGTAGTTTGGCTGTTTTCAAATAGCCGATGGAAAGCATCTGTCTTTCACTCCCAATCTTCCGCCACAGTCTGGAAATTCACCTCTTCAGACTCTGTCTGAGGCCATAGCACTTGCAGGTAGTACTTGGCCTGGCCTCGACCTCCTAGGCGTATGCAAAGTCTTAACTTATGTATCTTAGATAGGATTTTGTTTTCATACAGGCCTAATAGACATCTTAACCAAACAATGTGTCCAGTCTTAAAGGACCACTTTTCGACACATCTTCATATAATTGGTCTTCACTAATGTATTTTTTCCTACTATGTCCATGTCTCACAGACGGGCTGTGGGTCTGTTCAGAAACCCATCTCCCTTTGCTTTGGGAGATTTTATTTTCGGGAGAATCATGTCTTCCATGTCCGTATTGCAACTTTTCAGGAATAGAAAGCCTGCAGTTTCGATCAGGGTGGATTCCCCATTGATGATGTGCATGAAAGACAGGTTTCTGAACTGCCCACAGCCCTCCTGTGATAAAATAGTGGTATTTTATCATGTACACCAGCAAGGACCTATTATGTGAAGATACGTGGAAAAGTAAGTGGCGGAGTGGTCCTTTAAGTCAAAGCTGGTATCTTTAGCCTGGGTGAACATCAATCTCACAAAGGGACTCGGGGGATACGCAGTATGTCATTAGCTGGATTCCATAACCGCGCTCTGCGGAGGTGAGTGACTCTGTTAGCCCATCGCTGTTCCATACCCTCTCCCCCTGTCTTTTTGTTTTGTGTTTTTCACTCTGTTTGAGAGAGACCCCCCCAACCATCCCCCGATCTCTCAAGAAGTGCTATGAATGTAGTAAATGTCCTATCAGAGTCGCCATGGAGACGCATGGCCCTAGTTCTGTGTGTGTGTGTGTGTGTGTGTGTGTGTGTGTGTGTGTGTGTGTGTGTGTGTGTGTGTGTGTGTGCGTGCGTGTGTGCGTGTGTGCGTGCGTGCGTGCGTGCGTGCGTGCGTGCGTGCGTGCGTGCGTGCGTGCGTGCGTGCGTGCGTGTGTGTGTGTGTGTGTGTGTGTGTGTGTGTGTGTGTGTGTGTGCGTGTGTGCGTGTGTGCGTGTGTGTGTGTGTTCGTCGTGTGCCGCCGTGCCGCGAGGAGGGCCGTGTGTGAACCTGATAAGACCTGTTTTCTCTTTTAGCAGAGAAACCCAAGGCCCTTTTAAATACATGTATCTTTCTGTCACTGCTACATGGAGGAGTCATCGGGTTCGTCCGAGTGTGGGCGAAACATGGCCATGCATGCATGTGCACATGTGTGTGTGTGTGTGTGTCTTTGTAATCTTTACATTTGCGACTCTAGTGCTCTTACTGTGTGTACCATTATGTGCTGCTGCATAGCGACCTTTGTACACGTGTGTGTGTGTGTGTGTGTGTGTGTGTGTGTGTGTGTGTGTGTGTGTGTGTGTGTGTGTGTGTGTGTGTGTGTGTGTGTGTGTGTGTGTGTGTGTGTGTGTGTGTGTGTGTGTGTGTGTGTGTGTTGTGTGGGTTTTAACCGTAGTGCAGTGTTACCCAGCAGGGGTAGGCAACCTTAGGCATGGGTGCCAACATTGGCACAGTGAAGGGTGATCACTGGTACACTGGCATAAGACACATAGGGCTCCATTTTTGTCACACGCTAAACATCCCTTATCCCTCTTTTACTATTTTGATAAACCTTTTGGAATAGTTCAACATGACAATCTACTGACATGTTGTGGGCATATAGATTGGCCATTTTAACTATTTAAAAAAAAATAGAAAAAAAAGGCAAAGAAGTTAAGGGATAAGGGGTTTAGCAGTGACGAAAATCTAGGCCATAAGGTACACTGGCATAAGACACATAATGCACACTGGCATAAGACATTTAATACACACTGGCATAAGACATTTAATTCACACTGGCATAAGACACTTAATACACACTGGCATAAGACACATAAAGTATACACTGGCATACATATACATATGAAAGAGAGGATTGTTTGTTTTAAATAATCATAAATTAGGCTCTGCAAATTTGCAAATCCTGTACACAATTCTACATCCAATCAAACTGAACTCTGACTGTGAAGATAGGTGTAATTTTTCTAATGATGATTACAATGTTCTGCATGATGTGGGGGGGAAAAACAGTCCAGGGGAAGAAAGAGGTGTTGTTATATAACATCATCTGTTTTTATTTGTACACATTCTCAGAATTCAACCTAATGTCGACATGGCACACTCGGGAAGATGAAAGCATTGGCACTTCATGTTCAAATGGTTGCCGACCCCAGATGTACAGTACAGGCTTGAAGTGGTTAAAGTAGGTCTTTTTTTTGGTAAGAACTCCAATATCTGCCTCTGAGGTGTCGTGGACTGGAAGTAAAGGTATTGAAAATTGGACAGGGCTGCATGGGGCTCACTATAACTCATTCTCACCCCGATGGCTCTGTGATGACCGCCTTTGATCTTCTCAGATATTGCTCCTTGCTACTTTCTGGCTGTAGAGCAGCAGCACAAACACAGAGGACAGACAGGGAAGGAGCCTGCAGGCTGATGGGATGAGATACAGATACAGGCCCAAATGAATGGAGGATGAATCATACAGTATATAGACTAGAGTGTCCTCTCCTCTCCACTCCTCCCTTCCTTCCTTTCTCCGCTGTCACCTCCCTATGTCTTTTCCCCTCCTCCTCCCCTTTACCTCAGTGGTTATCAAACCTTTTGACGCTAAATAATGTAGGGGTCCCCACGGGTGGTCGTGTGTGTGTGTGTGTGTGTGTGTGTGTGTGTGTGTGTGTGTGTGTGTGTGTGTGTGTGTGTGTGTGCGTGTGTGCGCGTGTGCGCGCGTGTGTGTGTGTGCGCGTGTGCGCGTGTGTGTGCGCGTGCGTGCGTGAACCTGGCCATCGTGGTGTAATCAGCGTGGAGTGGTCTGTAGTGGAGCCCATTAGGACCACGGAGAAGAACGACATGATACTGGACCACAGTACACATAAGAGACAGACAGACATGCAGGCAATTTTCAATTTAGGCATTTAGCAGACGCTATTAATTCAGAGCCATTTACGTTTTGCAATGAACAAAAACAGCAAATTGGCATTGCATCATATACTGTAGTGTACAGCAGTAAATCATACATTAGCTAGGAACAGAACAGAAAAGGATCTAGATCAGTGGTTTTCAACCTTTTTCATTCCGAATTTGAGCCACAGACCGCCATTTGATGACATTTTAGCCCCACAGACCCCAAAACTAAAGATTTATTTTGCTTTTGTCCTCAATTCCAGGCTGGATTTGGGAAACAAAACAGTCAAACATACAGATAAAAAATGACCCTTAATCTTCTACCTTCTCTAGTTGTGTAAACTTGGGCTAATTCACATGATGAATATTTTAACATGAAACCAAATGCACCCTTGCGGGTCCATTTGGTTTCATGGTTACATCTGGTTAACCGACTGTCCATCACTTAGCTGGTTGTTACGACATCTCCGTTCACTCATACAGTACGTTTTGACAGCGGGCGATGGACAAACAACATCGGCCGACATTTTCAACATCGGCTGACGTTGAAAACGTTGGCACGTTGTTTTCTGAGCACAAAACGCCTGTTGAAAATGAACTAGAAGGCGTGATTTGTTACTGGCCGTCTGTAAGCCCCTTAAGTCTGTGTGTGACTTTACAAGGCTAGGGCAAATTCTACTGCATGTGCTACGGGCTAAGATGCAGTCTGAACAGGCGTGTTTTCAGTCTGTGTCAGAAGATTGGAAGTGAATCTGCAATTCTGATTGCAACGGGAAGTGTATTCCACATAGTTTTGTGGCCAGAAGAGAGAAGACATTTTGGGTGTGTGGAGCCTGTGTCCAGGCAGACAAGACAGACAGATAAGGAGAGTAAAACCTTTTAACACTGTGAGACTCGTGACTGCAGAAAAGCGTGGGCTTCAGGTGCTGTGGAGTCGGTATAATGGAATGGTAGTGGTAGTGGTGATTCATCGGGTTAGTCACCTGAATAACCGTTGATAGTGGAAGGTCAGGCTAGTTTATGCTTCATCTCATCACCAGTGTTGCCATGCCAGCCAGGTCTGCTTATTATAAGGGACTTTGGGCTTGTTTTTTGTGTTTTTTTTTTGTAAACTAGCTTGTTACTTGTGGGTTTTTAGGTCTTGTTTTGAACATGGGGATACTTTTAGATTTCGACTTGTTTTTCATAAAATTGTTTACCAGTAAAAGTGGATTTATCCAAAGGGCATCTATTTGTTTGTTTGTTTATTTATTCATATTATTTTTCCTCCAGTCACAGAGGTTAAATATATCAAACCCATAAACAACACAGTCACAATATTTATGACAGAGTGCTTCCATGACACTGACATTCCCCTATGGTGGGACGATTGCTGGTCAATAAAACCAAAAAGCCTATAGTGATTTCCAGCAGGGCCGGATTTAAGCATGACATGGGATGGGGGGGGGGGGGGGGGGGGGGGGGACAAACAGAAAACTGTCTGAGTCAGACCTTTAGCTTAATGCATGCTGCATGTCTGTTGCAACTTCAACAACAACTGATGTTATTATTATGCTATTGATGCTTTAATAATAATAATAATATCTGGGACTGATATGCCGCTTTTCTAGATACTCAAAGTCGCCTTACATATGACATATGTGGAGGGGCAGGGGGAACAGAAAAAGAAAAGACAACTTTATTAGAAATAAAAGCAATAAAACAATGACTAATATAAGTCATGTACAAGATATAAATCTTGTGGGTCACAGAACTACAGAATTTAAATGAAAACTACGGTATATGGGGGCAGCTTCGAAAATGGCACCATGACATTTTCGCCCTATTGGGAGATGTTACATCCGGGCCTGATTTCCAGCATCAGAAACAATGCTGCGTGAGCCCTGGGTATATTGGGTATGTATGACGTCAGAACCGGTAGTACTCCACAGGTGAGGCGTGTTGCTGCCTCCCGGCTGTGTCTATTTATAAGCCACGCCGTGGCCTTGGCGAGGATCAGATCCAATGCACTGCTGTGATTCTGTTGTCACTCCCCCCTCCACTCCACGCCGCACCTCATCACACTTCTTTTCACCACGGAAACACAGGTTGCCTGCAAACCGGACCCCTATAGTGCACCATGCGATGCGGGCACGAATTAAATTTCACAACTTTCGCACGCACGCACAGACACTTATTATTTATGCCTTTAGGGAATGTGTCTGTATATAAAAGCCAAGGCCAGCGGGCAGCGGGCCGGATGGGGCTCAGGTGCGCGTGTGTGTGTGTGTGTGTGTGTGTGTGTGTGTGTGTGTGTGTGTGTGTGTGTGTGTGTGTGTGTGTGTGTGTGTGTGTGTGTGTGTGTGTGTGTGTGTGTGTGTGTGTGTGTGTGTGTGTGTGTGTGTGTGTGTGTGTGTGTGTGCGTGCGTGCGTGCGTGCGTGCGTGCGTGCAAAAGGGTCAGTATAGACTCTTGCGTGCATGCGAGAGTCTATACTGATATAACAGTACCAGAAAACCTGCCCAATACTGCCTAAAATGCTGCCAGTGCCTGATATTGACAGGTACTGTATATCACATGAATCATGATTATATTTCTCTTACATTCATATATTGAATTTATATATATATATATATATATATATATATATATATATATATATATATATATATATATATATATATATATATATATATATATATATATATATATATATATATATATATATATATATATATATTGAGTTGATGTTGCTCTTCTGTAATACTTACACATACTTATGGAAAGTTGTTTGAACATGGCAATTTATTCCCCCAGTTATGGGGGCATACATCTGAGAGGGGTTCAAATGGAATGGAATGCATGTTGTCCGGCGTCACACAACACACACCTGGTTGCTTATTTCTCTCATGGAATCTGGCAACACTGCTGCTGGCCGCTATCGGTCTGTGACAGACACACTGAGCGGCGACTATCAGAGTCCAGGTCCTTAGCTGGCAAATGGTTAGTCCTGGGTAATTTGTTTCACTGACCATGGCTGACCTGACACGTGTCAATGATGATTAAAAGCCTAATGGCTATGCAAGGCCATTTAACAACGCAGACCCTTGTTGGGGGCCTAACTATACATACCACCTGTTTGCATGCTGGGGCGATCTTTCAGTGAAACTAACAGATACTGTATAGCTATAATTCAGTGGTTCCCAAGGTTTTTCAGACCATGGAAGGACCATTTAGCTGAGAGAAAATGCTTTTCCCCCCACTAATGTTCCGCTATAGTCTTAATGTGCTTAATACCAAGAAAGAAAGAAATGAACCACAAAAAGATTTGGGGATCCACCTGGGGGTCCAACCCTGGCATTCCCACCACAGAAATGAGTTAAACCGCTGCCAATTACGCCAAGTAAAACTACAAATTAAAAGACAAGCTATTTTGTGTTTGGTTGTGCTCCGGTGTTGCATTCTGACTATAATTGAATGACAAAATAAAAACTAAACAAAACAAAACAACAAAAAAACAATATTGACTCATTAACCGTGTTAACATTAACCCAGTTTTGACCCTGAACTACCTCAGTGTGGCCCAATCACAGCGGGTGTGACAGCGATATCCCACTGCAAACAGCACTTGATTGTCTGTGATACCTGAGTACACTTTCACCTGATCTCTCTCTCTCTCTCCCTCTCTCTCTCTATCTCTCTATCTCTCAGTTCAATTATTCAATTGAATTGAATTCAAGGGCAATTAACCCATTAAGAGCCGACGCCGATTCTAACACAATGCATTCCCAGAAGAGAATGTTAAACTGA
Organism: Benthosema pterotum; assembly: GCA_039105355.1. Taxonomy (NCBI): domain Eukaryota; kingdom Metazoa; phylum Chordata; class Actinopteri; order Myctophiformes; family Myctophidae; genus Benthosema; species Benthosema pterotum. The sequence goes on along the minus strand of CM076982.1, from coordinate 36,627,352 downwards.
CTTTCCATCACTGCATTCGGTGGGTATAAAACGTCTCTCTCTCTCTCTCTCTCTCTCTTCAGAGAACCATGAGCCCTGTGGAGGAGGATCCGGACCATATGATACCATGAAGACAAGCCTGCAGGCCCTGCGCTGTCAGCTGCTGAGTGAGTATAGAGCCCTGGGTGGCACCCAAATCACTTGAACGCTCCTTTAAACCCATAACATTATTTCCTGAAAAAATTGCACTTTTATGCGAATGTCATTCCGACAATATCAGGAGGCCCATAATCATAAAAAAAGGAAAAGATCGTTGACGGACATTTGTCGACGCAAATTCAACAGGAGGACGATGAGCAGTGACAGGCGCCACTCCGTTACTCCATTATGACTGAGTGTGGACATGGCTTTACATTCTGAGGCCAACCAGCCAGCAGGGGCGGATGTAACATGTCCCAATTGGGTGGGCAAGAGAACATGTTGGAGGGGCAAGAGAAAATGGTATGGGCGCGGCAAGAGAAAATGGTATGGGCGCGGCTTCATCGCCTGTGACGCTTCGCGCCACGGGCGATGAAGTCGCACCCATACCATTTTCAGTTCCAGGACTTTTATTAGTAAAGTAAAGCATCAATAATCATCAGTTGTTGTTGACGTTGCAACAGACCATAAAGCTGCATAAAGCTAAAGGTCTGACTCAGAGAGTTTTCTGTTTTCAATGATGAAATCAATGATGACATTTTAATGATGAAATGTTTAGTGGTGCCAAAATTGTAGTTAGTAGCAGTAGTAGTGTTTCAAATCATTTTAATTATAAGCACTTTAATTTGAAATATCTTGGGTTGTTTTTCATGGCATCTTGTTTGGGGGTATTTAGGGGGGCATTGCCCCCCCATGCCCATGCCTTGATCCGCCCCTGCCAGCGAGAGTGTCACTCTGAGCTCCTTTGGCAGCACTCCCACCTCTGAATGTCAGACGCATAATAACAGAACACAGTGTGGGTCACGCTCTATAGAGTCCCCCCGCCGTGCGCTTCGCTAAACGGCCCTGCTGATAGCCGTGTCTCGTATATGCGATGACTCGGAGGGGTCCACTGAAACGACACCACAGGGCTCCAGACTGACGTTCTTAATGTTTTCTTTTTGTTGGCACATTGATTGGCAAGGTATTCATTTATGAATTCCCCCACCACTGCCAGTGTTCTTCTGTGTTTAACCTTATTTTCTCAACGCATATAAAGCTTGTTTTTACCTGAAATGCAGTCAGGGAAAAGAATCAGAGTCAAACACATTTTAATAAAATGTGATAATTTTTTCTCCAGGTTGTATCCGTCTACTAGCAAGCTAGTATCACTCGGCGAAGAGCGCCATCTATCGTTAACCCGTGAAAAAAAGACCATACGTGGCAATATTGCGTGCTTAGCAGCCAAGCAGTTGGATTTTGTGCGACGGAACAATGGCACGCTCCAATTGGAGTCCATGTGTTTATGGTAGCTCTCCACCAAACAGATTAAAGCAGTGGTTTCAACCAATGGTCTGGGGACCACCGGTGGTCCTTGAGAGGGTTCCAGGTGGTCCCCAGGATAAATGATGGATAGTTGAGAGCGAAAAAATTTGGACCCGCAAGAGTTAAAATATTCATCATGTGAATTAGTCTACACAAGTCTACTGGATTTGTTTCCCAAATCCAACCTGGAACTGGGGACAAAAGCAAAATTGATCTTTAGTTTTGGGGTCTGTGGGGCTAAAATGTCATCAAATGGTGGTCCGTGACTCAAATGCTGAATAAATGTTGGGCCCTGGTGTCAAAAAGGTTGAAAACCCCTGGATTAAAGAATGGCAGTTGAACAAAGTCGTGAGATCAGTCAGACGGAATGAGGGATGTCCAACGTCGGTGCGGTGGAGAGCTACACCTTTAGAGCCTCTTTTCTCCCTTTGTAGGGACCTTTAATGGTGTTTTTTTTTTCCGGTAGTATAGGCGAAAAAAGCTGAGAGTGAGACAGCCTGTGGCAGTGTTCGGTCCGAGCAGCGCGGCCGGTATTTCATTTGTAACTCTGCCACAGGTGTCCTCAGGCCATGAGCTCCATCAGGTTGCCTTGTTCCCGACGCGTGAAGCGTGAACCCATCGCTCCAGCTGAGATCTCTGCCTCTGTGGCCCCTGGAGGCACACACACATTTCACATTTCTCTCTGTCTTTCTCTCCCTTTCTCTCTCTCTCTTTATCTCTCTGGGCCGCTAGTTGCAGCATACAGATGTGACCCTAGCATGCTCAAGAAAAAACGTTACAGTATTATGCAGTACATCTAGGAAAGAACTCAGATGGATGAGATGCTATCACAGCACTGTAACACAAAGTTTCTGCACTTTAACCCACCTTTCCCAACTGTGTTCTTGGAACATTTAAATTGTTAACAAGACATTTCTTTACCCTTGTGTTTCTAATGGTGTCTATTGTCTAATACTATGTGCAGAAAGTTTGAAATTCAATTCCCAGGGGAATACTCAGGAAAAACAGGTAAAAGTTGGGATACTAATCACAACCTATATAAGGCAAAACATACAAAATTCCATCATGCTTTGCCTTTATGTAGCATCATTTTTGCTCAGAAAACATTCCGTGGGCTAAAAACAACATTTTGCATGTTTTGCCTATTTTATAGTATAGTTTAGTGACTAGTAGTACCCCAACTTTGACCTTTATTTTATAAGGTTTCCCACACGTGTTGAATATCAACATTTTAGTAAATGTTATTAGACACCATTAGAAACACATTGGTGGAAGAAATGTCTTGTATTGATTTATTTTATTGGTCAATTACCTGATAAAATACCCTTATACTGTTGTGCATTCCCGTTCTCGTAGGGCAGACTTGACCATTTGTTAGAGTAAATTTGGTTTTGTCTGCATGGCTTGCAGTACACCGTCACTCTCTCTATGCTATCCATAAGGCAAATTGCCTCAAAGTATCTCCTGTGCAAATTACATTGTGAAGTGTGCTTATAAGATTCGCTGAGAGACCGTTTAGACGACACCACCGGAAACGCTTGCGCGCCTCGAGAAATCTCCCTATAATCTGAGAACACGTACGGCTCGAGGAGCTGGCTGCAATGTGATTACTTTGTCACGATAGATTGTCACGCTTGGGATGCTGCCTTATTCCAGCGCATAATGTCCATAATGTATGAACGAGTCGTGCAAACAAGTGGAATCTCAACTATATTAATTGTCTAAATCCTGATATTTTTCTGAAAAAAAAAAAAAAACTTATTTCTATGTCAGTGGTTCTCAAGGACTCCCAAAATCATCTGTACATGGCCACCGACCCTGAAAATATGTAGTTCCAGGGACTGAATCTCTAGAAAGAAGAAATATTTAAGTTTAGAACATTCACTGTGACAGAATATATTCAAAGATTTGCGGCACCTTTTCAAAAAATAAAAAATAAATAGCAGACCTACAAGCTCATAGCATTATTTACTTGAACTATTTTCAATAGCTAAAAACATACAACATAATGCAATAGAACACCAAAAGGCATTCCGGCCCAAAATGTGTTGCCAGTTCTCCAGCTCCCGCTGCAGTTCCCAGACAACTTCCTGTTTAATGTTGTCCGCTTCCTGTCCAGAAGTGGCCCCTGTGTGGCTGTGCCAGATGAAGTCACTGAATCATTGTCGTGTCTTTTTTTAAAGATCTTACATTTTCTTTGGCCCGGTTTTTGCCTTTCACTTTTCATCTTTAGCTTTTAGTTTACCTCTCTCAACCTCCCGTACTCTGGCTCCGTCATGGGTGCGCTCCTATCTTTCTCTGTCTCACTCCAACAAATCTCTCTCTCTCTCTGTGGCCTCCTCCTGCTCTAGTATATACCAGTATGCCGCAGATAAACAAGTCGGCGCTCAAAGCTGCCGTAACGTGACAAACAGTCGCCGCACTCAAACAGGAAGCCATTATCCCAGGCGTTCCGATTGCCTCTCCGCCGCCTCTTATCTGCGCTCTCACATCTGCAGACCCCCCTCTCCTTCTCCTCTACACCACAGGGGCGTTTTTGCCATTAGGCAGACTAAGCAGTTGCCTAGGGCGCCATGAGGGGAGGTGGCGACATTTAAAACACATATAATATGTTCTTTAGTTTGAAAATAGTCCATAATTGTATCCCTTGGGGGGCGCCATTTTACAGGAGATTTTCCCTGGAGCCCCCCCTTACCAAATGGACCCGTCAGGGTCCATTTGGTAAGGGGGGCTCCAGGGAAAATCTTGCCTAGGGCTCCAAATTGCTTAGAAACGCCACTGCTCCACCCTTTCCATCCACCCCTACCCCCCACACCTATCCATCCCACCACCATACACCTACAACTGTAATCCAAATAAGTCAATTTATGTCAAGTTTAGTCAATGCCCTTGAGCTGCAACTGGCTGTAGCCCTTGTCAAGTCACCTTTTGTGCAATGTGGCCCTTAACCCAAAATGAGTTTGACACGCCTGGGCTAAAGCCTCAATCTTCTATATAAAAAAAACATCTCTAAAGTTCTTGTTGCCAAGACTCATTTTGGATTCCATAAAAGCCAGTATGTCTTTTTTTTTTATCTATTATTAGTAACTTTAAAAGCATCTTCTGCAGAACCCAACAATAGTGGATATGTATTTTCTAAAAGCAAAGGCTATACTGCCTCAATCCGTGTTTGGCTGTAAACAGTAGTAACAATATTACTAACACATTATATTTCTCTTTAATCCATGCATGTCCCCCCCTCCCATGGGATGGACACTCTGTCTTGATTGGTGGATAGATGGACACACCCAGTAGCAAACCGGAGGAATGTGTCTGTTCTGTTGGGGAAAAAAATCACCAACATTCTATTTATACGCACTGGAGGAATATCTGTCTTTCATCCCTTCCTGTTCTTTTTACTTTAGCCTACAATAGCGTACAGCAAAACAGCCATTGCACGTTTAAAGTGGTCACTTCTTCTCTCTCCCTCCCTCTTTCCTGTCTATCTTCACTTGAAAATAGTGATAAAGGCTGAAACAAATATTTGTGAAAAGTGTGTGGGGAGAAATCAGCATTAATGACTGAGTGAGCATTAATCAGTATTAATCAGCCTGAAACGTTGATCTGAAGTTTCTGAACGATATTAGAGCTCACATCCCTTCAGGCTATGGGGCACAAAAACAGTGGGACGGCTATACTACATTCGACACATGGACTGTTTGTGTACAATAGTCGGTCAGATCGGCCACTTTATATACTATGTGGCTTATTTCTACCATATAGTGCAATTGATCTCATACAACCCTAATAAAGAGCTAAGAAAGATTACAAAAACGTTCCCTTTAAGTACAGTACTTGAGTATACTTACTTACACCAGCGCTTTTGGGCTTGTTGTCACAGACCTTGTTGGCCGTGACCTCCTGAACAACAGTCACACACATCGGTTTCGCACCAACAAGTGTGGATGATGGATGATTTTGCGGCTCTATTTCTGGCTCTTTTGACTGCAGCAGCGCAGAGCCAACTGTCCACTTCTTGCTGTTGTTGTGTTGACACAGCACAACCTGGCCAACTGCAACGCCTGCTTCACGGGGCTGGACTCCCTACGGACTTTCCAATCCACGCATGGTTTCCCCCCATTGTGCTCTACGTGAGGTGACCCCTCGGTAAATAGATGAATACCTACTGCCGCGTATCCCTCATCTCCATATTAGACCGGCTTTTGTGTTATTTTTGTCCACAAATGACGCTCGACTTGATCATCCCGCAGTGCCATGCCAAAAAGCATGAAAAGTAGTTTGATCCTTAAAAGAAAATCTTGAAAGTCATTTTTTACTTTACTGAAGCGTTTCCAATGTTCAGTACTTTTAATTTTCGCTTCATTAAATCTCAGAGGCAAAATATTGTACTTTTTTCTCCACTACAACTATAATACATTTAGTCACTAGTTAATTTGTAGATTTCGATGATTACAAAATGCACATTAAAGGTATATTCAGTGACTTCATCTCATTCAAATATTATGATTTGTTTCTTCTTTTTTTGATAATCGTCCCTACTATAGAGTGTGCTGACCATATAAGGAGTTCCTCCCTGTCCCCAGTGAGCCCCTGGGGTCGAAAAACCCTAGTTTCAGTTTGGCCTTTGGAAGAATAGCCTTTATCCAATCACAATGAAAGTTGCCTTCCTCCAATCCGGATCGAGTGTGATTGTGTGTGTATTTCCCCCGACTGAGAGTGTGTGCATGTGCACATTGTGTTACCGAGGAGACCTTATTTTTCACCCCCAAATCACTGAATGCTCCTTTAACCATCTCAGCGCTATCTCAGCTTTGCATGACAAATGGCGATCTACAAGCCCACAAAGCGTTACGTTGTGAGCTTGTTGATCAATTTATTTTATTTATACAAAAACAGTTGTAGGCCCTACTTTTTCCACCACTGCTGGAAAATGGCATTGTTGGACATGAGGTTTCCCTCCGACCGAGACGACGATATATCCTTTATCCCCTTGACCTCCAAGGAGAGTGGTCTCTCCGCTCCTCAGACCACCATCTCCATCTCTCTCTCGGGGGATTGATCGCACCGCCACGGACATGAGGATAACATTGATATATCCTGCACGCTAAGTGGATTCTGGAGATGATTGATTAGGCCGGTGGATTCATGATGCCATGTACTGTATGTTGCCGCGACAATATTATTATTCCTTCTCTCCGGGAATGGAGAGCCACTGCTTATAGCGCAGAGAGAGAGAGAGAGAGAGAGAGAGAGAGGCAAATAACGGTTGTTTGCACGAGGTGTTTGTTAAATCAGCAGGATTACTACTACACACGTCCCCCGTGTCCCGCCCACGGTTGCCATGCCTGTTAACTATTATCATACGAAGGGCTATTTTTCTGCAAAGTTGTTTGCGTTTTCTGCTCCTTTTTTGGTCCTTCAGATTCCATGATTTGATTAGATAAGCAAAGAACTGTGTATCGTATATTGACTGCACTTAAGCGAGGACAGAAAGACATTGAGGACACAAATTGTGATTGGCCGGAATGTGATGATGTATGTGTGATGTCAACAGCACCCCTTGTTTTTTGGGGTATGCTTAGCCCCTCCTATAGTAGACTATAGTGTTGATTCTTGCCCTAACAAAAACATTAAATGCCATTGACGACAAATGGTTAATTGACATCATACACCTGTGCACTTAAGGAACGCACAAGTTTGCACTCTGTTGAATGCTGAACTAGTTTTTCTTATTTTTTGTAGGTTTTCTGAGCTCAATTGCACACCCCCAAAATTCACTTTTAACATTCAGTAGATGTTCTGTGGTCTGCCAAGAAGTTTTCTGGCTGAATGTGATGTCACATTCTGCAAATCCCATAACGGTATATGTCAATGAGATTTGCTAATGTCACTATTTCCACTGTTTTGCATGTTTTCCTTTCTTTTTTCTTTTTTTTATATTTTTTTAGGCCACGATTTTGCAACCCATTTTTTCACCCAGTGCCAATTCCTAATGCTCTACACACCCTCCACCAACCTGGGGAGGCAGTGGACTGGCCTCATGCTTCCTTCAATGCATGAGGAGTCCAAGCTGCCTTCTTTTCACCTGACCGGGGGGAGTTTCCCTGGTTGGACGTAGCGCGTGGAAGGAACACGTTATTCCAACCAGTTCCTGTCCCCTCCATCAGGCGCCCCGGCCGGCCAGGGGGAGGCAGTTTAGAGTCCAGGATTACAGCATGTTTTTGTGAGGGTATCTACCCTAGGGAACACGGGGAGAACATGCAAACTCCACACAGAAAGGCCCTTTTGCCAACCCCGCCTCGGGTATGGGCACTGATGACGTGGAGGAGCATTGTTTTCAAGCAAAAGCTCAAACAACTTCTCAACGTCCACAGAAAACTCCAGGCCACAGAAAAAAACACATAAGCTATAGCTAATCCATGGGTATCTCATGATGCTATGTACAGGCACATTCGTAGATAACCATTTGTTATGTGTCAATGCACCAACGTACTGTTTACCTTCTCTCGTTACTGCTGTTGTTCGTCAGGCTCCTGGTCCCCTGTGACGACTTGAGTTGCAAATCTGAATCTGTTTACTTCCATTAAAAGCGCTATTTTGTCCGCTCCATCTCAAAAGCATCCATTGCTGAGCATGCTGCCCTGGTGCACACTGCACAGCCTGTTTTTGGATGTCAATTGTAAACTTCTCTCGCATGGCTGCCGTCATTCAACTGTTTGTGGTGTGTCAAACAATACTTTGAGGCACTTTTACCCAGGCATATTGATATTTTTTCTTTATTCTTTTTACTTTTTCCATGTCACATGGATCTGCGCTGACACCTTTGTGCTATGCGACTCCCTTGTGTGAATGAAGGACATGAAGGGACTGTCTGGGTGTGTTTGAGCCTTCATGTTCATCTCTGACTCCGTCAGAGATGAAACCTTGATCGAATCCACACACACACAGACTACAGAACTTTTTTAATGTATGTAGGCTTTTAGCCAACACCACCTCATCTCCTCACCTCTCCTGACATTCTTCAGCTCTCATTCATATTTTGTCACCTTCTCTAGCCTCCTCTTTTCCCACTCATTTCATCCCAGGTTCACCCTGTTCGCCTCAACTCACTCAATAATGGATGCTCATATAAAAGCGCTGTTCTCTTCCTTGGACCTTTCAATCATTTCTCTTCATTACATACACTGACTGTCCACCGCAAACCCTGTATCTCCAAATGTAAACTTTTTTTCTTGAGTGGTGCGGACACTCCAGGGCCCTATGTACGCCTGTACACCCATCCCTGTCCCTAGGTTTTTACGTACCAACAGGGGGCACTGTTTCACCAATACGCTGCAATAATAATTGGTTAAACCAACATTGTTTAAGCCAACATTAGTTAAACCAACATTGTTCAACCCAACAGACCAGCAAAAGGCAGGGGTTAAAGGGTGACACTAAATGTTAATGTGACTTTACGCTTACTACCCTGGATTTGCACCTGGTTGGCTGACATTTTTACCATTAAAGTGGCTCCAGCATTAATTTCAAATCAATATATGTATCATATATATAAATGTTGCCTTTTAATATCTTTTTGCACTCTGTAGTCTAAACAACCACTCAGATAATTACGTTTCATATCTTCTCAGCATGATATGTGGCTGCAGTGCCAGAAACGTCCACAAAAACATCCCTCCTCCCTCCTCACTGCTTCCGTTTTTTTTCTCCCCATTGCCTAGAATGGGGCCGCATGACACTGGATGAGGGACCTACCGATATACAGCAGGGGGTGTTTTTGTGGACATTTCTGGTACCGCAGCCACAGAGCACCCTGAGAAAATATGAAAAATAATTATTAAAAGGCAAGATTTATATGATACATTCGATTTTAAATTCATGGTGGAGCCCCATTAATTAATCCCCATCTTTTTTGATTAATCTCCGTTCTTGATGCACTGCGGGACTGTAATGTCTGTTTATGCAGCTTATAGTGTTAACATACTCCATGCCATACAGATGTTAAGGATTATATTCTATTAACATACTCAGATTGGACAAGATTGCATTATATTCATAAAAATAATTTCACATTAGGCTTTAAGCTTCTCGTATAGTGTTAATGAGCGTGTTTGGTGGTCATACCCCATGTGTCTGTGTGACTGTGTGAGTTGAATTAAAAATCATCTTGAGGCCTTTAACATTTCCGATGATGAGGTAGTCAATAAAGCGTACATACATGCAGCTTCTTAATGTGTGAGGCCGCAGATGAATTTTAATACGCTTGTTTATTAGTCATTCATCAAACAGATTCCACGCTGGTCTCAGATCATACTGAGTTTACTCATCAGCCGTGTGTGTGTGTGTGTGTGTGTGTGTGTGTGTGTGTGTGTGTGTGTGTGTGTGTGTGTGTGTGTGTGTGTGTGTGTGTGTGTGTGTTCGTGCTTGTGTGTGTGTGTGTGTGTCCGTGCTTGTGTATGTGTGTGTGCGCGGGCGTACGTGCGCCTCATGTTTTTTTCAGCAGTCAGTGTCGTGTTGCCAGGTAGAGACACAGCAGGGATTGGATCTCAATTACATTAGCTAATGTAGAACAAGTGGTTCTGGCAGTGCGATCCGGGGACCCCCGGCGGTCCTTGGAGAGGTTCCAGGGGGGTCCCCAATGCGCCAATCAGTTCAACCACTATAGACGGCTCCATGGAGCAGGGATCATTGCCACATGCTGGCTTGTGGTGGGCAGTTCTTTGTCAAAATTCTATTTTTCCCATGGGCACCAAATGGACGTGTTGTAGCAAACCAGTGTTGTGCATTCTGAAGAAACCCTAGGCACCCTTGGGTCTTACGCAGGTCGCAAGGTCGCATCACCTTGTGACACATTACATATATAGTATGTCCAGTACAGAATTCCTTCCATATGTCCATCTGACCTCATCTGACCCCTTCAAACCCTGTACACTCAAGACAGTGCTTCCCCCGCTGTCACCCTTAAATCTCACAAGGAAAGTCCATGTCCTGATCTGACCTCTGACCATCAAACCCTGTACACTCAAGACGCGCTCCTTACATGGACAATGCAGAATTCATTCCATACGTTCCTGACCTGAACGGTGTAGAATGATTGTAGAATGATTGCCGCTCAAAAATATATGCATCATTGTCTATTTCAAAATAATTGCCCAGACTAGTTATGACCTGGTGAAAGCCAATGTAAACTGTAACGTGTGTGTGTGTGTGTGTGTGTGTGTGTGTGTGTGTGTGTGTGTGTGTGTGTGCGTGCGTGTGCGTGCGTGTGCGTGTGTGTGCGCAGGCGCGTGCGTGAGCTGAGTGAGAGCCGTGTTTGTATGAGGCAAAGAAGAGACACATTCTGAGCTTGTAGCCATTTTTTTTACTCAATTTTTATGTTAGATATAATTTCCTGAAATACTGGGGGGGAAAAAAGGGAATATCTCCTCGCGATCCAATAAAAATGTGTCCCCCGACCCCTATTGTTTGTGAAAACAGTGCTTTTAGATCATTTGGGGCAGGACTAGCGGTCATAAATCACGATGGTTGTGGGTGTTATCTCCTGCAGTGTGGAGCTCCATGCAGGGGCGGATCTAGGTATAGGCATGGGGGGGGGGGGGGGGCAATGCCCCCCTAAATGCCCAGTCTGCCCCACCAAACATGATGGCATGCAAAACAACCCAAGATATTTCAGTGCTTGTATTTAAAAGCATAAGCGAAACACTACTGAAAATGGTATGGGGGCGGCCATTTTCAGTAGGCTTCGCGGCTTCATCGCCCGTGGCGCGAAGCGACACGATGAAGCTGCCCCCTTACCATTTTCTTCTGCCCACCCCCCCAATTGGGAAATGTTACATCCGCCCCTGGCTCCATGGATTTTGAACGTGACAGGCCTGGTTAATGGAAGACATCCCTCTATACACTGGGGGAGTCTGTGATTGAAATCCAGGGAATAATATGATGAACGACGACGTCACCTCGGAGCTCGTCCAACTTCTCCGTGCCGCCAGATTCTCAAGGCACAGACACCTGTATTCGCTGACAGATTTTTGATGACTGGTATTGCTGTTTGTTTAGCTGTATTCAGCACCATGAAAACCCCCTTGTTAGACATATCACATGCTACTTAAAGCAGGAGGACATTTTGACCTTTTTGCCTTCTATAGGTTGTTAAATGCATAGTGACATATTATGCCAATTATGAAAATTGCTCAACATATGTAAGTTAGCAACTGTCAGTTTCTACATACTGGAAACCCCTACCCAACATTTCTAACATAAATCCTTGGTGTGTCCAACATGCCAGGTTTCACATTCTGGCAAATGGGCTAATTGGGAGGTTTTCTGTGCTCAAAAAGTACTGATGTAGTGCATTAAGAAATGATGGCATGGCAATCTGTCAACACCAGTGAATATGAACACATGTCTTGAATAGTGTGTTTGGCATCTCACAACAGAAAAACAATTTCAGCAAATAGTCTTGTAAAGTCAATAATCCTCCAAGAAAGAGCATGTGTGTGTGCGCGGCGCGCGCGTGTGTGTAGCTACTCCAAGGAACTTGAACTCACTGACCCTTTCCTCTGCAGCTCCATCCGTGTAGATCAGGGGCGGATGTAACATTTCCCAATTGGGGGGGGTGGCAGAAGAAAATGGTAAGGCGGCAGCTTCATCGCACCCATCATCGCGATGAAGCCGCACCCACACCATTTTCAGTAGTGTTTCAAATACTGCACTGAAATATCATGGGTTGTTTTGCATGCCATCATGTTTGGTGGGGCAGACTGGGCATTTAGGGGGCCATTGCCCCCCCATGCCGATGCTTAGATCCGCCCCTGGTGTAGATACAGGCAGGCTGCTGCTGCTGCTGCTGCTGCTGCTCTGTTTCGGTCAACTTCTCAGTCTTGTTGACGTGGAGGGCAGTGGAGGCTGTTCTTCTCTCATAGAAAAAAGCATCATGCCTTAAACATGACCATGAATAAAATATATATATATTTGTTGGTCTTTTTATGCCATTATTTGGAAGTACACAGTTGAGGGAGAGAGATTGCAGAAAAGGTCACCGGGCTCGAGGATTGAACTCACGACTTGCTTTCAAGGCTGCATCGGAGACTATTATGTGGTAATGCACGATTGCACGTATACCTCTGGGTTTTCATCACCCTGAATAAAGTTTGTTTGGTTTGAACCAGGGCCGGATTTTGGTGGTGGTGGGGTGGGGGGGGTATGGTATTAGGGGCATGGTTGGGTAGAGCCCACCCAAAAGTGCGTCCTGCCCACCAAAATCAAAGCTTATGTGAAGTCTTTTTTCCCCTCAATAATAAAAATACTAGGAAAAATACTAGGCATTATCATGTGCATTCCATATATTCCATAGGACATACTGTATGACATGATCAACTTGTGACAGGAGCAGCTCCTATTGAGTGAAATAGTCCATTTATGAAAGAAATTAAATCTGTTTTTAGTTTTAGTTATAGAGGGCAAGTATAACATTTTTAAAATTTTAAGACAATAGTCTTATTAGCCATGAATCCTTTTAACGACCACAATACATCAACCACAATACATCGTAGCGTTGCAGCATGGGGGGGTTACAGTGTGATGAGCTTCCTCGCCGTTTTCATAGGAAATTGCGGCCTGCAATAGCAACAACATTCATGATAATGGTGAGCATTATGGCTTGATTGAATATTTCTTTTTCTTCCATCTCTTACTCAAGATTTAAATCACAACGTCGGTTCCCATAGTTACAGAGAGAGCATGATAGTTAAATGTTAGCCACCAGAACACCTGTTCACATGAGTGATCTGTGCAAGTATGTTCAAGTTAGGGATTTGACAGGAAAGAAATAATAATAATTAGTGATTTGGCCAATTTGGAAAACCCTCTGGTCCCCCAGGAGGTCTTCATATTTTCAGATGGGGGTCCGCATCTGAACACAGATAATCCTAGGGGTCCTTCCTCTGCATGAAAATATCATTAGCGACACTGACACAGAATCATAGATTTTTCAGAAAACTGTTATTTTGTAGAATCTCTAGTGTCAGGTGGGACTAACATCCGTGGGTCCGTTAACAGAGCGATGATGAAGCAGAGCACAGCGACACAAACACTGCAGTGCAGTTGATTACAGCCTGATGGGGTGTGATGGATGCAAGACATGGCTGAGAGGAAGGAAGTAGTCAATTGTGTTGTACCTGCATGCGTGTCGTTAAGCGCTGTGGTCTGGGTGAGCTTTGAGGACAAGAAGAAAGGCTGTAAGAAATAATGTCATTACTGACTGACTGGCCCTCGACACACGCACGCATCCAGGGCCGGATTCAGCCAGCCCTACTAGGGTGGGCTGGAAGAATGGCAGTGTGGGCACTTCCAAAGTTGTTCATATGAAGCAGTGGTTTTCAAACTTTTTGACACCAGGGCCCACTATTTATTCGGCGTTTGAGCCACGGACCACCAGTTGAGGACACTTTAGCCCCACAGACCCCAAAACTATAAAGATTTCTTTTGCTTTTGTCCACAATTCCAGGTTTGATTTGAGGAAAAACAGTCAAACATACAGATCAAAATGGCCATTAATCTTCTACATTCTCTAGTTGTGTAGACTTGGGCTAAATCACATGATGAATATTTTAACTCTTGACCAACTCTTTAACCAACTTTCCAACATTTAACTGGGGACCATCTCTCAACCACTGGTGGTCCCTGGACCACTGATGAAAACTACTGATATAACCTTTCATTGGGTGGGCAAAATGCACATTTGGGTGGGCACTGCCCACCCCTGCCCCCCTCTAGATCCGGCCCTGCACGCACCCATCACACACACACACACGCACTCGAACACGAGTACGTGCTACAAACAAAACTGCCATCTTGGAGTGGCTGAGAGCGCCTGATGGACAATGCCAGATCACGGATGTCAAACTCAAAGGAGGACGTCCCAGACAAACACCAAAAAAATTCACTCAATTTGCACTTGGATTGCACTGATAAGACGAAAACGCAGAATTCCTCGATCAGTGTGGCTGGTTGGCTGCCTTGTTTTAAACTGGAATTCCACCCATTTTCATTTGTTTTCTGAGAGCGTACAAATGCAACCAAATGAACCCTAACAGGTTCATTTGGTTCCATTTGTACGTTCTCAGAAAAAAGAAGTGTCTAAAGAAATCAATCATGGTGAAAATACATCTTGATGATGTCATCAAGATGTTTCACCATGTTAGTGGTTTTCTTCAGGCCTCCGTTTCTTGGGACATATTAGAATGTTGAAAATGGGTGGACTTCCCCTTTAAGGCCTGTGTCAGCGTGGCGACGTGTTTGCGGTTATGTTTAGGGTTAGGGTTAGAGGAGGTGAGTATATCGACCAAAACAATTGCAGTAAAGTACGGTAGCCAAATGTGTGAAAACGGATTGCATCACGACTCGCTCACAGTGCAGTCGGGGGGCGGGGCTGAGACTGCAAGCTGGGCCGGCAGAGCATGGCCATTCTGAGACGAAACAGTCCTGCTGATGACAACTAATAACTGTGATCTTATCCACTGATAACGGTCAAATCTGCTGAAAACATAACTTTTCTATAAAAACTACTAGCTGCTACAGTGTTTTTTTAGCCAATGGTGCTGGAGAGTTGGTATTGACTCTGGTATACTGGCATTGACTCTACTGCATTTGTTCCTTGACAGCTTGACAACTGAACAAGTAAAAACAAAACAGAAAGAAATGTCTTGAAAGACATTGATTTAAGATAGCAGTGACTGTGATAGCAGTCTGTACTACTACTACTAGGAAGTCTGTCAATGTGACTGTACCACATACTGCATAACATAATCATATTGGCACAAAATCTTTGCACAATTCACAAAGAAAACTGTCTATTTTCATTCCAGCCAAAACCAAAATCTATATCGTTCGCAAAACGGTTAATAGTGGTTGTATACCTCTATCGCAGGGGTTTTCAACAGGTGATCCGGGACCACCAGTGGTCCTTGAGAGGGTTCCAGGTGGTCCCCAGGCTAAATGATTGAAAATTGGTTAACCCGATGTAACTCTTTGAGAGCATAAAAATGAATGTTTGCGCTCTCAAGAATTAAAATATTGATGTGAATCACGCCAAGTCTACATGTAGAAGATTAATTTTGATCTGTATGTTTGACTGTTTTGTTTCCCAAATCCAGCTTGGTATTGTGGACAAAACCAAAAGAAGTCTTGGGTTTTGGGTCTTCTGGGTGAAAATGTCAAAATGTCCTGAAATGGTGGTCCGTGGCTCAAATTCTTTGTAAATAGTGGGCCCCTGGTATCAAAAAGGTTGAAAACCACTGCTCTGATCGTATCGGTTATCGTGTTGTTCCCAAAATTCCATCTCAGTCGGGCTCTACTTGAGTTTGACATATACAGTATGTGCTGATGATTCTCTTCCTCTCTTTCTCTCTCCCTCTCCTTCTCCTCATCCCTCCATCCATCCCTCCATCATCTCTAGGTGTTGTAGCATTCCTAGCGCTGCTGCCAGCGGGGGCGGTGGTGTTACCGGCACAGGACTCTGTCTCCATGGCGGCAGCAGCAGCCTCCCCCCACAGAAGCCACCTCCTCGGCACCCTCCCCGCTGCCCCTAGCACCACCACCACCGCCCCCTACCACCACCCCCGACCCGACTGGCACCAGGAGGGCTCTGGAAGTGGTGGCGAGTGGACCCCTCCTCACCCGGCCCCCACGGATACCGTCCTTGGCCACAGGTTTGGACCGGAAACCGTCGGTACAAATGGGGGCTCCTCTCTCCCTCTCTCTGAAAGAGGAGACGTCCTAGATGGCCGGTTCACCACCACCACCACAGCCCCCCCGGCGCCCACACATCACCACTCAGAGCTTCAGAGGTTAACCATGGAGGAACCCACCCAGCCCAGTGGGCTGCGGCTCCGCGCCACCACCACTACTACCACCACCACCACCCAGCAGCTCCAGCCTTCCTCCTCCTCCTCCGCTTCCTTCATCATGGGTTCTGCTGACCACGTCCGAGGCCTGTCACTCAGGGAGCGTGACCGGAACAAACCCGCCAAAAAGGTTCTCTGATAGTTTTTGGATTCTCTTGAGTGGTGCCTGAACCGCTCCGATGACTGGCTGTGTCTGCCTGACTGTATGTACTGTATGTCTGTTTGCCTGTGGTACCCCTGCAGCCGGTTGTTGTCGCATTTGACGTTCACACACGGTTTAAGCATCCTAAAAAAGGTTATTTATTAATTACTGGTAATTAACTAACTAACTAACTAATTACTTTGCGTTATCTGTGAGAAGAGATAAGTTTAACAAAACTTACAGTAGTATTTTAAAATGCATTTCGTAACAGATTAACCACCAAGAAAGTGTGTGTCATTTCAGTTAGCTTCAGTTTGTTTCGAACATGAACATAATTTCCCTTATTTTGTTAATAATTATAATAACCCGCCCCCTCCACACAGGCCCCCCCGCCCCACACCATCACGGTGAGGGAGACGCACGGTGATGCCAACGAGCCTCCCACCGAGGAGCTGAGGACCGTGTCTGCAGGTCAGAGCCCGCCGCCACCGCCGCCCGAGAACGCCACCTCCCCGTCGTCTGCTTTGGAGTCCGCCGGTCCCGCTGCAACCCTGACACCGGGCAACCACACCGCCACTAACCACACTGCTGTCGATGAGGACGAGCCTCCCATGACGCCTCCCGGTATTAACACTTTGCATTTTTTAAGCGAAATATATACAGTACATTCAATTCAATGAGCCCCTCTCAAAACTCCACCCTTTGGGCCGGAGTTTAGTCCCTGTCTAATGCCAGTCCAAATAGTTTAGCAACTGTTGCTATGCAGGCCAAGCTTTCCTGGTCAAGCTTTCCTCTGCTAATGTGCCAATTGGAGGAGGGACTTAGTGAAGCGCTCAATCAATTAAATTCTGTTAAGTAAGTAACTTTCCACCACCTGCAGGTAACAGCACAGACGACGCCCCTCTTGGACCCCGCCTGTTGGGGAACCTCACCGTGGAAGGGGAGCGGCCGCTCTCTAACAGCAGTGTGGTGGACGGTGGGAACCACAACAACAACAACAACAGCTCGTCCCCCTCCGAGGCGCCGTCCACGGCCAGCGGGAACTTCCTGAACCGGCTGGTGCCAGCCACCACCAGCGAGCCCTACGAGCAGAGCAACAGCTCTGGCCCGGCGCTGGACGAGCCGCCAGAGCACTCCACCATCTGCCTGAGGAAGATGGACCTCGTGTGGATGGTGCTGGCCATCATCGTGCCTGTGTCCTCCTGCTGTAAGTCTGGGGCCAGGGGTAACTTCGACAATGGATGTTGCATGTTTATAATATTCAGCCCCTCCCCAAACTGCTATGGTCCAATCACAGCTAAGTATAACATGTGATGGACAAACTTCTCCGCCAATAGTGATAAAACATTGCTTTAAAAAATGAAATGCCACACACATATTTTTTCCACTGCATACGGAAGGTCTTGTTGACAGATTTGGAAGAGATGTTGAAGGTTTGGTTCCAAAAACGAACCAGAATTGAATGTGTAATAATTTCCATGCCTCTGTCCATGATGGGCAGAGGGTGGTGCTATAAATTGTCATATCTAATTATTCAAACAGTATAAACTTTAGAACATGTTATTTCCAGGTATATACTCTTCTTTGTAAGTGTGGGGCAAGAGCGCCCTCTATCGTAAACAGAGAAAAAACAAACAGCGAATGCAAATGATTGACATAAAGTGTATGCACAAGTCCTGCCACATTCCGTATGGAACCTAAGAATAGAACAAAAAAAAAAACAATGTTAATGCTTCATCCTACGCTCCCCTGTGTGTGCTCTGGTGGTCTCCACAGCCGTGCTGTTGACGGTGTGCTGCATGAGGAGGAAGAAGAAGTCGACCAACCAGGAGAACAACCTGAGCTACTGGAACAACGCCATCACCATGGACTACTTCAACAGGCACGCCGTGGAGCTGCCCCGAGAGATACACTCCCTGGAGGCCGAGGTACAGGGAGAAATAACCGATTGTTTGGGGGGCTTTTTGTTCATTCATAATCATCACGATAATATTTAGAGTTCCCGCTGGTCGCTAGGCAACACTCAGCTCGCTGGGTTTTGCCCTCCCCAATAGATGGCAGCCTTTTTTTCTGAATTGCGGCTATGCAGATTGTACAAAAATCGTCAAATCAGTTGATTTGTTTCACAAAAACGTGGTCGGGTTGTTATTTTGTGAAAAAAGTCCTTATTGGCTGCTTCTCTTATACCCCACCATAAGCTTGGGATTTTATTACTATTTCCATTGCTCCAAAACATTTTTTGGGGGGGCTATATATTTTCTCTCCACCATGACAATAGTGTGTTGACACTTTCACTGTCACTCTTGCTTCAGCTGTGGTTCAGCTCCATAGCCCAATTTTAAGCTTATGGTGAGGTGGGAAACAGCCACTAAGGAGTATTCTTCACAAAATAACAACCTGAACCACATTTTTGGAAATACATACATCTGCAAATAATGGTTAGAAGGCTTTCTGGGATGCAATTCCCCTTTAAATATATGGTTAGCTATAGCCGGTTCTCTGCAGTATGAGTAAGTAGGGTGTTAATTTATGGAAAATAAAACCCACCCACACAAACATGCAGGGTAGCAGTAGTTCACAAGGTAGCGGGTTCACAAGTTCACAATAGATTTGATTATGATGCACACAGTTTGTATATTTGAATACTTACCGGCATCTAAAGAGCAATAACGACGTAAATAATAATTACAATAATAATAATTCACCGCAGGGACTTCCAAGGAGCACATAGAGTTCAATCTTCTTGTGAAAAATAGCAATGCAAAGTTTCTTACTGCACTACAGTCACTACCGCAGCGTTGGTTCAGGAGGCTTACACTGCCACCTGCTGTGGGCAGGACGGTACTGCATGGAACAGCTTGAGCTTGACTTTAGTAACAACTATTACATAAAGATGGCATTATTGTGAAGTGCACTGCTTTGTTCCATTTCATTTCATTTATTTATTTATTGTTTTTCCGCCTTTGACAACCATTTCACGGTGGTGGAAAGTAACTAAGTACATTTACTTAAATACTGTAGGTCTACTACAATTACAGTATGAGGCATTTGTTTACTTGAGTATTTCCAATTACCAATACTTTTTTACTTATACTTTTTTACCAATGCTTTACTGTACTACACCTCGGATCCAAATGTTGTGCTTTCACTCCACTACAGCTATTTAAAAACTTAAGTTTGATTATTATTATTGCAACATATAACAACTTCAGCCATATATACTGTACATTTTTTAAAATATCTTGCAGGCTTGCAATCCGTTACGACAATCTGCTACTTTCAAAAGGTTATTATACATTTGAAAACTTTGAATATGACATTCTGCACAATGACTACTTTTACTATAGCTATACTTTGAAGTACGTTTTCGTGCCAATTGTTTTGTGCTTTTGTACAATTTGATATTCCTTAAATTTATTTTAAGGAATTTCCACATGTCCGCACTGACACTTGTGGACTCTTGAGTAGAAAATGCACTTTTTCCACCACTGCCATTTCACTGAGTTTCTTTTCCATTCCCTTTGTTTCTCTTTGTTTCCCTATTTCTCCTTGTTGTCTGTCTGTCTGTCTGTCTGCTCTGTGGGACAGGAGAGCCGTGACCGCTCATGTTTAGGATGCTCCTCCTGGTGACACCCAGGTGTTGTTATGCCCGCCTGTGTCTCTCTTAGCTGCTGGCTGCACACATCCTGTAGGCAAATATTGTATTCCTAAGTGACCATTTCCTAAGGGTGCGCTTGTTTTACCCTGCTGGCTATTTCAGTTATGAATGGATGCTCATGAGGCCATAGACCTCTATAGAAAGTTCCTTCGTGGACTACAAAGTCCCACCTCCACTAGTGTGCTACTCTACTTCCCCTCCTTGTGGAGAGGCTGCATGGAGGTGTGACTCTGTAGTCCATGTTCATGACATCAAGAACATCCATATAACTAAAATATCTAAAAAAAAAAAAATAAAAAAAAAAGAAAGTAATAAAAAATACACAGATAAAAACCCCAAGAAAGTGTTCCTTGTGTCCTAAACATCATTCAAATAAGCAAAGGGTTGCAAAAGGGATGAGGTGGCCCTTTAAGGTCAGGTGTAGGCATAGACTCTGTGAGGAATCACAGACTCTCGAAACAATCGCATCAAAAGATCCGACAAACAGCACGGTGCTCCCTATGACCCACTGACAACCAATCACAAGCCGAGTTTGGAAATGGTCACCTGTGAATAAGATATTGGCATTCTGGAGTAGAGCCGCTAGCTGCCTGTTAGCTGCACACCCTGTAGTCTCTCCCCACCACCACCGCCCTCCCCAACTGCCACAGGTTTCCTGGTTTTAGCTACTATAACGTTATTGTCAGGCAGAAACCTCTTATCACTGTATTCTAACCTGTTTTTCCTCCTCAAATGAACACCTTAACTTGATCATAATACAGTGTCTTAAACAATCGCATCAAAATCTGTATCTGTAAGCTGGTAATTAAACATGGATCGAAATGGAATGGTTTTGGATATATGAGGTTTCCGCCTGACAGAGATGATAAATTAGGTCAAGCGATGATTGCACAGCGATATTTGGCCGTTTGCAGAAAGTCTGGGGTTGTGTGGATTGTGTGTAGTGGAGCTTTAACAGCCCCCACATGCCTACTCGGACCGACTGCTCCTGCAGATTGCAGAACAAATCGTTTTCTCTCTTCACACCTCCCTCCCAGTAGACGCGCTAACTGCTGACTCACCTCTGTCGCCCTTACGGGGCTCTGTCTCTCTCTCTCTATTTCTCTCTCTGTCTCTCTCTCTCAGTGCTGTCAGTACACTTCTGTTTCTCTCTAATATGTCTGAACTGCACTACAATCAGCGGTTTCCAGCCATCAACCAAGTCTAGGTAGAAAACAAGCCCAAAAGAAGCAACTTTCACATGAGAACTTGAAAGCTATATGCTGTACTTCATTTCTACAGTGGCTACATTTTGATAATACTATTAAAAAAAAATCCTGCGGGAGAACGTGCAAGCCCATGAAGTTGTTTCTACCACGTAATAAGCGCACATGGCAACACTGTCTAAAACCCTTCTCTCTACTCTCTCAACCCGTACTAGTAGTGACGTGAATCTAATAGTATAGATGTGTGTCTGTAGTATAGTGAGTGTTGAATTGTCTAACACTGATTGACTGACTAACTGACTGACGGAATATGTGAACAGCCCGAAGTCACAGAAAATAAAGCTGAAAGGACCATTGTGGTCCTGTGTATTCAATTTGTCAAGATGGCATACAAGATAATATATTAGATATGCCATTGGCATATATAACACTATTATAGCATGTACAAAGGAGATGGGGGAAATGTTCTATTAAAACTCATTAGTGAGTGAGTATACTCGCGCTAACATGTGTGTGTGTGTGTGTGTGTGTGTGTGTGTGTGTGTGTGTGTGTGTGTGTGTGTGGGTGTGGGTGGGTGTGGGTGTGTGTGGGTGTGTGTTTGTATGTGTTTGTATGTGCGTGCGTGCTTAGGAGCATGAAACTTGTCTGCCTCCTAACGGAGACTACGGTGGCAGCAGCGTGGTGCTGGTCAACCCTTTCTGCCAGGAGACGCTGTTCATCAACAGAGACAAAGCCTCCCACATCTAACAGAGACACCCCACCAACCAGAGAGACCCCACCAGAGAGACCCCACCAACCAGAGAGACCCCACCAACCAGAGAGACCCCACCAGAGAGACCAACAACCTGTCCTGCTGGATGATTCAACTGGTCTGCAGGTATTCATCATTTTTTGCGGGGGTGACTGACGTTTTGACTCAGAGTAGGGATGGGACTGTAATCGCTACTACCGTCCGTTGCGATAAATAAAAGCGACCTGCACACAAAACATTTTCAGATATGCAAGCGTGCAGATCGGCAATGTTTGCCAAACGTTCTACCAGAATAAGGATGCAGGGGCATGATGGACGTGATACACACAATCGATACCACCCGATGTGACAATAACTCTGGTAGCCCTTACTATGGTATGCTACAGATCTCACTCTGAAAGAACCCCATACGACCTGACTAAAAAAAAAGTGAATAATGTTTCATTTTTACCTTAAGTGTCAGTTTCTGAAGTTTTGGAAGTGCTTGTTATACACTATAAGCTGCACAAACGGAGAGTCCCTGCAGCATGCCACGAACGGATATTAATAAAAAGTCATCAAATCATAAAATTACTCCGAAATGGAGCTCCACAGGCTACTGTATGATCTCGTCTGGTTTAGGTTTTGTTAGGGTCGTACATAACCTCCCTTTGTTCCAGATCGTTGATCGGACCATTATGAAATCTTCTTCATAATGGTCCAACTTCAGAGTCCTACTTCAGAGTCAAACAAAAACCACGGCAGTCACCCCTGTAGAAATGATGAATACGAGTGCTCCGGGATTTTATCTGGGTATCTAGTCTCTCCTGAAGTGCCCGGGTGTAATATTCTCTCCGATCGAAGTCGTCCCTGCTGAGCACAGACGAGCCCTTCTGGCCTTCAACCGGCTGAAGCACGCTGAGACTTGGCTCGTGAAGACTGTCAAAATAAAAGCGTGCCCCTTTTCTCCAACCCCCCCCACCCCTCCCCAGGCTGTCATCATCTATTTTATATATGTGATCAAATATTCAGAGAGACTCGCCTTTATACTGTATATAAGAAAAACACACAAAGACCTAAGAGTGGAAGGAACAATGACGTCAGTCAAACGAGGACATACTATTTACAATGAGGATGCGCTCGCATATTTTTCTGATGTACATTTTATACAAAAAAACAAAAGCTTAATTGTGATAAGAGTTTTTATGTCTTTATAAAGAAAAGGAGTTTAAAAAAAAGCATATTATGTGGTTTCGTTTCCGTTGCGGTGGCTTGGTGGTGAGTTCACTGTGGCTGTTTTACCACTTGAATTTATGCTTTTAGAGAGAAATGTGCTGTTATTAAAGTATTTTAGCATTTATTTGTATTTTTTAAAATCAAGCCCAAAATACTTAGCCTGTTGAACTTGAATTCTTGCACCTACGTAGTAGGAGACCAGGGGTTTAATGATGGCTTCTGGCAAAAAAAAAAAAAAGGTTTGAAACACAGATATTAGTAAAGGGGGATATTGTCTGTTTTGTTTTAAACTGCAATGGTGGTAGTTAGAGAGGTTTAGTCTCACGTAGCCAGACCACTATTCCACAATCTCCGAATGCTAAAATCTGAAACTCCACCTCCTGAACGCTATAAACAGTATGGTGTCTGGAACTACAGCTCTTGAATGCTATGTATGGTGTCTGGAACTACACCTCCTGAGTCCTGAATGCTATAGTGTGGAGCTACACCTCCAGCAGAGCCATCAGAGTTATGACTTCTCTGTTCACTTCCATGGAAAGTTCAAATTTCAACTGCTCTACATAGACTTCTATTGAGCAATGAGGACATCCTATGGGGGCTAGTACTGGACCGAAAGTAGGCAGAAATGCAGTGGTCTCAGGCAACGTAGGCTAGATCATTTTGAAATCCTTACAGAGACTTTAATTGTTGGCTGCATAAACCACGTGTCCAGGGTGTTTTCTGTACCCTTTTGAAAAGTCGCAACTCTACTAGATGGCTCTGACCTCCAGAAGTAGAGACAGGACGTGGTTCATCATTTTCGTTCATGAAAATATATTTTAATATCTTTATCTTTTACTTTTGAAATTCCATATCTGCTAAGCAGCAAGCTATACAATATACAGCAAATTATGATTAGGTGATTTGGACCATGATGACGAAAAGGAAGTGAGAAGGAGGCGTCACATCCTCGCCTTATTCTCTGATCATTTGGATGCATTTGGAAATTGTGGGAGGCACCAGTCTGGTTCGCGCGACTAGCGAGCGGTCCACAGCATGCAGGGAAAGGGTTTACCTGTCAACCAAATGGACTTTGAGACTTTCAGCGTAACCTATACTTTGTCATCGTAGGGGGGGGGGGGTCACATGACCAAAAATAACCGAGGCTCAAGAGAAAATACATGATGTATTGTCACCCCCCACCCCCCCTTCAATGTCTGCTATGTTATGTATGTGTCGCCTTTTTTCTTTTCTTTTCTTGAAAATCTGTTATTTTTGGGTTAAACAAAGTATAGATTAGGCATTGAAACGTTTTCCCTCGAGTGTCATCAGCCTCTCTAGACTTTACAGAGGGACCAGATAGATGTCTTAATTCTTTGTCATGTCGGTATGGCTTTTCACGGTTGCATGGA